>CAWUFW010001162.1:2295000-2895000 GCA_963921515.1 Calotriton arnoldi
CTCCCTCCCTCCCTCTCCCTCCCTCTGTCTCCCTCCCTCTCCCTCCCTCTGTCTCCCTCCCTCTGTCTCCCTCCCTCTGTCTCCCTCCCTCTGTCTCCCTCCCTGTCTCCCTCCCTGTCTCCCTCCCTGTCTCCCTCCCTGTCTCCCTCCCCTCCCTCCCTCTGTCTCCGTCCCTCTGTCTCCCTCTTTCTGTCTGTCTCTGTCTCTCTCTGTCTCCCTCCCTCTCTCTCCCTCTCCCTCTGTCTCTCCCTCTGTCTCTGTCTCTCCCTCTGTCTCTGTCTCTCCCTCTGTCTCTGTCTCTCCCTCTGTCTCTGTCTCTCCCTCTGTCTCTGTCTCTCCCTCTGTCTCTGTCTCTCCCTCTGTCTCTCCCTCTGTCTCTGTCTCTCCCTCTCTCTCTCCCTCTGTCTCTCCCTCTGTCTCTCCCTCTGTCTCTCCCTCTGTCTCTCCCTCTGTCTCTCCCTCTGTCTCTCTCCCTCTGTCTCTCTCCCTCTGTCTCTCTCCCTCTGTCTCTCTCCCTCTGTCTCTCTCCCTCTGTCTCTCTCCCTCTGTCTCTCTCCCTCTGTCTCTCTCCCTCTATCTGTCTCCCTCTATCTGTCTCCCTCTATCTGTCTCCCTCCCTCTGTCTCTATCTGTCTCCCTCTATCTGTCTCCCTCTGCCTGTCGCCCTCCTCCCTCTGCCTGTCGCCCTCCTCCCTCTGCCTGTCGCCCTCCTCCCTCTGCCTGTCGCCCTCCTCCCTCTGCCTGTCGCCCTCCTCCCTCTGCCTGTCGCCCTCCTCCCTCTGCCTGTCTCTGTCTCCATCCCTCTGTCTCCATCCCTCTGTCTCCATCCCTCTGTCTCCATCCCTCTGTCTCCGTCCCCCTCTGTCTCTCCCTCTGTCTCTCCCTCTGTCTCTCCCTCTGTCTCTCCCTCTGTCTCTCCCTCTGTCTCTCCCTCTGTCTCTCCCTCTGTCTCCCTCCCTCCCTCTGTCTCTCTCTGTCTCCCTCCCTCCCTCTGTCTCTCTCTGTCTCCCTCCCTCCCTCTGTCTCTCTCTGTCTCCCTCCCTCCCTCTGTCTCCCTCCCAGGCCTGAGCTCCCTGGCCTTGGCTCAACTCTCTGACTACAGGCTGGCGGGAAACATCACATCACAGGCTCTTAACGCACACCTCACCCGGCTCTCACTCCCTGCTGCCCTCTGTCACCCTCTTCCATCTCACCCGGCTCTCACTCCCTGCTGCCCTCCGTCACCTCACCCGGCTCTCACTCCCTGCCCTCTGTCACCCTCTGTCACCTTACCCGGCTCTCAATCCCTGCTGCCCAACTTCACCTCACCCGGCTCTCACTCCCTGCTGCCCTCTGTCACCCTCTGCCATCTCACCCGGCTCTCACTCCCTGCTGCCCTCCGTCCCCTCACCCGGCTCTCACTCCCTGCCCTCTGTCACCTTACCCTGCTCTCACTCCCTGCTGCCCTCCGTCACCTCACCCGGCTCTCACTCCCTGCTGCCCTCTGTCACCTCACCCGGCTCTCACTCCCTGCTGCCCTCTGTCACCTCACCCGGCTCTCACTCCCTGCTGCCCTCTGTCACCTCACCCGGCTCTCACTCCCTACTGCCCTCAGTCACCTCACCCGGCTCTCACTCCCTACTGCCCTCAGTCACCTCACCCGGCTCTCACTCCCTACTGCCCTCTGTCACCCTCTGTCACCTCACCCGGCTCTCACTCCCTACTGCCCTCTGTCACCCTCTGTCACCTCACCCGGCTCTCACTCCCTGCTGCCCTCTGTCACCCTCTGTCACCTTACCCGGCTCTCACTCCCTGCTGCCCTCTGTCACCTCACCCGGCTCTCAGTCCCTGCAACCCTGTGTCACCTCATCCGGCTCTCACTCCCTGCTGCCCTCCGTCACCCTCTGCCATCTCACCTGGCTCTCACTCCCTGCTGCCCTCCGTCACCTCACCCGGCTCTCACTCCCTGCTGCCCTCCGTCACCCTCTGCCATCTCACCCGGCTCTCACTCCCTGCTGCCCTCCGTCACCTCACCCGGCTCTCACTCCCTGCTGCCCTCCGTCACCTCACCCGGCTCTCACGCCCTGCCCTCTGTCACCTTACCCGGCTCTCACTCCCTGCTGCCCTCCGTCACCTTACCCGGCTCTCACTCCCTGCTGCCCTCCGTCACCTCACTCGGCTCTCACTCCCTGCTGCCCTCTGTCACCTCACCCGGCTCTCACTCCCTGCCCTCTGTCAACTCACCCGGCTCTCACTCCCTGCAACCCTCTGTCACCTCACCCGGCTCTCACTCCCTGCAACCCTCTGTCACCTCACCCGGCTCTCACTCCCTGCAACCCTCTGTCACCTCACCCAGCTCTCACTCCCTGCTGCCCTCTGCCATCTCACCCGGCTCTCACTCCCTGCTGCCCTCCGTCACCTCACCCAGCTCTCACTCCCTGCTGCCCTCTGTCACCTCACCCGGCTCTCCCTGCTCACCCGGCTCTCCCTGCCCTCTGTCACCTCACCCGGCTCTCCCTGCCCTCTGTCACCTCACCTGGCTCTCACTCCCTGCAACCCTCTGTCACCTCACCCGGCTCTCACTCCCTGCAACCCTCTGTCACCTCACCCGGCTCTCACTCCCTGCAACCCTCTGTCACCTCACCCGGCTCTCACTCCCTGCTGCCCTCTGTCACCTCACCCGGCTCTCACTCCCTGCTGCCCTCTGTCACCTCACCCGGCTCTCACTCCCTGCTGCCCTCTGTCACCCTCTGCCATCTCACCCGGCTCTCACTCCCTGCTGCCCTCTGTCACCTCACCCGGCTCTCACTCCCTACTGCCCTCTGTCACCCTCTGTCACCTCACCCGGCTCTCAGTCCCTGCAACCCTTTGTCACCTCACCCGGCTCTCAGTCCCTGCAACCCTTTGTCACCTCACCCGGCTCTCAGTCCCTGCAACCCTTTGTCACCTCAACCGGCTCTCAGTCCCTGCAACCCTCTGTCACCTTACCCGGCTCTCACTCCCTGCAACCCTCTGTCACCTTACCCGGCTCTCACTCCCTGCAACCCTCTGTCACCTTACCCGGCTCTCACTCCCTGCAACCCTCTGTCACCTCATCCGGCTCTCACTCCCTGCTGCCCTCCGTCACCCTCTGCCATCTCACCCGGCTCTCACTCTTTGCTGCCCTCCGTCACCTCACCCGGCTCTCACTCCCTGCTGCCCTCTGTCACCCTCTGCCATCTCACCCGGCTCTCACTCCCTGCTGCCCTCCGTCACTTCACCCGGCTCTCACGCCCTGCCCTCTGTCACCCTCTGTCACCTTACCCGGCTCTCACTCCCTGCCCTCTGTCAACTCACCCGGCTCTCACTCCCTGCCCTCTGTCACCTCACCCGGCTCTCACTCCCTGCAACCCTCTGTCACCTCACCCGGCTCTCACTCCCTGCTGCCCTCTGTCACCTCACCTGGCTCTCACTCCCTGCTGCCCTCTGTCACCCTCTGCCATCTCACCCGGCTCTCACTCCCTGCTGCCCTCCGTCACCTCACCCGGCTCTCACTCCCTGCTGCCCTCTGTCACCTCACCCGGCTCTCACTCCCTGCTGCCCTCTGTCACCTCACCCGACTCTCACTCCCTGCCCTCTGTCACCTCACCCGGCTCTCACTCCCTGCCCTCTGTCACCTCACCCGGCTCTCACTCCCTGCCCTCTGTCACCTCAGCCGGCTCTCACTCCCTGCAACCCTCTGTCACCTCACCCAGCTCTCACTCCCTGCTGCCCTCTGTCACCTCACCCGGCTCTCACTCCCTGCTGCCCTCTGTCACCCTCTGCCATCTCACCCGGCTCTCACTCCCTGCAACCCTCTGTCACCTCACCCAGCTCTCACTCCCTGCTGCCCTCTGTCACCTCACCCGGCTCTCACTCCCTGCTGCCCTCTGTAACCCTCTGCCATCTCACCCGGCTCTCACTCCCTGCTGCCCTCCGTCACCTCACCCGGCTCTCACTCCCTGCTGCCCTCTGTAACCCTCTGCCATCTCACCCGGCTCTCACTCCCTGCTGCCCTCCGTCACCTCACCCGGCTCTCACACCCTGCTGTCCTCTATCATTCTCTGTCACCTCACCCCGCGTGTGTGGCAGCCCGGGCTGAGACAGCTTCCCGGGCACACACACAGCCGCACCCGAGTACTTCACAGGTCTTTAAAAGACCATTTGCATGATAACGAGGCTTTGTTGTATTTCACCTCTTCTTAGCGCCCCTGCAGCTCCACTCGGACTATCGCTGGAATCGCCCGGCCCCCATAGAGCAGAGTCTGTGTTTGCTGACACTCTGATGTCTGCAAGGTCCGCGGGCCGCCAAGGAAGGCTTGCCGGGCCGCTGGCGGCCCACGGGCCGTACTATGAGTACCCGTGATATAGACCAATCTCCCTGCTTAATGCCGATTATAAGATCTTCATGGGTATTTTAGCGGGGAGATTGGTCAAGTTAGTTCCGCAGCTGATTAATGTTGATCAAAGGGCTTTATCCCTGGGAGGTTTATTCAGGAGCAAACGCTGCAGTTGATAGGCAGTATAGATTTAGCGGTAGCGCGTCGGAGCCCTTGGCTGTGGCAGCATATGATGCAGCTAAGGCATTCGACCGGGTTTGTTGGGTTTTCCTTTGGGAAACCCTTAAGACAATGGGATTTGGTTTAACTTTTATACAGACCTTGATTAGATGCTACGAGGGTGCCTCTGCAGTTATCCTGTTAAATGGCCTCCTAACATCAAGTTTTAATATAACAAGGGGAACTAGGCAGGGCTGTCCCATCTCGCCCTTATTGTTTGATATTTACATCGAGCCCCTCGCTCAAGCCCTAAGACTGGATGATTTAATCACTCCTTTTCAAGTCCATCATTATAGTAGTAAGTTGGCTCTATATGCGGACGATTTGTTGATTTATACCAACAATCCAGTCGAGGTGTTCCCAATGGTGGAATCCCTTCTGAAGGAATTTGGCCTGTATTCAGGGTACCTGGTTAATACCTCTAAGACGGAGGTAATGTGCTGGAACATCAACAACTGGGTCGGAAGGATGAGCAAGGAATTTAGATACTTAGGGATAATCATAGTTAAAGATCTGGATGATATTCCTCAGATTAATTTGAGGAAGGTATCTAAAGAAATTGACCACCTTTTAGCAAGATGGCAGAATTTGCCTTTGACTATCTATGACCGGGTCAATCTTATAAAGATGGTTGTTCTGCCAAAATTAACATATTTGTTTAGCACTATCCCCCTTGACTTCCCCAGTAAGGCTATTAGTAGAATTCAAGGCAAAATAGGAAGTTTTATCTGGTCTAATAAGAATGCCAGGCTATCCTGGAAGAAGTTAAGACGTAAGCTACTGAAGGGAGGTTTGGCTCTCCCGGATTTGCTTTGGTATTCTTTCGCTTTCCAGTTTAAAAATATACGGTCATTACTTATTACTACTTCTGAAACCAACTGGGGGAAGATTTTGGGCGAGATGGCCACGTTAGAAGGGGGTGGACTGGGTTTTTATATAAGTTTGGGGCTCCAAGGTTTTTTAAAAAGGTCCATCTAAAAGTCTTAAAAACAGCTCTTAAAGTGTGGTATGGGGTTAGAAGGAAATTGGGGATTGGTTATTATTCTGATTTCGCTCCCATATGGGATTCTCCTGGGTTACCTATATGGTTGGAAGATAGCCTTGCGTTGCCTATTAAAAACGCTGGTATTGTGATCTGGTCCGACCTTATTTCATCGGACGGAGTTCACCCATGGGAGGTTTTAAGATCAAAAATAGGAAGCTCCTTTTCAAAATTTAAATATCTACAACTGTCTTCCTGGTATACAGCTGAGAAAGAAAATATAATTGGAAATTGGGAAATCGAGCTTCGTCTTCAAAACCCAAAACCCATAAAGAAGGAGGTCGGGTATTGGTATAAGAATTTATTGGATGCTGATGTTGCAGACCTCCCTCCACACTATTCTGTTTGGAATCTGTCAGCCCTGGACGGTATAGCTGTTGATCTGTATGGTCTTTCTTTACAAATATTATATAAGTATGTTAAGCCAGCATCTCTTAAAAAGAATCACTTTTACGTTATCAACAGACTATATTATACCCCCATGAAAATAGCAAAATTTGCTCCTCTCTCCTCCTCGAAGTGCCCAAGATGTGACTTCACTGTGACGGATGATATTCATATCTTTTTTGAATGTGCTATTCTAAGAGGTTATTGGAAGAATGTGGAATGTGCTCTTGGAGCAATTTTTAAAGTTAAGTTGAATCTGAATCTCCCACTAGTCATATTTGGTATGGATAATGATTTGACAAATATGTTGTCGGCAACGCAAAAAGGCCTGTTACTCCACCTGATCCTTATTGCTCGGAGGGAGATATGTAAACTCTGGAAAGATTCTAGGCCCCCTTTATATGAGAACTGGTTGAGCGCTGCATTCGGTATGGCTCGTTTGGACCAAGATCATTTGAATGACAGTAATTCTAACATCTGGGCATCGTTACTATCATGGGGTAACGAAATGCGGTTAGTCCAATGCCCCTTGGTCCAATGATTACACCAAGCTTTATACAAAGAAGCTGGCCTGGTCAGGTCTGAAGCCAATGCAGTAGCAGAAGGCCGGGGTGCCTAGGTCGGATGGTAGCTTTTTGCTTTTTTTACTGCAGACGCTTCGGTGAGATGAGGACTAAAAAAAATTTTTTTTTTTTAAAACGGTTTTGCTGGAAAGGTCGTCTTTTTTCTGACATTTTTCACTTCCAAAGTGCAGCCTTGGGATGGAGAGAAATAAAAGGTTCAAAATGTAAAAAATAACTAAAGCAAGACAGAGTGGGTCGAAAAGGGGCCAGATTGATTTTATTCACACCCAAAACACATTAGTGCCACTTTACAGAGTTTGCCAGTGAAGCGCTACTTTTTTGTTTTCCTGGGTGGGGAAGTGCACCATTCCTGGATGTACTGCAATACCTGCTTGATGGGCGGATTCGAAAACAAAATGCATACTGCGGCTCTGTATTCACGAATGTGGTCTTTTTAAACCATATTGCTTACGTTTTGTAAGGAGATAAGCAATGGACATTGAAACTGGTTCTTCCGGCCCTGTAGTCATGGCCTTAACTTTTCATGCAACAGCACTCATTGATTTCTGAATAATAAGTGCAAAAGCGTTAAGGTAACCATGTTGTTCCTGCTTACATTTCACATGCTTTTACTTAATCTTGCATTCTTTATGAGTGTTTGCTTTTTCCAGGATGTTGTCACTTTTTTTTTTTAGGCAGCATATTGCTCTTGTCTAGTGCATAATTTGAATTGAGTCGCCTCCAGGTGTTTATAGCGGGGTGCAATTGGGTTGTAGTTGAAGGCAGTGCGAGTTTCTCTCAGTGGGGCAGTATGGTGTTCAGTGGGGGAGAGGATGTGGCACTATGGTCAGAGCTGCCGAATTTGGAACTGGGGAACCAGGTTCAGCCTTCATGACCAGTTCAACAGACCACTCTCCTGAGAGAGCACATTTCCATGCTAGACCTTAGGAGGCCCCGAAAGACCAGAGAAGAGTGGTGTCTGAGCACCAGCAGGTGGACAATAGCGGTGGCTAGTGTGGGTTAACCTTGAAGGCCTGTCCACTACAACCCCTATTGAAGCTCACCTCGAGTCTTTTGGGCAGGCTTACAAAGCAGCACACCCTAGAGCAACAGTGACTCTGTCATTGAGGTCACAGGACCCTTGAGGAGGAAGGCTTTAGGGCGGTTCGACCGATGAGATCGCACTGAGGCGCTGACTTCGGGTGGGGGCATTATGTTTGCAAGTATATTATGTTTCTAAAAGCCCTTGCTGCCTCCTTCCTGGCCTCCAGCAATTATCGGCAACAATAAAAATGTCATAACTCCGGTGATTAATGTTCTTCCTAGAGAGAGATGGAGTTTTGTCAAGTGGAAGTTTTGACTTGTGGAAAGGTAGCACAGAGGGTTAATGTGCCTGCTGCAAAGAACATGTACCATGCAGATCACGAAGTCCACATAATGTAAAAAGGCCAGTGGGTTACTGCTTTTGTCAGAGAGATCCTATTGTTACTTGCAGTTTATAAGTCAAAATCCTAACATAGAACAATGAGCTATTAACTGTCATCTAAGAGCTGCATGCAAACTGCAAGGTATAAATTACAGCATTATGGTTTTTTCCCCAGCCTTTGATTATCCTATTGTTGCAAAAAGGGTTCATTTGGACAGAAATCAATTCTGGTTATTAAAGAGAACCCCCAACCATGGTATTACGTTCTAAATTCAGAGTTTGTGTTTCTCCAGATCAATCACTATTAAACTATACTGCCTACTAGTATGATTGTCATGTGACTCCTAGTCCTTTGTCTTATGTAACATTACCTCTTGTGATTTACACACGTATGATTGATTGTCTCTGTGTAATGTGTGATATAAAGTTCTCTGACACCCTACACTGGAATCAGTGGCGCTGTAAATCAAATTAAATGCATCTGAGCGAGAATGTGGTTATGGAGACTTGAGGAGCACTGTTAAAGGGTGGTAGTGAGAGAATCCATGGCAGAGCGAGTCATTGGGGGGCACCAACATTGTCGCACAGGGCTCCACCAGCGCTATAGGCGGCCACTTCTACTTCCTACAGTTCTAACACCAAATCAAAAACGTTGATTTGAAAACCCCTTGAATCTGAAGCATACCTTCAAGTCAATGTATGATTTAGCAGTGGTCTCGGTTGTTCTAAGTCTTTTTTATTTATGTACAATCTTTATTTGTTTGCAATGGTGTCTTGTAATTTTGTACTATATGTGTTGTGTTTTTGCACTTAACATAATTCTGGCGAGTAAAGAGCACACACACAAAAAAGATTGTCCTACGTCTCTTAGCATGTGCGTGTGGGATACTGGTGAGAGGATTTACGTTAAAACAAATTGCAAAGTATTAATGTCATCCTAAGGTAGCACAATAATGGCACAGAAAGATAAGGGAGCCTTTTGAAATTTACAATTATATCCATGGTGTGAGAGGTTTTCTCTTGTGTCATTTTATATTTTGAATGATCCGCCCTCATTACCTCAACAGGATCTCCCCCTTTATGAGGCAGAACTGGAAATTGTATCATGCACTCATCTGGAAACAATCGGTTAACGAGAGTAAATAATATACATCTTTGTGAGACCTGCACCTAGCTTTTCCATCCAATGTGACAAATGTAATCCATTTAATACAGTTTTAAAATATATGGACTTATTTCATTTGTATATTTATATTTTTGTCCATGTTACTGATATCCACGTTAGGTCTCTTCAGTGATGCCAAATAAGATCAATAGTCCTGCGATGTCACTTTCTGTGATGTCACTTCTTGTGATGTTACCAAGGGCGGCTCCTCCACTAGGGCGGAGGAGCGTCACCCCACTGCTGCTCGCAGTGCGAGAAGCAGAAACACAAAATGCTAAACTACCATTTTATGTTTCTGCTTCTCGCACTGCGAGAAAGCAGAAGTGTTTGGTTGGGGGCGGGCGGGTCTGCTTTAGGGCAGGGGAGGAGTGCCTTGCCCACTGCTAAGGGCGCTGACTGTTTGGTCGGTCCTCCGAGGCCGACCAAACCAGTCATGCGCACTCTGGCCTTTCTCCATGTAGGCTGCAATGTAGCCTACATGGAGAAAATGGCCTCCCCATAGGCGCCTGGCTGGTCGGCGTCCCGACCAATCGCAATGCTGCCATTGCAGCGTTGTGATTGGCTTAGGGGAGGGAGGCTGCCTGCTTCCTGTTCCTGCCAGAGGCAGGAAAGCAGGTCAGGAGCAGAGACGACGCGAGGCCCGGGAAGGTAAGTTTATTTTATTTTTAAACTACGCGAACCCCCGCGAGACCCTCCACCCGCGACTGGATGTTACATGCAAATTAGAGGGGCCTCACATCTTCCCTTTCGCCCGGGGCCCCAGAAGTTCTAGGACCGGCCCTGTTTAATCCATCATTTTTTTGCTCACCACGCCATCCCAGTTTGGACACAGCCATATGTAAATCAGTCTTGACCCTCCTTCCCATGGTAAGAGTCAAGTCCGAACTGCCGGGCCCTCCCTGGACAGGAAACAAGCATCCTGGGACGGGTTTCGGGGTATCACCCCTCATCAGCCAGTGTAGCTTGAATTCAGTGGCACAGTGAGCACCGGACACACGACGGCGTATACCCGTCCCACTTAGGGCGACAAAATCAAAAGAACAAATGATGGACGGAATGCTGAACAAATCAAACGTTCAGCCCCAGTCACAGATCTGGGTTTAATTTCTCTTTTTAGGTCTCACGTCTAGCGTTGCAGTGCGCAGCACTGCTCGCGCAGCGCGAGACCTCTTGAATGGGGTTTGAAAACTGACCTAGGAATCGCACACGCTCGTGCGTGTGCGATTCGTTTTTCCCCCGGCTATTGGGCTTTGCGTGCGTCTTTTTAAGAAAGACAGCACGCAATTGGGCAAAGGCGGGCGCATGTCCCGCCTTTGCTCCGCCCATTCCCGTCCGTGTCTAGGACGCGCATCAGCGCGCGTGGCACGGACGACAGGCTCTCTCGCGCCCCCTCCTCCTCTGTGGTGCGCGCGCACCACGCGCAGCAGCGGCATCTGTTTTGCATTATCGTGCCCGATAATGCAAAACAGATGTCTGCACGACGTGTGCAGCCGGGACAGGGGCTCCCTTCCTTGAGTAGATCGGTACATTTTTGCCCTGGAACACTTAGCTCGCACCTTACATGGGTCTTGTTATAAATAATGTCGCCGATTATGATCATGGCCATTTCATTTTGTGGCTTGTGCTGTGTAAGTGGCTAATATTTGATCGCTAGTAAACATTCTGCTAATATTTCTTGCCGTCAGGGGTGGTAAGCGCCATATAAATACCGTTTGCAAATACAATATCCTCCGGTTTTAATCACTAATATTTTGCCCTTTGACATGGTGTTCCTATCTTTTAATTTCTGTACTTTTTTTTGCTAGTCCTAGCTTTGCTTTCATGGCCCTTGTGCGCCCCCTGGAGGCCTCGTGGATGGTTGGTGTCAGCCCCACTGGCGCAGGGAGACCCCGGCTCGGACATCGGATTCTGTGGAGGGGCGGCGGTCTTGGGAGTCTGGGGGAGTGGGTGAGATCTTTGGGGGTCAACGCTCGGCCGCCGAATATATCTTTACTCCCTGAAGCCGCCTGCTTACACAAAGTTAAACAAACACATCTCGACTGGACGGGCCGTGACGTAGCTTCAGGTCCTTGCAGGTCCAGAGCCGCGGCCCTCTCGCCAAACCAATGAATATCTGTCCGTTTCGGGAGTCTCAGGGCCCCTCATCACATTCTGCAGGCCCCCATCATATTAAGTAAGGTGACAGCAGCCATCACCCCAAAACCCGCCCTCTGTTACAGCTCCATACTTCATGAGACAAGCATTTGCAATGCAATAGGTCTCGTTTTTATGGCCTCAGCGTATTGCGGCTGTTTTAGGTTAGAGTGGAAAAGCAAGTAGGGCCGGCCGGATGTTTATGAAACGAGTGGCGAGCTATCGCACCCGCCAGGCTATAAAGAGTTGGCATGAGGGGGAATTTATAATAAATAAAAATTAAAAAGGAGGGTAAAATAGCTAAAAGCCAGTCCCTTCCTGTCAGCGCCCCTCACATGACCACCTTCCAGCTGGTGTGACGGCCCCCAGGTGGCACAGACCGGACCATGGCGGACCAGGACTCCATGCCGCTGCGGCAGCGGCTGAGTTACTCCACCGGCCACTTCCATGTCGTTCACCTACTTTCTGCTCTACTACCACTCGGTGCTGGGCTTCAACACCACCTACGCGGGGGTCCTGCTGCTCCTGGGCCAGGTGGCCGACGGCATCTGCACCCCTCTCGTGGGCTACGAGGCGGACAGCTCCCCGGGTGCCGCTGGTACAGCTGCCGAAAATCCTGCCACCTGGTCGGTAAGTTGGTCGTTTTGTCATTTGTCTATTGGTGTCCATGTTTCAGTGCCAATTGTGAGTGTTTAAGACGTATTGCAAGTACCTCTGATATATCACGTTTTCTCATTTCTGGTGTGAGTACCTGAGAGGTCTCATGATGTCCCAGGTTAGGTGTGAGCAGTTCAGGGATATCAAGTTGTTTCACTTTGGGTGTGAATGGTTCAAGAGTCTCACGTTTCATGTGTGAGATATGTGTAGTTAAGACACTAGTGGTCGTCCTGTGCTTGGTCTGAGATGACCAGAGATTTCAAGGTGACGTGTGTTCAGAAATTCCAGAATGTTCGGTGACAGATGTGAGTACCTCTGATATGCCCAGCTGTCCAGTGCCTGATGTTAGTACTTCCCTGTTCGTTGATTGATTCCTGGTCACAGTGATGCTTACGAGATTACTTTGTCCAGTGTGAGGAGTTTGGAAATTTCGGATTGTCCATTGCAGGTGCGAGTGGCCTTAAGTTGTATTGTGCCAGATGTGATGTGAGGAGGCAGAGATCTTTCTCATGCTGGCATAAGCAGTACTTCATAGATCTCAAGAGTCTCGCCATGCATGAGTAACTGGCCTGGCCATGCTTCTTCTTCCATTTTATACTCTCTAGTTTGGATTTTCCCATTATTGTATTGTAATTGCATTTATATAGTGCTTACTACCCCTGACAAGGCGTCTAATTGCTTTTTTGGCGAGTAGCACGCTACTCCGGAACCCGTAAAGGATTAGTGGTGAATTAGTATAGTGAAATATGAAGTTAATTTGAGCAGTGGATATGTTGGTCTGTTATTTGGGTTGAAAAGGATAGTGGAGGGATATAGGAGGGAAGGGTTTGCATTTGTATAGCGCTTGCTACCCCTGATGAGGTGTTGAAGTGCTTTTCGGTGGGTAGCACGCTACTCCAGAATCCAAGCAGGATTAGTGGGAAAGTTAGTATAGCGAAGTATGAAATTAATTTGAGCGGTGGACATGCCTCACTTGCCTGACTACAAGTACCAGAAGGCCCTACGTCTGTGCGAATTAAACTGGTTGTCAGGTCGCTCCATGTTGGCTCTGCACGAGCACTCCAGTAGTGGGCTATGCTTTTAAAACACGGTGTTTGACATGACTTGGTTAGAAGAATCCGTTGATTTCATGATTAAAAATCAGGGCTGGAAACATTGTGTCATTCTGATACTGAGCAATCTGGCAACCCTTGCTGCTTCTACGCTTTATTGTATGTCTGTACGCACGAAGGATGCTTTGTGGTTATGCAAGCAGCCATTTGTTATGAATTCTGACATGAATAGAATGACTGAGCAAAGGGCCAGATTAGCGTGCGTCTCTTGGCCAGGCTGACACCACCACGTGGCAGTTGGGGATGCCGCAATAATGGTAGTAAACATCAGTTTTCCTCTAAGTAGGATGCAGCGATAAACGTGTGATAAAATAGTTGCATGTAAAACCATGATACAAGTTCCTCAAATCCCGGCTTGCTCACATGACTAAATTGAGTGCCCTTGGACGTCTCAGGTTTCTGTCCCTCGGGGCCCATCGCTGCTGGAACTGAAAACAATTCGATACAAGCTATTAACCATTAACAGAGCCATAAGGAGTGACAGCCCATATGGGCGGCACAGATAGTTTCTTTGAGATTTTGGATAGTTTGCACGTTTACAGCACTTTGGAACTGGCGAACCGGGTGCGAGTCTATGCGTTGGCTCAACATCCTGCGATTCTGGGCAGATCACTTAATCTTCCTGTGCCTACAAAAAATGAATGTAACCATGTGATGTAACTGGTGCTCGTGTAAAGAGCCCCGATACGCTCGGCTCGGGTCGAGTTTGCGCTGCAAAACAAGAGAAAGAAAGGATGGCACTGATCCAGCGCAATATTAGCCAACAACATTCATACACCATATACTCACTTGGGCCCATACATTCACACTACACTAATACTTACGCTGGGTGTCAGATGTACTCTTTTATCAAAATCCCTGCTACCAATTACCTTCTGATTGAAGAGTAATAACTTATCAATGGATCCTTTGCTAATTGGGAAGTTTAAAATGAGTGACATTCATTATAGTACATAATCCTGAAATAACCACTGAGTCAGGAAGTTTTTAAAATGTTTATCTAAAGTTTTGGCAGAGTAAAATACAGAAAACACGGTACTTGATTGAAAATACCCAAGAAAAAGCATAGAAATGATTTTGCTAATAATTGACGGTGTTTAAGGAAGAGGAGAAGATAGAAACAGCAGCGCAACTAAAGGTTGCAGTATAATTACCAAAAATGCGAGAACCAAGCCCCTTAGCCAAGGAGTTGGAAAAGATAGGAGCCAGGAAGGATGAAGAGTAAAGACTTCTTCCAGGACAGGATGGTGACCTCTCTACAACGACGCCTGCGCCGTTCCCCTCTCTGATACTCGACTTCTCTCGATTCTCCCGTCTAATGGACTCCGCCGCCCCCTCCTCAGGACCTCTTCCGGACAGGAATTCAGTCAGCAACCGATCAGCTGGGCAGTCTGGAGCTCTTCTGTCAGCATCTCCGCTCTCCTGTGCTAACTAATTAGCTAATTCTATATCTATTATACCCTTCTACGCCATATACCTCCCCTTAATGTTGCTAAAATATGGGACCACTACTTCTGATTGGACAGGGACAGGGGGTGGATTCTCGCACCATATCGTTTTGGCCTAAATTGTAAAGCCTATTGTCTTTACGTTCCCTCCCCTTCAAATTAATACATTCGCTTTATTTCCCACCCGTCTCATGACAAATGTTATATATTTTACAGAAGAAAAGTAACAATTTGTTCCGCCGGAAACCTTGGGTACATCATCTTTGGCCAATAGGTCGTGGCCTTGGGAGACGTCCAAGTTGACTTCACTTGGCAGGCATACAGGACACATGCGCAGAACCCTCTGTTTCTCGAGTTTCAAGACACCAACCCAGGCCCAAGTTTACGAATTACTAAAAGTGCAAGAAGAAAATATTAAAATCACAAATAAAAAGTTTCACTGTATACCCACTTTCCCTAACTCTATTCCCAATTAATCATATTACTATCCTGCATTAGTAGCGTTAAGAAAACGACAATTTAATAATGACATAAGAGCAAGCTTAAGCATGTGAAAACATTTAGCGGCCATTTTAATACACACTGCGCAGAAGCAGAGGTTTCCCACCAAGCAAAGAAAGACGTCACACCATGTGATCAGGTTGCAACATGCGCAAAGAAGTCCTGCGCTTTTAGCGGCCATCTTGGTTTATGGACAAGCGTTATTCATTAGTAAAACACATAGGCAAGCGTCTATCCCTTTCGTGTTTGTGAATGCAAGGATTAGTTTTGACAGTACAAATTTTAATATATTAATACTATGAGGAAGATTGCATACAAGCAAGTTTCAATTTTGAAACCTTGCTCCATCAATCCCCTCTCTGATGGCGTTTCTGAGCCATCAAAATACTACCCTCAATCAGATGCCAACTTCTAGCAATTCGTTTCATTCTCAATTTTACCTTTTCTATTCTTACACTCTCCTTTTAATTTCTTGTATAAATCACTTCTCCATTCTTCTAGTTCGATTTCATCTAGTTTTCTCTTCTTTCCTTTTCCTGTCACTTTATATGTCCCATTCTTTCTACAGCATTTGCACCATATTGTTATTGCTAAAATTATTATTGCTATCCCTGCTAAGGGTACTAATATTTGACCTATAAGCCCTTTCCCTATATTAGCAAACCAGGTTCCAATTGACGATATGCTATTTGTCAATCTTTCCCATACACTATCAACTTCCAGTGGTTTAAGTTCTTTCTCAAGTTTAGTTATGTTCTGAATGTACGTTCCAATTTCTGCACTCTTATCAGGAATGTAAGTGCAACAATGTTTCGTCTTCAATAATTTACAGACTCCTCCCTCTTTTGCCAATAGAATGTCAAGAGCAAGTCGATTTTGCATCACCATAGATCTAATCGCAACCATCTCCGTATTAATCATTAGAAAACCTCCAGCAGTATCCGTTGATAAACGATCAACCACTGTAGACAATTTACATATTTTCCTTGAGTTCAGAATTATTACCACTGAAGGTATCAATGCACCAAATATATCACCTACAATTTCTGAAAAACTAGCTCTTTTTCTACGTACTAACTCATTATTGTTTTCATTGCTTCCAGTGTTTCTTTTTACGTGGTATATCTTTGGAAAAACTATTCCAAAATAACAACTTCCATACCACCTTGCAGGAAGCCTAAAGTAAGCCTTATTCCCACATACATAATAGATTCCAGGAAAAACTGAATCTGTTCCTCCTTTCAGTCCCCAACCTCCAATAATTAAAAAATTGTGTTCACATTCACTGGTACCGATGAAAACATTGTTATAATCAGTCTTTAACCTATGAAGACAAATTTTCCCTTTCTTTACGAAATCCAGAGCCATTGCAGCTTGAGCTTTACCAGGTGTATAACTCCCTTCCTTCTTCGCCCAAGGTGGCAACTAAGCCTTATGTTCTGAAGCTTTCTTTTGAAAATCATGTCTTCTACTAAATTCAAAAATATCTTTTCTTCTTCTAGTAAAGAACATGTTAGATTGTGTCTATGTGCATGTGCTATGTCTATCGATTTCATTGTTAAGAAAAACTCTCCCATAAACTGTGCGTCTTGACTAGTAAGCACTGGGTTCATACTCTTGCGAATCGGAACCTCAGAAAATATCACATCTAAGTTTGAATAGTAATATTGTAGCCTACCTGTTCTATAAAATAAACTTGTTAATACACTACATGAGATGCCATATGTCAGTGGTAAATGATGGTATGTTAATCCTTCCGCTACTGATTCAGGTAACTTCATACAGACATAACAATTACTAACTTCCATTGTGTCTACATACTGAAATAATAACTTTGTGAAAACATTTAAACTAGTGTCGTTATCAGCTATTTCATGATGAATTTCTGCCTCATCTTCTGCCATTAATTCTACTCTATTGCCCTTCATGTTTGCTGTCCTTCCTTTAGTTTCATTATTTATTTTCTTATCTATTATCATAAGGTAAGGAATTGCTACAATCAGGACCAATACTAGACTACATATGCAGATTGCACAGCATCTCCTACAACAATTTCGTTTTGGTCTCCCAGTAACTCTATCATCAGGCATTTTTCGACAAGAAAAATTGCTCTTCTTATCTCCTTCTTTTCTTTAGATGATTCTTTTGTTTAGTCAGGGTGGTCTTGTTTCTTCTTCGTATGTTAGTTCTGCACTTGTTCCTTCGCCACCACTGTCACTTGACTCTGAGCTTTCAAAATCTTCAAGAATGATATAAGTCCAGTCAGGACCTTTGAATTTGTTATTCACAAGTCTGTCTTTTACTTTTTCTTTTTCCTGACTTTTTCACTTGTTCAGTTTGACTTGTTACTTCAGGTACTTGTTCTGGATCTTCACTTCTGGTTGTTATGTGGTATTTTACTCTTTTGATGACACTTGGCCAATGATCTCCTTTTCTTGTTTTCTTTGTTGGCGCTGTTTCTCTGTTTACGTCTTCAAAGATCTCGTTATTTTCACTGCTCAATACTGTTTTGTTTTCTTTGATTACTGTTTCTTTTGTTTGTTCTTTTTCAGATCTGATTGGTTTCTTTTCAGTAGCTCCACAATGACTTTCAAGATGTTGGCTTTGTTCCTTTTTTATTTCTTTATGTTCATTTGTATTAACCCCTTTTTCTTTAGTGAATTCTTCTTGATCTAACTGCTTCTGATCAGGGCTTATCGCACTGTGAACTTCTGCAGCCTGACCTGATTCTTCTAAACCTGTCTTTCCCTGTGTAAAGTCAATTAAATCTTCACTGTTTTTAGTCCAATTTTCTTTCCCTATCTGATTTAGTTCAGGATTTTTTACTATCTTTTCTTCTTGATCCTGAACTTCTTCTTCTTCTTCACCTATCTGATCTTCTTCAATTTCTTCCAATTTTGTTTGATTTCTCGATCTGTAATATACTTCAGGAACTTCTACCACTGGTATCCAATCCTGACTTGTGCTCGGTTGTTCTCCGTCAGCTTCTCTCGAACCTCTAACCTGAGATTCCTCAGCTGGGCAACCTTCAGCTTCTTCAGTGATTGGCGTTGTCTGTGGATTCTCTTCTTCAGGTTCTGGTACTCTTTTTGTGTGGCTTACATGAATCCAATTAGGAAATCTTGCACACTTCACTGCTGTATTGGTGGTCAATATGACTTGACAAGGTCTGCTCCACCTGGGTGATGAATCACACCAGAGAAACGTGTCTTTCACTACCACCCAATCACCAGGATTCAGATCATGTTCTAGTTCAGGCTGCCTGGAAACTGCGTCTTCTCCAACCTGATGAGAGACAGAACGCACTAGGTCAGCCAATCCTTTGCAATAATCCAAAACCATATCATCAGATATATTCACCAGTTTGTGGGAACATGTGTTTGTCTCATTGCTCTTCCCATCATTATTTCGTGGGTGCACAATCCTGTCGTTCTGTCAGGTATACTTCTGAGTCCCATCAAGACAAGTGGCAATGCGTCTGGCCACTCTAATGATGTTGATGCACGGGGGCGTGGCTTGCCGGCGAATGGAGACGGACGCGTGAGATTGGAGCTCCGCACCGGCCCCGCCAATTATCCTGGATAGACGGCCGCCCGATCCCTGGGGGGCTGCGACGGGGGTCGGGCTGTGACATCCTCCCGCCCGACCTGAGGCAAGCAAACTGCGAGCTGCATCGGCGCAGCGGCCGAGCACAGGGGACAAGATGGCGTCGAGCTGAGAGAGGAGCTCCGTCCGCCCGGAGCGTGCTTTCTGCCCGAGCAACTGCCAAGCATCAGCGCTCCACTACAGGTCAGCGGAGTTAAGGAGAGTGGTGAGAGCGCTGCTGGCGAGTGGTGTGGAGGAAAGGCGCCTTGCTGTTGGGGTTGGCTGTGACCGGACCCGAGAAGACTGCGGCGAGCGGCCTGCTCCTGCGGCGTAGCGTGGACCTGGTGGCTCGCCTGCTCTACCCTGAAGAGCGGAGAGGAGGGCGGGACCGCGGCACCTGGGATTGAAGCGACGCACCACTGGTGAGCGGGCGGCTGTGGATTGCTGGGTAGGCGCTGAGGTGCAGCGGCCTGCAGTGCATCCCGACTTGACGACTGGTCTCCCGCCGAGAGTGCGGAGAGCTGGGACTGGCGGCGGGCGAGAGCCGCTAGGGCGCTGCAGGGGGACCCAGGGTCGCGCAGAGGAGAATCCCTCGAATTGAGTGCTGCCAACCCGCCGGGCTCGCTTGCGGGTGCGAGTGGACCCGGGAGGGCCGTGGGCGGTGCCCTGTGCTGAGGCCTGCAGAGGATTCCTGCGCTGCTCGGAGGACTGGGAACAGCTGGAAAGGCTTGGAGCCGAATGGGCCTAGAATGCGTTGGAACCGGCGCGCGCTGAACATGGGGAGACGGCCCTGAGCTCCTTAACTGCGTGGCGGACATCTGCCCAAGGCTATAGTCCGTGGCACCTAGCGTGAGAGTACTGCTGCTGATTAATTGCACACTCGAGAACCCCGAGACTGCCGAGGTGGCGGTTGCCCTGGTCCCCGCCACATACGAGTGGGCCCCCCAGAAGCTGATTGGGGTGATCGCGACCTGCACGCGAGAGGAGCTTGGACATCTACGTTTGAAGGCTCCCTACCTGCGAGATGGGAAAGCCTAGGGGGAAGCAGCAGGCGGCTCAGCCGGACCGAGATGATGGGGGCCATGATTCCACGCGGCCGGAATCTCCCGAGCCGCCGAGTGATGCGGGGGTACAACTACAATTAGCTCGCATACTCCAGGCCATCACAGATACACGAGAGGCCCTGCAGAGAGATATTGCCACGGTTTCCGTGGGGCTGGGATTGCTGCGCGCTGACCACGATAAACTGTCGGGCAGAATGAAGCAAGCTGAAACTTCCCTGGCAACTATAGAACCAGCGCAGAAAGTCCTTACTGACCAGATGGGAGAGGCAGGAAAGCAGGTCAGGAGCAGAGACGACGCGAGGCCCGGGAAGGTAAGTTTATTTTATTTTTAAATTACGCGAACCCCCGCGAGATCCTCCACCCGCGACTGGATGTTACATGCAAATTAGAGGGGCCTCACATCTTCCCTTTCGCCCGGGGCCCCAGAAGTTCTAGGACCGGCCCTGTTTAATCCATCATTTTTTTGCTCACCACGCCATCCCAGTTTGGACACAGCCATATGTAAATCAGTCTTGACCCTCCTTCCCATGGTAAGAGTCAAGTCCGAACTGCCGGGCCCTCCCTGGACAGGAAACAAGCATCCTGGGACGGGTTTCGGGGTATCACCCCTCATCAGCCAGTGTAGCTTGAATTCAGTGGCACAGTGAGCACCGGACACACGACGGCGTATACCCGTCCCACTTAGGGCGACAAAATCAAAAAGAACAAATGATGGACGGAATGCTGAACAAATCAAACGTTCAGCCCCAGTCACAGATCTGGGTTTAATTTCTCTTTTTAGGTCTCACGACTAGCGTTGCAGTGCGCAGCACTGCTCGCGCAGCGCGAGACCTCTTGAATGGGGTTTGAAAACTGACCTAGGAATCGCACACGCTCGTGCGTGTGCGATTCGTTTTTCCCCCGGCTATTGGGCTTTGCGTGCGTCTTTTTAAGAAAGACAGCACGCAATTGGGCAAAGGCGGGCGCATGTCCCGCCTTTGCTCCGCCCATTCCCGTCCGTGTCTAGGACGCGCATCAGCGCGCGTGGCACGGACGACAGGCTCTCTCGCGCCCCCTCCTCCTCTGTGGTGCGCGCGCACCACGCGCAGCAGCGGCATCTGTTTTGCATTATCGTGCCCGATAATGCAAAACAGATGTCTGCACGACGTGTGCAGCCGGGACAGGGGCTCCCTTCCTTGAGTAGATCGGTACATTTTTGCCCTGGAACACTTAGCTCGCACCTTACATGGGTCTTGTTATAAATAATGTCGCCGATTATGATCATGGCCATTTCATTTTGTGGCTTGTGCTGTGTAAGTGGCTAATATTTGATCGCTAGTAAACATTCTGCTAATATTTCTTGCCGTCAGGGGTGGTAAGCGCCATATAAATACCGTTTGCAAATACAATATCCTCAGGTTTTAATCACTAATATTTTGCCCTTTGACATGGTGTTCCTATCTTTTAATTTCTGTACTTTTTTTTTGCTAGTCCTAGCTTTGCTTTCATGGCCCTTGTGCGCCCCCCTGGAGGCCTCGTGGATGGTTGGTGTCAGCCCCACTGGCGCAGGGAGACCCCCGGCTCGGACATCGGATTCTGTGGAGGGGGCGGCGGTCTTGGGAGTCTGGGGGAGTGGGTGAGATCTTTGGGGGTCAACGCTCGGCCGCCGAATATATCTTTACTCCCTGAAGCCGCCTGCTTACACAAAGTTAAACAAACACATCTCGACTGGACGGGCCGTGACGTAGCTTCAGGTCCTTGCAGGTCCAGAGCCGCGGCCCTCTCTCGCCAAACCAATGAATATCTGTCCGTTTCGGGAGTCTCAGGGCCCCTCATCACATTCTGCAGGCCCCCCATCATATTAAGTAAGGTGACAGCAGCCATCACCCCAAAACCCGCCCTCTGTTACAGCTCCATACTTCATGAGACAAGCATTTGCAATGCAATAGGTCTCGTTTTTATGGCCTCAGCGTATTGCGGCTGTTTTAGGTTAGAGTGGAAAAGCAAGTAGGGCCGGCCGGATGTTTATGAAACGAGTGGCGAGCTATCGCACCCGCCAGGCTATAAAGAGTTGGCATGAGGGGGAATTTATAATAAATAAAAATTAAAAAGGAGGGTAAAATAGCTAAAAGCCAGTCCCTTCCTGTCAGCGCCCCTCACATGACCACCTTCCAGCTGGTGTGACGGCCCCCAGGTGGCACAGACCGGACCATGGCGGACCAGGACTCCATGCCGCTGCGGCAGCGGCTGAGTTACTCCACCGGCCACTTCCATGTCGTTCACCTACTTTCTGCTCTACTACCACTCGGTGCTGGGCTTCAACACCACCTACGCGGGGGTCCTGCTGCTCCTGGGCCAGGTGGCCGACGGCATCTGCACCCCTCTCGTGGGCTACGAGGCGGACAGCTCCCCCGGGTGCCGCTGGTACAGCTGCCGAAAATCCTGCCACCTGGTCGGTAAGTTGGTCGTTTTGTCATTTGTCTATTGGTGTCCATGTTTCAGTGCCAATTGTGAGTGTTTAAGACGTATTGCAAGTACCTCTGATATATCACGTTTTCTCATTTCTGGTGTGAGTACCTGAGAGGTCTCATGATGTCCCAGGTTAGGTGTGAGCAGTTCAGGGATATCAAGTTGTTTCACTTTGGGTGTGAATGGTTCAAGAGTCTCACGTTTCATGTGTGAGATATGTGTAGTTAAGACACTAGTGGTCGTCCTGTGCTTGGTCTGAGATGACCAGAGATTTCAAGGTGACGTGTGTTCAGAAATTCCAGAATGTTCGGTGACAGATGTGAGTACCTCTGATATGCCCAGCTGTCCAGTGCCTGATGTTAGTACTTCCCTGTTCGTTGATTGATTCCTGGTCACAGTGATGCTTACGAGATTACTTTGTCCAGTGTGAGGAGTTTGGAAATTTCGGATTGTCCATTGCAGGTGCGAGTGGCCTTAAGTTGTATTGTGCCAGATGTGATGTGAGGAGGCAGAGATCTTTCTCATGCTGGCATAAGCAGTACTTCATAGATCTCAAGAGTCTCGCCATGCATGAGTAACTGGCCTGGCCATGCTTCTTCTTCCATTTTATACTCTCTAGTTTGGATTTTCCCATTATTGTATTGTAATTGCATTTATATAGTGCTTACTACCCCTGACAAGGCGTCTAATTGCTTTTTCGGCGAGTAGCACGCTACTCCGGAACCCGTAAAGGATTAGTGGTGAATTAGTATAGTGAAATATGAAGTTAATTTGAGCAGTGGATATGTTGGTCTGTTATTTGGGTTGAAAAGGATAGTGGAGGGATATAGGAGGGAAGGGTTTGCATTTGTATAGCGCTTGCTACCCCTGATGAGGTGTTGAAGTGCTTTTCGGTGGGTAGCACGCTACTCCAGAATCCAAGCAGGATTAGTGGGAAAGTTAGTATAGCGAAGTATGAAATTAATTTGAGCGGTGGACATGCCTCACTTGCCTGACTACAAGTACCAGAAGGCCCTACGTCTGTGCGAATTAAACTGGTTGTCAGGTCGCTCCATGTTGGCTCTGCACGAGCACTCCAGTAGTGGGCTATGCTTTTAAAACACGGTGTTTGACATGACTTGGTTAGAAGAATCCGTTGATTTCATGATTAAAAATCAGGGCTGGAAACATTGTGTCATTCTGATACTGAGCAATCTGGCAACCCTTGCTGCTTCTACGCTTTATTGTATGTCTGTACGCACGAAGGATGCTTTGTGGTTATGCAAGCAGCCATTTGTTATGAATTCTGACATGAATAGAATGACTGAGCAAAGGGCCAGATTAGCGTGCGTCTCTTGGCCAGGCTGACACCACCACGTGGCAGTTGGGGATGCCGCAATAATGGTAGTAAACATCAGTTTTCCTCTAAGTAGGATGCAGCGATAAACGTGTGATAAAATAGTTGCATGTAAAACCATGATACAAGTTCCTCAAATCCCGGCTTGCTCACATGACTAAATTGAGTGCCCTTGGACGTCTCAGGTTTCTGTCCCTCGGGGCCCATCGCTGCTGGAACTGAAAACAATTCGATACAAGCTATTAACCATTAACAGAGCCATAAGGAGTGACAGCCCATATGGGCGGCACAGATAGTTTCTTTGAGATTTTGGATAGTTTGCACGTTTACAGCACTTTGGAACTGGCGAACCGGGTGCGAGTCTCTGCGTTGGCTCAACATCCTGCGATTCTGGGCAGATCACTTAATCTTCCTGTGCCTACAAAAAATGAATGTAACCATGTGATGTAACTGGTGCTCGTGTAAAGAGCCCCGATACGCTCGGCTCGGGTCGAGTTTGCGCTGCAAAACAAGAGAAAGAAAGGATGGCACTGATCCAGCGCAATATTAGCCAACAACATTCATACACCATATACTCACTTGGGCCCATACATTCACACTACACTAATACTTACGCTGGGTGTCAGATGTACTCTTTTATCAAAATCCCTGCTACCAATTACCTTCTGATTGAAGAGTAATAACTTATCAATGGATCCTTTGCTAATTGGGAAGTTTAAAATGAGTGACATTCATTATAGTACATAATCCTGAAATAACCACTGAGTCAGGAAGTTTTTAAAATGTTTATCTAAAGTTTTGGCAGAGTAAAATACAGAAAACACGGTACTTGATTGAAAATACCCAAGAAAAAGCATAGAAATTATTTTGCTAATAATTGACGGTGTTTAAGGAAGAGGAGAAGATAGAAACAGCAGCGCAACTAAAGGTTGCAGTATAATTACCAAAAATGCGAGAACCAAGCCCCTTAGCCAAGGAGTTGGAAAAGATAGGAGCCAGGAAGGATGAAGAGTAAAGACTTCTTCCAGGACAGGATGGTGACCTCTCTACAACGACGCCTGCGCCGTTCCCCTCTCTGATACTCGACTTCTCTCGATTCTCCCGTCTAATGGACTCCGCCGCCCCCTCCTCAGGACCTCTTCCGGACAGGAATTCAGTCAGCAACCGATCAGCTGGGCAGTCTGGAGCTCTTCTGTCAGCATCTCCGCTCTCCTGTGCTAACTAATTAGCTAATTCTATATCTATTATACCCTTCTACGCCATATACCTCCCCTTAATGTTGCTAAAATATGGGACCACTACTTCTGATTGGACAGGGACAGGGGGTGGATTCTCGCACCATATCGTTTTGGCCTAAATTGTAAAGCCTATTGTCTTTACGTTCCCTCCCCTTCAAATTAATACATTCGCTTTATTTCCCACCCGTCTCATGACAAATGTTATATATTTTACAGAAGAAAAGTAACAATTTGTTCCGCCGGAAACCTTGGGTACATCATCTTTGGCCAATAGGTCGTGGCCTTGGGAGACGTCCAAGTTGACTTCACTTGGCAGGCATACAGGACACATGCGCAGAACCCTCTGTTTCTCGAGTTTCAAGACACCAACCCAGGCCCAAGTTTACGAATTACTAAAAGTGCAAGAAGAAAATATTAAAATCACAAATAAAAAGTTTCACTGTATACCCACTTTCCCTAACTCTATTCCCAATTAATCATATTACTATCCTGCATTAGTAGCGTTAAGAAAACGACAATTTAATAATGACATAAGAGCAAGCTTAAGCATGTGAAAACATTTAGCGGCCATTTTAATACACACTGCGCAGAAGCAGAGGTTTCCCACCAAGCAAAGAAAGACGTCACACCATGTGATCAGGTTGCGACATGCGCAAAGAAGTCCTGCGCTTTTAGCGGCCATCTTGGTTTATGGACAAGCGTTATTCATTAGTAAAACACATAGGCAAGCGTCTATCCCTTTCGTGTTTGTGAATGCAAGGATTAGTTTTGACAGTACAAATTTTAATATATTAATACTATGAGGAAGATTGCATACAAGCAAGTTTCAATTTTGAAACCTTGCTCCATCAATCCCCTCTCTGATGGCGTTTCTGAGCCATCAAAATACTACCCTCAATCAGATGCCAACTTCTAGCAATTCGTTTCATTCTCAATTTTACTTTTTCTATTCTTACACTCTCCTTTTAATTTCTTGTATAAATCACTTCTCCATTCTTCTAGTTCGATTTCATCTAGTTTTCTCTTCTTTCCTTTTCCTGTCACTTTATATGTCCCATTCTTTCTACAGCATTTGCACCATATTGTTATTGCTAAAATTATTATTGCTATCCCTGCTAAGGGTACTAATATTTGACCTATAAGTCCTTTCCCTATATTAGCAAACCAGGTTCCAATTGACGATATATTATTTGTCAATCTTTCCCATACACTATCAACTTCCAGTGGTTTAAGTTCTTTCTCAAGTTTAGTTATGTTCTGAATGTACGTTCCAATTTCTGCACTCTTATCAGGAATGTAAGTGCAACAATGTTTCGTCTTGAATAATTTACAGACTCCTCCCTCTTTTGCCAATAGAATGTCAAGAGCAAGTCGATTTTGCATCACCATAGATCTAATCGCAACCATCTCCGTATTAATCATTAGAAAACCTCCAGCAGTATCCGTTGATAAACGATCAACCACTGTAGACAATTTACATATTTTCCTTGAGTTCAGAATTATTACCACTGAAGGTATCAATGCACCAAATATATCACCTACAATTTCTGAAAAACTAGCTCTTTTTCTACGTACTAACTCATTATTGTTTTCATTGCTTCCAGTGTTTCTTTTTACGTGGTATATCTTTGGAAAAACTATTCCAAAATAACAACTTCCATACCACCTTGCAGGAAGCCTAAAGTAAGCCTTATTCCCACATACATAATAGATTCCAGGAAAAACTGAATCTGTTCCTCCTTTCAGTCCCCAACCTCCAATAATTAAAAAATTGTGTTCACATTCACTGGTACCGATGAAAACATTGTTATAATCAGTCTTTAACCTATGAAGACAAATTTTCCCTTTCTTTACGAAATCCAGAGCCATTGCAGCTTGAGCTTTACCAGGTGTATAACTCCCTTCCTTCTTCGCCCAAGGTGGCAACTAAGCCTTATGTTCTGAAGCTTTCTTTTGAAAATCATGTCTTCTACTAAATTCAAAAATATCTTTTCTTCTTCTAGTAAAGAACATGTTAGATTGTGTCTATGTGCATGTGTTATGTCTATCGATTTCATTGTTAAGAAAAACTCTCCCATAAACTGTGCGTCTTGACTAGTAAGCACTGGGTTCATACTCTTGCGAATCGGAACCTCAGAAAATATCACATCTAAGTTTGAATAGTAATATTGTAGCCTACCTGTTCTATAAAATAAACTTGTTAATACACTACATGAGATGCCATATGTCAGTGGTAAATGATGGTATGTTAATCCTTCCGCTACTGATTCAGGTAACTTCATACAGACATAACAATTACTAACTTCCATTGTGTCTACATACTGAAATAATAACTTTGTGAAAACATTTAAACTAGTGTCGTTATCAGCTATTTCATGATGAATTTCTGCCTCATCTTCTGCCATTAATTCTACTCTATTGCCCTTCATGTTTGCTGTCCTTCCTTTAGTTTCATTATTTATTTTCTTATCTATTATCATAAGGTAAGGAATTGCTACAATCAGGACCAATACTAGACTACATATGCAGATTGCACAGCATCTCCTACAACAATTTCGTTTTGGTCTCCCAGTAACTCTATCATCAGGCATTTTTCGACAAGAAAAATTGCTCTTCTTATCTCCTTCTTTTCTTTAGATGATTCTTTTGTTTAGTCAGGGTGGTCTTGTTTCTTCTTCGTATGTTAGTTCTGCACTTGTTCCTTCGCCACCACTGTCACTTGACTCTGAGCTTTCAAAATCTTCAAGAATGATATAAGTCCAGTCAGGACCTTTGAATTTGTTATTCACAAGTCTGTCTTTTACTTTTCTTTTTCCTGACTTTTTCTCTTGTTCAGTTTGACTTGTTACTTCAGGTACTTGTTCTGGATCTTCACTTCTGGTTGTTATGTGGTATTTTACTCTTTTGATGACACTTGGCCAATGATCTCCTTTTCTTGTTTTCTTTGTTGGCACTGTTTCTCTGTTTACGTCTTCAAAGATCTCGTTATTTTCACTGCTCAATACTGTTTTGTTTTCTTTGATTACTGTTTCTTTTGTTTGTTCTTTTTCAGGTCTGATTGGTTTCTTTTCAGTAGCTCCACAATGACTTTCAAGATGTTGGCTTTGTTCCTTTTTTATTTCTTTATGTTCATTTGTATTAACCCCTTTTTCTTTAGTGAATTCTTCTTGATCTAACTGCTTCTGATCAGGGCTTATCGCACTGTGAACTTCTGCAGCCTGACCTGATTCTTCTAAACCTGTCTTTCCCTGTGTAAAGTCAATTAAATCTTCACTGTTTTTAGTCCAATTTTCTTTCCCTATCTGATTTAGTTCAGGATTTTTACTATCTTTTCTTCTTGATCCTGAACTTCTTCTTCTTCACCTATCTGATCTTCTTCAATTTCTTCCAATTTTGTTTGATTTCTCGATCTGTAATATACTTCAGGAACTTCTACCACTGGTATCCAATCCTGACTTGTGCTCGGTTGTTCTCCGTCAGCTTCTCTCGAACCTCTAACCTGAGATTCCTCAGCTGGGCAACCTTCAGCTTCTTCAGTGATTGGCGTTGTCTGTGGATTCTCTTCTTCAGGTTCTGGTACTCTTTTTGTGTGGCTTACATGAATCCAATTAGGAAATCTTGCACACTTCACTGCTGTATTGGTGGTCAATATGACTTGACAAGGTCTGCTCCACCTGGGTGATGAATCACACCAGAGAAACGTGTCTTTCACTACCACCCAATCACCAGGATTCAGATCATGTTCTAGTTCAGGCTGCCTGGAAACTGCGTCTTCTCCAACCTGATGAGAGACAGAACGCACTAGGTCAGCCAATCCTTTGCAATAATCCAAAACCATATCATCAGATATATTCACCAGTTTGTGGGAACATGTGTTTGTCTCATTGCTCTTCCCATCATTATTTCGTGGGTGCACAATCCTGTCGTTCTGTCAGGTATACTTCTGAGTCCCATCAAGACAAGTGGCAATGCGTCTGGCCACTCTAATGATGTTGATGCACGGGGGCGTGGCTTGCCGGCGAATGGAGACGGACGCGTGAGATTGGAGCTCCGCACCGGCCCCGCCAATTATCCTGGATAGACGGCCGCCCGATCCCTGGGGGGCTGCGACGGGGGTCGGGCTGTGACATCCTCCCGCCCGACCTGAGGCAAGCAAACTGCGAGCTGCATCGGCGCAGCGGCCGAGCACAGGGGACAAGATGGCGTCGAGCTGAGAGAGGAGCTCCGTCCGCCCGGAGCGTGCTTTCTGCCCGAGCGACTGCCAAGCATCAGCGCTCCACTACAGGTCAGCAGAGTTAAGGAGAGTGGTGAGAGCGCTGCTGGCGAGTGGTGTGGAGGAAAGGCGCCTTGCTGTTGGGGTTGGCTGTGACCGGACCCGAGAAGACTGCGGCGAGCGGCCTGCTCCTGCGGCGTAGCGTGGACCTGGTGGCTCGCCTGCTCTACCCTGAAGAGCGGAGAGGAGGGCGGGACCGCGGCACCTGGGATTGAAGCGACGCACCACTGGTGAGCGGGCGGCTGTGGATTGCTGGGTAGGCGCTGAGGTGCAGCGGCCTGCAGTGCATCCCGACTTGACGACTGGTCTCCCGCCGAGAGTGCGGAGAGCTGGGACTGGCGGCGGGCGAGAGCCGCTAGGGCGCTGCAGGGGGACCCAGGGTCGCGCAGAGGAGAATCCCTCGAATTGAGTGCTGCCAACCCGCCGGGCTCGCTTGCGGGTGCGAGTGGACCCGGGAGGGCCGTGGGCGGTGCCCTGTGCTGAGGCCTGCAGAGGATTCCTGCGCTGCTCGGAGGACTGGGAACAGCTGGAAAGGCTTGGAGCCGAATGGGCCTAGAATGCGTTGGAACCGGCGCGCGCTGAACATGGGGAGACGGCCCTGAGCTCCTTAACTGCGTGGCGGACATCTGCCCAAGGCTATATTCCGTGGCACCTAGCGTGAGAGTACTGCTGCTGATTAATTGCACACTCGAGAACCCCGAGACTGCCGAGGTGGCGGTTGCCCTGGTCCCCGCCACATACGAGTGGGCCCCCCAGAAGCTGATTGGGGTGATCGCGACCTGCACGCGAGAGGAGCTTGGACATCTACGTTTGAAGGCTCCCTACCTGCGAGATGGGAAAGCCTAGGGGAAGCAGCAGGCGGCTCAGCCGGACCGAGATGATGGGGGCCATGATTCCACGCGGCCGGAATCTCCCGAGCCGCCGAGTGATGCGGGGGTACAACTACAATTAGCTCGCATACTCCAGGCCATCACAGATACACGAGAGGCCCTGCAGAGAGATATTGCCACGGTTTCCGTGGGGCTGGGATTGCTGCGCGCTGACCACGATAAACTGTCGGGCAGAATGAAGCAAGCTGAAACTTCCCTGGCAACTATAGAACCAGCGCAGAAAGTCCTTACTGACCAGATGGGAGAGGTCACCCGCAGAGTGTCGGCGCTGGAAAAGCGGGCAGAAGACGCAGAAGGGAGGAATCGCAGAAATAACATTCGTGTTCTGGGCCTGCCGGAGGAAATTGAGGGAACTAATATGGTCCAGTACTTGGAGGACTGGCTCCGTACCACAGTGGCACCGACGGGACTGACGCAGTTTTACACGCTGGAAAGGGCGCACCGAATACCGGCACGTCCATTAGCATCGGGACGACCGCCGCGACCGGTGGTGGCGAGGCTCCTTCATTACAAGGACAGGGATCATCTACTGAGGATGGCACGCTCGACAGGACCGTACTCAGTGGGCAACAGTAAGGTCTCCCTCTTCCCTGACTACACGCAGGAAGTTCAGCGCTGTCGCGCGTCTTTCCTGGCAGTCAAGCGAGCTCTTCGTGAAGAGGGCCTCCAGTACTCACTAATGTTTCCCGCTAGCCTGAGAATAGTCTTGGACGGTACCACGCACTTTTGTGAAGGCCCATCGGAGGCCTGGGACTGGCTGGAAACGTATAGAACAGGCAAGAAACCGGCCAGGGATGCTGGAACTGGAGAATTTTCGAGGCAGTTGCCGCGGCGCCGGCGCAGGTCGAGGCGACGCCCGGCTGCGGTGAGGGCGCCTGGCCCGTCCCAAACGGAAAAAGGCAGACAAGCGGCATTGCAGGCGGTGTCGCAGCTTTTGGGAACTCCGGAACAACACTCGGACACAGGGCAGGAGTCGGATAAGTTGCGATTGGGAACAGATACAGATACGGCCGATTCCCAGAACAGTGATGCAAAAATGCCTCATGTCACACCTGGCACGGCTGATGAGCTTATGTGATATATTTGTTGTGTGTTTTGATGCTTGAAGGGCTTGTATGCCTGTGAGATGCCGGCGGTACTATTTGGACACAATTAGCATCATATGCTTGAATGGTGTATTGACCGCCGGATGTGGTGGATAGATGAGGGGTCAAGAGTAGGGGCTCCCATCAAGATGCCTCCTGGGGGTGGGAGCGGATAGTATAGTAACACTGCGGGGCCTTGGTGTGGTCGACTTTTTGCTGGCGGCCACTTTCCCCACAGTAATCCCTCAGTAGCCACTAGAGGGAACCTAGTTTGACGTAGTTTGGATGGGGGCTTGTTTTTTAGTACCTGTCCTGGGGTGGGGTTGTTGGGATTGTTTGATTGTTACTAGGGGAATGTTACCTGGGGGCTGGCGCAACCCTACTTATAAGGGTTTGATTCATGGCACGGGGCACAATTGGCTGGTACTAGAGCAGGATGATTGGGGTCTGGCAGTGATGTGGGCTCGATGGCTATGTCTGAGTTGAAATGTATAACTTGGAACGTCAGGGGTATGCACTCAATGCAGCGTAGGCATAGGATTCATACATACCTGGTTCGTAGGGGGATTCAGCTGGCGTTCTTGCAGGAAACTCATATTGCCCCAAAAGAGGATGTGGCACTGCAGCGTAGATGGAGAGGACAGGTTTTTAGCACCACATACTCTGCCTTTGCCCGGGGTGTTTTGGTGTGGGTCCGAGCCGGGGTTCCGTTTCAGCCTACTCGTCAATTGAAAGACCCGGAGGGCCGATATGTTTTGGTTGCAGGTAGACTGAATGGTAGAGATGTGGTCTTGGCTAGCGTATATGCCCCCAATACGGAACAATCGGCCTTTCTACGGCAGTTATCTGGGAAGGTGGCCCCTTTTTTCACTGGTTCTGTACTATTGGGTGGGGATTTTAATTCGATCACAGACGTCCTGCTGGATAGATCCCATCCTCCACTTCCAGAGGCGCCCATTCATAGGCTCTCCAGGGATAGGCGAGACTGGCAGCAACGGTGGGATTTAGTAGATACTTGGAGGGCACACCACCCAACTGATCGAGATTATTCATATTTTTCTGCTGTACATGACCTCCATGTGCGGCTGGATGCGATGCTGTGCACTCCTGATCTCCACGCAATGATGCAACACAGTGAATATCTCGCCAGAACGATATCGGATCATAATCCCTTATTGTTGCGTTTGAGTTTGGTCCCTGATCGTCCTGTAATCCCGACTTGGCGGTTGAATCCAACATTGTTAGAGGATCAGGTGTTTAGAGAAGCGGTGGGGGCTGGTATCACTGACTACTTCCGAGACAACACTGGCACTGCTTCATCGCTGATGGTGGAATGGGACGCTTTTAAGAGTGTGATAAGGGGGCATTGTATGGCGCAGAAAGTAGGAGTGCGCAGGGTGTTGCTGCAGGACCTGGAGAGCGCGGAGCGACGATTGCGAGACATAGAAAAGGAGAGGCCTGAGCGTCCGGACTGCCAGCGGGACCTCTTGGCCGCAAGGGAAGAGGTCGCAGTGCAGATGGAGCGACTGCGTTGCTATGATTATAAGCAATATGTCACGCGGGCGCATGCGGAGCGCGATAAATCAGGGGCGTTATTGGCATGGCTGGCCAACCCAACTAGGAGAGGGACGAGTATACTTGAGTTGCGCGCACCGGATGGGGAGGCCTGTTACACGCAAAAGGGGATAAATGATCAGTTCCGTGCTTACTATGCGGAACTATATCGGAGTCAAGTTCTCCCTGATAGAGAGGCGGTACGGAGCTTCTTGACGGGGGTAACCCTCCCAATATTAGATAGGGAGCGAGCAAAGCTGCTGGGTGAGGACATCACTTTAAGTGAAGTCCGCGGCGCAATTAAGCACATGGCCAGGAAAAAGACCCCGGGAGTGGATGGACTCCCGGTGGAATTTTATAGCGAGTATGTTGATCTCTTGGCCCCCAGATTGGTGCTGCTGTATAACGCAGCGCGGAAGGATAGGTTACTGCCCTCCACGATTCGTGAAGCACTCATTATCCCCTTGCTGAAACCAGGGAAGCCGCCTCATGACGTGACAGCCTATCGACCATTATCAATGTTGACCACGGATTATAAAATCCTAAGCCGGATTTTGGCGTCCCGCCTGCTCCCCTATATGACCCACCTAATACATGCAGACCAGGCGGGTTTTATACCAACCCGAAACACCGCTCAGAATATTCGACGCCTATTTCGGATTCTGGATGCAGACACGTATGAGAGGGCCACTGCTACGGTATTGGCCATAGATATTGAGAAGGCCTTCGACAGTATTGAATGGCCTTATTTGTTTCAAGTCATGCACCGCTTTGGTCTGGGGGAGGGCTTTATTGACTGGACATCTCTCTTGTATTGTCAAACCACGGCCCGTGTGCAAACAGGGAAGATGATATCGGATACCTGTACCGTGGGGCGGGGAACGAGACAGGGGTGTCCCCTCTCCCCATTATTGTTTGCCCTGGCCATGGAGCCGCTGGCGGCACGGGCTCGCACGGGTCGGCATTTCCCAGGGCTGCGTGTTACTACGCAGGTTCACCATATAGCTTTATATGCTGATGATCTCCTCTTGTTCCTGACGGATACCGAGGGAGCCCTTAGGGGTGCGAAGGCGTTATTGGCCGAGCTAGGTAGCATTGCCGGGCTTAAGGTTAATTGGGGAAGTCATGTCTGTTCCCCATAGCACCACAGAATGATGGGCCTGAGACTACTCAAGAGGTACGCTGGGAACGTCGATGTATGACGTATCTTGGTACTCGTATATATCACACCCACGCAGATTTGTTGGAGGGTAATGTGGGCAGGGCTATGGGAGCACTCAGGGGTTGCATGACATTTTGGAGTACGCTTCCATTGTCATTGGCGGGACGAGTGGCCCTCCTTAAAATGGTAGCGCTCCCGAGACTCCTATATTATTTTAGAACGTTGCCCTTGTGGATACCGGCCTCGGTTTTCCGACAGTTGCGGTCAATGGTGATTGGGTTTCTTTGGGCTGAGGGCGGCGGCGAGTGGCTATTAACACGCTGATGAGGCCACGCTCGGAGGGCGGTCTAGCGGTTCCAGACTTTGAAACATACTACCTAGCGGCACAGTTGCAGGGGCTCACTCAAGCAGTGGTGCGAGAGATCAGGAGCACGGATGATGAGACGGGGATTAGTGTGGAGAGACATCTACTCTCCAGACTGCTGTTGCAGCTGCCGTTGCCGGCCTCCTCTCTCACCCGTGAGATGGGGACGTTTAAACTTTGCTGGAATAGGGCGCTCAAACGGGCGCAGGTTGTACGGCCTTATGCTCCGGAAATTCCTTTGGCGGTGTGCACGGCGCTGCCGCATGGCGGTAATTGGATGGCCTTGCAGGGCTGGGAAGAGAATGGGTTGACCACTATGGGAGATCTTTATGAGGATGGGACAGTGCTCCCCTACACGACGCTACGGGATAGATATGACTTGCCCCGTGGTGATTACTTACTCCACATGGCGCTTATCGCAGCCATCCAGGCGCATTGGAAAATGGGACTTAGTGAGCCAGCGACCTCGTTGACATGTCAGTATGTGGTCCTGGCGGCTGGCACCGTTAAGGCGGTAACGTGCCTCTACGGTAGAAGGACGAACGAGAGGTTGGCCCCTTTGGCGACCCTCCGGCTGCGGTGGGAGGAGGATTTGGGAGATGAGATCCCTGAGAAAGCGTGGGCAGAACTTGTCGAACGAGCGTGGAAGAGTACAAGGAATGCTCGCTTCCAGTTGGTTAATTTCTACATCCTTCACAGAGCCTATCTTACTCCGGCTAAACTCAATCAATACTTCCATACGGAATCGGCGGCCTGCCCGCGCTGTCGTACAGTGGGGGCGGATTTTGGTCATATGATGTGGACATGTCCACAGCTAGGGACGTATTGGGAAGAGGTAGTTGAACTATTGCAGGATGTCACGGACAGGGACATGGTACCCACAATGGGCTTATGTTTGCTGCATTGGTTTCCCCACACCGCCAGGAATAAAACAACGAGTAAATTTATAGACCTGGGGCTTTTGTTAGCAAAGAGGGAGATTACACTTCACTGGAAAGCAGAAAGGGGCCCCAATTATGGGAGATGGCGCGCAGAGTTCGTTAAATGGGCGGACTGCGAGGGGGTTACAAGATTGCAAGCGGCGAGCCGCGCGAAGAATGAGAAGGCGCTAGAGTTGGCGAGGGCTTGGGAAGCATTGGTGCAGCTTTTGAGGGCCCCGATAAATGAGACTGACGATGAAATAGAGGGCGCAGCCTAACGAAGACTGGAAGAAAGGGATGGTCCCGTTTGTGGTTTCACTGCATTGAGCCTTTTTATTCTATGTGCCCTGCCCTTGGCGCTGAGAAGCCATCGCCCTGATTGCTGCCCTGTATTTTGATCTTTCATCCTCAATGCAGTTGTGTCTTGTTGCCATTATTGCTTGTACATAGCGGTTGTGCCAAAGGGGGAGGGGGTGGGATAAGAGGGGGAATTAGAGCATGCACCGATTGTTGGGGGTTTATGAGGTTCGAAATGATGTTTTGTCATGGCAAGCAGAAGAACAACTGTATCACCAGTTGACTAACACTGTATTAATGGCCTCAGACATTATAAGTTATTATGATAATCATTCGTCTCAGCGAGACACAGCTGCTGAATAGCAAAACTATCTTATGTATGTAAGACATCTGTGTAGATTGATGGCAGAACGGACTAAATTGTGATGCACGCGATTGTCTTTGTTTTTTGTGATTAAAACAATAAAAACAAATTAAAAAAAAATAAAAAATGATGTTGATGCACACATTTTTCCCAATCTTGACTTTATAGTGCCATTTAATTGTTCAACCACTCCAGAAGCCTCTGGGCGATATGCACAGTGCAATTTCTGCTTGATTTGAAATGCTTCACAGATTATCTGGATCACTTCGCTATTAAAATGTTTTCCTCTATCTGATTCCAAAGATACTGGGAAACCAAACCTAGGTATGAGCTCTCGTAACAACAGTTTTGCAACTGTAATACTGTCATTTCTCCTAGTAGGGTAAGCCTACACCCACTTTGAAAACAGACACACTATGACTAGTACATATTTTAGTCCTCTGCATGGGGGTAACTGTATGAAGTCGAACTGGAGTCTTATAAATGGGCCCTCTGCCTTTCCAATTTTCCCAAACCCAATTATCGTTTTCCTGCCTGGATTATGCATTTGGCAAGTTAGACATCTCTGGCAAAGACTCTCTGCAACAGCCCTGAATTTGGGATTGTACCAATTTTGTCTGAACAGCCTAATCATTGCATCTCTCCCTATGTGTGAGTCTCCATGGTGCATTCTAGCCATTTGTGAGAGTAAACAGTCTGGCATGACTGGTCTGCCATCTGCACTGATCCACACTTCATCTTCTCCTCTTTGGGAGCAACCCACTTTGATCCACAAATTCTTCTCACTTTCATCAACCTCATCTTGCAATTTCTTCACTTCATTCCAAGTTTCAGGTGGCATATACAGCATAAGTTGGCAGCTGATTCCCATTCTTTCCACCCTCTTATTGACTGACGTTCTGGTTTTGGCACAATGTTGAGCCACCAAGTCTGCATATCTATTGCCGACTACCACCCAGATATCTCCTGACTGATGTGCGGCACATTTCACCACAGCCAATTCTTTTGGTGATTGTATTGCTTCTAGCAATTCCCTTACAAATTGTCCATTTTTAATGGGGGATCCTGAAGAAGTCATGAAATCCCTCTGCATCCACAGTTGGCCAAAATCATGCACGACCCCGTAACCATATTGACTATCAGTAAATATGGTCACTCTCTGATTCCTCCCAATTTTGCAAGCTTTAATCAAAGCAATCAATTCAGCTACTTGTGCAGATTTGACTCCTGGTAAATAGGATGCTTCAACTATTCCAGTTAATTCACATACCGCATAGGCAGCAGTTAGTTTACCATCTTCATGTCTTTGATATGAACCATCGACAAATAACTCCCTGTCTGGCTTTTTAAGAGGCTGTTCCTCTATGTCTGGGCGTGGTTTTGTACATAATTCTGTAATTTGTACACAATCATGTTCATCTTCTTCGTCATCTTTATTTGTTTCATGATATGGGTCTGGCAATAAAGTTGCTGGATTTATTATTGTACACCTTACCATGGTCCCATTTTCAGCACCCATTATTATCCTCTCATATTTAGTCAGCCGACTAGGAGTAAGATGCTGAGTTCGGGTTCTTGTCAACAGAATGACAACTGCATGTGGAACATACACTTTTACAGGATGTCCCATCACAATTGACTCGCTTTGTTCAATGCTCAAACACGTCGCTGCTACTGCTTTTAAGCATCCTGGCAACGCGGCTGCTACTGGGTCCAATGTAGCAGAAAAATATGCTATAGGACGTCTGTCTAGTCCATGTCTCTGAGTTAGGACAGAAAGTGCACAATTTTCTGTCTCTTGACAGAATAATGCGAATTCTCTTTTATAATCAGGCATGCCTAAGGCAGGTGCTGAACAAAGTGCGTTTCTCAATTTTACAAAAGCTTCTACACTTTCATCCTCCCATTCAACAGGGTCCTTTGCTTTCTTTTTTGTCGTGTTAATTAAGGGTTTAGCCAACATGGAAAAATTTGGTATCCATTATCGACAGTATCCTACTATTCCTAGGAACATTCTCACTTGTCTTTGAGTTACAGGCATTTGCATTCTCTTTATTAATTCTACTCTTTCAGAGGTTACTCTTCTTTTTCCCCTCTCAATTTGGTGTCCCAGATATTTAACAGCTGTCCTGCAAAACTGTAACTTTTCAGGTGAGACTTTATGCCCTTCCTCAGCCAAAAGATTTAATAAGGCTATGGAATCAACAACACAGTCTTCTCTGGTGGTTGAAGCTACTAACAAGTCGTCAATATATTGAACTAAAACTGAGCTTCCTGACATCACTAGTTTTTCAAGGCACTTTTTCAGTATCTGATTGAAAATTGAAGGACTTTCTGTGTACCCCTGAGGAACACGGTTCCACACATAGACTTTGTTCTCAAATTTAAATGAGAAAAGATACTGGCTGTCTGGATGCAATGGTATTGAAAAGAATGCTTGACACAAATCAATTACTGTGAACCATCCTGCATTCCAAGGGATCTGGTATAGAATTACTGCAGGATTTGGTACTATGGGACAACATGGTTCTACAATTTTATTTATTTTCCTCAGATCCTGAACAATCTTATATTTTCCACTAGGTTTCTTTAGTCCCATGATTGGTGAATTACATGGGCTACTCATTACTTCTTTTAGTATGTTTTGTTTTTCCATTCGATTGATTTCTTCAATGACTCCTTCTTTTACTTCTGCACTCATTTTGTATTGTTTAGTATTTGGGAAAATTGCACCTTCTTTTACTGTAATTTGAACTGGATCTATTTTTGCCATAAGTCCTACTTCTTTTCTGGTGAAATCCCATACTATTCAGTTTACTGTACCTTTTAATTCTTCTGGCAACTCATCTTTTGTTATCAGCGAAAACATTTCATCTATTTCTGTACCTTGTTTTGCAACCATAATTTTATAAACATGGTCCTCATCTGGTGTCTGAACTGCCACACCATCCGGCGTGCAGAAAATTGTACAGTTCATTTTGCACAATAAATCCCTACCTAATAAATTTACTGGGCTAGAATCGCACCCTACAAATTGGTGCATTTCTCTGAAGTTTCCTATTTTGACTTCCATTGGTTCTGTAAGAGGTGTTCTAATTCTTTGATTAGCTACCCCTACTACTTGGATATCTTCACAAGAGAGAGGAAGGTCTGGGATGTCTGCTGATCTCACAGTAGACCTGGTAGCACCAGTGTCCAAAAGGAAAGTAATATCATTACCTTTCACATTTCCTTCAACATATGGACCAGACTGATCTACATGTAAGGATGCGCCAAGTATGCACTCCTTCTTCCCCTCCCCTAGGCACCGTCATGAGTCGAATTTACAATAATTGTCCTGCAAAAGAAATTGTGATGTCATATAATCATTCTTACCACTCCCTCCTGGGTATCCAATGTCTGTACCATGTTTTGCACTGCTTACATTACCCTGAACAAGTGGAGGTGGTAATTGACTCTGGTGATTTACACCCTGTTGTGAGTCATTCTGCATCTGTGGATTTAAGTTTTGATTTGGGCCATTATTATTCCGAATCTTTTTACATTCATCCTTCCAATGCCCCAATTTTCCGCATCCATGACAAGGAAATTTCTTTTTAGCTTCTTCTCTACTCATTCGTCCTCTAAATTTTCCACCATTTCCCGTATCACCACTCGTTCCAGAATCTTTTCCTGGATTTTCACTCGGATTTTCCAAATTAATTCCCTGCTTCTCTGCCATTTTCACCTGAGCCCACATCACTTCTTCCTGCAATTTCTTGTGTCTATCCTCAATATCGTCTCTACAATATTTTGCATACTTCAGAATCTCATCTATGGGCTTTCCTTGCCAACACAGCATATGTTGTTTAATCATCTGGCAAATCTCTGGCTTCAGACCGTAAACAAATCGATACACAAACTGACTCATGTTTTTGTCTACAATGTCCTCGAATCCACTATACTGTTTAAATACTTGCAATAAACGCTCATAATAGGAATGTACTGTTTCACTGGCTTCTTGGGTTGTTCGATCTATTTTCACCCAATCTGTTTCTTTCGGGGGTATTTTCCCTTTCAGGTATGTTATCACCTGTTGATACTTTTTCATCACATCATTTGACGGGGCACCTGTTTTCGGGTCTCTAGGATATTCATCACTAGGCCAATCGACTGTGATCTTACAATCTGTCCATAAATCGGCAGGTACCACTATGTCAAACAAACCATCTAAATCCTTCAACAATACCTTTGACACTTTCACAAACCTTTCAACCTGCTTGTACCATTCAATTGTTTTTTTCTCAGCTTTGGAAAATCATTCGTAAATGATAAAATATCCTGTCTGCTCCATGGGACATGTACATATCCTCCTCCCGCAACTTCTCGCATTGGATACATCTGGTCTGCTTTTCCTGCTTCCTTCATCACATATTCTGATGCTGTTCTACTTGTTCGTGCTTCTTCCTTTTTCTTGGCCCATCTAGATCTCCATTTATCTAGATCTCCCCATTTTTGTAAAACTAACATTAATTCTCTTATTTGTAGTCTTCTTCCAGATGCATTCATATTTTCTAAATCTTTGTCTGCAAATTCTGCTCTATAGGATTTCTGTAATACTTTTGATCTCCCTATTTCGATTCCCATCTGTAATACTAAGTTGGACAATTTTTCATGGAATATCTTTACATTTCTAGTGATACTCCTGCACAAGAATAATAATTCTTCTTCATCATAGGTATTCAAGCGTTCTACTCCTACATTTCCTTCTATTATTTCTTCTAATTCAACTTTCAATTTATGGATATCCAGTACTTTTGGAGGTGTGCACTGTTTAACTGACCCTTGTACCCATCTTTCTAGATCTTCAGGTGTTACTATGGTAGCACTTTTTGCTCCTGATGAAGTTACTAAACTTACATCTTTTGAACCTCCAGGCACATCTTTTCTTGGAGTACTATTTACAGAACCTCGAATAGGCAAATCCATAAGTGATATTGTGGATTCACAGTCACTAAATTGATCCTCAATTATAACTGGAGCTTCAGGTCTGGGATTACTCACAGGAGTAGGTGCAAGTATGGGTTGAGGACAATTTCCCTGAGTACCATATATTGGAACTACTGGACCAATTGTTACTGGTATGGTCAACGAATCAGGATGTACTTTTATCTGAGTTATTTTCTGTATTAATTCTGTTCTGGTCTTTTCTAGGGCTTCTTTTTCTTTGTCATGAAGTATTCTAGTCCTGGTGAACTCATGCATTACCTTTGGTACCATAGGAGTTTGTGGTGGTGCACTAGGAGGGCATCCACTTGTCCCTTCCTGATATGGTGGGGGATTTCTTAACATTTCTTCCATAAATTCGTCTTCTGAATCCTCATTTCTCATTAAATGTTTTGTCTTTTCCGTACATTTCCCTCCTGATTTCTCTCCTTCTGTGAATAATGGATACAGTCCCTCTGTAATCATTGTCCTTCTCCATTGTTTCATCTGACCCTCTCTCGACTCACGTAAATATCTGGGGTAAAATCCTGGATAACTCCTATTACTTCTAGATCTATCCCGCTCAAATGCCTCGGTTTCCCATTCTTCTAGAGCTTCGTACTGGGTTAATCTAGGTCTGGGTTCTAAGTCATTCATCCTCAATCTCAAATTCTGAAGAATTCGCCCATTGAACGTGCCATTCCGGGGAAATGCTAATACTCCATCATTTTTGGTGTATTCTATCCAATTTTCCATCCATACACAGGTATGATAACCTCTCTCCATCATCATAAATGATGCTGGCATTTTTGCTGGTGGAATAATAATTCCTTCCCTAGTTTTGATTGGTTTGTCCTTTTTAAAATAATTCTTAATCTTTTGTAAGAATGACATTTTTCTCTTTTCTCCGTACATTCTATCTAATCTTCTGTGTACAAAATTATATTCTGCAAAACCTAGGAATCTCCTATCTGGACGAGTTCCTGTTAAAGTCGGATCGCGTTTTAACATGCAATCCTTATCCACTAAGAATTTTGCTTCTATATTTTCGACCAATCAAATGTCTGCTATCTGTTATTTCCAGACCAATCCTTGCGCGGCCTTTTTTGGTAACGTTTCTCTGTCAACCCCTCCTTTACAATCTGCTCTTTTCTGTCCTTGCTGGTTTAACCAATCCCAGCGCGGCACCTGTGACGTCAGTACTACTCCTGACTACTGACCCCTCCTTTACAAGTGTCTCTCCACACCCGCTGTTTCAACCTACCACAGCGCGGCGTTTTGTGACGTCAGTTCCCTCTCCGGCAACTGACCCTCCCTTTACAAAAATTTACGCAAACTTCTTTTCTCTATAAATCTTAATTAAATTTCAGTAACAACATAAAACATTCGCTATCGTGCCAGTTTCCACTAATTTTCGAAAGAGATAGTTTCTTCCACACTTTAGTAAAACCTTTCCGTTTACTAATACATACACTACGAGTAAAACACTTCCGTCTACTCTTCACACAAGCTCCAGAAGTACCTGTTACTTCTCCAATGTTACCCTTACTAGGTGATATAACATCACATTTTTATCAGAGTACCCTTTTTGCTATTACTCACACGCATAGAGTCCCTAACGAGTACTTGAAGTCCTGCTTAACTTCTCAGTACTATTTCTGCCTGACAGATAACCTCACTGCAGTATGGCTTCCACTTGCCACCCACTATTCTTTTTCCCTACCCCGGGGTATTCAGGACAACATATAACAAAAACTCAAAATTTAAGCGGATGTTAGTTCATAAAAATACAAATAAAATTCTCATTACCCAATTAACAAAGAGTAACAACAACCGTCCTCTGCTTACCAGAAAACTGATCCAGCGCAATATTAGCCAACAACATTCATACACCATATACTCACTTGGGCCCATACATTCACACTACACTAATACTTACGCTGGGTGTCAGATGTACTCTTTTATCAAAATCCCTGCTACCAATTACCTTCTGATTGAAGAGTAATAACTTATCAATGGATCCTTTGCTAATTGGGAAGTTTAAAATGAGTGACATTCATTATAGTACATAATCCTGAAATAACCACTGAGTCAGGAAGTTTTTAAAATGTTTATCTAAAGTTTTGGCAGAGTAAAATACAGAAAACACCGTACTTTATTGAAAATACCCAAGAAAAAGCATAGAAATGATTTTGCTAATAAATGACGGTGTTTAAGGAAGAGGAGAAGATAGAAACAGCAGCGCAACTAAAGGTTGAGGTATAATTACCAAAAATGCGAGAACCAAGCCCCTTAGCCAAGGAGTTGGAAAAGATAGGACCCAGGAAGGATGAAGAGTAAAGACTTCTTCCAGGATCAGGACAGGACCGGTGACCTCTCTACAACGATGCCTGCGCCGTTCCCCTCTCTGATACTCTACTTCTCTCGATTCTCCCGTCTAATGGACTCCGCCGCCCCCTCCTCAGGACCTCTTCCGGACAGGAATTCAGTCAGCAACCGATCAGCTGGGCAGTCTGGAGCTCTTCTGTCAGCATCTCCGCTCTCCTGTGCTAACTAATTAGCTAATTCTATATCTATTATACCCTTCTACGCCATATACCTCCCCTTAATGTTGCTAAAATATGGGACCACTACTTCTGATTGGACAGGGACAGGGGGTGGATTCTCGCACCATATCGTTTTGGCCTAAATTGTAAAGCCTATTGTCTTTACGTTCCCTCCCCTTCAAATTAATACATTCGCTTTATTTCCCACCCGTCTCATGACAAATGTTATATATTTTACAGAAGAAAAGTTAACAATTTGTTCCGCCGGAAACCTTGGGTACATCATCTTTGGCCAATAGGTCGTGGCCTTGGGAGATGTCCAAGTTGACTTCACTTGGCAGGCATACAGGACACATGCGCAGAACCCTCTGTTTCTCGAGTTTCAAGACACCAACCCAGGCCCAAGTTTACGAATTACTAAAAGTGCAAGAAGAAAATATTAAAATCACAAATAAAAAGTTTCACTGTATACCCACTTTCCCTAACTCTATTCCCAATTAATCATATTACTATCCTGCATTAGTAGCGTTAAGAAAACGACAATTTAATAATGACATAAGAGCAAGCTTAAGCATGTGAAAACATTTAGCGGCCATTTTAATACACACTGCGCAGAAGCAGAAGTTTCCCACCAAGCAAAGAAAGACGTCACACCATGTGATCAGGTTGCGACATGTGCAATGAAGTCCCGCGCTTTTAGCGGCCATCTTGGTTTATGGACAAGCGTTATTCATTAGTAAAACACATAGGCAAGCGTCTATCCCTTTCGTGTTTGTGAATGCAAGGATTAGTTTTGACAGTACAAATTTTAATATATTAATACAATGAGGAAGATTGCATACAAGCAAGTTTCAATTTTGAAACCTTGCTCCATCAGCACAAATGAATAGGAGCCTGGACACTGGTGCCATCGCGGCCAATGTTCAGATTAGTAATACTGCAGACACTGACCGAGGCGCTCATTCTTTTTAATAGCTCCTCAACTGGGGTGCATGGGGTGTTGGGCAGTGGGAAGATGTACATGCCAAATAACCCATGTCCTTGTGACCTTTACCCCGGTGTCTGAATGCAGCGAGCACTCCGGTGTACAGACAGACATAGGCCTAGTAATGCTGGTTAGGACGAAGCTATCCTGCCCCCAGGACGCAAAGAGGCTGCTGGGAGATGTCTGCCAGGCCGAGGATTTGAAAGCAGAGGCCCCGAATGGGTAGCTGGAGGGATTTCAAGGGATTCATGATTTACAAACCTGTTATATTTCTAAAGATTGAGTTGTGTTGGAAATTGATACACAATTTATAGATTAGCTCCGATGATTCATCTATAGTATGTTTGGCAAAGTCGGCACTCTCCATGGAGCTTGAGACCGATTCTGCACTCAAGTCATAAGTCAAAAAAGCTTTCATGCTGGAGAACACCTGCACGGCCTAGTTGTAATGTGCAGGGCTTCGTGTTCTGTGGGTTTGTACCTGGCAGCACGTTATGTTTCAGTGACATCTGCTTCCATTCAGTGCTGTTCACATTCTAGTGACTTAGTTTCTGCGTACTCAGCTGGGGTGAGGGTCCCTGAAATATTTTATGTGTTAGGATCCATGCAGTGTGGCGGGGTACTATCACTGCTGCAGTGCATTGTGCTGCAGTAATGCCCCTTGGATGATGTGCACTGGATTGTTACCTGTAGGGTGCAGTGAAATGTGACGTTTTAGCATTTCTAGACCGGAGCATGGTTTGTTTTGCTGAGGATACAGTGCATCGGGCCGTCAGTGGACTGTATCAGCGGCAGATATTAAGTAGTCTCTGTTGCTGTCAGAGTTTGGCACAAAGGGTACATCAATGCCATTGCGATGGAGTACCCACGCCGCCAAGCTCTAAATCAGGCCTTGATTGCACAATATTTCTTTCCTCTTCCTTGGCTTTTGTTTTATGTTTTTTCATGCCACCTTGATGCCTTTACTGGGGTGAATGTTTGACATTGCTCAACATTCTGTCCATCAATTGTTCTTTTTGCATTTGTCACCCCGAGTGGGACGGGTATGCCCAGACGTGGGTCCGGTGCTCTCCATGCCGCTGGAGTCAAGCTAGCCTGGCTGATGAGGGGTGAAACCCTGAAACCGGTCCTAGGATGCTTGTTTTCCAGTCCAGGGAGAACCTGGCCTGGCAGTTCGGGCAGGACTGGGGAACAGGGTCAAGACTGATTTTCATATGGCTGGATTTAAACTGGAATGGCATGGGGAGCAAAAAAACGATGGATTTAGGCCCACGACTGGCAGACAAGAATATAACCTATTACTTATTTCCTCTTTTTCGTACATCCTGTTTCTACCACACGTTCTCCTTTTGTTGACTCTATTTTTGAAAATATGTCTCGCCTCGTAGGCAAAGCACCCATGAAAAACGTCAAACAGGAAAATAAAAACTTTTTAAAGGTAGTGACACCATAAGTAAGATGTCCAGTGATCTGGTATCACTCAAAGTCACCATCCTCGTGATTATTGCTTTGCTGTGATGTCGACTGAGCAGAGGCCCCGTGATAACGTATTGAAAGCATGAATTTGAGTCTACTAGCAAAAACTGTAACTTGAGAATCACTTGCAAAACAGCCTGCCGGTGACAATCTTTGCAAAGTGTGCCAACGATGTTAATAATTGGTGGGGCACACAGACCCTTTAGTGGAGCTTTAAGAGGAGCTTACCATCCCATCGGTGGAGCTTTTGGACAGGCGTACCACCAAGTTAATACAGCTTTTGGGCAGAGCTACTCCCCCATCGACTTAGCTTTTGCAGAGTCAGTGGATCCCATTGATTTGGCTGTTAATGTGGTGACCATCTGAATGATGTGGCTTTCAGAAGGGAAAATCGGCCTTTTGGTGTGGCTTTTGAAAGAATATACCAGCTCAACAGCCCAGCTTTTGTAGGGACACCTGTTCCAATAGAAGTGATCTTTGGAGAGGCAGACATCCAACTGGGCTTTTGTAGAAGCAGACCGTCCTAATGGTGTTGCTTTTAGAGAGGCAGGCCATCCCACCGGTGTTGGTTTTAGAGAGGCAGGCCATCCCACCGGTGTTGGTTTTAGAGAGGCAGGCCATCCCACCGGTGTTGGTTTTAGAGAGGTAGGCCATCCCACCGGTGTTGGTTTTAGAGAGGTAGGCCATCCCACCGGTGTTGCTTTTAGAGAGGTAGGCCATCCCACCGGTGTTGCTTTTAGAGAGGCAGACAGTCCCACCGGTCTTGCTTTTAGAGAAGCAGACAGTCCCACCGGTGTTGCTTTTAGAGAGGCAGGCGGTCCCACCGGTGTTGCTTTTAGAGAGGCAGGCGGTCCCACCGGTGTTGCTATTAGAGAGGCAGGCGGTCCCACCGGTGTTGCTATTAGAGAGGCAGGCGGTCCCACCGGTGTTGATTTTAGAGAGGCAGGCCGTCCCACCGGTGTTAATTTTAGAGAGGCAGACGGTCCCACCGGTGTTGATTTTAGAGAGGCAGACGGTCCCACCGGTGTTGATTTTAGAGAGGCAGACGGTCCCACCGGTGTTGATTTTAGAGAGGCAGACTGTCCCACCGGTGTTGATTTTAGAGAGGCAGACCATCTTACCGGTGTTGATTTTAGAGAGGCAGACGGTCCCACATGTGTTGATTTTAGAGAGGCAGACTGTCCCGCCGGTGTTGATTTTAGAGAGGCAGACCATCTTACCAGTGTGGCTTTTAGACAGGCAGACAGTCCCACCGGTGTTGCTTTTAGAGAGGCAGACGGTCCCATCGGTGTGGCTTTTTGAGAGTCAGAATCCCCAAGTGTGTCTTTTTGAGTTGCAGACCGTGCCATCGGTGTGACTTTTTGAGAGGCAGAACGTCCCACCAGTGTGACTTTTTGAGTTGCAGATCATTCCATTGGTGTGACGTTTTAGTAGGCAGACAGTCCCACCGGTGTTGCTTTTAGAGATGCAGGTGTGAAAGGCAGTGAGTCTTCTAAGACCCTCAATGCTGCCCGGTGCAGGGTTCCACCTCTAATTCACTTTGGGTTCGCTATCAAAATAATGAGGCAAGCGCTGGAAACTGGAAGACAAGAAAAAGGTTTATTTCTCATGAGGAGATCACGTCAACTGCAGACACCGGGATGTCTGAGGGAAGTGTTCTGCTGATACTCCTTTGGCTCTTCCTTTTATACAGGTTTGACACAATGCATTTGTTTCATTAACATGGTTACACAAGCTTGGGGTCCCCGCCCCGGGCAGGTTGTCACACAAGCCCAACAGTAATTCTCTTCCCACCCAGGTCAAACAGACAATCTTATCTTGCAGCTGGACCTTGCTTCAGGGTCTAAAACATGTGAGACCGGCCAGATCTAAGAGTCCGTTCTGTTGATAAAAACAGGTCCCATTGTTGGTAACAACAAGTCTTGCTGTTTGCAGTGCAATAAATCATGTTTCAAGAGTCTTTTTGGTGTTTGGAACCTGTTTGTGTAACTAGGTGCAGTGAGGGGTAGAGTGTCCAAAGGTTTGCCTGAAAACAGAGATGAGAGGAAAAACGAGTTTGTGGCAGCAAGTGGCGCTGAGGTTTGTTGTGGCAATAGAGTTTATAGCCCCCAGCACACATACCAGGTCGGTCAGAGGGTCAGAGGGATGCTAGTAAGGGCAGGGTGAAACAAAGGTGACCAACAGAGTACAAAATGGCTGTGATAGATCAAAATGACTGCAACTTATGTGCACATAGAATTCCACCAGACAAGATGGCGCAGGTAATGTTCATGATTATCGTTTTGCTTTTAACAGTGGCCCCTTTGAACATAACTAGCCAGCTTGTCAGTCTATTTCGATCTCCATAATGTCCTGTATCTCTTGATCATACATTACTCTCATTTTTGTTAGCTGAGTGTCCATAGTCTTAGGGTGCAAGGTAGTTATGCAAAGAGAACACAAAGGTGGTATACAGTGTATACCCAAACAACAACCACATATTGTCAATACTGGGACCAAGAGAATCATTGATATTTTCCAACCCCACTCCTTCATGATGCCCCAAAGCCAACTTCCAATTGTCCAAGTCTCTGATCCTTGATGAATTTCTGAAGATAGTCTATGGAGATGTTAGATTGCTTCATAGACAGAAGGTGAATTATCAGGAATGTATACACAGCAGCTGGCACCGATGATGCAGCATGCTCCTCCACGGTCCGCTAGTACCACGTCCAGGACCATGCGATTTGGCAGGGTAACCAGACGGATCGCTTGGAGCTCAGCAGTGTTGTTGGTGAGGATGCCAGCAGTGACGTTCAGGGCAGTCTCTACCGCTTGGGACAGATGTCTGATGGCTCGGCTGTTTGCCATCGGACCCCATAGCGTGACGAGCCCTTTTGCTGCGTCGAGGAACTGTGATGAGGCAGAGTCTGCTTGATCAATGTCTTTAGAACGCTTTTCTCGATGATGCTCTGCAGGGGCTGTGTAGGTTGGTGGCAAAACAAAGGCTATGTAGCACGTGCCCCCCCTAGTTTCTTGGGAGCCAGGTGTAGGCTTTGGTTCCACAAACAAAGTACATATTGGGTGATGCAACAAGCGCTGGGGAGTTGGCAGTGTTCAAAGTCCTTACAATGCTACAGGTGCTGTGACCCACATTCTTAGTCCCACGGCCTTCAATGCATACAAGGCCAGAGACGTTCACCACAGATAGGGCCACAGTCCGTGTTGCAGCAGTTCTTTTCTTCAGGTAGGAAAATGTGGCTCTGTTAGGATTATTGAACACTTGCATTTCCACTCGTTCTTTGGAGGGGACATTAATCTGGAATGTCGCATTGAAGGTGTGAGGGCAGAAGGGGCGGCTGTCCTTCCTGTTTTGTTTCGCCAGAACTCGTTGTAGAACTGGGCGATTGTTCCGTCGGAAGTGGCATTGTCTTTGTAACTTTCTTGTAGGAGCATCATCCAGGCAAGGCAAGATCCGTGAATAGAAAAGGGCGAAGGGATGAAAGGGATGGAATGTTCAGTGGCATGTGGTAACAGCCCCAGACCCAACAGTTGGTAGCATTGGTGGCAAGATTGTGCTGGTGCAACATCTGCACGAAAGAATTATTCCAGATTTTTTTGCGTCGTTCTCGGAGATGTGGCGGTAGTGATACCAGGTAGTGTTCTTTCTTGGTGGTTGGTTGCATGGTGGGTGACAATGTTCTGTATGCAGGTGCATTCTCTTCAATGATCCAGAGTGCGACCATTAGCAGGAGACAGGTGAGAAATGCGGCAACAAGTGCAATTGTCTTTGTGCTGTGCAGGTTAGCAGTCTTGGTGTCTTTGCGGTGGTTTTGCAGGTGTTCAGTTTCTTCCATCATCTTCGAGGAGCTCAACAACTGTTAGGACCACAGACTTTTGTCTGGCGCTTTCCTGGTAGCGTTGTTTGACTGTGCTACCGATCTGAGGCCTTGACTTAGTTAGTGGCCTGGTCGTTGGAGCTCCCTCCTTTCGTCGATCTTAGGTTGTACCCTTTCCTGGATGGCACCGTGGGGTCGGGAAATTCTGATAGTTCGAGTGTGTCTTCTTGTGGGTAGCAACTCAGAGCTGGTCGGTCTCTCGCGAGTACTTCCTCTTGCACCTCCACCCCTTCACAGGTTGCCAGGGTTGGAGGGACTTGTTTGCAGTGGTGGGCATGCAGCCAGTTTCGTTTTCCTTCCACTCGGAGGGCAGTTTGGGTGGTGATCAGGACTTGCCAGGGGCCCGTCCACCTAGGCTCCAGATTCTTCGTTCTTTGGAAGTTGCGAATCAATACATGGTCGCCTGGCTTTATTTCATGTCCCGGGCCCCTGGATACGTCAGGCAAGGCTTGCTGCACCTGTTGGTGGATAATTGTTAGCTCGTTTGTCAACTTATGCAAGTAATCCGACATTAATATGTTCGGGACATCATTAATGGAGGTGGGTCTTGGTGCCGCCCAAATGCTCATAGGCCTGCCGAAGACCACCTCATACGGGGTCAGTCGGTGTTTGGTTGGGGTGGAGCGCATCGATAACAATGGCAATGGGAGGGCGTCGGGCCATTTCAACCCGGTCGTGGCAACTATTTTGGCTAGTTTTAGTTTCAACGTTGCATTGTGTGTCTCTACCAGGCCCGCTGATTGGGGGTGGAAGACGGCATGGAACTTTTGTTTTACCTATCACCTCGGCTTCGAAGTGGGGGCTGTTGTCGCTCCATAAAATTCTGCAAAGGCCGTATCGGTGGAAGAATTCTTTCAGCAATACTTTTGCAGTGGCTAAGGCGGTATTGTCGCGGGTGGGATATGCCTCCACCCATTTGCTAAAAACGCACACAGCCACCAGGACATATTTTAGACCAAGGCATCTCTCTAGTTGAATGTAATCCATTTAAAGGATTTCAAAGGGGTGGTCAGGGACTCCAAACCCTCCCCTTGGTACTACTGTCCCCTTCCCTGGGTTGTGTTGTAGGCAGACTATACATTGTTGTACTAGGCGTTTTGCAGATTCTTCTATCTTGACGTTATGCCATACTCTGGTGATTAGTTCAATCATGGGGGTGGAGCCTGTGTGCTGGTAAATGTGCCATGGTCAATATGGGGATGAGGTAGGCATTGGGTAACAGCCATTTATTTCCGTCTTTAGTTCTCCAGCAATCTTCCTCGTCTTTTAGTCCCACCTTTTCCCACTCGGTCAATTCGTCTTGTGTGCCTGTAGTCTGTATGTCCCTTACAGTGGTCCTAGCGTCAGTCCATCGTTCAGCTTGTGACCTGGTCACATACATTCGTGTCGTAGTTCTGTCTCCTGCCGTGGCTCGGGCAGTAACGTGTGCTAGTGCATTTCCCTGTCCAATGAGATCAGTCACTTTCCTATGTGCTTGGCATTTTATCACTGCTAACTTCTTGGGGAGGAGGACTGCTTGCGTCAAGGCGGAGACTAAATCTCCATGCAGGATGGGTGTACCGTGTGAAGTCAGGAACCCTCTTTCTTTCCATAAGATCCCAAAATGGTGAACCACCCCGAAGGCGTATTGGCTGTCGGTGTATATGTTAACTGTCGTGTCAGTCGCTAAGATACATGCTCGTGTGAGGACAATGAGTTCTGCAGCCTGGGCTGAACGTTGGGGAATACGGGCTGTTTCCAGAACGGTTCTGGCTGTGGTGACAGCGTATGCAGCTGAGGTGGTGCAGTCGGGGAGTTTGATGCACGAACCATCCACCCATAGTTCTCCATCTGGTTCTAGAAAGGCGGTGTCTCTGAGATCTATTCTACTCTGTTTGTTCATCGGTTAGTGTCACACAGTCGTGTAGTGGAGTCACGCTAGGATCATTTTCGGGTAGGGGTAACAGTGTGGCTGGATTGAGGGTGGTGCATCGCTTTAGGGTAATGTGCGGTGCTAGCAGGGTCAACTCATATCCTGTCAGTCGGGCGCTAGTCAAGTGTTGGGTTTTGGTCTGGTTTAGTAGTGTGTCGACTGCATGGGGTACTAAAACAGTGACTGGATTGGAGAGTACTATTCCTTCGCTCTGGCGTATCGATACTGCTGCAGCTGCCACAGCGCGCAGGCACGCTGGCAGCGCTCTGGCTACTGGATCGAGGGTGGCAGAGAAATATGCACAAGGGCGTTGTTTGTGACCAATTGATTGTGTTAGGACAGACAATGCACATCCTTCCCTCTCGTGCGTGTAGAGGAAGAATGGTTTGGAGTAATCCGGGGTTCCTAGGACAGGCGCTGAACAAAGGGCATTGCGTAGTTCTTTAAAGGCTGACTGGCATTCGGGGGTCCAGGGGAGAGGTGAGGGGATGTCTTTAGCTAGGAGGGAGAGAAGGGGTTTGACAATGAGGCTAAAGTTCGGTAAACACTGTCGGCAAAATGAGGTGAGACCTATCAAAGAGCGGACTTGTTTCTGATCTTTGGGGACGGGGGTGTCTAGAATTGTCTGGATCCTGTCAGGCGTGAGTTTCCTCCCTTCTTTGGATAAAAGGTGACCCAAATAGGTCACTTTTGATTTACAGAACTGCAATTTCTTTCGGGAGACCTTGTGACCATTCTCAGCAAGAAAATGGAGTAGTTTGATGGTGGCTGTGACGGCTATTGGTATGGTGTCCGCTGCTAGAAGGATGTCGTCTACATATTGTATTAGTGCCACTCCATCTGGCAATTGTATGGCGTCTAACTGTCTTTTAAGCGCCTGGCTATAGATGCTTGGGCTCTCAGTGTACCCCTGAGGTACTCTGCAAAATCTGTACGAACGGGAGTTTAGGGTGAATCCAAATAGATAGCGGCTGTCCTTGTGTATAGGTATGGAAAAGAATGCGTTTTTGAGGTCAATTACAGTGAAGGTGGTGGCAGTGGAGGGGATTAAAGTCAAAATTGTCGTGATGTCGGAAACTACTGGGTATTGTGGCACTACGATTTTGTTTATCTCCCGCAGGTCAATGATGAAGCGGTAGGCTTTTCCGTCTCCCTCTCCCTGTCTCTTTACAATCGGTAGTATGGGACTGTTACAAACGTTGCTCACTACTTCCTCTACCACCCCTGCCTCTACCAAAGAGTGTATGATCTCTGTCAGTGCCTTCTCACCCTCTGGCGATATTTTGTACTGCGGTACTTTCGGTAGGGTTGCGTCCTGTCGTATTGTTACGTGTACTGGGTCAATCATCATTCGTCCTACGTCTGAATCAGCCCTAGCCCATAAGTGTGATGGCAAAGTGTCCAGTAGGGATGCGTCAGTCTCGGAGATGGGAAACATGTGCTGAGAAGGGTTCTCTCTATGGCGCTGGGGGTTGTCATACAGGACGACACGCACTCCGTCTGGTGAGCATCTGATAGTCGCATGGAAGTGTTTCAAAAGGTCGAGACCCATAATGGCGTCTGGGGTGTTGGAAGAGAGGAGGAATGTCGTTTCGACGCTATTGTTGTCAAGGTTAAAAGGGATCGGTCGGGACAAAGGGTTGGTGGAGGGCGTACCGTCAAATCCTATTGAGGTCACATGTGAGCCTGACAAGGGTGCCCTTGGAATCAGTCGTTTGGATAGTGCACTACGTGTTGCTCCAGTGTCTACCAGAAATGGCGACTTTGTGCCCAGGACCTCAGCGGTAACATAAGGGCCTTGCTGATCAACATAGAGCTCGACTGGATCCCTCCCTTGCCCCTGGCTGTCCTATGCAAAGTCGTACGTATTGTCATAATCTGTCTGTTGGTACTGATTCTGTTTAGGATGGTCAAATGTGTTCACTCTTCCTGGCCTTTCCTCGCTTGCTTCACTCGCGTACCCTCTCCCACGTCCTCTTCCTCTCTGTCCACTTGCTATTTCCCTCGCCCCTCTGCCCCTACCAGCTCCTAACAAAGCCGGGCATTGGGTTTTCCAGTGTCCGTATTCTTTGCAAAATGCACATTGATCCTGTCCTAGGTCTTGGCGTCCTACATATGATGTCGATGAATTGTTTCTAGGTGGCTGTACTCTAGGGGTATTCTGCTGGTATCCTCCCCTATATTGCTCCCTTCCTGTATTCGCCCCCTGGAGTTGTGCTACCATTACCCTTTCCTTCAAGTCCTTCTTTTTCCTTTCTGTAGCCCTGTCATTTTCGTTTTTCTGATGCTCATAGTACTGTGCCATTTGGAGAATGGCCGCCGGTTTAGATGCTGCCCAACTACTTTCGCTGGCTTGTAATTTCTGGGATACATCTGGCAGTAGTCCTTTGACATAGTTCTGCACAAATAAGTGGTGTCCGGTTGCGGTGGACATGTCTTGTCCACTGTAATCGGAGAACACCGGTTCAAATCTGGAGAAATACTCTGAGACATCCTCTTGTGGTTTCTGGCGGCACGCGGTTACTATGGACCAGTCTATCTTTTTCTCTGGGATCAGCGTTTTCACTTTCTGCACTATTTTGTCAGGGAGGTCCAATATTGCTTTAACCGGTTTTTGACCAGGGTTCCGCTGTTTATCTAATGTGTTGAGTTGTTCCCAGGTATGACCAAGCAGTTCGGTATGGTCTATTTTCCTAATCTGTTTCCACACATGTGCTGGCAAACATAACCCGAAGAACAAGTCTATGTCGGCAAGTGTCATTATTGTTGATCCCAGAGCGGTACCTAGCTCGGTGTAAAAGGCGGTGGGGTTCATTCGTAAATCCGGTAAAGATTTACGGAACGTCAAAATGTCCTGTCTGTCCCATGGTTGATACACCAAATTGTAGACCACCCTTCCTCTAGCGTCTTGATGATTCATATCGTCATGAGTCCCTTGTCCTCTAGGAGGTACCCAATAAGGGGCAGCTTCTTTTATCGGCATCATGCTATCTGGTTTTTCCACCGGGGGTCCTGCTATCTTAGATGTCCTGTCCTTATCTATCCGTCCTTGTTCCACGAGGTGACGGAATACCTCCAGTGTGGATGAAAAGAGTTCTGTAACATCGTTGTCGCCTTCATCTCCGGTGTCTACCTTCCTATAGAGAGCCACTAGCCGCTCGGGCCCTACATCTTGGTACTTCTCTTCATATGCAGTAAGAGTGTGGTAACAGAGACGTACAATAAAGTATCGTTTGCGGTTTTCAACATAGGAGTTGCATATGTCAGTTACATACTCTTCTGTCTCCTTCCTATCTATGAGGGATTTAACTATTTTATCAATGCCTGCTCGCTCATTTTTACTTAATCGCGGGACCCTGGGCGCTCCTTTTTCTTTTGATCCTACCTCTACTACTGTATCCTTTGATGAGGCATTTGGTGTGGGTGACTCGGTGGGAGCAGAGGCGGTGGAGACTGAGGCGATCGTGCCATCTCCGGCTATACTTTGGTGGTCCTGGCGTTGTGCTACGGGATGAGTAGGGGCGTAAGGGGGTGGCAAGTATATGATTGGGGGACCTAACAATAAATCATCATCTACCCTTTGTTTTGCTGGTAACTTGGGGTAAAGAGTCGAGGGCGTTCTAACAGGGCATTGACCTGATATTTTTGATTCCTGTTCCTTTTTATCGATTTCCTTTTCTTTTAGTTTTTCTTCTAATCTTTTACAGGCTTGGTAAGCTGATTTTCGCGTTTCTTTATCTTGTCTAGCTTCGTCCCTTTTCTTTCTTTGAGCTGCCTCTTTTCGCCATAAACCAAAACTGTCAAACATGGCTGGTCTAGTTTTCTTTTTGTGGAGAGCTAATTCTAACGTTTCTATTTTAGCGGGATCGAAAGATCCCGTCAGTGGCCACTGATTTACCCGGTCCTTCCTAGTGTATTTATGCCATAGTTTGCTATAAGCTACGGTGGCTAATCCATACTTTACGTCCATGTCCTTGTTAGGGGTGCCTTCCGGCGGTGCCGGCTGACTGACCTCTAACGAACGGTCGGGTCCAAAACAATTACAATCAAACAATCTAGAGAAAACAGGCATGACGTATTTATCGGTCAAAAATGAATATCTCAATCAATCAATTTAGACAAAATGTCTGCACTACCTGTCCTTCGCTGCCTGCAAAGAGAGAGAATATTCCTATTCTTCGTTGTTTGCAAGCAGGGAAATGTCGTAAATAACTCAATATAAAAAAAAGGAATACTAGTATTTCAATCAAACTATTCAATCAATCAATCAATTTAAGTCGTTTTTTTCACGACCTTACCCGGACCGTATGGACAGTTCTTCGTCTTCCCCTTCCAGCGCCTGGTTGTCCTCTCACTCCAACAATCAATGCGGCGTTCCTCTAAGGTCCCAGTCAGGACCGCAGGTCACTCGAGAGAGGTCCGTTCGGAACCGGTGAAGTTCAGTCGATCGGCAGCCAGACAAGGGTCTTCTCAGGCAGGTATACCCCCATCGTTTAGTCGTTCACTCCGTCGTTAGGACCTCTCTACCGCACCCATGCGTCGCTGATGGGCCCCTACGTTTGGGCGCCAATTTGTGAAAGGCAGCGAGTCTTCTAAGACCCTCAATGCTGCCCGGTGCAGGGTTCCACCTTTAATTCACTTTGGGTTCGCTATCAAAATAATGAGGCAAGCGCTGGAAACTGGAAGACAAGAAAAAGGTTTATTTCTCATGAGGAGATCACGTCAACTGCAGACACCGGGATGTCTGAGGGAAGTGTTCTGCTGATACTCCTTTGGCTCTTCCTTTTATACAGGTTTGACACAATGCATTTGTTTCATTAACATGGTTACACAAGCTTGGAGTCCCCGCCCCAGGCAGGTTGTCACACAAGCCCAACAGTAATTCTCTTCCCACCCAGGTCAAACAGACAATCTTATCTTGCAGCTGGACCTTGCTTCAGGATCTAAAACATGTGAGACCGGCCAGATCTAAGAGTCCGTTCTGTTGATAAAAACAGGTCCCATTGTTGGTAACAACAAGTCTTGCTGTTTGCAGTGCAATAAATCATGTTGCAAGAGTCTTTTTGGTGTTTGGAACCTGTTTGTGTAACTAGGTGCAGTGAGGGGTAGAGTGTCCAAAGGTTTGCCTGAAAACAGAGATGAGAGGAAAAACGAGTTTGTGGCAGCAAGTGGCACTGAGGTTTGTTGTGGCAATAGAGTTTATAGCCCCCAGCACACATACCAGGTCGGTCAGAGGGTCAGAGGGATGCTAGTAAGGGCAGGGTGAAACAAAGGTGACCAACAGAGTACAAAATGGCTGTGATAGATCAAAATGACTGCAACTTATGTGCACATAGAATTCCACCAGACAAGATGGCGCAGGTAATGTTCATGATTATCGTTTTGCTTTTAACACAGGCAGTCTCACTAGTGTGGCTTTTTGGGAGGGTTTTTGAGAAACAGACTGTTCCACTCATTTGACTTTTAGAGAGGCAGACGGACCCATCGGTGTGGCTTTTTGAGAGTCAGAATCCCCAAGTGTGTGTCTTTTTGAGTTGCAGACCGTCCCACCCGTTTGGCTTTTTGAGAGGCAGGCTGTCCCACCATTGTGACTTTTAGAGAGGCAGACCGTTCATCTGCTGTGGCTTTTAGAGAGGCAGACTGTCCCACCATTGTGACTTTTAGAGAGGCAGAGAGTCACACCATTGTGACTTTTAGAGAGGCAGACCGTTCATCTGCTGTGGCTTTTAGAGAGGCAGACAGTCCCACCATTGTGGCTTTTAGAGGGGCAGACAGTCCCACCATTGTGGCTTTTAGAGGGGCAGACAGTCCCACCATTGTGGCTTTTAGAGAGGCAGACTGTCCCACCATTGTGACTTTTAGAGAGGCAGACAGTCCCACCATTGTGACTTTTAGAGAGGCAGACCGTTCATCTGCTGTGGCTTTTAGAGAGGCAGACTGTCCCACCTTTGTGGCTTTTAGAGGGGCAGACAGTCCCACCATTGTGGCTTTTAGAGGGGCAGACAGTCCCACCATTGTGGCTTTTAGAGGGGCAGTCGGTCCCACCTTTGTGGCTTTTAGAGAGGCAGACGGTCCCACCTTTGTGGCTTTTAGTGAGGCAGACGGTCCCACCTTCGTGGCTTTTAGAGAGGCAGACGGTCCCACCTTTGTGGCTTTTAGAGAGGCAGACGGTCCCACCATTGTGGCTTTTAGAGAGGCAGACGGTCCCACCATTGTGGCTTTTAGAGAGGCAGACGGTCCCACCATTGTGGCTTTTAGAGAGGCAGACAGTCCCACCATTGTGGCTTTTAGAGAGGCAGACCGTCTCACCATTGTGACTTTTAGAAAGGCAGACCGTTCATCTGCTGTGGCTTTTTTGAGTTGCAGACCGTTCCATTGGTGTGACTTTTCAGTAGGCATATGCTCCACCTGAGTGGCTTTTAGAGGTGCAGACCTTCCTTTGGTGTGGCTTTTATAGGTGGGAACCATCCACTGATCTGGCCACATAAATTCCAATTCACCCATTGGGGTTGGTGTCTCCCTAGTTTTAAGCTAAAAATAGCTTTCTTTTTGCACTCTCCCACCTAAAATTGTCTTCAATTCAGTGAAACTCAGTGGGGAAAATAAATTCTTTAAATTTTTCTTTTTTTCAAAATCTCCCGCTTTCCTTTTACCAAATATTGTCATATATGTGGGCATCTAACTCTAAACAAATTGACCCTCCTGCTAAGTGTGGGCAAGGACCCCAGTCTAATGAGAAGTTACCAAATCTGGTGGCTTTCGACACTACCGGGATCTGGGACCATAATGTGATTAATAATCCTGTTCAGTTCAGTTTGGCACTTTATTCAGAAGGTTTTTCATCCATTAAAAAGTAACATACATATAACAATAGACATTTCATTCAGTTAAAAACATAATTAAATATGATCAGAAGGGAAATTACAAATAGCAAATTGTTAAAAAGATAAACTGCCAAGTGCCTTAACGGCATGTCTTAAATGATCCTACGTATTAGCATGTTTAATTGTCAGACAATTAAGTAACAAATATAAACATAACTCTACACTATATATCAAACAAGCATTTGCAATGCAATAGGTCTCGCATTTGCGAGAGTTTGAGCTATTGGCATTGTAAATGACAATGCCTTTTATTTATGTGTTTACAAAACCTGAAAGCGGTGCGTAAGCACTCACTCTGTACTTCTAGTCCTTGCTTACAAGAAGCAAGGCAGGTAGTAAAAGAGATGCAAACACATAAATAAAATTTTTCAAAAATCTGTTTTAGCCAAAAGCACTGTAATTTACATTGCCAATAGCTCAAACTCTCGCAAATGCGAGACCTATTGCATTGCAAATGCTTTTTTTTTTTTAGTAACTTTCGATCCGTTTGCAGTAGAAACATTTTTTTTGCTAAAATCTGCAGATTATACAGTAGATGATAGATCATGTGACCAATGCAGTAAATTCATATTTTTGCAGAAAACGCCACAGCCATAAAATCACATAATTCCACTGGCCCTGGCCTATGGTGTGCATGATACAAACACATTTTCTGCATGTCTTGTTTTAGAACCAAATTTATCAGTGGCGCTATATATATTTTCCATACGTGTCATATACACGGGTGGTTGCTTTTAAAGGGCGTGAGGGACGTCGACCTCTCACCCTGAGGGAAAAGAAAAAGATGAAAAGACCGAGCAGCTGTACATAAATTGCTGTTGCTGCTCTGTGATAAACTGGTGCTAATCCCTGTTTTTTTCTGAGAAAAAGGGGGTGGGGAATGTGACCTGAGGCTTCCTTAGCATTGCATATGTGCTGGCAGATCAAAGTATTCCTCGTCCTAGAGGCATGAGCCAGGCCTGTGACGACAAACTGGGGGGCGTGGTAGATTTTTCATTTTCACGTATGAGTTTCCCTTTCGGGCATTTTTTAAATGGCCCAGGGCGGGAATACCAGGCATTTTTTAAATGGCCCAGGGCGGGAATAAAACACTGCCATTAAACTAAATTGCTGGGGGCAAGGCAAGCCTTTGATGATAATGAAGGAGTGGGTGTGTTCCTGATCTTTTTCTCCTCCTTTGCCTCCCAGCAACTGGTGCCTTGATGAGGACTCGAATGTGATTGGTGGGTTGGGGCAGGGAAAGGGGCACAGCAGAGCTTCTCTCTGGTTAATTAACCGAGTCGGAGGTGATGTATTTTTTACGTAGAGCCTGGGCAGCGCATGCGCTGCTCTGAGAGCCATGCTGTATTGGAGTATGTACTTGAAGCCCCTCCCACTCTCCGCCCATATTTGTCATTGGCTTGTGTCATTGTCCTTCGTAAATGCTGGCTTCTGATTCGTTATTAGGCTTGTTTATCCCTCCTTAGTACCGCCTTGTTTTCATTTGTACCTCCCATGAGGACTGGCCCTTTTACTTCGGTTGTTACACGGTACGTCTTCTTCAGTGTGTAAGCACTATTTTCTTTAATGAGTTTCTCTTACTGCAGGACGGTCTCTCGTGTGCAGTTGTGACCACCGGCTTGTTTATTTCACTCGTAGCAAACGGGGAGCTCTTCAGGGGCCATGGGAGACAGAAGGGACAACTCAGCGATGCCTTCAAGCATTTGGAATGCAATAGGTCTCGCATTTGAGAGAGTTTAAGCTATTGGCAATGTAAATGACAATGCCTTTTATTTGTTTTAAAAACCAAAACATAAATTAAAGGCATTGTCATTTATAATGCTAATGGCTCAAACTCTTTTTTTTTTTAAAGTCGCTGCTTCTTTCGTTTACTTTTGGCCAGTCACTCTCCAACAGAGCATTTTGGCACTCCGACACCAACTGCTCCCTCCATCCTCCCTTAGTAGGTAACAGACATTGCCATTTACAATGCCAATAGCTCTAACTTAAAAAATGCGAGACCTATTGCATTTCCAATGCTTGTTTTTTTTGCTCACCACGCCACCCAATTTGGACCCAACCATATGCAAATCTGTCTTGACGAGTGGGTCTGCAGCACTGATTGTGCCACCCACTTCAGTAGCCCTTTAAATATGTCTCAGGCCTGCCATTGCAGAGCCTATGTGTGCAGTTTAAACTGCCGTTTTGACCTGCCATGTTAATCCACTTGCCAGGCCCAAACCTTCCATATTAATGCATATAAGTCACCCCTAAAGTAGGCCCTAGACAGCCCCAAGGGCAGAGTGCAGTGTATTAAAAAAACGTTGGATGTGTTCTTTTAAGTTTTACATGCCAAAGTAGTGAAAAACTTTTACATTTGTTTTTCGCGATTGCAAGGCCTATCTTCCCCATAGGGTAATATTGGGATCATCTTATTACATCTTATAAGTGTAATTTCAAGTTGGGAAAGATGGATATTTCGAGTTTGGTGTCTCTAGACTCACAATTTAAAATCACAACTTATGGGGAAGTCTGATTTTAAATTGTAAGTCTGAAAATGCCACTTTTAGAAATTTGCCATTTTCTTACTTTAACCATTCTCTGCCTCTCTCTGTATACATGCCTGGTGTGAGTGACAGTTGGGCCTTGTGCATTCCCTCTAGACAATCACACACAAAGGGATCTGAGGTGTGCCATTTACATCCTGATGGCCCGTCGCCAGGCTGATGGGTCTTCCTACGCTGGATGGGAGGGAGGAGCTGACACTTGCACCTGGATAGGGCTGTGCCTGTTCCCACACAAAGGGCTGCATACCCCCCGTAGTGTGTCTGGAGCTAGGGCGGGGACCTTGTGTACTTCAAAGGCCTCTCTTTGAAGTCTCTTCCACTTCAAAGGCACAAATGGGTATAAGTATTGGACCCCTGACACCACCAACTCAGTACACTCTGGACCTGGACTGACACTCTGCTGGATTTGCTGGACTCCAGCTCTGCTGCCCCTTGCCTGGTGCTGAGAAAGACTAGCCCTGAATCTCTACATCCCCAGAACCAAGTGACTCCAAGGGCTTGCCTCCTGTTTTGAAGTCTCATGGACATCAAAGACTTCATTCTTCTCTGCTATAGCTGGACTCTGCCACCTGTGAGTCCTGCTCTGCCAAATGGTGCCAATCTAGTCATGGGCCCTTGGAGGTGGGTGTTCTGGTTGTTTCTGCAAAAATCCATGCATCGCCTGCTCTGCGCTGGTCAGAACTGACGCACTTGCTTCAGAAAATGACACATTACCGCTTCAAGGACTCCACAGCGTCGGTAGCGCAGCTTGACGATGACACATTGCCTTCATCGACTAGAGCTCAACGGCGCATTGCCTTCATCGCCCGGAGCTCGACAATGACGCAGGATCAGACTGGGCGACTCAGAGCCGACGCATCATCTACAACCCTTTGGATTGGTGCCGACGCATCGCCTCCTCCGCTCCTCGCAGCTGCTCCTGGAAGTCGACGATTTTCTCTGTGAATGTACTGTTTCAGAGGGGCCTGCGTAGGCTTCTGTATCCAACCTGCGCTCTATCGCGATTGGCTTGACTTTTCAGATTTGAGCAGGTCCATCGTATCCAGATAGCCCCGGTTGGCGCTTTATGACTCTAAGCACTATAACTCAAGATATTTGTTATTAATTCATAACTCCAGTTATACTTTTGGGATCTTTGTCATTTTTGACTTGTTTTGTTAAATAAAGTAAGCTCTTTGTTTTCTATCCTTGTGTGGATTAGTTTTGTTTGGGGTTTTGACGGTTTTACTGTATTAAGTGTTTCACAAATACTTCAAACATATCCTCTTAAGTTAAGCCTGCCTGCTCTGTGCCAAACTACCAGAGAGTAAGTACAAGTTACTTTAAGGTGTCTCTAATTACCCTGACTAGAGTGAGTGATGGTCCCTACTTGGACAGAGTGCATACCTCTGCCAATTTCAGACCCCATTTCTAACAAGATCCTTCACGTTGGACAGGTCGAAATGCACACAATACTTTGCAAAGAAAACAGGCAAGAAGCACATATTGCACAGTGGTCACCGGGGGGGACCAAACCATATACTAAAATAGAGGGATGGGAACCACGACTCAAGTGAAGACTGTAAGTGGGCGACGAAACTCTCCTTTATCAAACATAAGAAGAGGTTGCTCTTGAAAAATAGATCCAGCTCCATTTTGCAGGCAATTTACAATCCTGTTTGAGGATTCGATCCGCATGAAGTCCGGCTCCTGCTCAAAGTCTTCCAGGTAAGTCGAAGATGCACTAGAAGGTTGAGTAGGACTCAACCCAACCCCGCCACTTGAAATCAGGTGAGAAGTTGTGGGGGGTATGAGTGAAAGGGTCATAGTCCACTAGCTTCTTCCAACTCCAATTTGGTCCTGGTGCATCATGAATTCCCCAGGCCATTGGCTACCACACAGCAAATTGTGGCCTTCAAACAGTCCATGCTGCAGCTTTTTTTATATGCTTCTGGATCCCTCTGGTCTGTCCAGCACCCATGGAGATGTGAGATGCTCAAGTTGGACTTTCCGTGGTGGGCCCTCCCTCAACGGCAACTGACCATGTGAGACCCATGCCCATTTCGCTGCTATTTCATGCTTCCACTCTGGTCCAGGAGCCACACCAGTCCATTCCATGCCAATGCTGTTTCTGCCAACCCAGGACGCAATTTATTTTGTTAAATCTGTTTATTGACATTTCATAACAATACAGCAGAAGCAAATGACAGTAATATGCATGTCACACTAACAGTGGTGACCACTAATTCCAGGAGAGTTCAAGTTCTATTAAGTATTCAGTGTACTAGGGAACTGAGATCAGTGGACCTGCATTAAAGGATTATTTACCATATCAACTGTGATATAGGTGCCATAAGGTAGTACATGAATATGCATGGAATCCAAGAGCGGTATGTCACAGATCTGAACAGTGGTAGTGGGATTCAGCAAAATGAGGACAAAGTCAGCCGAAGGAAGGGGGATTGAACTATTGGTGAAATGCTGCTACATGCTCTTCGCTGAGTGCCCGCCCAATTGCATGTCGTGTGGGGGATGGTTTCTAGTATGTATTTATTAGCTAGCAAGTGACCCAAGTATGGAGCTACCCTTGATACATACCCAAGGGTGTAGTGTCTGAGGAGTCCAGCCAGTTATATCTCTACAGCAATCTGATCCCCCCTCCCCTGCAGAAAGATCCACAGGATTTGCGTCTATCCTCTGCAGTTCTGCAAGAATGGTCCCCCAGCTGTCGGCTAGTGGGAACTTGTGTAGGCCCAGCAGGTCCTCCCTGCGGAGGGCGGGACTCTCTGCCCTGGCCCAGTTAAGTAAAGAGCGGTGTCATGCCATCCTTCGCGTGTGGGGGAACGGGTAATCGCCACCGTTTTGTGATTAGGCGTTTAGCGGTGGCTAGGCCCAGGTCCAGGAAGCGAGAGGTAACCCTATGCTTCCTACCCCTTTTGAACAAGTGTAAGAGATAGACTTCCCATTGGAAGGGGATGTTGCGTTCAGTGCAGTGAGCTAAGGTGGTGGCTACTTCAGTCCAGTACCTAATGAGTTCGGGGCGTTGCCATAGCATGTGTAGGACATCTGCGTTGACTGAATGGCATCTGGGGCAGGCAGAGTCTGTGCGGTGAAAATATTTATTCATTTTGGCTGGGGTGAGGTACGCCTGATGTAAAATAAAAAACTAGATCTGGCGGAATGGCTGGTTGCGGGGAATGTGTGTGTGGCTTTCCAGAGCAGCGGTCCACTCGGATTCAGAGAAGGTATGTCTCAAATCCTCCTCCCATTGTAATTTCAAGGAGGTGAGAGAGACTGCGGTATGCTGATGGATTGACGCTGTGAACCATCTGATCAAGTGACCCCCTTCACCCATTACCATGCAAGTATTGGACAGTATAGTGCACGGGAGGTTCTGTGGACAGGTTACCCCATCTGAACAAGAGAGATTCAATGAGTGAGTGGTGCAGCAAGAAGTGCCAAGGGTGTAGGCCCTCCTCTGCCACAAGTTCGGTATACGGGATAAAGGCACCGTCCCGAAATAGATCGCCGGTATCTCGGATTCCGGCTGTGTCCAAGTCCCACAACTCTGCTGTAGAGGTGGTCTTTCGCCCCCTGGGTGTCCACAGCAAAGGAATGGATGGGGCGTATGGCTTTGTGGCGCGGGTGATAAATAAACAGCGTTTGTAGGCCACAGAGTAACAGGGAGTCTATGCCTCTGGGTCGTGTGCATGGATGGAACAGATGCAGGAGTGAGAGGTGCGAGTTAAGGGGTTGCAAAGTGGCCGTGTCTTACAGATGACGGGATGCCATCCACCTGGCAATCCACTGCATCTGAGTGGCCAGATAATAGTGCTCGAAATTAGGCGCAGCAAGGCCGCCCTGCCCGGCTGGTAAATATAGCTTTTTAATAGAGACCCTGTGCCTGGATTAAATCTAATTGCTTTCTCAAATGCGCTGGAAAAGGCAGGGGGTCTGTAGAGGGGAAGATTCGAAAAATAATAAAGTCGTCGAGGCATGATCATCATTTTGGTGAGGGTGATGCTGCCGGAGACAGATGGCGGGAGTCCCACAGAAGGATATCTGGGATCGAATTGCTGTTACAGCTCTAGTGATATTGCCATCAAAAAGATCAGTCTTGCACCGAAATATACGGATACCTAAATATCGGAAGGTGTCAAAACACCAAGGCACTCGGACCCCGCCCAAGGAGTACCCCGAGTTCTGAGGTGGTCAGTATTTAGACTTGCTAAGGGTCTATAAGAACCCAGGGCCGTGGGGTCCTTGCCTGTTTTCAGTAAGGAGACTACATTAACCACATATAGGGAAGCCGGGAGCGTGGAGCAGTCTATCGCGGAACAGTAAAGGGCATGTAGGTGCGGGATGAGTGTGTCAGCATATGTTTTAAAAAATTCAGCGGGGAGCCCATCCGGGCCTGGCTCTCTCCCCGATGCCAACAAGGTTAATGCTTCCCACAACTTGTTTAGGGTGATGGGGGAGTCTAGCGCCAGATGTTGGTCCAGGAACAGCGTAGGCAGCTCAATGGAGTCTAAAAAGGCACTGATTTGCTGGGGATTTCCATATAGTTGGGATGTATAGAGAGTAGAATAATGACAGGTCATGGCTGCGTGGATGTCTAGCTGCGTGCATCTCATATGTCCTAGATCATCGCGTATGGCATGGATTTGATGTTGGGGGCGCTCTTGCCGTATAAAATAGGCAAGCAATCTGCCTGCTCTGTCCTATGCTGCATGCCTGCGTGTGGACTGCGCTAAAAATTTATGGCAGCACAACCTCTCCAAGAATTCAAGCCATTCGGCATGTATTTCATGTTTTGCTTGGGCTTCAGGGCAGAGAACCAAGGTGGATTCGTGTCGTAGGAGTTCTCGTTCGAGAACTTCCAGGGATGTGTTGAGTTGTTTGCGAATGTTCCATGCTAGACCCAAGCAGTGTCCCCGGTTTGTGACTTTAAAAGCTTCCCATTCTAATGATAGAGATCCTGTGGAGCCAGAGTTGCGTTCAAAGTAGTCTAGTATTGACTTTCCTAGTGAGTTACGGAATGCTTGATCTTCAAGTGCTGCCGGTTGCATCCTCCAAGTGGGAATCGGAGGGGTTCTCCTCTCCAAGCTGATCGTCATGATCTGGGGATTGTGATCCGAGTGTGTGCGGCCAAGATAGTCCGTGTCCTGGATCAAGGGGCGCAGTGCGGCAGAGGGCTAGCATGCGATCTAGTCACACGTGAAGGTTGTTTACTGGTGAGTAGAAGGAGTATACACTGGAGTCTGGGTTACGTTCTCGCCATACATCAGACAGGGATCAATGCCATAACCAGTTACGTAGAGTCTGTGCATTAGAGGATGCTGTTGTGCGTGTGAGGGGTGGGAAAGAGCAGTCCAGGAGGTGTCTAGGACTGAATTGAAGTCACCCCCTAAGAGCCATGGGACATCGCTCCATCGAGATAGGACTGTGGATAGGCCACAGAGGAAGGTGTGCTGGTCATCGTTGGGGGTGTATATTGAGCACAGTAAGAGGGACTGCCCATTAAGTTTACCTTTGAGAAATACGTAACGCCCTTCGGCGTCTGCTACCACCTCCTCTTCCTCCCAAGGAATCCCAGCCTTCACCCAGATCAATGCGCCCCTCGCTATAGTAGAAAAGTTAGTGCTGTATACCCGACCCCGCCAGCGTTGCCGCAACCGAGCTGCCTCTGTGTTTGTCAAATATGTCTCCTGGAGCAAGGCAATGCCAGTGGATCTGCGCTGTAGGTAGGCGTATATGGAATACCTGCTCATGGGGGTATGAATCCCTCTCACATTCCAGGTGATGATGTTAACCCGCACCATGAGGAAGCGTTATGGTGGCGGAGTTTCGACCGCGGAATGGTCGCGAAGTGTGTGAGAAATTGTTTGGGGAAAACCATAAGTCTACAGTTAAGGTATGGAACTGCATAAGAGCGAACCCTTAATGGGGGTTGACCCAAACCAAAGTGCCAAAACACAGCAACTAATGATCAGTCAGACTACAAATCTGGGAAGGGTTGGTGAATCTGGAGGTAGCCCGTATTACCCATCCCCCAAGTAAGCAACATTAAAAGAAAAAGGAGGAGAAAATGCCATTGTGTGCCCAGTCTGTTATGTGAATCTATGCATTGAAACATGAGCATGAGCAAAGTGTCCCTCAGCAGAGCGTGTCAGTAGGTGTCCGCCGGCGGGGCAGTGGTTTTTAACTGGTGCCTGGCAGTTTTTTAGATGATATCTGAGGTCAGAGGGGTGACATCAGGAAGATGAGGTGAGTCTGAGGTCACTGACCATGCCGGAGGGGAGTCCACATCGTCGCCGGATCTGTATGGTGACGCAGTGGAGGATGGTGGCAACCCCACGGGATGGAGGGCCGCCGTTACGTGTAGTGCCTCACATCGCTCTGTCAGGATCTGCTCCGAGTTTCGTGCATTTACCTGTGAGGCACGGCGTCGCGCCCATCTGTCTTTGCCCTTCGTCCCTCCGCGTCTGCCCCGTCTGGGGGACAGCGAGTCTCCGGGTGGTCTAGATGCTGTGGCCAAGCCTGCCTCTTCCAGCCAGTCCCAAGCGTCGGAGGGTGAGTCAAAAAAGCAGGAGGTTCCATTCCTGACCAACCGCAAGCGGGCCGGGAATAGTAAAGAATACAGCAAGTGTAAGTCCCGTCGAGCTCGCTGCATCGTCTTAGGCAGGGGCGTCACTACGATGGCCAGGATAACGGGGATTGGGCTCAGAGCAGATTCAGGTAGCCTCCGCCATCTTAGGCCTCTAGCCACGCCCCCCCCCGCTAACCCAGGACCCGATGCCTGTATCTGCCCCAAGCTGGCACTATCTTGCTCTGTGTCTACGTTGTGCTATGAGATCACAAAGGCACAGCCAGTCAGTATGCAACCACACTGTAATCCTCAAACCTCAGTAGCAATGCCAGTACTTTCAGAGTCCTGAGGCCTTATTTGAATCCAACTCTGACGCGGTTCGGGGTATGAAAACTGTTCCTCATAACACTGACCATGACATGGGGGTGGACAACCTGCTCCCTTCTCACTATACCGAAGATGGCCTACACCTGGATTTACAAAATACCAGTAGGCTATATACATCCCAAGAGACTGAACTAAACTCTCCACCTGGGCCACCAACGGAGGAGATTGCCCCTCTCACAGTGGTTTTGTGAAGGGCAGCAGAAATGCTTGATTTATTTGTCTACTGTTGAAACCAAGGCAAATTTGTTAACTGAAATCATTCAAATAGGTCCAACTTTTTCTGAACTATTATTGTCATTCAATGAGGTTCTTATGGACACCCTTATTACTACTTAGTCCAAGCCATGATTGATTACTCTTATCAGGTGAGATAGGCGGGCCCCTGGTGATCCCGATTTGCTAACAATGTGCCCCACACCTGAAAGCCTTGTGGTCCAGGTGCAAATGAGTAAAGCCACTCCTAATGCCTATCTGATAGGGAATTCTAGCTGCAGGTTCCTTACCTTAGAATTATCCCCAGGCGTCGGACTGGATCCGGGTGTTTTTCATGAGCAGTACTCCTGCGTAACGGTAGATGGCATAATTTGGCTCCGTGTGCCGTTGTTGGCGTCATCCACACCTGAAATTACATTTGCAGTGTCTATATAGGCACCACCCAGGCAGGCTGACATCAGTTCTTTTCTTTACGCGCCAGCCAGTGAAGATACGGGAAGAGCTACCCCTTAGTCACTTTTTGACTAGGTTTTTTTCGACATTTCATCGAAGTCTTTTTTGAGGTTTACCTCCTGGTGTGGCAGAAATGTCACTGATGAGGGCCTGCTTTAAGCCCTGCGGCACCTGTCACTGACAGATGTCGGTGATGGACTTGTACCGTGTATGCCTCTGGTGCCTCGAGCCGGACCACAACCCAAAGGCCTTCCCTGACTGCCATGCCATGCACCCAAAGGCCTTGAGGGAGCAACTCCTCAAGCTTATGGCGGCTCGACGTACAACGCCGTGACGATCGAGGTCCCGTGTCTGTAGCAAGGTCCCCGGGTAGTCGCCGAGCCAGAGGTCATTGTTGTACTCCAAGTCGTCAAGCCATTCGGGTAAGTTGAAGTCCCACAAGAAAAAAAAAGTCGAAGCATTATTTCCACTTCGCCTCGTCTGTCGGCTGACGAGATGGAGTGTCTCCACTCAAGGGTGGCTCTGTGGTTTAGCCAGCGCCTGGGTCAGCTCTGCACCTCACCGACTTTCCAGGAGCCGGAGTGACCTCCACCGCATTGAAAGAATTTTATGAGGGCATGCACCTCATATTTGGGCGGCCCATTACCTCTGATGCACCTACGGGCCCTTAGGGTTCGGGAGGGACACCTACTGGATCCATGCCGGCGGCTCAGGCGCCAGTCGGGCCCCAAGAACCCACAGATGGATCCGGATCGGCGCTGGTCATACCACCTCAACCTACCCCGATGCCGATCCAGAGTCTGACGCTCCCACCGGCGCCATCCCCATCTACATCCTCAACTCCGACACAGAGCTGGAGGGACATTGTCCGATGCCAGCTCTGTCTGGAGACATGCCTTCCAGGCCAAAGCCTGGGCCCCAGTCTTATGGGCTAGGACTCTGGGAGACATGGAAGGGGGTTGCTGGACCATGAGAAGAACAAATGGACTGGTGTGAGGATGTGAGTGTAGGTAGTGGACTGGATACTTCTCCAGATACTTGCATGGTTTCTCCCCTACTGTGGCTACAGAGGAGGGAGCTTCCTTCGCAATAGTGGTGCGGAGGGTAGCTGAGGTCCTGGTTCTTAGCTTGCCCTCGGTGGCAGTAAAGACTAATGTCTTGACGGAAGTGCTTCAGCCGGGAGTGTCCCCATCAGACCTGCTTCTCCCTTTCAATGAGGCACTTACTGATGTTCTTCTTGGTACTTGGTCCAAACCCAACACAGGGGCTCCTATGAACAGGATGATTGCCCGCCACCACCACCTGCTCCAGGGGACCCAAATTTCCTCACCCAATACCGTACCCTAGAGAGCTTGGTGGTCCAAGCCTCATGGCCCCATGTACATCCTGGCATATTCCTTATCACTCCCCCAGACAGGGAATCCAAGAGGCTGGAAAATCTTGGGGAGAAGTTCTCTTTCGCCAGCCTGGCACTGCGGTCTGTGAACACTGCATGCCTTTTGGGCCTCTATTCCCACGCCCTGTGAGATATGGTTGCGCAGATGCTGCCAACGGTCTCGGAGGAGTCCCGGGCCATGCTCTCCTAGGGTGTTGCCGATGGAAGGTAAGATCTGCTTCCATGCTTACCATCACTTTTTATTGGTGTCAGTATTTTTTTTGACCTAGACTGACTGGGATCCTGCTAATCTGGACACCAGTCACTATGCTTTCTCCCTTAAATTGACCATGGTAAGTACTTTTGTACATCCACAATTGGCTACTGGTGTACCCTTGTAAGTCCCTAGTATATGGTACTAAGGTACTCGGGGCATAGGTACACCAGGGGTCTCCAATGGGCTGCAGCATGTATTGTGCCATCCATGGGAGTCCACTTAAACTATGACTACAGGCTTGCTCACGACAGATATGTTTCCTTATATCTGAGATCACTGCACTTAAAACACATAAGTCACCTCTATGGCAGGCTGTTCAGTCCTGAGGGCAGGTGCAGGACACCCCCACAAACTCTGAAGTAGATTCTCCAGGCTTTGTAAGTGCGGTCAGCCATTTTAATACATGTAGTGGACATCAGTTATTACAAGATGTCTAACTATATAGTGGCTGGACCAAACCCAGTCATGTTTGGTATCAAACATGTTGGAATCATACCCCAACACCGATTCCAGTGTTGGAAGTATGATCCCATGTCCTGGGGGGCTCCCTTGGGTACCCCTCTGTAGTCTTGGTAACAGCCTTTCACGGTTTGCCAGCAAGCCAGTGCTGCTGCCGACCACAGACATAATTTTGCCCTCCTGCTGCTGAGCCGCGCTCGAGCAGGGGAAGGAAGAACAATAGGTTTCCTGTCACAGGGAGGTGCGACCACCTCCCAGACACGACTTAGTGTATTGAGTTGGGGTGGGGGCTCTTGCCAGCACCACCAGGCTGCTTTGAAGGGCACATTTGGTGCCCTCCTTGCATACTCCTGTTCAGGCAGCCCTCAGCTCCCGCTCTGGTGCGAAAATGGACAAAGGACATGGGAATATCCTCCCCTCTGGGAGGGACCCCCGAGTTGTTCCAACCCTTTCCTTAGGGTACTTAAGGGCTTACCTCTGGGTGGGTCCTTAGATTCGTAGTGGGACAAGCCTCAAGCCTGAAACTATGCCACTCTTCAACCGTCTAGACATTTGGACTTTGTTGGACTTTGACTGGAACCGAGACCACACCAAGAAAGACTCCTGCTGCTCCTGGTCTCTCAGTTCTCAAAGTCTTCTTTGTCGTCTGTGTCTGTGCTTCTGCCAGGTTCTTTAATAGACATGTGGCCATCAAGGACTCCCAAAGAAATCTCCCTTCGAGTGAAGGAGTCACTCCCCTGCATCTGCAGGCAGCGCAACAAAGCTGACCGGTCTGCTGCTCCTGTCGTCCTACGGACTTCTTGAGGCTTAGCAACACAGGTGGTGGTTCTGCAACTCCATCGAGGTCTGACCTGTCCTCTCTGCAATTTTGAGGCCAGTATCCTTCATCGGAACTGCTGGGACCAAACCCCTGTGCACAGAGTCGACTTGCTGTTGCCAAGGCTTTTTGGCTCTGCACTCCGGAGATCTTTGGGCTACAAGAAGCTTCAGCCTCCAGTATCACTTCCTTCCAAAATCAGTGTCCTCACTGCATCGTCTGCACCGTAGCCCTTCATCTTTGGAGAGCTGCTCGAGGTTCTCTTGCGACTTCTGTGCCTTTGGCCTGTAGGTCCTCCTCGGGGTCTTCTACTGCTTTAGTGGGCTACCCTGCTTGCTCAGGCCTGCTCTGACACTCCTGCTGTTGGCGAGTCCCTTGGACCTTGCTGGACCCAACGTTGCTTATTCTTCGTCTTCCACGCCAGTTGCGTCTACCATGGCTTGTTGGTGCTCCCGCTGGACATCAACCACTTAGTCATCGACATCCAACGTGGGACACCTCGATCACGTCTCCTGGTTTCCCTCATCATCGCTTGTTCCTCACAGCTGCAGCGACAAGGTCACCGTCGACTTCTGAACCTCCCGACATCGGTGGGCATTGTCTCTCTGTACCTCCTGGACACTTCCGAGTTGCAAAGACTCTGTCCCCTCTCCTTGCAGGTTCTTTACTTCCAGAATCCACCCTTGGATTCCACAGGACTTCTTCACCGTCTTCTCCAGAGGCATTTTCTTCTAAGTCTTCCACTGTTGTTCACGGCGGTTTCTGACGTCTCTTCACGCCTATGCACCTGGCTTCCCTGGTGTAGGTAATCTGGTTCCTGGGGCATCCAGAGTTGGGGTGGCTCTCCAACCTTCCGTCCTCCAAGGGAATTCTTCGGGGTCCTCTGGGAATGGTCCTTCTTCTGCAAAACTGCAACTGCGACTTCTCTATTGACTTCCAATTGGCACGTGGCTGTGTTCTCACTCTGCACTCAGCCTTGGTGGGGATCCTGGGTACTTACCTTGTTCCTTGTGTCCCCAGCTCCTCTGGGTCTTCTGGTCCAAGTCCCGTTCTCCTTTGCAGTTCACATTCCTCTTTTTTAGTTTATGGTTTGGTGCCCCCCTGCCCCCGGAGACCATATGTATTTTGTTCTACTTACCTGATTGCATTTGAAGTATTCTTGTGTATTGTGTTGATATCTCCGGGTAGGAGATATACCAATGTGTTAGTGAGCGTTGTATAAGAAATAGAAGTCGTTTTATATATAAACACTGTGTGGTTCTTTTTAATTTAACTTGCACTACAGATTAAACTGGTAAAACAAGCTGCTTAACACTCCTTCAAGATAAGCCTGAAGGCTGCTCTCCACAGCTACCACTTTGAGAGCTTTCTATGGTTATCAAAGACCACTAAAATCACCATAAGGGTTGCCTGGATTAGTGCAAGGTGCACCACTTGAATAGGTGTGCACCATATACTAAGCTAGCCTCCTACAGGAGGAATGCAACTAAGTTCACCATCCTCTGTGGACTAGACACCACCAACTAACTAGGCAGAGTGGTTTCGCCGACAGTGTCCCTGCGACAACACACCTAATTGTGGACTACTGGCTTTTCTGGGGATGTTCAGTCCTCCCTCATGGTCATGCCCTTTGATGGCTCCTGTCTCTTTGGAGACAAGGCGGATTCGGCGCTGGAGCGCTTTGCGTACAGCGGAGCTACGGCCAGGTCCTTGGGCCTTTCTATGGCCCCTCCTCACCCTAAATTTGCCTTTCAATCCTTTCGTGGCCACGGAAGGAGCGTATAACTGCGTCTTTACCCACCCAGCCACTGCACCATGCAAGCTTTCCAGCCTCTGCATGGCCGCGGTTTCAACTGGCCCGTTGATCGGGTGGAAAGTGGTCGGGTCAAGTCACCAACACCCCCCAGCCGCCTCCAAACCCTCCTAGTCTGCCCATTTACCATCATGGGCAGCAGGATTCTCCATTGCCTGCCCTCTGGCAGTCCATAACATCGCGCAGGTGGGTTTTGCAGATTGTCCGGAGGAGCTACTACCTCTACTTCGAGACTACACCTCCCTTCATGCCACCTACTTACGACAGGCTAACGGAGTACTATCAATCTCTTCTCCCCCAGGAAATGACTGCTCTTTTGGCCAAAGGAGCCTTAGAGAGAGTGCCGATGACAAAAGTAGGTCATGGTTGGTATTCCTGCTACTTTCTGGTGCCCAAAAAGGACGAAGGCCTTTGTCCTATCCTCGACCTGCGCTCTCCCGATTTCTTCCTCATGAAGGGGAAATTCAAGTTTCTCCCTCTTGCTCGGGTCCTATCTGCCCTGGACCTTAGAGACTGGATGGTGGTATTGGTTGCATACTTCCACATTCCTGTCCTGCATGCCCACAGACGTTAATCTGCGGGTCACAGTGGGCCATAAGCATTTTCAGTTCGCTGTGCTCCCTTTTGGCCTCACCAGCATCCAACGGGTGTTCATCAAGGTGATGGCAGTGGTTGCAGCTGATCTGCGGAGATCTGGGGTGCCAGTCTTCCCCTATCTCGACGACTGGCTGTTGAAGGCGGGCTTGCCCCAGGCTGTCGTCCCCCACCTCCAGACTATGGTGGACCTCCTGTATTTGCTGGGGTTCACTATCCATGTGCCAAAGTCACACCTGACTCCATCTCAGATGCACCCTTTCATCAGAGCTGTTCTGGACACATTGCAGTTTCGGGTCTATCCTCCTGAACAGCGAGTCCGGGATATTCAGGCTTTGATACCGATGTTTCAGCCTCTATCCTGGATTTTGGTGAGACTGACTCTGAGGCTGCTGGGCCTCATGGCCTCCTGCATCCTGCTTGTGACACATGCCCGTAGGCATATGTGGGCTCTGCAGTAGGACCTGAAATTCCAGTGGGTGCAGCATCAGGAAATTCTCTCCAACATGGTCCAGATCTCGGAGGGAACTGCAAAAGACCTGCAGTGATGGCTTACGAACCGCGATTGGGTCTGCGGCAGACCCCTCTCCCTTCCCCAACCAGATCTGACAGTAGTGACAGATGCGTCACTCATGGGCTGGGGTGGCCATCTGGGAGAGATGGAGATCTGAGCACTCTGGTCTTTGGCTGAATCCGGACTCCACATCAACCTGTTGGATCTCTGAGCGATCCGATTGGCATTGAAAGCCTTTCTACCCTCCATCCAGGGAAGGCTAGTGCAAGTGTTCACAGACAGCACCAACGCCATGTGGTACTGCAGCAAACAGGGTGGAGTGAGGTTGTGGATCCTTTGTCAGGAGGCCCTCCCTCTCTGGACATGGCTGGAACAGCAGGGCAAATCCTTGGTGGTTCAAAATCTGGCGGGTTCTCTGACGCCAGAGCAGGCAAACTCAGCCAAAGATGACTAGCGGATCATGAATGGCATCTCTATCCAGAGGTGGCGCAAGGTCTCTTTCAGGAGTGGGGAGAGCCTTGGGTAGCTGTTCGCCACCCACGAGAATGTGTGCTGGACTTTCCAAGGCGGCTCTCGCTCAGAGATGCTTTTCATCTCGAGTGGGGCTCAGGCCTCCTGTACCCCATTCCGCCCATACCACTTCTGCCCAGAGTTCTCAAGAAGATCAGGAACGACCGGGCCCAAATCCTCCTTATGGGCCGTATTGGGCATGGCGAGTCTGGTATCCTGAGCTGTTGAGCATGGCCATTGGTCCTCCGATCAGACTGCCCCTTCAGGAGGATCTCCTGTCACCAGGTGCGGCCCATGCAGGTAAGAGCAGTTGGGTGGGACAGACAACGAGGGGAACTTAAATAAAAGAAAACCGAGTCGGTGATGCGGAGAGCGCAAAGGAAGTGGTTTTCGTCCTTAATGTAAGTTTCCCTTGTCGTCTGTCGACTCACCCAGCCCCACTGCTTTTACCCGCACGGGCCGCACCTGTCTGTCACAGCAGCAGGGAGGGTTCTCCACCCAAACCTGTCAATGCTCTGCCTTCTTGCCCACAGTTTGATCGGCGACAATTGGCAGCTTTCAACCTTCCACCCGAAGTCTGTAACGTTTTCTTGGCAGCCAGGCCTTGGGCAAAATTTGTGGCATGGTGTACAGAAAGACACATTGATCCCCTTTCTGCCCCCCTCTCACAGGTTCTCCTGTTTGTTCTTTCCCTTGCCCACTGGGCTCTGCGCCCTGTGAAGGGATACCTTTCTGCTATGTCTGCGTTTCTTAGATTGTGTGACCAACCTTCCCTTTTCCAATCCCCTATTGTACATAGTTTTTTTAAAGGCATTCAACATATGTTTCCTCCCACTCCTTTCATTATGCCCCAGTGGGACCTCAATCTCGTCCTCACTTTCCTTATATGTGCCCCCTTTGAGCTTCTTCACAATACCCACTCAGACTCCTTACCATCAAGATGGCCTTTCTCATGGCGATTACATCTGCCTGTAGGGTCAGTGGGATTCATGCCTTGTCATCCAAGCCTCTTCAACTGAACATCTACCCAGACATACTGGTGCTTAGTACGAGGGCTTCCTTTCTTCCACAAGTGGTATCTCCATTTCACGTAGGCCAAACCATCACTCTGCCTACTTTTTATGCAATGCCTCATCCCTCCAAGGAAGAGGAGAGACTTCACCGTCTGGACCCAAAAGAGAATTGTCATTCTACCTTGACCGCACAGAAGAGTTCCAGGTGGATGACCTTTGTGGGGTATGTTGGCGCGAACAAAGGATGGGAAGATTCCTTACCACCCTACCCATCCTCCCTGCTCTGGGATCGGGTTTCTAGGCACAGGGCTTTCCCCTTTCAGGGCCCTAGCTTTCCACACGGGTGGTAAGTGTGCGTTATGGCTCTGCGCTTTTTGTGTGGAAAGTCACGAAAAGTAATGGATGCCAATGCATCTGGGTGGTGCCTATATAGGCACACAAATGCCATTTCTGGCACGGACAATGCCAGCTAAGCCATGTGGAGCCGAGCGACACCACCTAGCGGTGCAGGGATACTGCTCACGAAAAATTTCTGGATCCAGTCTAACACCTGGGGATAATTCTGAAGTAAAGAATCTGCAGCTAGATAGAGTCTCTACCAGATAAGGCATTACTGAAGGCAAGTAATTTGTTCTTCTTACCACTTCCGTGGACAGAGAGTAAAAACATATTGATTCTTTTGGAAAGAGATTTTTCTCTTCAGCCACTTTGGCAGGTACACATTTGTTGAGGGATATGGCCAGCAAAATATTGGTGGCCCCCTCGGAAGGCCTCAGGTCATGCTAGCTTAAATAGTACATGACGGCCAGAATGTGTGGCGAAGTATGTGTTACATGCTTGTTTAGATACAATGGACTGTTTGAGCACAGCTTTTGGATTCAGAATAGTGCTTAGAAGCTACGCATGGATAATCAGATTTTGATGAGATGCCCAGGCTTTCCTTATGGACATGCCCTTTGACGGCTCTAAATTGTTAGGAAAGAAGATTGATTTGGTGTTCAGATGATTTAAGAACAACAAAGACATTGCATGAACCTTGTCTCCAACCAGACATTTCCAGAAACAATACAGGGAGGTAACCTACAAGCAACGGTAGCCTTCTCAATCTGTGAAGCAGCAGCTGGGCCAATCCTTTGTCGGCAAAGGTCATGGTGCAGCTGAAGCTGTTGGTAGCAGTAAGGACACCTCTCCTCTACCTTTTCCTACCCTGCGGCAGTGGCTGCCAAGCCGATTTAACTTGCTCTCTTAAACCCAAGCTTGGCAGGTAGGAGTTATATACATTTCCTCCCCGGATGGAGAACCATCACATTGGACTGGTGGATATTACAAATCATTCAAAGGGACTACGCCTTACCTTTCATTTCCTCACCAACCTGTTTCCCCTCCAGATCAGTAGAGCGGATCATCCCGCAATCTTGCTGTAAGAAGTCAAACTTCTGCTGTCCAAGGAGTCGCTGAGTGGGTGCCGGTTTCAAACACAGGAGAAGGGTGCTATTTGTGCTACTGTGGAAGAAGCACAGATGCTTCAGCCTATACTACTTCTCCCTCCATCAAATGCCTTTCTGTGGAAAGACACATTCAATTTGCTCACCCTATCCCAGATTATTTCTGCTCAGGAGTCTGAATTGTGTCCATAGACAAGCAGGTTGTATATTTTCATATACATGCCCTGCAGTCCCGCATGTGCTACCTGTGGTTCCCAGTATGGTCAGAACACTTGCAATTTGCTACACTCCCCTTTGGCCTTACCTTGGCTCCTCATGCCGTTGTTTCACTTTTGTTCATGAAAGGGATTGCGGTGGTCGCTGCCTACTTTCAGAGATTGTGGGTACATTTGTTTCCGTACCTCAGTAACTGGTGGCTCGAAATGCAGTTGCTGCAGTCAGTCATAGTCCACCCCCAGATGACAGACTAACTCCTGACAGCTTTGGGATTTTCCAGTAATGAACCCAAGTCTCACCTGTACCCCACAGAGTGAATTCCCTTCATAGTGGCAATCCTAAACACAGTTGCGTTTAAGACCTTTTACTGCTGATATGAGTCCAGAACATTCAGGATATGATCACATGGTTTCATGTTCAATCCTGTGTCTTGGTGAAGACAGTTCTGAGGTTTTTGGGCTCCTAATATCATGTGTTCTTCTCATCCTGAACACTAGATGTCATATTAGAGCCCTCCAGTGGGATCTCAGGATTCAGTGGGTCCAGCATCAGAGCGACTCTATCCAGATCTCATAGGAGATGCTCATGATCTTCTGTTATGGAAAACAATAGCCTGACCTGCAGCAGGCCACTCTCCCTTTCCCATCGAGACTTCATGGTTGAGACAGATGCGTCACTGCTGGGGTAGGATACAAAGAAGTGGGTATCGGGGGTATCTGATCTCCAGCAGAGAGCTAGCTCCACCTTTTGGAGCTTTGGGCATTTGGTATAGCCCTGAAAGCCATCGGTAAAGGGGAGACTGAGCAAGGTCTCTGAATGCCAAGGCAGTCAAGCTGAGCAGACGGCTGGAGGACCATGCGTGGCATCTCCACTCCGAGGTCCAAGGATTATCTTTAACCAGTGGGGTATGCCCTGGGTAGATTTGTCAACTCACTGTCCACTGGAATTTCCTCCAAGAACATAACTTGGCGATGCTTTCTGACTGTAATGGGACTCGGGGCTCCTGTATGTGTTCCCACCACCGACTCTCCTGCGTCGAGTTCTGAGGAAAGTTTAGAGAGATCATGCCTAATCCATCTTAATAGCCTGGCTAGGCCAGGACAAAATGGTACCGCTGGCTCCTCAGCATAAGCATGTGCCCTAAAATCTGGCTGCAAATTTGGTAGGACCTCCTGTCTCATTAGCAGGAGAGGGTTCTGCACCTGAGTCTCTGCAACCTACACATCCATGCATGAAGACTGAGCGGTGATCGTTAAATGTGTTCGATCTGCCAGCCACTGTAGTCTGTTATCCTTCTAGTCCGACACGTTTCATTAGGTGTAGTGCTCACCATATCAACCCTTTCTTGGCTAAACTTTTAAACATATTATTTGGTTTATCGTTTGCCCAGCAAGGCCTTGCAGGGGCACAGTTAAGAGTTCTTTGTCAGCCCATGCGGTCTTTCTGTGTTTACCTGATCAATCGTATCTAGTTAAATCACCTGTTGTGATGTGTTTTATCAAAGGCCTGACTCGTGTTTCTCCAGAAGCAGTTTATTATGTGACTTGAACTTAGTGTTGACTTTTCTAGTGTACTTGACTTTTGAGTCACTGTGACTACTGATGTTCAGACCAGTCTTCCTAATTGTCATCACCATTGCATGCTGCCTGAGTGATTATAGGTGCTCTCTGTGCAGCTGCCCTAAACATCTACATTTCTGACATGTAATGCTGAAGACCCAAGCTGTCTTCTTGCCCAAAGTTGAGATTACTTTCCATGTTGACCAATCAGTCACTGCCAACATTTTCTACTCTTCTTCATCATTTCAAGGAGAAGGACAGACTTGACTGGCTCCACCTTAAAAGGGCTTTGAGCTTCCACATTGACTGCACAAGTTATCATTGTGTGGATTATGAGCTCTTTGAAGGATTTTCTAAAGTAAAGAAAGGAAAGGTGATGCAGAAAATTACTTTGGCAAAATGGATAGTCCTCTGCATTAAAACCTGCTATATGCTGCCCAAGAAGCAACCCCCGTAGCCTGTATGCTTATTTAAAAAAGACTCAAAACACACAGAGCCCTCGGGTCGGACGTAACAAAGTTAGCGTCAAATAGTGGGAACAGACAGTCTAGTAGGGGTTTCACTTTTAAGGACGGTTTCCCTCACACACCAGAGGTGTCATGCTTCATCATGGGGAGTCCTCCTCGCATCATGAAGCCTAGTCATGATGCGGGCTACGACCCCCTCGCTACGAGGGGGGAAGCTCAGGGATGTTTTCAAGTATGAGGGGTATTCCTAAAACCCAATGTGAGCAGTTGGGGTGATGGGAGACGTGCAGTGCTGATGAATGGGTGACTAAAACTAGCTACAAGGTTAGCCTGATGCAATTTATTCTTGCTACCCTGTGCTAGGGTTAAAAACAAATAGCGGGTAGTGTGGCTGCAAACATTAGATGCAGTCGTACTGAGTAGTGATCAACATGTTTCAGCCTAAGACATAGACAGTGTTGTGGCTTTCATCAGGATCTCTATTTATTTATTCATTCATTCATTCAAAGTGTTCTATAGCCCGAACATGACTCAAAAACTTGGGTGTCAGAGCACTTTACAGTTCAACAGCATTCAAATTCAGATGATATACCAATCTTTAACACCTACTACAGGGAATGGGTAATCATATAACAGTGGCATATTCTAAAAGTTAAAATAACACACAATTTAAGATTACTAGACATCAACCGTAATACAAGTCACGTCACACTTAAATTTCAAAATAAAACAACTACTGAAAATAACTAGGTATCCACAATTGTTGTAGTATATGTAAGATTAACAGAAGGGGTCAGAAATTAGGATGATGGTCAGTGTTGGCACTAGTTAGAAATTTCCATCAAACGCCGTGCATGAAAAACAATGGGCAACAGAAATACAGACAAGCCCTTTAGTTGTCTACTTAAAAGGGCAACATATTTAATTTATTCTTGAAATAATTGCCATTCTCTTTGCCCCCTTTTCATGTGAATAGCATAGTCACACTACTGCTGTGTGTAGGTGATTCAAAAAACAGAAATTGCAATATTAACACCACGTCAACGTGTAAGATAGAAAATACTAAACCAGTGATCCAAGCAGTTCAACGGATTCACCGGTAGGACCTGTGGATAAGACATAAAAAACAGACTGCATCATTAAATCAGTATAGAAAGGTGCTGTGCAGTTGTCCCACGTTAGACATTCCAATGTTACAACAACAAAATATCAAACATCAACAACAGTTGTTCATGAAATAGTCACAAGTCTATTATTTAACAAAGGATGTGTGGTGTCTTTAGACATATTTGGCCCTTTGCCTACCACTGGCATCACTCACCTGCAAAAGTAAGGTTCCGTGCCGCTCCTGTCCTTGGCTGATCGCCTAAGGTACACACACTTCTCCAACCTATTAAGTAAAGGTTGCGGTGTTAAAAAAAAAAAAAAAGAGTTGCCCAGAGTTTAAAATGACAAGCATAAAAAATGAATGAAGCGGAGACCGAAACCTGCTCTCTAATGTAGGATGGCTTTTTAGAACAAGCATTTGCAATGCAATAGGTCTCGCATTTACACGAGTTTAAGCTATTGGCATTGTAAATTAAAATGCCTTTTAGTTATCTTTTAAAAACGAAAACAAAAATAAAAGGCATTGTCATTTACAATGTCAATAGCTCAGACCGACAGGGTCTTAATAGAAGAGCAGATGGACTGGGCACAAGCCAGTGCGTCCTCAGCGGATCGTGTCACGGTACGGATCCGCAATGTGACCAGAAAGCCTTACTGCAACCAGATCGCAGGATTTGCTTTGGGACGTTAGGAAATCTGTTCTATTTAGGGCCTGTTGTGACCACTTTTATACCAACAACAAGGGGCTGTGAGCATACTTCTACGCTGTGTATAGCTGTGATGTGTCCTCGATGACCTTCCTCACCCCGAGAAACGGTCCCGCGACGCTGCCTGCCCACTGCCCGCTGGTGGCATAGCCCTGTTCTAAGGACGCCTTGGCCATTTTATGAGCTGTGATGATGTCAGCAGTTAAACTGGACAACGAGGAAGAGGCTGGCTTTAGCACTCTAGAGTTTTGTCCCTGAGTGGCACTATCGCGTATTAAGTACAAGGCGCGTACTCAGCACGTGATAAAAAAAATCCAGATGGGAGTGTGCCCCACAGTATGGAAACTCCTCATTATGTGCCACGGTGTCTTAACGGGACACAACCTAAATCTAGATCTAGCGATTCAGGAAACTTATTGACCAGAGGCGCAACTAGAGCCACATTTCGGGGGGGGGGGGATGGGGTAATTCTTCCAGCGATAGTCAGAGTGGAGATGCAGGGGCTCTAAGAAGGGGTGAAAGAACAACAAAGCCTCGTTAACAAGTAAATGGTCTTTCAAAGACCTGTGAAGTACTCGGGTGCGGCTGTGTGTGTGCCCGGGAAGCTGTCTCACCCCGGGCTGACACACACGATGGGGGGGGCTGAAGCCCTTTCAGCCCAATGGGCGTTGCGCGCCTGGTATTGACTAACGAGGCGTCCAAGGCAAGTGCTAGTTCGAGGGACAACCTCGGGTGACCAGTGTGCATGGTCTGTTTCAGTAAACTATTGAAGTATATGGGGGGGGGGATCGCAACAGCGATGTATGCTATTGCTGTTATCTAGTGGTGAAAACTCGATGTTAGCTGATGTTTACGAGTGGCACTCTTGTGTGTAAGGTAAAGCGCGCCTACTCTGGACTCGTTACAATATACCCAGGTGGGAGTGCCCTCCATTATGTGGAAATTACTCATCATGTGTCCCGGTGTCTGGACGGCACTCAAGCTAAATAAAAATCTAGCGATTATAGAGAAACTAGCCTTGCCGCATCCCTCTATACAAGGGTATCCAAATGGCTAAACGTAAGGAGTAATATGCCCCAAACTGAAGACCCTACTCAGTGTGTGCCACGAGATATAGCCAGCACATAACCTCGATCAAGTTACGGCCCCAGGCGTCTGAAACGTGGGGTCGGGAGAACGCCCGATCGAGTGTGCAACCCCGCCTATTGAAAAAGATTGCCTGAACTTACCGCCTGAGTTGAGCAGGAAAAGCTGTGGTGTGTGTCCTAGGGCAGGACCCTCGGTGAATGCGGCACCAATCAGCTAGGTAAATATCGGGCAATTGAAACTGGCCTCGCGACTACTTCCTGGAAGTAGCTCGGGGCATGATGGGAGACCTATCATCTAAGGGATTGGTTCTAAGAACTGTGCTGCTTTTCTCTTATTTTACATGTCACAATGGGTGTCTGCCAATGGCGTTAATTGTCTTATACCCACTTTGATGCAATTGTGTATCTTATATATTTCTTAGCCCTGAAGAAGTTGCTGTGTACTTCGTGGTAGCGACGAAACACGTGTAGGCTAGGCTAAAACTCTGTACCAAGGAACGCACAACAAGGACAATAAATCCTGGAACCACACAGAGCAGTGGATGAACAGTGTTTCTTTCTTTCCTACACTCATTGCTGTGCTAACTTAAATCTATGTACCACTAGCGTGTGCATGGGACCTAGGAGTTCAACCCCTTTAGACCAGCAGGTTTTGTCTGTGAGCCCCTTTGCTCAACCCTGAGTAACTGTGGCTCTGGGCAGTCAGGCTTACAGAAAGGAACTAGTGTAAAGCATTTAAACAGCACCAAAACAATTGCAGAAGATATACACAAGATACTCAAGAATCCGTCACTAATTTATAACAATAGATTGTATTTTTATGTAATTTTTTACACTAACACTAAAAAGATCTGCCAGTGGATTCCAGCGACACGGATTTGACAAGGTACTGTAAATATGCAATTTTTACTTAACTGTGAACAAACATTGGCAAATTCAACAAATTTGACACTTTTTCAAGATTAACTTGGGTAAGTATCAATGCGGTTACTTAGAGTTATTTTGGGTGACCAACTCCGGCAGGAAGCCAGTCAGTGAGACCAGCAAGGTCCTCAGAAACAGTTGCTTCAAGAAAAGAAGCAGTCTTCTGTCAGTTCCATTTGTTGTATCCCCTTACCATAAACTCCTATGGAAGCGGTCCTGATGCAGGGGATACAGGATGCTGAAGATGCTCTGGATGGGATGTGGTTAATGGGGGTCTCCCTGCGGCTACTCCTCGATCCACGGACTTGGTGAGGAAGTCCTGCCCACAAGGGTCAACGTCTCTTGAGGTCCTCTAGAGCCTGGCAAAATACAGTTGCCACATATTGCAGTCACAGTGGAATCCTTCCTTTGGCAATAACTTGCCTTCTGGGTGACCAAGTTGCACTCCCACTCTCCAGCTTCAAGGCTCGGGGGTAAATTTTGAGTTTTGGGTCCAGGTCCTTGGTGCTGCACGGGACAAGGATTGGTGATTCGAAAATCTGAGCTACCAACTCACCCAAGCAGACTTGTTCAGCTGTTGTGGCCCTGTGCTGCGAACAGGAGGTCAGCCAACTGACCCTTAGAGTCTCTTGCTCCGGATGGGTTCAGGAGTAGACTTCTCTATGAGCAGGTCACAGCAGGCTCAGTTCCTTCTTCTTTGCTAGCCACCATGTTCAGCAGGTGCAGTCTTTGTATATTCAGCCTCTCTTTGCTCGGTCCTTGGTGCGGCAGGCCAGCCCTTCTTCTGTCCTCTTCCCCAGACCAACGAACTCTGAGTGCCAGGGGGGCCCATTTTATGTCCAGAAAATGCCCTTGGAATTGGTTGCGAATCAGCAGCCAATGGGCTACAAACGTTCCCTCCCTCCTGATTACTACTTCCTGCAAAGTGTGGCATCTGGCTGTCCCAAAACTCTCTATTCTGCCCTCTTTCAAGATGGCAGAATCCCTCTCTCAACATGCAGAGCTCCCTAAACCAACCCAGAGGTTTGCCTACCAAGGGAGCTACGTGTTCCTTAAAAACAAGTTTGACAACTGGTTTCCCTTCACTGTCCCCAGTGCCGGCCTGCCTACCTAAACAATAGAGAAGCCCCTCTCCCAAGTGTTTCCCATTTGCCCTTCAAAGGTGGTTTCTCCTTTGATGATCGCTTTTTGAGCCAATACCAATGTGGCTTCCTGCCAGGTACAGGTAACACCTCTCCCCCTCGCAGGCTTCTATTGGGCTCTTACCTGGGAGCTGTTTGCACATCTCCCCAGGAGGGCAGAAAGCTGTCTCAGTGACAGACCTTGTGTGCAACCACGATGGAGAGCACAGGAGACTCTGGGCAACAAAGTTGTAGCTTTGCAAAAGGTGCACACTGCAACAAGTTTTGATAATTGTGACTTGAGTATCAAGTCAGGCTTAATGTAACGAGTTGTTTGATACCTTGGAGTATTCGTACCATTCAGGAGTTAGCACAACTGAGGGGGTCAGCATGCTAATCCTGTAATTGCCAATAGTGCTACCAAGTTCTTACACAGTAAAAATAACAGTTTTGTGTTTTTATTGTCGGAACAGGTAAAATACATGTTCTGCTCTGGAAATATGTTGCATCCTGCCTTAGGGCTCGGTAGGCTTACCATAGGGGTGATTTACATATTACAGAGGGAGGTTTGGACTTTGCCTTTATTTTAAACTGCAAAGTTTGATTTGTAGTTTAAATCTGCTCTACCATTGTGTTGCTTGGATATGAATTTACCTTAAATAAGTGAAAACATAAGAGGCGTTTGGCAAAACAGGAACCAGTTGGTTTAACTAAACGCAGCGGCCGGGAGAGTATCAACAGAGTTGTGTGCGAAGAAAGTCTCTCGTTGTACAGAGTTTCAGCCAACAATATATACATCTCATGAAGTACAATAAACCAATTCTGCATTTTTGGAAAAGCATCTTAGTCGTAAATAACAATTACAGTCATCTGATAAGGGGACACAGGTGGCTCTTGACCTCAGGAAGAGCTGGTTTGGGCCAATGTGTATGTGCTCATATGTCTGGTGTGGGGGACCACGTGATCACAACGTGTGGTGTGCATATTGTGTCCCGATTGTCTGAGTGTTCCTATCTACATGTGGTATTTTGGAGAAGGCGCGCCTCTGGCCAAAACGTGTTTTGTTGGGGCCAATTTCTTCAGACGTGTTTGTGGTTTAACTGTCTATCCGTGGGATTGATCAGGGTTTTCCCTCGGTTCGTGTTTGTCTTTGGGCTAAGTGAGACCCCACCTGTGAACCTGTCACTCGATAGGTGTGGGTTGGGGTACCACCTATCTCTGACTCGAGGTTGATGGGGAGGTCACCATGGGTGAATCCAACAGCAAAGATACAAGCTCATTAGAACTTCTACAAATAATGTGGCGGTCATTGATATAATTTTTATCGATATCCTCAGTATTGTGTGGACAGTTGTCATAGCGTACATTGATATTGTCTTTACTGATATTGACATTGTTATGCATGCCTAGATCATGGCGTACATTGACATTGTTTTTACTGGTATCGACATTATTATGCGTGCATAGATTATGGAATACATTGTTTCTACTTTGATTGACACTGTTATGCAGGCATAGTTAATGGCATAGATTGATATTGCATTTATTGGTATCAACATTGTTATGTGGGCATAGTTTATGGCATACGTTGACATTGCATTTATTGGTATTGCCATTGTCAGGCCTGCATATATCATGGTATACATTGACATCATATTTACCCATACTAACACCAGTCTGCAGTTGCAGAGTCTGGAGTCACGTTTTACCTTTGTCACACCCAAGGTGGCACAACCAGCGCTGCAATCCCTGTGGTGACCCTCTAACTTACAGGCCCTGAGCACCATACATAAGGGACTTACAAGTAAGTTAGCTTATGCCAATTGAGGTAGAACCCAATTCAAAATACACACTTTAAGGACAGGGCCCAGGCACTGAGGTCTGGTTAGTAGGCCTCATTGCACTCTCAGAGTCCAAAAACCAGTACTATCAGTCCAAAAACTTTGGGGTTGACCATACAAAAAGAGTCATTTCATTTCACTGGGGATATTCTTAAGGAGAGGAATCTGCAGTTAGATAGAGTGTCCACCAGAACGAGTGTTACCATTGGTAGGTAACTTGTTCATCGGGCGGAGAATAGGTATAGAGTATTTGAACGAGTGTGGTGATTGTGTTCAAGACTTACATTATTTTCTTGAGCATCACAATGTCTTTGTCCATTCTTTGTATTTAACAAAATTCACAATGGATGTACACCCCCACTGTGAGAGGACCCAATGATGAAACATGCCACATTAGGTGAATGAGGGTGTGACACCCTTAAAACGAAAGTTGCATCACTACCAGGACTTACCTTGATTACATGCACACTGCAATAGGTTGATTGTATGCAATTTCATAGAATTTTTTTTTCATGGCATACCATTACTGAGAAACCGTTTCATTTAAACTGTTTAATGGAAATTTTCAGAAGGAATGGCATTTACCTTTTCATAGAAACCAATTTATAGAATGTCTTTTTCATCTAAATTGGCTTTTGCATGCTTATTTGCAAGTGTTAAAGCAATGGTTCCAGGCCTTACTTTCAGAAACACTTTTGTCTAGGATATTTATATCAGTGCTTCATAGTGGACATTATTTCATATTAATATCCTTTACATTGTCAAACAATTCAGATGCTTTTAATTCGCTGACCTGTCACCACCCACAAACACCATCCATTGCTGACCCCTCACTACCCCTAAATACCATCAATCCCTGCCCCCTAAAATCCCTCCCCACACCTAAACTACACGCATCCCTGAAGCTTAAAAGCCCTTTCTACCCCAAACAGCCACCATCCCTGAACCATAAAATCACTCAGTACCCTAACTTCACCCATTCCAGAACCCTAAATAAAAAACCTCTCTACGCCTAAACACCATCCATCCCACCCCTTAAAACACCTCAGCACACCCAAACTCCACCCATCCCTGAACCCAACAAACCCCCACCTTCCTTAAATACCAGCAATCCATGATACATAGAAACTCATCATCACCTTAAACTACACATCCCTGAACTCTAAAAACCCCTTTCTACATCCCTGAATACTTAAAACCTCTCACCACCCTAAACTCCACCTCATCCTGAACCCTAAAACCCCTCAGTACCCTTACACTCAGCCATCCCTGAAACCTAAAAGCACCTCACACAGCTAACCACTCATCCATGAACCCTAAAAACCTCTCCCCACCCATGCACTCCACCATCTCTGAACCCTAAAAACCCTGTTCTATGCCCAAACTCCAATTATTCCTGACCTCTAAAAATCCCTCATCACCCTAAACAGTACCCATTTCTGAACCCAAAAATCCCACAGTAGTCCTAAACTCCACCCAAGTTTAATGTAATTTTGGATTTTTCCTTAAAATTTTCTTTCCTTTAAAATTGTTTCATTCATTTTTTTTTTTTTTGTATTTCCTTCCAATTGTCTTTCCTTAACATAGTTTTTCTATGATTTGGTTTCCTCCAATGTGGTTTCTCAGTTTTAATCCATTAATTTGCACACATCACAATAGTTTACCCTAAAGATCTAGACTTGATAATTGAATGTCCAGAGGAAGCAGCATTGTTTAGCGATAGACTGGATTTTTTTATTTTTTTTTATTCCCCTAGTAGTTTGCAAAGTACTACTGGGAATGTGATATTCCCAAGGTTCCCATTTCACCAATGCATAATTCTACATCGCATAGACTTAAGTAATGAGGAAAAGGTGCCCGATATTCAAAGGCACATTTGTTTTACTGTTTTACCCCCCTAGGAAACACATTTTCCCTGTGGAGTTACAAGTTACACCAGCCCTTTGCTGAAGTAAACCCCACCGTTTTCAGCATGAGAAACAGTCAGATCTGAGTTTGTGCATGGCCACACACTTACATTCACAAAGTTACAGGTAACTATGCATTGCATGGGAGTTAGTACTGCAGATTTCTTCACCGCCATAGCAGAGAAATGCACATTAGTAAACTCATTTACACTTGTGACAATTCATTTATGAGTGTCTGGCTGGCAAAAACGAAGGAAATGTTGCTGTAAACATGTTTATTGTGGAAAAATTAATTTTATGACTTGCCATTATATAGTTTTCCTACTCTCAATCTGTGAATCAATTTGATTCACTGAGTGGGAATTGCTAAATATACATTCATGCATCTGACACCTGGGTGATTATTCTTCACTGGCCTTTGGGGGTATCCACCATTGGCTCTAGCTTGTGGTCCAGTTGTTCTTAAAAATGAAGCAAGAGGCGGGTCGTGGCCAAGATGGCGAAGGAGTAGGAGCACCTCTGCTACGCGCCCGGCCTCCCGGTTGCTTCGCAAACCTACCCCCTCTCCCCCTCCCCTGACCTGTCTACACTACTATCGCCGGAATGAGGTGATCATGGAAGCAGCTCGCCAAATGAGCACAATACAATTCGAGGGTGCTACGATATGCTTTCACCAGGATCTCTTCTTGGGTGCCCTACAGCGTCACAGGCAGCTGAAACCGGTTACCTCCTTCCTACAAAGTAAAGCAATAAAGTACTGATGGCTCATCCCTTTAAATTACTTTTCACCTGGAACAATGAAGCCCATGCAGTTTGTTCCCTTACGGAAGTGGCTGCAATTCTGGAGCTGACGGAGAAGCGCTCCCAGCTGGGAGCCCTCCTCTGCAACAGATCGAGCATTGAGGAGAGCCGGTCAGTGGACGAAGATGAATGGAGGAAGGCAACCAAAAGCAAAGCCCACAGAAGTCTAAATCAAGCTAGAGCAGCAGGCAATTCTGGAGAAACCCCAAGCTGGTGAACTGGAGCCTTAAGTCTGTGACTTGGGCTGACCTGAAATAGAGGTGGGGAGAGAGGTTTGCTTAAAGTAAAAGCTGCACCCCACGCTTGGCTGGAGTGAACCAGACAGATCATAGCAGGTATGATGGACCATGGACCTGATGGGCATTTCCTAGCACTATTCCTTTATTGGTATACTCCAGTTGGGGGGGAGTGGTAGTTTTAGGAGATCGCTTGTTCAGTTCACGGGTAGATTTGAGAACCACGCCACAATAACACAATACACCATCCGCACCACCATCACATGATTAACACACAAGAGACACTCATGACTTTGCAATACATTCTGAGGGACCACACGGCAGGACACTTCGAGCTTATTACTGAAGGTCTTTAGTCTAAATACCAGGGGCCTTAACGCTCCAGTGAAATGTGGCTCAGTGCTTTGCTTACTCAGGGACTCCAGCTGTTACATATGTCTCCGCCAGGAGATTCACCTACTCCGGAAGGACTGGGGTTGCCTTCGGTCCCGTTGGCTCACACAACAACTTTTGTCGTCTGGCCCGGACAAGAAGGAGAGAATTGCTGTACTATTAGCCAACAAATTTCAAGGCAAAATCCTATCCACAATCACAGAAATACCGGGTAGGGTGCTGGTGCTGAGAATACTGCAGCAGGCTCACACATTTACAATCTGCACCATATATCCGCCCCCAACGAAAACCAGGAGCAATTCCTCTGGAATGTTATATTGTTAATCATGGTCACCCCAGATGCCAAAATACTTTTGGGGGGGACTTCAATGTGGTAATGGACACAGAGCTCGATCGATCGATGCAGAGGGTGTCAAAAGGCAGCCCTTTCAGCGCGTGGGCACACATGGCTAAGAGATCTGAGACTAACAGACATATGGTGCATGCAGCACCCCACTAGTAAGAATTTAAGAATTACACATTTTTCTCTGCAGCACATCAGACCTATGCCAGATTAGATTACTATCTTGGCACAACGCAACTCCTAACACAAGTTCAACGGGTGTATATAGGGGTCATAGTGCTGTCAGATCACGCCACAGTTTTACTTCCCTTACATGACAGAGATGTCTCCCCACGTCAGGGTCACTGGAGGTTGAACAATAACCTTCTGAAATGGCCAGATGTTCTCGCCTCCCTTCGCACTTGGATCTGGCGGAAAATGAGGGATCGGTCACCCAGATCTAGGTGTTATGTGATGCCCTTAAGGCGGTTTTAAGGGGGGTGTCTCCGCCACCCTAAATGCAGATAGGAGGGCTAAGCACAGAGAGCTCGAAAAAAATGGTGAGTGACCTGGAGGGCTTACATAAACACTCAGGGTCCTGGAAAGTTTGGCACCAATTGACAAATGCGAGACAGCAACTTAAAGCGCTTGATTGGAACCCCAGGAAATATGCTTTATTGCGCTCCAAACACAGATATTACACAGGGGGACACAAAGCGGGCACACTCCTTGCCTGCAAGCTCCGAGCCAAATGGCAGAGGGAGACCATCAACTATATTACCACCAGCGATGGCGAGAAAACTGATTATATCGCAGATGCCTTCCAACGCTATTACATTGCACTATATACCCATGGTCTGCCCCTCGCGGGGACCACACAATCCCCTGTACATACGATTCCCCTCTCGACCCTCACTACAAGACAGTCTGAAATGTTGGAGAAAGGACATTGCAGTAGAGAGGTTGTAAATAGCATTTCCAGACTTCACACAGGGAAAGCCCCAGGCCCAGACAGTTTCACGACCACCTTCTATAAGATGTTTAGTCCACAACTGGCTCTCCTCCTGACTAGAGTATATAACACCTTTGCAGACACTGTGACACTTACTCCCACGATACAAACAACCACCATTACAGTCATATCCAAACCAAGGAAAGACCCCACTGTATTTCCCTCCTACCCCCCCAAATCTCACTTCTTAAGTAGACGCGAAGATTTTTACTGGCTTCCTTGCCTGCAGGTTGGCCCCATATATGCAGGACTTGGTTGGCCCAGACCAGATGGGATTTAACCCCGAGCAGGGCTGTCACGACAATACAAAATGCACAGTACAGATAATAGATAACGCCTCACGTATAGAGAACACAACCTTTCTATTGTCCATAGCATTTGATCTGGTACAATGGCCCTTCCTCTGAGAGGTCCTTAGCAAATCCAGGATGGGCCCCAGGTTCCGGAACTGGGTGTTAAGTGGCCACACAAGTCCGGAGGCGAGGGTTAGGGTGTACAGAACAGCATTGGGCCATATTAAGATACAGAGAGGGATGTGCCAGAGGTGCCCCCTATCTCCATTTCTGTTCACTCTCTACATGTTGCCCCTGGCAGAGGCGATCCGGCGGAATTTGCGGATCACCAGGGTCACATTTGGTAAAGCAGAACATAAGAACGCTTTATATGCGGATGACGTCCTACTGATGCTCACCAATCCACAGACCACTCTACCTGCCCAACTCCACGATCTCTACACCTTTGGGTTCACATCAGGGTTTAAGGTCAAGATGCAAAAATCTCAAATTTTAGGACTTAATATACCGAAAGACCTCCAGTCTTCTCTTCAGGAGCACTACCCTTTCTCCTGGGCGCAGAAATCTATCTCATACTTAGGTGTCACAATACATCCCACAGTGAAGCATACGTCTGAAAAGAACTACAGGGAATTACACAACACGGCATGTAGAGACTTGCAGGACTGGCAGATGGGGGGGTATTTCGTACCTGGGCTGAGTAACTGCTATTAAAATGACTCTCCTACCAAAAATATCATATAATATGCAGGTATTCCTGTTCCAACCACCATGGGGCAAACTGGAGGGACACAAAAGTCAGAATGGCAAAACGACATCAATATGCTCCTGCGGAGGAGGGAGGATTGGGAGTCCCCTGGCTCAAACGATATTACCTACCCGCACAACGGCGTGACTTGGTAGAATGGCACCGTAGGGCATTGGAGAAACACTGGTGCTTTATGGACCAATTGGTCGCAGGCATCGATGTGTGGAACCTCCCTTGGCCTCAGTGGCTGCTTGGAACAATGTGGCTGTGTCACTAGGCTTAACCACCATACCCTCCCCAATGACCCCAATAATAGGGAATCCTGAAATCCCACTAGGAAGAGACAGCAAGCGCTTTCTCACTTGTCAACTAGCGAGTTGTAAACACGCGGGGGACCTTTGGGACCAAAATGGCCTACATTTGTTTGACCAGTTGAAAAGGGACTATGGTATACCTGACATGTAGCACATGCGATAGCTACAACTCTACCACTGGGTCACACCCAGCGGTCTGAAAAAATGTCGCCCGCCCCCAACCGCCTTTGAGAAGTGGCTCATCACCAGAGCTGATGATAAACACCTAGTATCTGATATTCAGTGCTTTAAATGGGCAGGGTACTGCCCGGTACTGAGTACCGGCACTTTTTTATTTGGGGGTGGGGGGGAGGGGAGGGCGGAGGAGTACCGGCAATTCTCAGGAGAAACGTAATACTTTTAATTGGAGAGTACCGGCACTGCTCAGAAACAAGCAGGTACTCTAATACAGAGTACCTATACTTCTATTTTTCCATTTCAAGCACTGCTGATATTTATAAACTTCTGTTGAAGGCGGTTCTCTCGCCCCACGCAGCAGCACAAAAAATGATTGTCCGCGCTCTTTCAAATAGGGAATGGGGAGAAATATTCCAGCGCACGCACCACTGCGACGAGTAAAGATCAATGGCCAAAATTACATTTTATTGGTACTACACACCGCCCGAGTCCACTCGTGGGGTCCAAACAGATCCCCTGGGTACCCTTGAGCATCTCCTGTGGCACTGTCCCAAACTGAAACCCTATTGAGGAAGAGTATTGAGTGACTTGAACAAAATGTTCTCCACAGACATTCCCAACTTATACTGTTTTGGGCCGATCCAAAACACTCGAATTCCTATTGTGTACACACCGGGGGAGGGCAATAGCCACGGCTTTATGCGCAGCTAAACAAGCCGTGCTGGCATTGTGGGGTAGGGAGCTGAGCCCGGACTATGACATGCGTTTGCATCGCCTATGGGCCCTGATGGGGATGGAAAGAATCTCAGCGAGGCTTGAGGCGAGGGAAGTAACCTTCAAGAAAACCTAGGGACCATGCCTCACGTTCCTTAAGCGAGAGTATAAGAAACTTACCTGCCCTGAGTACCTGCGAGAACTCCGGCTTATGACTACAATAAACAGATGTAAACCTAAAAAATAAAGCAAGCCTAGGACTTTACCTTCAACTGGTAGCTTGGAGTTTTATTTCTGTCATTTGCACTAGCATTTTGAGGATAGTGTGATGTACTTTTATAGTCCCGTGTAAAAATATTTTGACACTGGTATGATGTTACGTTTTTGAAAATGCATAGGCACTTATTTGCCATTATGTGGGATATTTTCTAATCCCTGATTAAACTTATCAATTGTTTTTGACTGCTTAGATAGTGTAACATTTGTTAGTCTGTATGTTTAACGGTGCAGTGAACCTGACTTTAGTACTGAAATAACTGAGTATAAATTCCAGGTTCCGTGTTTCATTCATGCATAGACTTTTTGATAGAGAGAGACCAACCACCAATTAATTATTCTGTCATAGTTGATGCAATAAAATGTATGATCTCTTCTTGCTGGGGTGAGGCAAATTCATTGTGTCAGGACTTACTACTGATTCAGGAAATTGATCAAAGAGAGAGAACTGTGACAGAAGTTTGTTGTTTTTGTAGGTAAAATGGTTACTAGTATAGATACTGGTACCCAGGCTCTATTTCGATCTAGAGGCCAGCAGTATCCAAGGATGTTACTGAATTAAATGAGGCACCTTTAAAAAGAGTCCAAACCAATAACATTCAAAATATCAGTAACACACCCACCACAAGATTCACCTTTCCAACCCCCCCACCCCTCCCCTCTCCCCCTACCCCCCCCCAAAAAAAAAATCCTTGGCAACTTTCTTGTGGTTCCATGTAGCCGTATGGCCACCAAGTACTAGGGGGAGCCAAAGAAGATTGCAGTGACACAAGTAGCCACTTATTTAGTTAAACGAAAGGGTGGCTAAGACTTCTGCTTAATATGTCTATGGAACCATCAGGGCTAGAGCTATCGTTCAAGTGGTTTCAGAATCAGGTTAAGGTGGGTGATGCAGGCTCCTCCTTGTTGATGTATTATGGTGATGGACCAGCAAATACACCCAAAGTTTTTCGTGCTTCTATGCAGTTGTTTTGGATGTCGTCATGGCTTATGTCTATTCTAGGTTCTCTGACCAATCCCCACTAAGGTTCTTCTAGTCAGGATCTCATCTTTCAATACGGCTGCTCCTCACAGAAAAAATCCTGCTCCCCAGGTAGCTGGACAGTCAGAGTCCTATTTCTCATGCAGGCAGATAGGCCTTCCTGCTTTCCTCAGGCCAAGCAGCAAGGTGATTCTGTAGGCGTCCTAGAATTTAACTAGTTTTGGAGACAAATGGGCAAGTACGCAGAGGTGCAAATCTTAGTTCTTCTCTCCTGCACTTATGCACAGGCTTTCTGGTGTTGAACCGATATGCTGAACAGAGTACAGTTGAGGGAAATATTTTTCCTCCTCTTGTGGTCACAGTTGGACTGCCAAAGACATTGAGAGAGGCTGCACTCTTCAAAAGTCCTAAGACTCCGTTGATCCTAGTAGAGCCTCTTCCCTGCCGTTTTGAGATAGATTTGTGTGCAAGCTGTTTCAGAGAGAGAGGAAAGGACTAGGACTCTGACTTTGTTGCTTTGGCCACAACACAGGAAATGGGGGATGTTGTTTTTTTGCTCTTGCAGGAGAAATCTGTCATAAAATATCCTGGGCTGGCTACTTCTCATGCTCACAAATTATACTTGTTTCTGGGTAGCATTCTGTATTCAGGTATGGACTTGAAGCTTCGCCCATTTTTTCAAATTGGCTCCTGTGACTCTCCTTTCTAAATGGTTGCTTTTGATTCATGAATAGGCTTAGTAGTCCCTCCGTAGTACCGCCTTGTCTGCATTTGTAACCTCCCATGAGGACTGGACTTTTTATTTGTTTTGTTACATGGTCTGTTTCATCTACAGTCTGTGAGCACTATTTTCTTTAATGATTTTCCCCTATTGCAGGCACGACGTGCTTTCCTGCAAGGGTGCCCGCTTGATCACTTGATTAATTTACTTTAATATGCACGGGCGCCGCGCTTGATCACGGCGCCTGCTTAATTTAATATGCACGGGTGCCGTGCTTGATGTTGTAGCACAGCGCCCATTTGATCATTATTGTTAAATAAAAATAAAAACTGAGGCTGCTTTTTTATTTGCCATCACCCGCACTTTAGCTTTAAACAGCTTAAGCTAAAATGCGGGTGCTGCCATTACTTCAAAAGCAAAGAAATAGGAAAAAAACAATTGCATTTTTTTCCATTTCTTTACTGTTTAAGCAATCACAGCACCCGCGCTTTAACTTAATATGTTCAAAGCCTAAGCGAGGGTGCTGCCTTTGTAACAAAAGTACACAAATAGAAGAAGAAAAAAAAGCGTGCGGATGCCATTTTTTTTCTATTTGTTTACTTTTCTTACAAGCGCGGCACTTGCGCTTTAGCTGTAAACATCGTAAGCTAAAGTATGGGTGCCGTGATTGCTTAAAAAGTAAAGAAATAGAAAAAATATTTTTTTATATTTCTTTACTTTTTAAGCAATCGTGGCATGTGCTTTAGCTTACGATGTTTACAGCTAAAGCGCAAGTGCCACAAAGGTCTCGCATTTGCGAGACTTTGAGGTATTGACATTGTGAATTACAATGCCTTTTATTTATTTGTTTTGAAAACCTGCAAGCGGTATGCAGGTTTTGAAAATAAAAGGCCTTGTCATTTACAATGCCAATACCTCAAAGTCTCGCAAATGCGAGACCTATTGCATTGCAAATGCTTGTTCTTGTATGAAGGTGGTCTCAAAGCAGCAGGTATGGGAGGATTAAATTACATTTTCTAAGGGAGAGCCAGTAGGCAGTCTCCCAACAGAGGTAAAGGTAAAAAGTCCTGTGTTAGTGGCCATAAACATGCTGCCTCCACCACTGGTCAGTGCTTTGATCAGCCTGAGAAGGTAGCATCCACTCTCCCACAAAAGGGTATGTACGTTTGGTAAAAGGGAGAACCTACAGTGGGTTCCTATGATTGTCAACACTGGAGTAAAAACAAATGACACTGTTGTGGAAACTTCCAAAAGGAGGGTGACACTGTTGGGACATGAATGTTTCCTGCCTTGTGTGCCCAACTGCAAGTATCTGGATTCTGGATTTTTGGTCCTAGTCTTGTGCTAATCTACCACGTGTTCGAAGAGTCTTGTCATGGACCTATCCTGGCCCAAAAGGGGCACACCTAGCATTCCCTCAGTAGTGGCAGAGGCCTACTGTCCCTTTAACAGGTTCATGCGAGTAGCACGGTGATGACAGCATATTGTAATTTTTTTTGTGTGATGTTAGCATGATCAGGCCTGCATTACAATAGCGTGAGCCTACTGTTCTACTTGTATAAATTTCTGCTGATGATATGAGCCTGGAATCTTAGCACTGAGATCTTGAACGCATTGATGAATACGTGTTGTGTGACAGAATCCTATTAAGTCCTGCATGAGTGTCTGCATTAGCAAGAGTGACACAGGCCTGCGGGTTCCATTTTGGAAGCCGCTTGTCTGTTTATGTGCATAAGACTTTGAGGTTGCTTTCCAAGACAGTGGAAGTATATTGTGGACATTTCTGAGAGTAAAGGGAGGAAACCAAGACACTGATGCGAAAAAAGAGGAGACAAGCTTCTCCTTAGCAATTCAATTAGGTCCTTTTGATACTGTGCGATTCTGAATGCTCTTCCTGAAACTGTCATTTAGCTGGTAGTAAGGGTGAATGATGGGTTTTGATGTTCCTTTTGTCACAAGTCTGAATAATACATTAGAAAGGGCACAACCCTTTTTCTCTCTTCCTGATCACTGTCAGATGTGGTTGTTGATAGCTCGGAAGACAGCCTGAGAAAAACACATGAAAGGTGAACTGACTCAAACAGGTTCTGAAAGTGCCGACAGAGAATACACATCCCCTGTCTGCCATCCCTGTATAAGAGTGGAAGCTGGTGACCCACTTGTTATTCCAATCCCAAGTTCTCTATCAGAGAGTGCTCCACAGAGTACCCCGAGGAGTACTGCGCAACTAAAGCTGGTGTTGCCTGACAGCCAGCTTCTCATGGATACTTCTAACCGCAGATTCCTCACCTTGTGAATAGCCCCAGGCATGAGACTGGAAATGTTTGTCAGCAATTCCCTCATGCACCGGTAGGTAGCATCATGTGACTCTGAGTCGGATTGGTCTTTCCCTGGAAGTGACATCTGGGTAACATATAACTACAACCACTGTGCATCGATGTCCATTCTTTTCTTCCTGCCCCTTTCCAACCCATACCTGAAGCTCACTCCCTCGACTAGCTCGCTTGATAGAAGTTTTTTTACCTAAATTGCAACAGTGTTGATTGCCATAAATAGATGTTGATGACAGACTCTTACGAGGTCTTTCTCTGGTGTCTGGATTCCTCTCATGAATATATTAATTGTGCGACGACTGTGCTTAGATGAATCTAAAGGCCATTCAAGCCGCAAGGCCAAACTTTAGATCACTGAGCACTACAGGAAAGCGTGTAAGGCCCAGTCTTGGTCGAAGCTGAGGATGCAGACTTGTTCTAGCTTTTGAGGCCATTGTTAGACAGGTCTTCATCTCACTCCAAGTCATCAGATAAGTCGAAGTCAAAGAATGAAACATAAGAAGCACAATTCACCTTCTTCCAGCCACTTTCATCAAGAAAAGTCCCTCAGACGTTAGGATACTTCACAGTCTTGTCCTCAATTTCCTGCCACAGAACTGATTCCTCTGCTTGTTCCAACCCAGCCCAAATTCTAAGGCACAGCAGCTCTGCAACACATCCCGGCCTTTTGGCTCCCTATGACATGCCTCCGGGCCCCAAGGATCAGAGGAGGCCTCCATTCAGACTACTGCTAAGAGATTTGTTGTCAACACTGACTGTGCCTCTTGATCCCATTGCCAGGCATGTCCTGACTCTGGGGCAGATGCCTGCTTCAACTCCTTATCTAACGCCGAGACCCTTTCCGGTTCCCTGAGCGTTGACACCAAAACCAATGCTGGAGAAAGATTCTATTTTCCTATCGGACTCTGAATTGAATCTACCATTATCTTGGCCAAAGTTGGGCTCACCTTCACCTCAACTCCAGACTTAAAAGGTATGCTTCTTTCTGCCCTTTGCCACAATGCTTCTCAGACCCGGTACCCCATGAGGGAGGTGATGACGAGTCCTAGTCATATGACTAGGAGAATTTATTTGTGGATCTTCAGAATGCCAGTAGTCTGGACAATTGTCTGACACTGGCCTCAACTCTCCACCTGGGACTTCCATGGAAGAAATCAGCATCTTTTCCCATGGTTATCGGGGGGGGCTACAGAAGTCCTCGACCTCCAACTGCCCTGGGGGCTTTGTCCTATTTTAGGTCTTCGCACTCTGAACTACTTCCTCGAAAAGGAAAAGTTCAAGATGCTCCCCCTGGCCCAAGTCCTGTCTGCCCTGATTCCAGGTGACTGGATGGTAGATCTGGACTTGTGGGACACCTGTTTTTGCATCCCTATCCTGTAGTCCCACATGCGTTACCTGTGGTTTCAGGTTGTCCACAGGCACCTTCAGCTCTCGGTGTTCCCCTTTGGCCTCACCTGTGCCCCTCAGGCGATCACGAAAGTGATGGTGGTAGACCCTGCCCATCTTTGGAGTTTGGGATACTAGTCTTCCCATACCTCGAAGACTGGTTGCTTAAGATACGCTTGTCTACAGACGACCACAAATCTGTTAACATTTATTGGATTCTCCATCAATGTGCTGAAGTCACAACTGACTCCTTCACAGAGGCTCCCTCTTATAGGAGCCATCCTGAATACAGTGCTGTTCTGAGGTTTCCCTCCGCCTCAACAAGTCCAGGACATTCCGGCTATGATCCCAATGTTTCAACATTTGACTGGGGTCTCAGGGAGAGCAGCTCTGACCCTTTTTGGCCTCATACATCCTGCTAGTGGATGACGCCAGATGGAATATGTGGGCTCTGCAGTGGGATCTGAAGTCTCAGTGGGCTCAGCCCCAGGGGAACCAGTCAGATTCCATCCACGTGTCAGAGAAGATCTGCAAGATTAGCTGCTAGACCACGATTGGACTGGTGACAGACCCCTCCTCTTCCCCACCCAGAACTAACAGTTGTAATGAATACATCATTGCTGGTTTAGGAAGGCCATCTGGGAGAGCTGGAAATCAGAGGACTCTGGTCTCTTTCAGAGATGAGTCTCCCCATCAAGCTGTTGGAGTTGTGGGTGATTTGCTTGGCACTAAAAGCTTTCCTGCCTGCCATCATGGGGTAATGCCATGTTGTACTGCAGCAAGCAGGGCAGTGTGAGTTTGTGGGTCCTGTGCCAGGAGACCTTATGCCTCTGGAACTGGCTGAGTTGTCAGGGAATCTCTACAGTCAAAAAACCCCTGCCCAGATCTTTAAACTCCAGGCATGATGAGATTCGTTGGCATTGGCAAAGGATCACGAATGGCACCTTCACTCTGAGATGGTGCAGAGCAGCTTTCAGCAATGGGGAGAACCCTGGCTGGATCTTTTCGACACTGCTGAGAATACTCAGGTTACAAAAGCTTTTGCTCGTTGGAGTTCCCAAGGCAGTTCTCCCACGGAGATGCCTTTCTGCGGCAATATAACTTGGGACTCCTGCCCAGCTTACACCTCCATGCTTGGAGATTGAGGGGTGACATTTAACTGCTTTTGATCTTCCTCCCAAGGTAGTTAATTTAATTTTAGCAGCCAGGCGTCCATCCACCAAAACCAACTATGCTTGGTGTAATTCTCTGCATATCCAACCCTTACAAGCCAAGTTACCTGTTGTTTTACTTTTCAATCCTATTCTGAGCCCTGCAAGGCCTTACTGTGGCTACTGTTAAAGGTTACTTGTCGGCCTTATCTGCTTTTTTACGATTGCCTGATCAGCCATCTCTGTTTAAATCACCTGTTGTGATGCTCTTTCTAAGAGGGCTGACCCAAATGTTTCTGCCAAAACGTTTTGTGATGCCTCAGTGGGACCTGAATTTGGTACTCACATTCTTGATGTGTACCCCATTTGAACCAATGCACAGCTGCCCTCTTAAGGTTGTTAGTGCTGAAGACTGTATTCCTTATAGCAATCATGTTGGATCATCATGTGAGTGAGTTTCGCGCATTATCTGTTCAGCAACCATAAACAACCTTTTTTCTGGGCAATCTAGTGCTGAGGACTAAGGCTGCTATTCTCCCAAAAGGTTTGACGCCTTTCCATGTTAGGCAGTCTATTACCCTGCCACTATTCTTTGCCCCACCTCATTCATCGAAGGAGAAAGAGAGACTCTATTGTTTGGACCCAAAGAGAGCCCTGAGCTTTTATATCGATCAGATGAATGATCAGCTTTTTGTGGGGTTCTATCGGACAAAAAAGGGCAAAGCAGTGCAGAAACTGACCCTCTTTATTAGGATTACACTTTGCATGAAATTCTGCTATGGACTTGCTAAGAAACAGCCTCCAGATGGTCTATGGGCTCATTCCTCTAGAGCCAAGGCTGCTACAACTGTGCTGGTGCATGGAGTACCTCTCTTGGAAATCTGCTAGGCTGCTACGTGGGTATTAGTTTAAACGTTCACAAAGTACTACTATCTAGATAGCCAGGAGGGACATTTTGCCCATTTGTTCACACAGGACTTTTTGATCTGAGCCTTTCCATGGTCCTACCACCTGGGAATGTACTGCATTGATATCTATTCACAAGGTGAGGAATCTGTGGTTAGAAGTATCCATCTGAAGAACAAGTTACTTACCTTCGGTAATGCCCTTTCTGGTGGTTTCACCGGCCATCCCACCTCCCCATTCTGTGGAATGGACTCTTTTCTACATCTAAAATGGTACCAATTAGAGATTTGCACACTGTCATATCTGATTCATGCACGGCTCCGCGTCCTGAGGCATGGACAGATATCAGAATGAATCTAAAACTGATGCCCAGGGGCGGCAATTATATGTGGCTCTGAACTTCACTTCTGGGGTGGATGGACCCGATGTGGAAGACGCAGGATGCCACCTACTGGCGCATATAAAATTGTTAGGAAAAATCTCCAGTTCCAGTCTGGCACCTGGGGGTAGTCACAAGGATCTGTGGACAGAGTATCCACCAGAAAGAGTGCCTTTGTACGTAGCTAACTTGTTCATCTGGAGGAAGTACTGCCAGTCTTGTCCTAGGAATGCCTAAGGAGCTCTGCCTGAGCAATTGTGAAGGTGCAAACTGACCTTACAGGAGGAGCTGACTGCTGGTGTGCACAGAAGCGGTTAACCCTGGTGGTGTGGTCCATCTACCAGAGACCCGCAAAAAACGTGACTGGTGTACTCTCAACCGACATTCGCTCACTGAACTCTAGCATAGGAGCTGCAGCATTTCTGAAGCGTGCCTAAGTGGCTCCTGCCATCATTTGTCACACAATTGCCGAGGCACACTGAGTTTTAATCCAAGCCAGTGAAGCTAGCTTTTATCATTGGTCACGATATAATTGAAGATCACAGATCAATTCACAGTTTTCTTTGTTTTGTTCTTTATTGTTCTTTTTAGAAAAATATATTATATATACAAGCAGCCGACACGTGTTTCGTCCAAAGGACTTTTTCAAGGCTTCCTCTTTGTGCTCCTTCTCGCGTGTAGCGTGGATACGCGAGGAGCACGGAGAGGAAGCCTTGAAAAAGTCCTTTGGACGAAACACGTGTCGGCTGCTTGTATATGTAATATATTTTTCTAAAAAGAACAATAAAGAACAAAACAAAGAAAACTGTGAATTGATCTGTGATCTTCAATTATATCGTGACCAATGATAAAAGCTAGCTTCACTGGCTTGGATTAAAACTCAGTGTGCCTCGGCAATTGTGTGACAAATTATTGGACTCCAGAGGGGATTTTGTCTCCAGTGGTGGTTGTTTTTGTTTTCCAAAGGCAGAGGAGGACGTTTTGCCTGAAGAGCACCTAAAGTACATTGAGTTCTTGTAAAGTATTTTTTCAGACAAATAAGATAGTGGATGTGCATGTTAAATCTGGCAGCTTCTGCCTTGGTTGTTTTGTGAAATAGCTCCTGCCATCATCCCTGTCGTCACAGCCATGGCATCTGGCTGATTGTGCCCAATCGCCTGACTGAAGAAGGGATTGCCATTGCTTTGCAGCACTCGATGCATGCCCCTAGTTGTGGTCAGTGTGACCGCTGCATTGGCCAACCAGTACCCGAACTGTCCTTGCCGCTGACGAAAAAGTATCCTGTGAACCCAGGTGGCTGTACTAGGGTACCCTGGTTGACCTGGGCAAGTGGCTAATCCGGCACTGATGCAGTGTGCAGAGCAGGCCACGCTACTGCCTCACGGCTTTCTGTGCTGAAGTACAGATTAGATGCCATGGTGCTAAGTGTCTGCATGCCCGATTGACCTTCGTCCATGCCCCAAAGCTGTGATGAAGTTGAATCTGAGGGCGGGGTAACAGAAATGAAGTGTGCATGCATGTGCATGTATGTGCCTGTTGTGCAGGTAGATGTATGTATTGGTGAGTGTGAGTTTGTTGTACTACCCATAGCATCTTGTGACCCTCATCCCTTAGCAAGAAAGGTGAAAGGTGGCTGGCTGATGAGGAGTAATATCACGAAACCGGTCCCAGGATGCTTGTTTCTGGTCCAGGAGGACCTGGCCTGGCAGTTCGGGCTGGACTGTTCCCATGAGGCGCAGGGTCAAGACTAATTTGCATATGGCTGGGCCCAAACTGGGGTGGCATAGTGAGCAAAAGAACAATGGATTAAACCCAGATCTCTTGACTGGGGGTGAGTGGTTGAAAGGTTTCAGCACTCCGTCCATCATCTTGTTGTGTTTGCTGCTAAATGTGCCCAATCGCTTGACTGAAGAAGGGATTGACATTGCTTTGCAGCACCCGATGCATACCCTTAGTTGTGGTCAGTGTAACCATGGCATTGACCGAACGGTTCCTGAATCTCACGAAAAAGTATCCTGTGAACCCAGGTGGCTGTACTAGGGTACCCTGGATGACCTGGGCAAGTGACTTATCCGGCACTGACTCAATGTACAGAGAAGACTGTGCTACTCCAGTGGCCAAGCTACTGTCTCAAGGCTTTCTGTGCCGAAGTACTGATTAGATGCCATTGTGCTAAGTGTCTGCATGCCTGATTGGACTTCGTGTTTGTCCCAAAGCGTTTTGGAGTCTCTGTGATGGGGTTGAATCTAAGGGAGGGGTGACAGAAATGAAAAGTGTTCATGCATGTGAATGTATGTCTCTGTTGTGCAGGTAGATGTATGTATTGGTGAGTGTGAATTTGTGGTACTGCCCATGGCATCTCGTGACCCTCCTCCCTCAGCAAGAAAGGTGAGATTCAGGTGTTCTGGGTGGTGACCACATTTACATCAATGGAGATTTAGCCATTTTTGGGAGGGTGAAGATGGTTTTCAGTTGGGCGAACCATTGAAGTCAATATGAGGCATGATCGTAAGGAGACGCGAGGTGAGTGACATCCTCCAAAAAAGGTATGTGACACCTTTACCTAGTACTAGCTATCCAGCAGAACTATGCATGCTTGGATTTATATTCTTATAATGGTGAAGTGAAACTACAAAGTTCCAGAAAGCAGACGCTGAAAGACAAAAAGGTCAGGAGGCCTGAAGGTGGCATCCCGTGACACAGAGCCACCTGGCACGCATCGCTGCCTTTCTTTGTACTCTATTTTGTCTTTGGACTCCTGGGTATCGCATTAAGATGAGGTCCGTTGGATTTGTACAGGATTTACAATATTTCTAAGGAAGGATTCGCTGATATGCATTGGGAAGAGACTTTCGAATCCCCTATTTCCTGCTGCTTTAGGGTTGCTGTCTCTACTCTAGTCTTGGTTTCGGTGGTTGAGTCAGGCCGAGAAGTCAAGTCGCTGGACTGGGGCCAAGTTTCTTCACGGGTACTGGAAAAGTCCTCTTTCTATTCCCATCGTGAAACCCGGAAGCGGAGAAGTCTGCCTGGCGCTCAGCGATGGAGTTCATAGAGGATACCGTGCGCTCTATGCTGGCGAAGGTAAGTTAACTGGACTGAAAAGATCACATAGAGGTCTTAATTTCTTGAGCTTTGCTGTGGTTTCCAGTCCCAGCTTGCAGTTCAGTGGGAGCTCCTTGGGGTCTGCCAGCGAGGAGACGTAAAAAGAAACCCGGTAACATTTCCACCCTTCTGATTCCGGGAACGGCGCATCTTCCGTGACCGCTCCCATGCCAGGTCTGCCTGAGACCTTCTAAGACCGTGGCAGGTTGGCAACCTCTACTTACAGCAAATTTTTAGTTCTCCTACAACAGATATGTGTGAAGTTCATCCACTACTCTTTGTCTGATTCTTGTAGTTGTGGTTGCCGGCACACGCTTGCAATAAGACTTCAAGTAACTGGGTACAAAATTAAGCACTAGCAACCCCGGTAGGTCTGCGGTTGGCTGCCACCCTTTTGGCTTTGTTGATGCTTGTTTTGTGTTGTCATGGTTATAGTAGAACTCTATTATTGAGGCAGCTGCCGCTTACATATATAAAAAACATAGTTTGAAGAAAAGTTATAGTTAGGGAAACAATTATTTCTATATAAAAACAACTTAAACTATACAAACCTCAGTAATTAAAAAGTTATGATTATAACTTAAAGCTATAATTTTTGCCCGACCAAAACTTTCTATAATTCATGCACCTTCGTACAGAGTGTTATAAACTCACTACGCAGACTGTCAACTATAACTCGCCCCTCTACCATGCACAATGTTCTTATAAATTATAACATAAATTATGTTATTTGAGATAGCACGAGTATTGCTATGACTTAACATGCTATAAGTGATATAATATGAAAAGGTATAAGCAGTGCATGGTGAAGGCACGAGTTATAGTTGATTTAGCCTGCCTAGCAAGCTACAACACTGTACGAAGGTGTGCGAGTTATAAAAGTTTGTCAGGGCAGAAATTATAACTTTAAGTTATAACTTTTTAATTTCTAAGGTTTGTGTAGTTTTAGTTGTTTTTGTATAGAAATAAATTAAGTTTCCCAAACTATAACTTATCTTTAACCTTTGTGTCTTTTAAATCGGGTAGTAATCATATAATGTCGTTTATTTTGGTATTCTTTCTTATAGAGTTTTTTTTTTTTTACAGTTTAAATTGCCATAGTATTTAATTGATAGTTTCTCAAGATGTAGAGGTGAGTGGCGTGGCATAGAGTAGAGTGCCATATAGTGCAGTGGCATAGAGTGGTGCAGAGTAAAGTACAGTGGCGTAGAGTGCAGTAGTGTAGAGTACTGTAGAGTGGAGTGGCGTATTGTGCACTGGGGTAGAGTGCAGTGGAGTACAGTTGTGCAGACTAGAGTGCCGTAGAGTGCACTGGCACAGAGTACAGTGGTGTAAGGCGCAGAGGTATAGAGTACAGTGGCGTAGAGTGCAGTGGGCTAGAGTAGAGTGTTGCAAAGTACAATAGCACAGAGTGAAGTGGCGTACAGTGCAGTGGTGTAGAATGGTGTAAAATTCACTGGTATAGAGTGGTGCAGACTAGAGTAGAGTGGCATACAGTGCAGTGCTATACAGAGTTGTGCAGTGATGTAGAGTGGCGTGGAGTCAAAAACAGTGGCGTAGAGTAGAGTGGCGTATAGTGAAGTGGGGTAGAGTAAATGGTTGTACAGTAGAGTGTCGTAGAGTACAGTGATGTAGAATAGAGTGGAGTACAGTTGCTTGGAATGACGTACAATAGAGTGACATAGGGTACAGTGGCTTGGGGTAAAGTGCAGTGGGGTAGAGTAAGTAAAATTCATTAGCCGTACGATTACTTAAAATCTTTACAGTATAAAACACTTGAGCAACACCCCTCCACACATCCGCCCTCCCCATGAAGCTTCCCAGCGCTCAAGGTAAAAATGCGCCGTGCCTGCGTGTGCCCTGATTACTACTTTGTGTCCTTCTAAGACTACAAACTGATTAAAAAAAGAATAAAAAATGAGCGATCAGCTCCTTTATAATGATAGTTTGCTCCAATTTTGCATAGTCCTATTAAAAGTTCAATAGTTTTATGGGATCCGTCAGGGTTGTTGCCTGAATTGAGTCGGTTAACTTTGATGGGAGTTCTTGGTGTGCTCCATACTGGGCCCCAACACTGTCTTTCTGCTCCGATTGTGCATGTTAGGAAGCCCCTGGATTGAGTGTCATCCATCGGAGCTGGGGGGCTGGATGATTCAGTTGCTGAATGATGTCGACCCTAGTTTCTGCTACCTGTTGCTGGATGTCCAGTGCGATTTTAATTTGATGGATAAACTTGCCTGCTCTGGCAAGTAAGCAGGTAGTAGTTTCTAAAAAGCACCAATCCAAAGCGTCCCTGCAGGTTTTAAAGCCCTTGTCCCTTAGGATGGGGCGTAGCAAGCGATGGCGATCACTGGCCAGAGTGGGGCAGCAGCATAAGAGATGTAGCCAGGATTCTCTATGGTAGTTGCATAGCCGGCAAGAGACAGTTTTGTCGCCCATGTTAAGGGCCGGACTGGCCATAGCGGGCACCGGGCGTTTCCCCGGTGGGCCGCTAGGGTGGGGGCCGGATTTGGGCCCCTGGGGGCTGTTTTTGTTACCGGGGGTCAGCAATATCGGCCACCTGTAACAAAATCGGCCGAAACCGGCCATCGCAAACAGCTCGGCTGCACCCCCCCTACCCCCAGGGGGGCGGCCAAGCAGTTTGCCAGGGCCGGTTTCGGTTCCCAGTCCGGCCCTGCCCATGTTAGGTTGAAGTCCAGGTTCTTAAGGGCAATGAGGCGTAGAAACAGGATTTTCCTTCTGGCTTGGGCTGAGAGTGGGTCTCGCAGGTAAGGTTGAGCTTTCCCAGAGATGTATGAACTGTTATGTGCCTGTGTATGGGAGTTGTACCGGAGTGAAGCACGATCCAGTTAGAACGAGATGGACTGGACCTGTCGCTTCACTACATTAGCCCAAGCGATGTGTGAGATTTCATATAGGGGCATGCTTTCTGCCTCTAGTTTCAATGATCCTACAGCTTGGTCCAGCTTAAAGTGCCATGGAGATCCCGCTGCCCTGAAAATCGTTTTCAGGAAATGTTTGAGGGTGGTGTCGGGGTCTTTAAGCACTCTGATATAATATTTTATTAGGTCCCCCTGTAATGCCAGATATGGTCTGTTTAGTCCTAATTACAGCCTTAGCCTGGTATACCTTGCTTGTCTAGGCGCCTGCAGCACGATCTTATAGGCTTTTGTCTGGGCTGCGGTGATGGATTTCTCTAATGCGCCTGGGGAGGCTAGGTGGCCATAATTGATTGCTGGGATTAGTTTTGCCCTGAGTACTGTCGACATGGGCTCTACGGATGGGCTTGCTAGGCGATGGCTTAGGCGTCTAAGTGAGAGAATAATTCTGTTGATTTTTGGGATTAGCTCCTTTATATGTTTGGCTGCTGTAGCCCTCTCTGTTAGTCATACCCCCAAGTAATTATAGGATGTAGCTGTCCTAGTTCGGTGGTCGCCCAAAATCCAGGACGCTTGCTTTTTGTGAGGGTATTTGCCAAAGATTATTATCTTTGTCTTGTTATCATTTACTTGTAGGCTATTGTTCCTTGTTATACTCTGTTAGACTCTTTAGAGCTCTTTGGAGCCCCACCCTGATGTGGTCCATGACCAGTGTCGTCCGCATACCGGAGGGTAGTGAGGGTCATCTTGCCCAATCTCGGAGGTATTAGGCTGGTGTCTTTCAGAGCTTGTCCCAGGTCTGCTGTATACAAGTTAAATAATAGTGGAGCCAGAACACAGCCCTGCTTTAGTTCGGTGTTAGTTCAACTCTCGAGGTTGCGGTTGTGCGGCTTAGTTTGACCCGGACCCATGTCCCCTCATAGAGGGCTTTTATCGCTTTTAAAAGGGTCGCTGGGATCCCCCAGGATTCGAGTTTTGCCCATAGTCTTCCTCGATTGACTCTATCGAAGGCCATTGTGTAGTCTATGAAACAGCAAAACAGGGGCAGATTGTTTCTCTGTACCGCTTGCTTAGAAAGATAGGACAATGCCAAGATGTTATCCGTTGTTGAGCTGTTTGCCCTGAAGCCTGCCTGATATGGCGGCAGGATACCATTATTGTTCACCCAGTCCTCTAGGTCCCTTAGTAATAGACGGGCATAGACCTTTGCTTCGATGTCGGGGTAGAGTAGATTGGAGTGGGGTAGAGGCATATGGTCGAGTAGAACTGTGTAGACTGAAGTTGAGTAGAATGAGGGAAAATACAGGGGATTGGAGTGGCGTACAGTAGGGTAACATAAATACAGTAGTGTAGAGTGAAGTGAGGTAGAATGAAATGGGCTAGAGTAGCGTAGAGTAGTGTTGGGTAGAGTGAAGTTGGGTCCTATGAAGTGGCGCAGAGTAGCGTAGAATAGAGTGCATTGGTGTAGCGTGACGTAGAGTAGATTAGCGTAGAATGGTGTGGGGCAGAGTCAAGTGAGGTAGAGTGGAATAGGGTAGAGCTAAGTGAGGTAGAGTGGTGTAGAGTGAAGTGGGATAGGGTAGAGTGAAGTGGGATAGGGTAGAGTGAAGTGGGATAGGGTACAGTTGCGTAGAGTGAAGTGGGATAGGGTAGAGTTGCGTAGCCTGAAGTGGGGTAGAGTTGAGTGGGGTAGAGTAGCGGTGTAGAGAAGAGTGGGGTAGATTGAAGTGGGATAAAGTAGAGTGGCGTAGAGTGCAGTGGCATAAAGTAGAGTGATACAGAGTAGAGTACGGTGCCGTAAAGTGCAGTGGTAAGTAGATTGAAGTGGTGTAAAGTGACGTGGAGTAGAGTGAAGTGGCGTGGCATAGAGTAGGGTGGCGTACAGTGAAGTGGGGTAGAGTGAAGTTGGTTAGAGTGGAGTGGGGTACAGTAGAGTGGCGTAGAGTTTTTAAATTTGTAATTTATTTTTTATTTTGAACTTTTTCATCATTTTATCAACGACAAACATTCATCATAGTTACATCGATGCTCCAACTTACATTGTATGTTAGGTTATACACAGTTACATCAACATTTATTATGCAGCACTAAGTCACATTATTTAGACATCTAGATACCATCATCTGTCACAGTTGCAGCTCTTTCTCTCAAGTATTCTGCCAGTGGATCCCATATGTCCTTAGGTTTTGACGATTTCGGGAGTTCTTCTGCTTATAGGGCCATATTTCCTTTACAATATACCAAATCCTTAATCCATTGCTCCAGCTTAGGGGGTGACCTGTTTCCCCAGTGCATTGCCACTCGCCTCTTGGCCATTAAAGGCGCTATTGCTGTAAATGTATGTATAATTCTTTTCAAGTTTGGGAGTAGGCCCAGCAGGCAGGCATGCGGGCTGCACTGTATCGTATTCTCTATCATATTGTTTACACTACTGACTACTTCCATCCAGAAATTTCTTGTCCGAGCACACTCCCATACTAAATGCATAAAGTCTGCACCCTCATTCCCACATCTTCGGCATTCATCACTTTCTTTGATTCCATATCTATGTAACCTAGCAGGTGTGTAGTACATTTGCTGTATGTATTTAAAATGTATTATACGCTGGTTACAATTGGAAGTTAGCATCTCTGTCTGATTACAACTCATCCATTCCTCCTGTGTAAGCTGAGGGTGCAGCTGTGCATTCCATCGCTCTAGAGCTTGGTTAGAGGTACTCTTTTTGTCATCTGGCGCCATCTTGTACAGTTTGGTAACTAATTTACATCGCGTGGGGGTTGCTAGCAGCACTTGCAGTGTATTTAGCATGGGTGGTTCCTCAGGAAATGTGGGGTACAGTTCCCTCATAGCTACTCTGAGCTTTTGATATGTGAATAATGGTGTTTTGTATGTATTGTAGATCTTCAGCTGTGAGAAACCTCCTTTCTGTGCACATATCACTCATCCTCTCCCTGCATGCCTGTTTTAGTATATTGCGAGCTCCCTCCTCGTGCGTGACTGACAAAGCCGGGTGATACTCAATGGGGAGCACCGGGGCATATAATGGCAGTTTATCCACTCTCCTCCCCAAAGTTTGCCACGCAGAAGTAGTGCATTGTATAGTGTTAATTTCTGTGTGTGGTATTCCCCTTTTTTGATGTAATAGCACATTCTGTAGCGGTATAGGGTGTGCATCTCCTTCCTCCACCGCTAAGTGTGGCGTTTACGCATGTGGGTTGTACCAATAATGTGCAAAATGTGCTTGTGCGCATAGGCAGTATACATATAAGTCTGGTACGCCAAATCTTCTGCTTTTATAAGGCATGGTTAGGGCTCCCACTCAACTTGAGGTTGTTTCCCTGCCCAGATTAATCTTAGCAATTGTGAGCGTATATTTGCAAAAAGTGAGCCAGGCAGGACTATGGGAATATTTATGAACAAGTAGAGAAAACTCGGGGACTCATAACATTTTTATTAATGCTATCCTATCTGCGTGCGATAGCTGCATTTTTATCCATCTTTCCACTCTGTTTTCTAATTTAGTCTGTGCCCTTCCATAGTTTTCTCTTATAACCAGATCTGGGTTTCTGTGTATCCACACTCCTAAATACTTCACTGGTTGTGTGTCCATTCTAGGGGATATTCAAGCGCATATGGTGTTGTGCATTCCGTTAGAGGTATGATTGTCTTTTTCCCCCCAATTGATGCTTAGCCCTGAGAACTGTTCGAAGCGGAGGATTGGCGCCAGGTGTGTTTCCAGCTCCCGTACAAAGAGTACCATGTCATCCGCATATAGAGAGATGTTAATCGGCCTCTGTCTCAATCGCAACGCTGATTCCCCATGTCGCTGCTGTATGATACATGCCAATGGTGCTAACATCAGGGAGATCAGCAGCGGGGACAGGGGGCAGCCCTGCCTAGTACCTCTGTGTATTGCTAGGGGTTCAGATGTGTGCCCATCTACTCTCACTCGCGCCACTGGGGACGTGTATAAGAGTCCTATCCATTTTCGGAAGTCTTCAGGAAGCCCCATTCTTTGAAGTATTCGGAACATATAGTTCCACTCTATAGAGTCAAAAGCTTTAGCGGTGTCCAGCATTGGTGATAAAGTGCAAAGATTGTGCGCAGGTTATAGGTGGTGGATCTGGTTGGTATGAATCCCGATTGGTCTGGGAGTATCATCATCGTCAGTAGGGATTGTAATCTGGTGGCCAAGATTTGTGCTGGTATTTTGGCATTTATATTAATGAGGGATAAGGGCCTGTAGGAGCCGCACCTCATTTTGGAAAGACAAGAATAAAAGCGGCTGGGTCTTAGAAGACTGCACCTCCTGAACTAGTCACTATGTAAACAAAAAAGATATTGCCCACCTCAAATGATCTGCCACTTGTAGACCACAAAAATGAATATATAAACTAGTTGAATGAGAGGCAATATATGTACACACACAGTTCGTACAATAAAAAGCACATCAATAAAAGATTATCAACAGAAAGTCGTTTCTGGTCTTTTATTTTCAGATACTTGATATGCAATTGATGAAACCAGCCAACGCGTTTCGCCCAAACATGGGCTTCTTCAGGGGTTGTAATGAAGAATTCTCGTGGTAGAGAACAGTTCTGTATTTAAACAAGGTACCGTGTAAAAATAATGTTCGAGAGATGAGTCAAGGCACCTCATTTTGGGTTTGTCAGGTTTGAGCAGAGTTATTATTAAGGCTTCGGCAGTGTTGCCGGAAGAGTACCCTTCCCAGATGCTTCCCTGTACATTTCTAACATATGTGAGATTATTATGTCCGCAAATGCTTTATAAAACTCACCGCTGAGTCCGTCAGGACCTGGTGATTTACCGTTTGGTAATGAGTGTATAGCCTTTCGCAGCTCTGCTTTTTCGATGGGTTGGCTTGGGTATTCCCTCTGTCCATCAGACAGCCATGGGAGCGCTATATCCGATAAGTAGTCATCTCGCCCTTCTGGGTTTACCTGCCTACTGGAGGCGTCGAGGCCCTCGTAGTATCACTTAAATTGTGTCAGAATTCCCCCTGGGTCGTAATAATGGTTCCTTTCATCGCCCGTGATCTTTATGATGTGATGATTTTTATTTGCTGCTATTTTGGTTACTAGATTGTGTCCTGGTCTTCCCCCTTCGCCATACGCCCTCGCTACGTGTCTTTTTGCCAGATATTGGACTTCCTTTTTTGCTAGATCATTATATTCTGTTATTTGCTCTCTTATATCTGCTGAGGTGGCCTGGCACAGTTCTGCATCATATTCCTGCTCTAGGTATTGCAGGGTCTGTTCTACCCATTGCATCTGTGTACAGATGTCTTTTAGTATTCCCGCACTTGTGCTGATACATACACCCTGTATAGTGATTTTAAATTCTTCCCAAAGCGTGGAAACCTTGCTGACTGAGACCTTGTTTATGACAAAGTAGTCTATGATGGTCTCCCTAATAGTAGTCTTGTAGACTGGATCTATTAGTGTGTCTGCCTTGAATCTCCATGTTAGTTGCCGGGGGTGCTTGCTGGGAACTGCATGTCCATCCTGACTGGATTATGATCTGACAATGTCCTTGCCAGTCGCCCAATCCCTGTCACCCAAGCATTTGCTCTTGCTGTCATCAGCCGGTAATCTAGACTGGGCCAGGATCCATGTGCCAGTGATGCATGTGTACCTTCTAAGCAATCTGGATTACGGATTCTCCATACGTCCACTAAGCCCATCTCGTCTATCCCATCCCTGATGATTCTGGCAGCCCTAGTGTTTTGCCACCTGTGAGGGCTCGATTTATCTTTGCTTGGGTCCAGATGTGTGTTTAGATCCCCCCCCATATTATTTCTGATTGTGGGAGGGGTCGTAGGGCATTGAGTATGTCTGTGTAAAAGTCTGGATCATCAATGTTTGGCCCGTATACATTGACTAACGTTATTAGTATACAGTGCATGCGGCCCTGTAGTATGGCATAGCATCCCAGTGCACCCGTGACAGTGTGTGTAACCACAAACGTTGTTCCTTTGCTCACGAGCGTCAGCACCCCGCTTGCGTTTGTAGAATATGAGGATGCCAGTTGGACTCCCGCTCAGCATGCACCCACCCTCGTTTCTGTATGTTAAGTTAGATGTGTTTCTTGAAGAAGCGCTATTTAAATATTATGCCTGGTGAGGTAGGCCATTACATGTTGTATTTTCTTGGGATTATTTAAACCTTGTACATTCCATGTTAAGCATGTTAACTTGATGTTACAGGAGTTTCTATCTATTGCCATCTAAGTGTTGGAAATGCTTTATCTGCATGTATGATAACCTTGTGTATGCCTTCAATGAGCTATGATGATCTGAACAACGAACATATTCCCCCATCCCTCCCTCCCCTTCCACTTCAGCATCCCAAACATTCTAAAGACACTTTCCCTCTTCTCCCGTCTAACTGTCTAACAATAACAATGTACTTATCAGATCTTATGGGGTTCTCACGCGTGGAGGGCCGCCAGAAACTCAGACTCCCTCCGGTCTTGGAGGGGGCCAGGTGATTCAGATAGTCTGCTTTTAAAATGTCTGTGGCTTAAGATTGGATCCTAGTTTATTGTTCATTCGTCCCACCGTCTTGTGCCTCAGTGGAGTATCTTTGCGTGGTTGTGTGCCCCAACAGGATTAAGTTATTGGTCTGAGTCCTCTCCATCCTGAGTGCGTTTTCTTCTTGTGATGGATTTTAGAAACTCCTGTGCGGCTTTCAGGGTTGTATATATTTTCTGCTTCCCTCCGTATTACATTTGCAGCCTGGCTTGGTACAGCATCACATATGGTATTTCTTCTTTCTGCAATTGCAGTTTTATAGTCTGATATTCCCTTCTTGCAGCTTGTACTGTTGCAGTGAAGTCTGGATAAAAAGTTACCCGATATCCTTGATGGTTGAGTTCCTTCTTCTCCCACGCTAGGCGCAATATCATATCCCGATAATTGAGCATTTTAGCGATGATGGTTCGGGGCATTGCTCCGGGCAGGGGTTTTGCCACCAGCGATCTATGTGCTTGTTCATCCACCATTATAGGGGAGAGTTCTTCCTGACCAAATAACTCCTTAATCATCTGTTTCACGAAGAGTTCCATCCTTCCTGTATTAGTTGATTCTGGAACCCCTATAATGCGTAAATTGTTGCATGGTGAGCGCGCTTCTAAATCTTCATTTTTCGCTTGCATTATGGTCAAGAGCTTTTCCATTTCTGAACACTTGCTGGTTGTGGCTTGTATCTCGTCTTCCGCCGTCGAGGTTCTTTGCTCTGCCTCTGTGATTCTGGACGCCTGCTTGTCGAGATTAGCATTTATATTGTCAATGCGCTGATTTGAAGAGTCCATTTTGCCATTGATTGAAAGGAGGCTCTGTTGCATGCCTGTAGGTCAGTTCTAGTGCCGTGACCCCCTGTGCATCTGGTTCGTGATCTGGGTCTCTCTGTTCTTCATGCGCTGGTTTCGTGCTTTTTTTTTGGCCTCGAAAGTGAGTTGTGGCTAATTGTTCTCTGCTTCCCCATATTTATTGCGCTGATTGCACGTCAGACCAGCTATGCCAACAGTTGCACTCTGCTCTGGTGGTGTTCCTGTTTTAGACACTTATTTTTATTTGAGGCCTCCCTTCCTGGCTTTTAGTCAGGTCGTTATGATCTTTAGGCCTATATTAGCCCTACAGTTTACTGACCAACGTCCATGTATATTTCAGACCTTTCGTTTGTTTGATTGGACTCTGTTTTACTTTTCTAACCGCACTTGCAATATGTTGCGCTGCTCCGCTGCCCTCTTCAATCCTGGTTCGTTATGCTGCCAGCTATCGCAGCGGTGTAGCACTCATGGGCGTCCAAACTCTCGACTGCATCCATCGCGGCCCCTCTACACGTTTCTCTGGCCTGTCTCCTGCTCGCTCCGATCGTTCTCCGCGTTTAGCAAATTCATACGCACACCAGACTCACGTGTTTTGCCTCATGTATTGGAGGGCTGCCGCAGCATATCGTCCCGACTCACCCGGTCTTCGTGGAGGATTCAGCGGCCTTCCCCGGCCTTCTTACGCAGCATCTCAGCCTGCAGACAAGGACCTTGATCCTCCCCTCGCCCTGCAGGTTAAGACACAGCTACCACACAAAGCGTCCGCACTTTGGCCCCCTCCGGATCAGTACTTGCGTGCTTACAGCCCAGCCTTCACCGAGTGCGACGCGACCTGCGTAGCTGGTCGGAGAGCTTCGCAGTGAGGCCTGGCCCACCTGTCTTCGGATGCCGTTCGTATGCCTTCCGGGTCTAATCACGTCGTTCGTTTGCCGATTCTTCAAAATCTTTGGTATACGATGAGTACTTTACTGCTCTCTCTCTTCATGAGATATTTTTTTAATAATTTGTAGCTGGATGGGCGTATTATTGTTGGATGATTACACCTGGCTGGCAGAGCAGCCCTAATGCGCGGCCATCTTGACTCGGGCTCTCTAGCGCCCCCCAAGTGGCGTAGAGTTGTGTAGAGTGAAGTGGGGTAGACTAGAATGGTGTTGGTGAAGTGGGGTAGAGTAGAGTGCAGTGGTACAGAGTAGAGTACAGTGGCGTAGGGTGGTACAGAGTAGAGTAGAGTGGATTATTGTGTACTGGGGTAGAGTGCAGTCGAGCACAGTGGTACAGTCTGGATTAGAGTGCAGCTTTTAATTTGAGCCGGTGGTTTCCGGTGCTCGACACCAGCACTTAATTGTCAACTCTGACTCTTGTGACAGTCTGCCACATGATGGCGCTGTTTGTAATTTAGAGATGAACACAACAACAGTTGTTTTAGTTCACAATACATAAATTAATCAATGACTACCGCCCAAGGCATTCTTATAGCTTTGGGTGCCTGCTATAGTCAGAACTGTGATACTTGTAAGAGTGTGATGGTTAGTTGTGTTGTTACGGTCATTGGCAGTGTTGGCAGGGGCAATAGGTAGATCAAGCTACAGTTGCCTCCTGATAAGGGCCCTGGCACTTTTTTTTTTACAAATTAAGCACTGTTGCTGTGGCACAGAGTACATCTGTGTACAGCGCAGTGGCATAGAGTGCAGTGGCATAGAGTACAGTGGCCATAGAGTGCAGTGGGCTAGAGTAGAGTGGTGCAAAGTGCAATAGTGGGGCGTAGAAAGCAGTGGTGTAGAGTGCTGTGGCGTACAGTTGTGTGGTACAGAGTAGATTGGCATACAGTGCGCTAGTGGAGACTAGAGTAGACCTGTGTACAGTGCAGTGGCATACAGTGGTGTGCAGTGACCTGGAGTCGAGTAGGGTGGTGTAGAGTGAAGTGGAAAAGAGTACAATGGCGTAGAATAGAGTGATGTGCAGTAGAGTGCAGTGGCATACAGTGGAGTAGAGTACAGTAATGTAGAATGAAATGGAGTACTATGGCTTGGAGTGGCGTACAGTAGAGTGACATGGGGTACAGTGGGGTTGATTGAAGTGGGGTTGAGTAGAGTGGTGTAGAGTAGTGTTGGGTACGAATGAGTGGCATAGAGTGAAATGTGGTTGTGTGAAGTGGTAAAGAGTTCAGTGATGCAGAGTAGAGTGCAGTGGCGTAGAGTAGAGTGGCATAAAGTGGAGTGAAATACAGTGGCTTGGAGTGGTACAGAGAAGGGGGACGTAGATTAGAGGGACATAGAATGAAGTAGGAGTAGAGTAGAGTGGCGTGGGGTAGAGTAGAGTGTAGTACAGTGGCTTGGAGTGACGTACTGTAGAGTGACATAGGATACAATGGCGTAGAGTGAAGTGGAGTAAAATGAAGTGGGGTAAAGTAGTGTTGGATAGGATTTAGTGGCATAGAGTGAAGTGGGGTACTGTGAGTGGCATAGAGAGCAGTAGTGCAGAGCAAAGTTGAGTGGCATAGATTGGAGTACAGTGGCTTGGAGGGGTTCAAACTAGAGTGGCGTGGGGTAGAGTAAAGTGAGGTGACCCTAAACACCCCCATTTTTTGTTTACTTCACCACCCTATTTCCTTATCAACCCTTAAACGCACCCACCCCATAACCAAAAAAACACCCTTATCACCCAATACTCTTCCCACCCCATAACCAAAAAAACACCCTTATCACCCAATACTCTTACGCAACCCTAAAAACGGCCTTACCCTAATCATATATCAATATATTTATCTGTCTGTGTATATATATATATATATATATATATATATATATATATATATATATATATATATATATATTCACTGAAAAAACCATAAGGTTTTAGGGACAGTTATAGTTAGTTGGACATTGCACTCGTACAAAACCCGTGAAATTCCCCGTTATAGTTAGTTCAGGTAACTATAACTCGCGCCCGCAATGCACTGCTGATGACGTCACATATTACATCACTCATGACATGGTCAGTGACATCACTGATGACATCACTGATGACATCTCAAATGGCATCACTGTTGACATCATCCAGTGACTGTGTGTTTCTGTAAAGTTTAAATATTTTTAATATATATAGGGAAAGGCGTATTGAAGAATGAGTGCGTGTATAAGTGTCTGTATGGATGATTTAGTAGGTGCGTGACTAACTCGATAAGTGAGTGATTAAACGTATCTTACTGAATGCATGGGTTAGTGACTAAACTGGGTGAATGTCTGTATCCGTCTGTATGTTGCTGTGTAAGTGGTGCATGGGTTTGTGAATAGCTACATGAGTGTCTATATGAGTTATTGATTGGTTGTCTGAGTATCTGTATGGGTGCCTGAGTGTTTGTGTGGGTGGGGTGTGTGCGACTCTGTGCATAGATGTGTGAGTGGGTGATTCACTGGGTGGATGGTTTCAAGAGTGCATCTGTGATAGACTGTATGGGTGGGTAAGTGTGTGTAAGAGTGTGTTAGTGAGTGAATGTATGTCCCAGTGGTACATGTGTGAGTAACTACATATGTGAAAGGCAGTATATATGTGTGTTGGAGTATATAAATAGCTATAAGCTGAGAGTGTGTGATTGTGAGAGTGACTGTATAGATGAGTGTGTGCTTGTATCAGTGATTGTATAAGAGCGTAAGAATGTGCTAGTATTTGTATGAGTAAGTGAGCTGGTGTGTGTATAACTGTATAGGTGAGTAAATGGCAGTGTGTTTAATTATTTGCATGACTGACTAGGTGTGTGAGTACCTCTATGGATGAGTGGCGGTGTTTGAGTGTCTATATAGGAGTATGAGTGCATATGATAGTCCTGTACTGAGTGACCATAAGTATGAGTGACTGTACGGGTGAGTGAGTGGATGTGTGTGTGTAGACCTAAGAATCAGTGAGTGGGTATGTAGTTATTGGTGTTGGAGTGTCTATGGTTTTGAGAATGGCAGTCTGTAATTTAGAGTGGGTGTATCAAAGGTTATATTAGGGTGTGAGGAGGTGCATTAAATTCTCACATGGATGATGTCATCAGTGATGTCATTTGAGATGTCATCAGTGATGTCATCAGTGATGTCACTGACCATGTCATGAGTGATGTAATATGTGACGTCATCAGCAGTGCATTGCGGGGGCGCGAGTTATAGTTACCTGACGGGGGAATTTCACGGGTTTTGTACGAGTGCAATGTCCAACTAACTATAACTGTCCCTAAAACCTTATGGTTTTTTCAGTGAATTTCTAAGGTTTTTTAAATGCTAATTTCTAACTATAACGTGCCTGAAACCTATGGTTTTTTCAGTGAATTTCAAAGGTTTTTTAAATGCTAATTCCTAACTATAACGTGTCTGAAACCTATGGTTTTTTCAGTGAATTTCAAAGGTTTTTTAAATGCTAATTCCTAACTATAACGTGTCTGAAACCTATGGTTTTTTCAGTGAGTTTCAAAGGTTTTGTAAATGACAATTTTTAAATGTATTAATTGTTATATTTATTTTTTTGATACTGATTTACAACATTTTTTTAAACTATTTATTTTTAGATATTTAATTTTTAAATTACATTGTAATTACATTATACATTACATTACAAAATATACTTTCTCAGAATGAATTACTTTAGTTTAAATACTTTGCAAATAGGCAATAGACTTTTAAGTACAGTAGTTACAGTTGTTGCAATGGGCAACACAATTTCAAAAACAAAGCAACATTGAGCTCAATGTGAATTTCTAGTTAAATGCAATTAGTTACTTTATGGATTACTTTTCTAACCACAGGACTGGATCCTAGATTCAGTCCTGGGACATCTCCTGTAAACAGTTGAGTAAAAGCGTTTTGGTTACAGTAGTGATTTTTAAGGAATATTATTGTATTTTAAAAGTTGACACTTAGAAACTTTTTCATATAGAATCACCAATGTTATCCTATGGGAGGAAATTCACTTAGCAGGTAAGTAGTGTTATCGTTACTTTTTCTTACTCAGTGGTGGATCCTGGAACCAGCACTGGTGCATCTCCTGTAAACAGTTGAAAGAATGCGTTTAAGTCACACATGCGATTTTTAAGGAATATTTGTAGTTTGTGAAAATCGACACTTTGAAACTTTTCTGCTGAAAACCAGACAATGGATTCCTATGGAAGGAAATTCAAGTTACTGGTAAGTACGGTTAGAATTACTTTTCAGGGTCAGTGCTGGGCTAAAAGATGCAGCACTGGGTTCTCTCCTGATAACAGGTGAGTAAATCGGAATTCATAGTTCGGCTGATTTTAGAGAAATATTATAAAGTTCCAAAACTCCACACTTAGAAGAATTTCCAAGTGAAACCAGTCAATGTTAGCCTATGGAAGGAAATTCAAGTTACTGGTAAGTACGGTTAAAATTACTTTTCAGGACCAGTACTGGGCTGAAAGATGCAGCACTGAGGTCTCTCCTGATAACAGGTGAGTAAATCGGAATTCGTATTTCGGCTGATTTTAGAGGAATATTATAAAGTTCCAAAACTCCACACTTAGAAGAATTTCCAAGGAAACCAGTCAATGTTAGCCTATGGAAGGAAATTCAAGTTACTGGTAAGTACGGTTAAAATTACTTTTCAGGACCAGTACTGGGCTGAAAGATGCAGCAATGAGGTCTCTCCTGATAACAGGTGAGTAAATCGGAATTCGTATTTCGGCTGATTTTAGAGGAATATTATAAAGTTCCAAAACTCCACACTTAGAAGAATTTCCAAGTGAAACCAGTCAATGTTAGCCTATGGAAGGAAATTCAAGTTACTGGTAAGTACGGTTAAAATTACTTTTCAGGACCAGTACTGGGCTGAAAGATGCAGCAATGAGGTCTCTCCTGATAACAGGTGAGTAAATCGAAATTCGTATTTCGGCTGATTTTAGAGGAATATTTGTATGTTTCAAAATCGACACTTAGAAACTTTTTCAGCAAAAAGCAGGCAATGATATCCTATGGAAGGAAATTCAAGTTACTGGTAAGTACGGTTAGAATTACTTTTCAGGATCAGTACTGGGCTCAAAGATGCAGCACTGAGGTCTCTCCTGATAACAGGTGAGTAAATCGGAATTCGTAGTTCGGCTGATTTTAGAGGAATATTTGCACAATGGTTAAGGAAGGGGGTGGGGCCTAAGGTGACATGTCTGCAAACACGCCCTGTGGCGCGTTTTAAGTTGGACAATTAATTCCTCCTCAATCCCGAGGGTCCCTTCGGGGCCAACTAGCACACCAGGTACCTCCAGTATGCGCCAGGGGGCTGCGTTGCAGAGAGGTGTTCAGAGGCCACGCCCCTTTGTACAACACTCTGCAACGCAGCTCCGTGGCGCTTACTGGAGGTACCTGGTGGGCTAGTTGGCCCCTAGGGACCCTCAGGATTGAAAAGGAATTTATTCCCCATCTTAAAACGCGCCACGGGGCCTGTTTGCACACATGTCACCTGAAGCCCCGCCCCTCCCTTCACCACTGTGCAAACGCGCCCCGTGGCGCGTTTTAAGTTGGGGGATTAAGTCCCCTTGAATCCTGAGGGTCCCTGGAGTCCAACTAGCCCACCATATACCTCCAAAAGCGCCACAGAGCTGCGTTGCAGAGAGGTGTAAAAGGGGCGTGGCCTCTGTACACGTCTCTGCAACGCAGCCCACTGGCGCATACTGGAGGTTCCTGGTGGGCTAGTTGGCCCCAGGGACCCCCAGTATTCAAGGGGAATCGTTCCTCCTCTGCAAACGCGCCAGGGGGCGCGTTTGCAGAGTACTGCAGGGAGGGGGCGGGGACTCCGGCAGGATGCCGGTCGTTTTTTTTTTCTATTTTTTTTAATGGGAGGGGGCTGCGTGGCCCCCTTCCCTTGCCCACTTTGGCCCCGGGGACCCCATCCCCCGGGGCCTGAGCATTTTTTTTTTTTTTAAATTAAAAAAAAAAAAACGGGAAGAGGGCCGCGTGGCTCCCCTTCCCTGGGCCTGTATTGGCCCCGGCGACCCCATCCCCGGGGCATGGCCTCGATTTTTTATTTGGAGGGGGGCTGCGTGGCCCCCATCTCAGGCCATTTAAGGCCCCGGGGACCCCATCCCCGGGCCGGCCTTGCACTTTTTTTCTTTTTATTTCGTTTTTTAAAATTTGGGGAGGGGGCTGCGTGGCCCCCCTCCCTGCCCACTTATGGCCCCGGGGACCCCATCCCCCGGGGCCTGGCCTCTGGTTGGGGACTGTGGGGGGTCCCCAATCCCCCACAGTCCCAGCCGGCTCCCCGCCTCCTGCGCGAGCCGGCATTGCTTCCACATGGGGAGCAGCTAACATGCTGCTCCCCATGTGGAAAGCATCAGCTTTGGATATTGGAAGCGAGAGCAGGTTTCCTGCTCTCTCTTCCAATATCCAAAGCAAGTTTGCAATGACAGGACGGGAGCCGCGAGGCTCCCGTCCTGTCTTTAGCAAACAGCAGTGTCCCGGGGGTAGGCACCCTGGGACACTGCAGGATGTGGCCCTGGGGGTGGCGGTCCCCAGGGCCATCACTGGCTCCAGGAGGGGGGCCGCGCGGCCCCCTCCCCACATTTTCAAAGCCCCGGGAGGTGGTGGTCCCCAGGGCTTCGGGGTCCAAAACGGACCCCCATTTTTTATTTTTAGTGCCCCGGGAGGTGGCGGTCCCCGGGCGTGTGGGGGGGCTGGAGACCCCCACACAGGTTAAAAAAAAAAACAGAAGCCCCGGGAGATGGCGGTCCTCGGGGCAGCGGGAGGGCAAAGAGCCCTCCCGCACCATTTTTGTTAAAGCCCCGGGGTGGCGGTCCCCGGGGCTTGGGGGCCCTTAGGGGCCCCCATACATAAATTTAAGCCCCCCCACCATGCCCCCGGGACTTGGCCCACCCGGGGGCAAATTAACATTGAAGCGCAAGAGACCGTGCTTCGATTTTTTTTTTTTTCCGGCAGGATCCGCGCACCCTGAGCGCATCCTGCCGATTTAAAAAAAAAAAAAAAAAAAAAATGCTTTTTTTTCCCCAGTGGGTCCTTGTGGGACCCCCTGAGCAGGCCTAGGGGTTAGGGTGTTTCTACCCTGCTCCCTTTGTGCGCTTTGCGCACTTGTTTCTGTCCCTCGGTTCTACCGAGGGACAAAATGGCTGCCAACACTTCCTGAATCGGAATGTTGACAGCCAGCTGACAGCCAATTAGCATGCAGCTCGTGATCGGGAGGGTACGCGGACCCTACTCGGCCATAGATATATATGTGACTTTACTTGTGATTTTCTCAGGAACTACTGAACGGATTTACACCATTTAAGCAAAAGGCACCAGTCTGAACCAAGGGCTACCTCTTTGCCAAATTTGGTGTAATTCCGTTCAGCAGTTCGGGCTGTAGCTGCGACTAAAGGTTCCTATGGAAAATGAATGGGGAAAACGCGTTTTGGGACCCCCTTTTTCTCGGCCCCGCTTGACGAATCAACCCGAGACTTTCAGGGTAGGAGCGGAGCGGAGCGCCCCAACAAGTTGGAAACGTTCGCGAAGATTCGTCAACCGGCGCCAACGTTATTTCAAATAGAATGTCGCGGATTTCCTATGGATAATAGGTCCTAACTATAACTATCTACTGGCGACCGCCAGTAGATAATATATATATATATATATATATATATATATATATATATATATATATATCTCCTACGGGCGGTCGCCGGTAGGTAGTTCTAGTTAGGACCATGTTTCCATAGGAAAAGTGTTTTTTGACTTGCCTAAATCTTTGGCGTCCATAGACCAATCTTCACAACATTTTCCAAAACAATTCAACACTCACTTCAGCGGCTGTCTAAAAAGTTTTGCGGTGAAATGCGAAGCAGGGGCCGAGAAAAAGGGGGGGTCCCAAAATGCGTTTTCCCCATGTTAATTCCCATAGGGATTTTGAACACAGCTATAGCCCTTTTTGTGATTTGGTGTAAATCCGTTCAGTAGTTTTGGAGATATTAATCGAAATACACAATTGTACATCTAACGGTATGGGTCCTCCTTGGATCAGACAGTTGCCATGCTGAGATCTGATTGGCTGCCAACACTTCAACCAGGAAATGTTGGCAGCCAATTTGGGAAGCGGCTTCAGCCGAGTCACCCCCAAAAGTTTAAAATAAAGAAAAGGGGGCCGGGTAGCAATACCCTGACCCCCTAGGTGTGGTAGTGGGGTCCTAGAGGGACCCCATAAACATTTTTTTACATTTTGCTACGAAATTGCGGGTGGATCCACAAATTTGCGGCAAAATTGAAAACAAAGTTGTTTGGCCAGGTCCCGGGGCATGCCTCCTTTATTAAACTTAAGGAGGGGGGTGCACGTGGCCCCCCACCATGGGCATTTTTATGCCCCAGGGACCACCACCTCCTCCGGCTATAAATGAAATGAATAAGAGGGGAGGCGTGGACCCTCCGAGCCCTGTGACCACCACCTCCCCGGGACTACAATTAACATTAAAGAGGGGGCCGCGCGGCCCCCTCCTGGAGCCAATAATGGCCCTTGGGACCGCCAAGGGCTGGCTCCTGCTATGTCCCGGGGTGCCCACCCCTGGGACATAGCTGTTTGCTTCTGCTTGGCAGGAGCTGTGACAGCGCCCGCCAAGCCAAAGCAAACACTCTGGTTCCAGTGGAGCAGTGAAAGTGCTCCCACCAACTGGAAGCAGAGGTTTCATCTCTTTCCCTGCCCGCAAACTTGCGTGCAGCGAAAGAGATGAAACTGTTGCTCACGCACGCAGGGAGGTGCATTTCCAGTAGCTCCCTTCGTGTGAGAGCAATTCTGCTCCCGCAGGAGGCAGGGAGCCGGCTGGGACCGCAGGTGCCTTGATGCTCGCCCCACGGTAAAGAGCAGAACGAGGCAAAATAAAGGTCAGAAATTAGAAGAAAGAGGCAGAATAAAGGTGAGCAACGAGCAGAAAGAGGCAAGATAAAGGTGAGAAACAAGCAGAAAGAGGCAGAATAAAGGTAAGCAACGAGCAGAAAAAGGCAAGATAAGGGTGAGAAACGAGCAGAAAGAGGCAGAATAGAGGTCAGAAACGTGCAGCAAGAGGTAGGACAGAAAGAGGCAGAATAAAGGTCAACAGCAAGCATAAAGAGGAAAAATAAAGGTGAGAAACAAGCAGAAAGAGGCAGATTAGAGGGCAGAAAGGGGCAGAATAGAGGTCAGAAACGAGCAGCAAGAGGCAGGACAAAGGTCAGAAACTAGCAGAAAGAGGCAAAATAAAGGTCAGAAATTAACAAAAAGAGGCAAAGTAGAGGTCAGAAATGATCGGAAAAATGCAAAAGAAAGGTCAGAAGGGAGTAGGAAGATGCTTAATAAAGATCAGAAGGGAGCAGAAAGATACAGACTAAAGGTCAAACGAGCAGAAAGAGGCAAAATAAAGGTGAGAAATGAGCAGAAAGAGGCAAAATAAGGGTCGGGAACGAGCAGAAAGAGGCAAAATAACAGGCAGAATGAGTAGAAAGAGACAAAATAGAGGTCAGAAACCCGCAGCAAGAGGCAAAATAGATGTCAGAAACCAGCAGCAAGAGGCAGAATTAAGGTCCTGAGCGAGCAGAAAGAGGCAAAATAATGGGCAGAATGAGCAAAAAGAGGCAAAATGGAGGGCAGGAGCGAAGAGAGAAGAGGCAGAAAAACGAGCAGAGGAGGCACAAAAACAAAGGCAGCAGAGGGTAGCAGACTGCAGGCAAGATGGACAGGAGGAACTGCTCCCCTGTGCTACCCCTATTTTATTTTTCAGTGTACTCACTGGCAGGCCCACTCATAAACTCACAGACTCGCGCACAGACCCACTCACGCACCCACTCATGCACCCACTCACGCACCCACTCGCAGACCCACTCGCAGACTCACTCGCAGACTCACTCATCCACTGACAGACACACTCGGACACTCATGCACCCACTCATAGATCCATTCAAGCACTCATTCACCCACTCACAGACCCACTGAGAGAGACACACCCACTCACAGATCCACTCAGAGACACACATACACTGACAGATCCACTCAGTCACGCACCCACCCACTCACAGACCCACTCAGAGACTCTTGGACGCTCTCACAGACCCACTAAAACACTCATCCACCCAATCACAGATCCACTCAGGCACTCATGTTCCCATTCACAGACACACTCAGAGACTCATGCACACACACACACACACACACACACACACAGATCCACTCGGAGATTCACGCACCCACTCCCAGACCCAATCAGACTCTACTCTCAGACCCACTAAGATACTCATGCACCCACTCACTCAGAGACTCGCACACCAACTCACCTACCTTTACAGCCACTCACACACCCACTCTCAAAAGTTACAGGTTAAAGTTAGGAAATAAAATTTAAAAAAACGTTGGAATTCACACAAAAAAAATGGTTACAGGGAAGTTATATTTAGGAAATAGAATTTTAAAAAAATGTAGAAATTCACTGTAAAAACCAAAGGTTACAGGGACATTATAGTTGGGCTCAGATTTCACTAGTACAGAACCATAGCCATTCAGTAGTTTTAGTTACCTGGGCTGACTATAACTTACGCCCCCGCAATGCACCCCTTATGACCTCACATATTACATCACTCATGACATTGTCAGTGACATCACTGATGATATCCACAGAACCACTCACACACCCACTAACACTCCCATTCAATATCTCATACACCCACTCACACATGCATACAATCACTCACCCATTCACAGACCCATACAACTACTGACACACATTCACTCTTACAGTCACTCACACAACTCGCTCATACAGCCACTCATACACACATGCAGCCACTCACACACCCACAAAACCACTTACAGGCCCATACAGCCACTCACACACTCACTGATACAACCACTTACATACCCACTCACATACCCACACAACCACTCAGGCACTCAACCACTCGGCCACTCACACAATCACTCACTTACCCATACAGCCACTCACGCACTCATACAGCTACCAATAGAGATACTCTCTCACCCATACAGTCACTTACACAGATACCTACTGTGCAAAATAGCCAGTCATATACCCACTCAGACACTCATACACCCACTAAAACAGCCACTCATGTACCCATACATCCACATACACACCGTCACTTACCCATAGAGCCTTTCACTCAGCCACTTAGTCACCTATACAGCCACTCACACACACTCACCCACCTATAGAGCCACACCCACTGATACAGCCACTTACACACTCACTCACCCATACAGCCACTCTTAGTCACTCATCCAGCCTTAAAGCTACTCACACAGCTACTAACTCACCCATACAGCTACTCACACACCCACTAACTCACCCATACAGCTACTCACACACCCACTTATTCGCTCATACAGCCACTCACACATGCACACACACACACCCATACAGCCACTGAGACACCCACTACCACACTGATACAGTCACAGTGCCACTCAAATCACATGTATTCGAAACAGTATCACTCAGTAGTACAAACGAAATGGTAATTTAATTTATGCTATAGCTTAGTCTATATCTTTAACTCCCTGAAATATTTACAAAACACTTAAATTCACTGGATGATGTCATCAGTGATGTCACTGATCATGTCATGGGTGAAGTAATATGTGAGGGCATACGCAGTGCATTGCGGGGGAGTTAGTTATAGTTAGTTCAGGTAACTAGAAGTGCTGAATTCCTGTGGTTTTGTATGAGTGAAATCTGAGCCTAACTATAACTTCCCTGTAACCTTTGTTTTTTTTTCATTGAATATATATACACACATACTTACACTCTTATACACTTACCAGATATATGCATACCATTTTGTTGTAAAGGCATATGCTGTCGTGTAGTTCCTATAGTACCCATGCAGGACCTGCGCGTTTGGATAACATAAACTGTGGGCTTGGTGTTAGACTGATTCTGTGCACCCCCACCACATATGTTAGCCTGATTTGCATTAGCTAGCTCACAGTGCCACTAGAATCTCCTCTTATCGGGGAGAGATTAGTTTCTGGCAACCTTAGATCATGACAACCCTAATTCCTCAGAATCGTGGAAACAATATACTACTTTTCGCTCAGTCACTCGTGCTTACTTATTCGGTTTGTCTCAGAGAGTTACACAGAATAAACAGTCTGGGCGTTTCAATAAGTATTTATTGAACAGTTGTTATTCTAGTGCAAAATATATGTGCTGCGGCAACCAGCAGACAATAGCAGAGATATATTATCAGCAGTACGATAAAAGCAAAGGGATAGAACAGTTCTACCATATTGCAATAGTCATGAATACATACATGAATATAAAAAGCATTATGAAAAGTGCGCGTACTCCTACGATGCCTAACTAGATGTACCTAAGTGTACCTAGCATATGTGTAGGTCTAAAAGCCTAAGAGCCACGAATCCTTCTAGGATTTAGTCGAACCCCATTACCTGAATAGAGAGAGAGTGGGACCCCGTCCTGGTCTCGAGTTGGATACCCCGCAAGGGCTGTGTTAGACCGCTGTCAGCTGGAGCGACTGCATGCAGGAGCCTCAGTGTCTCTGGTCAGTGTGTCAGCATGGAAGTCTCGGTTCCCTCTGTTTTACCGGGGTAAGATGTGGTGTATTTATACCCTGAAGACTCTAGTTGCTTCGTATGGTTTGTATTGGCCCTTGTTAGACTTGAGGAAGACGTCAGGGGTGAACTTTGTACATACATATTATGCAGGTGGTGTATTCCTAGAGAGTCATGCATAATTGAGTACAGTGTGGGCCTGTGTTTGGGAGAAACCCTGCTGTATTCAAAACCACAGTATAGATAACGTTCAGCCCTCAGAGCTCGTTGTGTACTAGCGAGGACCAATGTAGGTGAAAGACCATGCCTATATAAGGAATCATGACTATAATAGGACATGTACAGTTGTGACCGTAATAGGGCATATGTGGCATTGACCATAATAGGGCATGGACGAATATGACCGTATTAGGGCAAATACGAATACGTCCATTTTAGGGCATGTCTGAACGGGTCTACATTAGGGCCTCTATACGGGACATAACACCCACTCCTTTTCCGACCAAACTTAAAATCTGGACAATTTAAAAACATTTTAAAAGCAAGTAAACACATGGTTTTAAAATTGTTATAAAAGAAATTCTCAAAAATGTCACAATTCAGCCAATTGCCACAGGAAAAAAAAAATGTCTATTTTGTTTCTCCATATAAGTTGCTTCACTCAAAGCGGAAGAAGGTCATGCTTTTCTCAAGCGAAAGTGTCAATTTAGGAAATGTTCCAAATTTGCTCGCTTATTATGAAAACGAGTGGAGAAGCTGAATTCCTTCCCAGGACGCGATAAGCCAATTCGAGATTAAGTGTCCTGGCTGGGAAGCACCACATTATCAGTGTGAGCTACTGCAGACGACAAATCCAACGCCTCACAGAGAACGTCAATTGCTCATAGATGTAATTCAGCACTGCCAACAGTCGGTGCTGCGGCAGCTTGTGCGGCAGTTGTTACCTGGGTGCCTGTGGAGGAGTCACCTAACCCAGCAGGAGCAAACGGCACCTGTGGATTCTCCAGGAATGCATTAATCAGAACTGGAAGCCGCTGGGGACAACGTAGAGCATGGGCCTTTATGGGGTCCAGCATTGCATCCGTGTCCGGAGGCGCATCTGATGGAAACGTTAGACAAAGATCCAACGTGCATTCTTCTTCACAAAACAGGCATCGAAGAACAGGTAAGATGCAGTCTACCCAGACTGGTCGAAAGAATAGAAACCAGGAGACATTGAGTTCTCGCAGGCAAGAAATGCCCAGAAGTTGTACCATGCGTTCACGGTATTTCTGCTCCAGGAGCATGTTCGCCATTCCCTCCGGAATTGAGCCGTCCATTGCGTAGCAGTAGTATTATGAATAGGACCTCTGCAATCGGCAATAGGATAAGCGGGAGTCCTCCAAATACGCTTCCCAATACGGAGTGAATAAAATTTGGGATTACTCCGAGGACTGTCTGAAAGGTGCTTAACAGTCCTGACCCTATGGTCTTAAATAGGTGTACAATACCGCTTGTATCAGACATATTGAAGATACGTCCCACCATTTCTACGAAAGGAAAGGGGCAGTTTGTACGTACAGGCGCCTGTATCTCAGTCGAGGTCGAGGTCCTTGCAACTTGAAGTTCAAAGGTTTCTCGAGCGGAGGTTAAGGGCACGGTTTGCTGTAAAAGCATAGCTTGCAGTCTGCTCAGAGTATCAAATTGTATGAAGGAAACATTCAACGAAGGCCATAAAGGCGCCTCCCTGACTGTGTTCAGTGGCGGAAACAATACTTGCATACAGCAAGTAACCCTGGAGTTAACAGTGACCAGATAGGCGACGCCCGGAAGCATCCCACAGCAACCTTGATCGTTTAGCATCAAGTAACTCCCATTCGAGAGCAGCTGGAAAACCGGCGTGATCATGGCCGCTGGGGTCCCAGTCATGTGACACGATAGGTTTGCTACTGAACCGCTACAGGCTCCGTGTAGATAAATATCCTGACACATGAGAGAACCGCTTAAAGCGTTCTTGCAGTTTGTACCACTCAGATACACTTCTCGATCCCCATTCCGGCATCGGTATCTATATGGTAACTCCCAAGTTTCCTTAATGTAACCCTTACCCATCTTTTCATATTTGCCTGCCTGCCTGCCTTTGCTCAAGGCAATATTGAAACTGAAACGTAGTGACCGGCAGAGTGATTTGGCCATGAATTAGCCATTCAGTTGATGGGGATTCGGCTCCAGTTTCTCAATACGCAGCATTGTATATTTGGCTCCCCTTTGTGCCATTTCTTTCTGTTTATCAGTTAGATTGTATTCTGAAAACAGAGACTTGGTGTTTATAAAATGCCTGGGCACATAGCCTGCACGCAAAGATTGTAGCGTCCAGCTTAGCATCATAATAGAACGTAGCTGACATTGCCCGTGTTGTAACAAGGCCAGATCTTGTTCTAATATGTCGATTGCCGAAGACACAATGTTGCCTAAGGAGTAAATCCTGGAGGTCAAAGTTGTTAAAGCCTTCTCTAGGTTAATACGGTCTATTTCCCGTATTCTTTCTGCGGCCTCCTGTTGGGATATTTTCCAGTTTTCATTATAATAGGCATAGATGCCAGCATATATGAAATGTTTCTGATGTGTTTTCCTTGGGCCTAGCAAGAAATCCCTAAGGTCTACATCAGGTGTGAGTAAGGTCAAGTGATGTTTTACTTCAGTGAGTGTTGAGGTCTCTAGCCAATTAAAGGCACAACTTCCCAACACTATAGGATGTCACTACCCCTGGGTGTTGTCTTTGTACATAGTGTGTATCTGGCCTACTGATACTAAACCCCTCGGCTATACCTAGGAATCGTTGTTGACATGTGTTTGTGTCAATGGGCCAAATCAGCCATTCTGTCCAATTGGGATCTGACCTGTTGTACTGGCGAATGTCATCTAATCCTACCCCCTGTGTGGTAGAATTCTACCCCCCACCCATCTGTGATGGTGCTGGAAACCCCGGTGTGTTAATTTCCTTGTTCTTGGCTAGTCCGAGACAGGATGTCTGTTGCACAGTTTCATTTAGAAATATCATCTGCTGTGGAATGAGGCATGCTCTAAAAAGCGCTTCTGTCCCCTGGACTTGCCAGTCCCTAGAACCCCAGATTGATTTTAAATCTATAGTGTCCTTCCATAGGTCGGAACCCTGTGTAGACAACTGGGCCATAAAGGAAGCAGAGTAAATCTGTTTGGTGTTAGTCAACATAATTTTCTGGGCTGATGTTTTTGCCACTTTGTAATAAAATGACTTCGGGTCAGATATATTAAACCCTGAAAAGTATGTGAATTTCTGTGCAAAAGTTTGCGAACTACCTTTTGGAGGTGTTGGGCAGTGTTCCCACTGGTGGTATTCAAATACATTTCTAGGTGTTATAGATTTGTGTAAGAAATGATGACCATAATGTTGGTAACAGTACAATGTATCATAGTCTGAAGTACCTTCTAACATTTCATTGTTCGGAAATGCTGCAGTTTTTTCTAAATCAGACATCATATTGTTTACAGTTTCAGTGTCCCAATCATTAGAAAATGTACTGGAGGTAATGATATCACTTAAAGAAATTTTAAATACATGTTTAAGCTTTAAAAGTTCAGGCGGACCGAATATATCAAAATCAACTTTGTCCCATACTATACCGTCCGGTATAGGAACTGCTGTGATGTTCACTGAAGACTAGTCTCTTGGTTCACGATGTGAAGACTGGTGTGGTTTTAAAATCAAATTGACTCTTTGGGCTGTAGAGCTCTGCTGGAGGTATCGTCCATTAATAAGCATACTAAAGATTATAATTAAACCTAGCCAGAAAAGAAAAAATAGAATCCCAGTGATATACCATAGTTCTATCCAAGGTGACACCAGGTAAGTCTTTCTAAAAAAGTGAAAAAGGTCAATTAATTTCTCTTTGTGTGATTTCTTTTGGCTGGCGTCGTTTCCGGCTCGCTTGGATCCAGTGAAAACGTATCAAAGTTCATGAAATAGCCAGAAGCAGTTCGATCAATTATTGGAATTGCATCGGGATTTGTTGAAATCGGATTTTGCTCTTGACGAGGAATGTAGACGTCTGTAGTCTCTTATTGCAACTTGGTTGTTAAGTTGATTTTCTTCTTGTTGAAGTGGAACGAGTTTCATGGCATTGTTGCCTAGTCCTTCATTCCGTACAGGTGGCTCTTCAAACGTGATAAGTCTTTCTGCTTGAACTTCTTGGATTGTAGCGAGAGGAGGGCGTCTGGTACTGTGGAGTCCACGAGGCCTACTGTTTAGTATCGGCCACATAGTGTGGTTTGATTAAGTCGATTGAGACACATCTTTTCTCCTTTTTTCCGGCAAGACGTGGCAGAAGTACAGTTCTTGTGCCTTGGATTGCTAGGACCGGTACAGGCTTCCTGTAGGATGGCCCAAATTCTTTCTTGTCTGCAATCTTCTCTCTGACCAGATCCCCGACTTTTGGGATCCAAACAGGTCTTGCCGTTACTGCCTTGACTTTCTCAGTGGCGGTCTGTTTTAAGTGGACGTTGCTTTGTTGTGTCCTGGATTCATTTAGATCCTGTAAAAGAGCCAAACGATCATGGATATCAAATGGTTTCTCATCCGCCACTGTGCCTTCACAATCAACATCAGGTACCCACATTCTTGTCCCAAATAGGACCTCGTAAGGCGTGACACCCCCTAGAGCGCTTCTTGGCTGATTATTTATTGCTCGTTGGACCCCATAAAGGTGATCGACCCATCTACCGCCTTTGCCTAATACCCTAGCTGTTAAAGATTGCTTTGAGTCACGGTTTTTCCTCTCCACAACAGAATTTTCCTCAGGATGGTACGGAGAGGAGTACCGCAATGCTACGCCCATTCCTTCCATGGCCTCTTTGTAAGCCCGAGAGCTAAACGCCGGGCCATGGTCAGAATGTAACGGGCCAACTGCGTATGTGCGGATAAAGACTCGCAAATCTCTTATAACAGTTCGAGCGTCAGCACAGTGCTGAGGCCAAACCCATAGGAATCTAGAACAGGAATCCACTGCAACCATGATATATTTCTTGGCCCCATCAGATTGTAGGGGTCCGCAGTGGTCCAAATAAACACATGCGAGAGGTTTGTCTGATTTCAGCAATGGTGTCTGCGCCGGGCGTGTTACGGTGGAGCCCTTCATCTGCTGACAGATGTCGCACTTTAAGACATAGTCTTTGGTCTGCTTTGTTAACCCTGGCCACCAGTAGCGCTGTTTCAGTAAAGAAATAGTCTCTGTGACGCCTGTATGCGCAGAACCCAAACCCTCGTGTGCTGCTAGAATTAAGCCTTGCCTACGATCCATATTTGGTATTACTCTATCCCCCACTCCAGGAATCTGAGCATATGGAATGTTTTGTGCATCTAACTTGTTGGACTATTTGAGTGGAAATTCTTTAGGTACTGCTGTGCTGCCTTTGCGTGAAGCATTGACAGCTACCATAATCTCGCCGTCTATTCTCGTTTTTGAACAAGTGATTGCAGCTACGGAAGCCGTGCGAACAGCCCCCTTTGCGGCTTCATCAGCCAATGAATTCCCTTCAACTTGAACGCCATCACGCTGATGACTCAGTGTATGTATCACGTGAGCCCTTGGTAGTTCGTTTCTCAACTCCACTACCTGTTCCCATAGCATTTTATGCTTAATTGTGCCACCTTTTGCGTCTTTAAACCCGTTTTGTTACCAATTATGTAAATATTCATTGTACGACTGAACACAGTAAAAGGAATCACACACAATCAGTGTGGGGAATTCGTGTTCCGTATTTACAAGTGCCTGTATCAGTGCTTATAACTCTGCCAACTGAGCCGTGCAGTCTCCTAGAGATTGCGTTTTAGTGCAACTCGGATGGAACTTTCGTTCGCGCATGCGACCTTTAACGATTGCACACACCGCGCTGTAAGCTTGCTTACTCCCTATGGCCGGTTGAGCAGATCCGTCGTAAATAATGTATTCATACTGATCTAGAGGCAAAATTTCATTTGGTAGAGGATATTCTTGTTCGTATTGCAGAAATGCTTGTGTTTTTAAACTTGGATCAAATCTGTATTCAACATCCGTTGCAGAAAGAGAATTAGCTCATTGTATCCATCTGGGATGTATGGCTTTCGCATTTGGAATCCTAGCATTTGTAACAGCCTCTAAGGCTGGTACTGGGGTCACGACTATTATGCGTTTTCCCTGAGCCAGAGCTCTTTCTCTTGCTACAGCGGTCTGTACTGCTGTCAGGATTTTCTCTGTTGAAGTGAAACGCATCTCTGCGTTTGTGTACAGGTGTGATTTGTATGCGATTGGTACCGTTTCGCCTTCATTGAAAGTTAAATAAGTGTACCCGCATTGACCCGCTATTACTCGGATCACTAAGTTGCGTACGTTTACGCGTGTCTGTAAATGTTTAGAAGCTATCATGTCTTCCTGTAGGGAACGCAGGATATTTGTATGTTCCTGTGTCCATTGTCTGACTGAAAAATCTGGTTTTATTAAGTCGTAGAAAGGTTTTACTCTTTCTGCGTAATCCAAAATGTATGTTCGACCAACATTTTGGAATCCCAGAATTGATTGTAAATTCTTTAATGATTTTGGAGGTTGGAGCAGCGCACACTTTTCGAAAAAGTTAGCTGCTAGGCTTTTCCCTTCACTTGACAGCTCATATCCTAAGAACAGGACATTGAGATGGGCAATTTTTGATTTCTTGAAATTAAATTTATAGCCCTCAGAGGCGAATCCCATAATAATGGTGCTCACCCTGGTCAAGTGCCTCGGTAAGTCATCGTCCGTCAGATAAATGTCATCCACATAGGACAATGCTTCTTCATCCAAATTTTGGAGTAACTCTGTTACTCGTGCTGAAAATACCCCGGGGCTATTTTATACCCTTGGGCTAGTCGACAAAATTGTCGCTGGGACCCTAACGCACTGAATGCGGTCAGATACCTGCTTTCAGGCGCTATATTTTGGAAGAAAAATCCATTTGAGATATCAAGTGTTGTTTTGTATTTTTTGCGCACAATGTTATTCATTAATGCGGCACTGTGTGCATTTTGGACTGCAAATGTCTTTGTGCAAGTGTTTAAATGTCTGTAATCTAAAACTAGACGATATGTGTTGTCAGGTTTTGCTACGGGAAACAAAGGATTGTTCATAGGTGAAGTGCAATTTTCAATCACCCCCTGGTATTCTAGTTGATCTAGGATCTCCCTGACTTGTTTTTTAGCTTCCTGCTTTATAGGGTATTGCCTTTGAGCATTTGGGGAAACTTTTAACGGGATCACGTGGTGGGTTGAATCCCCATCCCAACCAACATGATTTTTGTAGAATGCTGGAGCTAGGGCAACCGCCCACTCCTGCGCATAAGCATGTTTTAAATGTATGGGAACGAGGTCGGAAAAGTCTGGAAAAATTATCGTTTCTCCCCTAGGGCACTCCATGACGAATGCTGGCGGCCAGTCTTGTTCTGCTAATAGAATGTCATAACCTGATGACAGATTTTTCCAAAAGACACCTTTAATTTTCCTGGGCTTGTCCCCCTCCAGCCGGAGTGTTATCTTATGTAACTTATGTGGGACACTTACCCGAGTATCAGGTGTTTCCACCGTGATATACTCACTCAACTCCGCTGTCACCAGAAATTCCTTCAGGTTCTGGCGAGCTATTGTTACTTCTGCCGCGCTGTCTAGCATCGTCAGAGCCCATTCCCCATTCAGAAGCTGTGTCCTCAGAATTCTGGGCATGTCTGATCTTGAGACCTGCTACCTTCTTCTTTTTGAACTGAGGTTTCTGTTTTTGTTTATCTTCATTTTTAGGTGCGAGGTCCGTAGCGCGTTGCGTGTCTCTGGACTTTGTACACTCCTCTGACCGTCCTTCCCTCTCTGAGTTTTTTTTGATGAACCCTGAAAGGAACGAGAGGAACGAGTATCAGTATCCTGATACCTGTCAGGTTTTTTTAATATTATCCCTATTCCTGAGGTTATACCTCCTTTGAGAGGGCTCCTGGTGAGGAGACCTACCTCTGGATTGAGATCTGCTGTCTTTAGACTTTTGTTGTTTTTTATTTTCCTACTTCTTTTTAGAAGAAGTAGGTGTCTGCTTTGTAGTGTCCTTTTCAGAACTGCCCACCAGTTGTGGTTTTAGTGCTTTCCCACCTAAACTGTCTCTGCCTAGTTCTGCATACGCAGTTTCAATTATTTTGGGTAGTTCGTGTTGATGATCTCCTGGACTGAACTCACTTAGGCGTTGGCGGATCCACACTGAAGCTGCTTCCCCTTTAATATTAGCTAGTATTATGGCTGATACCTGGTCAAAGTTATATAGTAACTTCATCCCTAAGTTAAGGGCAGGCTCTGCTCCGTACTCATTTTGTATCTGTCTCAATACGTCAGGTATTACTGTTAAGGACGGGATACCATGTGTTCTGGTATATATGGCAGCAAAGACTGAACCCCAAGAGGTGCAGTCCTCTACTTGTGGTGTGATCCCCATGGACAAGCAGATTGTTAGAATTCTGTGTTTATCACAGGTGGTAGTATTCGGGAATACCGCATCAAGCTGAGTTATTTTCTGAGCTAACCAGAATGGTATTTGTTTGCGTTTTGCGGGCATTTTGCCCATTACCGCTTGTAATGTTTGAGGAGTAATTTTATTTCCTGTACCCTGAGTCGGAGTACTGTTTGCTGCACCTGCTGGTGCAGGTTGGATTGTTAAAGTCCTCATGACAAATTGTGTTAAGTTTCTGTAGATTTTAATTAAATCTCTATGTTGTATGAGTAATTCTGGCTGTGGCATTGTGCCAATGTCAGGATGCGGTGTATAAGCCGCTAATATCGGCCATGTGGCTCCGTCTCCTCCGAGCGGGCCTAATCTTACTCTTCGTCATACGTGGGGTAGGGCGCCATTAAACCAGTAATAATGTTCCTGGTAAGTGAGTGGAATCTCTACGTCCTCAAACGGACAATATTCCAGTGGTGCATCTCCTGCTATGTAGTAGTGAAATGTATTTGTTATTGCATTTGCTGCTGGGAATGTAACCCATTAATAGAACACCTCTGTTTTGTTTGATTCGTGTGCCTCAATCACGAAAACAACCATGCCACCCCTCGCTTGTAAACCATTTTCTAATAGTCTTAGGGTGACTGTCATTCTGAATTTTGGTGCAATCTGTATTGCATCCGGAGGATCTTCTCCCTCTTCTGAAAAATTCAGTTCAACTCTTTCATCCCCCGAATCAGGCATGTTTTTGAGGAAGAAGTGCTCACAGGGAACTAAGATAAGGTGTTATGCACAATTTTTAGAAACTAAATGTCCTTTCAAGCTTGATTAACCAACAGCCAATAAATAGTATTTTCGTACTACTCAGCTGCGGCGGATTTTGTGCCCACCCACTCCAGACGTCTCTGGTGTTTTGTGAGTAGGTTCTCTGAAAATAGCACGACTGAACTACTCAGATTCTACTGTTAGATAAGTACCCAACCAACGTTGGTGGCGCCATGTGGTGTAGTTCCCATAGTACCCATGCAGGACCTCTGTGTTTGGATAACATAAACTGTGGGCTTGGTGTTAGACTGATTCTGTGCACCCCCACCGCATATGTTAGCCTGATTTGCATTAGCTAGCTCACAGTGCCACTAGAATCTCCTCTTATCGGGGAGAGATTAGTTTCTGGCAACCTTAGATCATGACAACCCTAATTCCTCAGAATCGTGGAAACAATATACTACTTTTCGCTCTGTCACTCGTGCTTACTTATTCGGTTTGTCTCAGAGAGTTACACAGAATAAACAGTCTGGGCGTTTCAATAAGTATTTATTGAACAGTTGTTATTCTAGTGCAAAATATATGTGCTGCGGCAACCAGCAGACAATAGCAGAGATATATTATCAGCAGTACGATAAAAGCAAAGGGATAGAACAGTTCTACCATATTGCAATAGTCATGAATACATACATGAATATAAAAAGCATTATGAAAAGTGCGCGTACTCCTACGATGCCTAACTAGATGTACCTAAGTGTACCTAGCATATGTGTAGGTCTAAGAGCCAAGAATCCTTCTAGGATTTAGTCGAACCCCATTACCTGAATAGAGAGAGAGTGGGACCCCGTCCTGGTCTCGAGTTGGACACCCCGCAAGGGCTGTGTTAGACCGCTGTCAGCTGGAGCGACTGCATGCAGGAGCCTCAGTGTCTCTGGTCAGTGTGTCAGCATGGAAGTCTTGGTTCCCTCTGTTTTACCGGGGTAAGATGTGGTGTATTTATACCCTGAAGACTCTAGTTGCTTCGTATGGTTTGTATTGGCCCTACAACCCTGTTAGACTTGAGGAAGACGTCAGGGGTGAACTTTGTACATACATATTATGCAGGTGGTGTATTCCTAGAGAGTCATGCATAATTGAGTACAGTGTGGGCCTGTGTTTGGGAGAAACCCTGCTGTATTCAAAACCACAGTATAGATAACGTTCAGCCCTCGGAGCTCGTTGTGTACTAGCGAGGACCAATGTAGGTGAAAGATCATGCCTATATAAGGAATCATGACTATAATAGGACATGTACAGTTGTGACCGTAATAGGGCATATGTGGCATTGACCATAATAGGGCAAGTACAAATATGACCGTATTAGGGCAAATATGAATACGTCCATTTTAGGGCATGTATGAACGGGTCTACGTTAGGGCCTCTATACGGGACATAACAATGCATGGGAAAGGCATATGTGTGGTAAATGCCGGGTTTTAAAACTGTTTTTAAAGCTGTTTCCCGTTTTTGCCTCAGCATAGTTTAACTAGTAAATATGATTTGTTGCACATACCACCTAGTCCACTATTTTCTGCAATATTTTGAATAAAAGAATGTTTCAAGTGGTGTTGGCTCAAAATTTATTAAGTACTGTAAATGGGGTTTAAAGATGTGCCTTGCGATTCTTAAAAGTGATCTGTTTACCTTTCAGCACTATATTATGTATTCGGGCATTTGAGGTGGTATTTTTGTTTCGATAGTATAAACAACCCCAAATGAAAGATTGACACAAGACATCTGTCTTCCTGCATGAAATACAAACCTGTAAATACTAAAATTAAATTCAAACAGGGTGAAAAGAAGAATTACTTCCTTATTATGAAAATGTTTTGTTTTGCAGTGCTCAATGTAGTGGCAGGGAAAGCGAGGCACACTGTGTAATGACTGACAAGGGAGAAAGTGGCGGCTACTGTGTGTCGCCAGTTGAGATGAGACACATTAGATGCGGGGCTTGCGTGCATGGATGTCATTTAGGGGTCGCAGCTGAAACCCCTGGCTTGCCCTTTGCTACCCCTAGCACTGCCTTTGCGATCCCTGGCAAACACAGCTGTGGCTTCACTCTCTTTATTTTTGTCAATTTTTTATTACACTAATAGTGGATAAATAAACTATATTATTCACTAATAGTGTTATAAAAATGGAATGGATTAAGCTAGAATATGTCCTTACATGGCAGCTGAGGTAAATAAAAAATGCTTTAAAATGTATGTTGTGTGCGTGCTTGCTGGTGAGAGTATGTCTATGTGTGTGAGAGTGTATATGTGTGAATTTGTGTGTATATGTAAGTATGTGTGTGTGAGTGAAAGTGGAGGTCAAAGGGCATGTGATGTCACTCCCGGTACCCCTGGCATTTCGGTGAATTGTCGTTCATGCTTGTGCGTGTAGTAGAGGGTTCCATATGAACTTCTTTTTAGTTGGATATTGGGCCCTTTTAGTTTTCTTAGCCTCACCCACTTCTGATACATTAGTCCACTTTTAGTTCTTTTAATCTGGCAGATTCGGTGTAGGCATTTGGTATGGGGCTATGGCAGGCAAAGGGGGGGTAGAGATCTGCTGTTTGCATCATGTTAAGAGGATGATTTTTTTCTTAGTTCTTTTCTGGTTTTATTTTTTGTTGTAGTACAAATTCAGAGATTTGACGGTGCAAGAATTAAAGAATGTGCATAAAGCATATCAAAACTTTACCTACTCCATGGACACGTACAGTAAGATCACATTTATTTCCTTATATATTTCTTTTCAGTAATGATGGATTTCATGGAAGTTTTGTTAGATTACTGTTTTTCCAATTATTGTGATGGTATTTGCATTTGATAGTCCTGGGGGTATATTGATGACTACTTTAGTAGTAATTGTGTCAATGTCAAAATATTTTACAAAAATGAAATCAATAAAAGAAAACCAAAACCTCTTCTAGACCATTAAATATCGCAATAGAGCTAGCATGCACAATATGAACTACTAGGTATAGGAGCAAATACATTTGAAATACAGTGATGTAACTGTTCAATCGAGGACCCTACTTGCCTTTTTTAGGTCGAGCCTGTCAGACAGCTGAAGCTGTCTTGTATCAAAAGACCTATTGTGGGCTCACCAAGAACATAAAGGGGCTTACAGCCCACCCATTGTTTCTCGTTGGTTAGATTTATTGTCTCTCTTGCTTGCTTCTAATTCAGTGGCTTCCCTTCTGTCAGCTTGTCCATCTTGTGTTTCCTCCCATGTAGCATAGATTTGTTACCATCTCTCTGATTGGTTGGCTTCCATCCTCTCATTTCTCATTTTTATGGAACTATTTTTTTCTTTTTTGCTTAAGCACTCCACGAGAGTACATGTTTTTTCCAGCCTTCCCTCTCATGTGCTTCTCTTCCCTGCCAAAACACTGTCCCCAACGCTGTGTGTTGCTATTTCCCTTGTCTGGGAACTAGTCCTGCACCCTGTGCGGTAACGGGTACCAGATGTGCATGGTACAATAAGGCGAGAAGGGCCTCTAAATGGGAGTGGGTGTCTGCAGCTGGCAGGGCTGGCATTAGGCATGGGTATTATGGGCAGCTGCCCAGGGCCCAAGTTCTCCTTGTCTACATGGGGCCCGCATCAGTTGGCCACAAACCACACAGCACCCTTCTCACATTTATCACTGTACACCTGTGTGCTCCTCTAGTGTCTCTCCTCCATCCATTCACTATTTGGCAGTGAGGTGTGTCTCAGCCTCGCAACTCGCACTTCAAAGGGCAAGGTAGATTTTCTGGGTAGGCGGAGGTGACGATCATTCAGTTTGCACAGGTCAGGGGCTGGGTGGAGGAGGTCTTTCCTGCTCATGAGGATGCCTAAATTGTTGTCATTGTGACCATCACTGTGAGGCCTAAGGATGGGCGTCATACCCCGGATGTTGCAGCAATATAATTGTGAGACCAAGGAGAGAGGGCCTTCAACTCTGGTCCTCTCAGTCACGGTATTGTGCTGCATGGTCTAGGAGAGTTGTGAACTCCCCTGGGCTTCTCGGCACTGGAGCTGGGCTGCCACGCACAGGGAGGAAGGGCCCCCTTCTGGACCTCGCAAAGCCACAGAAGGGCTGAGATGCCCAAGAATGGTCGTAGGCCAGTGATGGCAGCACTACTGCTTAGAGAGGTAGGTAAGCCAACAAGGGTCTAGCTTGGCTCTAAGAGCCCATGCACAAGGCGAGCCATGAACATGTTACTCATGTAATTTGTACAAAACCGTCATGTAAAAATACAAGAGAGTCTCTTCAAGTTTCCAAAGTGTGTATTTCTTTAACATGCGGGAAGAGTTTTAATTTAGTACACCAGAAAATCATTTATTAAAAGTGATAGTTTTTTTTAACATGCACTGAGAAACATTAATGCCTCTCCACCCCTGCGTCAATGCCACTAGTTAACTAAGAGGCAAGTCAGTCTTCATGTGCACCCTATGTTTGGCATAGATTTTTATTACAAATGAAGCAACATTACAGTATATTAAATAAAACCAAAGAGATTTTGTACAGTGCACACCCTTAACTTACGAATTTCAAGGTGCTAGCATGTGATAATGAGGAAAAAGTAGGTACATTGAAATAAAAAACAAACATTGGCATAGCCAATAGGTCTCGCCTTTGGGACCTTATTAGTGGTTAGCCAGAGGTTTTGGCTTTGCCTTTGTTTTTAAGCTATGTTGTGGAGCAGTGTGGCTGCTGTGTAGCATGTTAAAAAATTATAATAAAGAAGACTAGCCACATTATAAGTATGCTTAATAGTTCCCACATTGAAATGTTGTTACTTGGCGGGTGCACATCCTGAAAGCCACTGCAACCTTAAAAGGAATCCTACTTATTGAAGTGTATCCGGCTTTTTATCGATCCAATACAACATGGCTTTCTCATTGGTGTGCTCTTGAACGTACCATAGGGGTTTATAATTAGAGTATAACGATGCTTGAAACATATGACTGCAAGAATTTTCAGGAAGGGGAAACAACACAAGACAAAAAGAGCTCTAGAAACGCACGGTTGAGAAAACAGATCTGAAAATGAGAGCTTTCGAATGTTTCTAGGTGGCAACATGAGGTAACAACTTCCCAGGAGACGAAAGGGCAAAGGGGCATTCCATAGTGCCACACCCTGTGAAGGTAGTTTTTTTTAATGACTGTTCAGACTGTTTCGTGTGAATTTACTACAAAAAGCAGGGAACCTTAAAACTGATTGTTCGACTGGCAGCTTTCACTTAAAACAACAATGCACTCCTTATTCGGTTCACCTTGATTGAATGTAAACTGAAGATCGTTTAACTCTGTATATACGTGCCTTCTTTTGGATAGCCCGGGATAGGCTCTGGTTCCGAGAATTTGCAAAATGTACTTTATAATGTGAATGCGGAGTGTGTAAGTCGAACTGTACGAAACCCAATTACGCTGACATAATCCCATGCATAAGTAATGAACGTTTGACGTAATCTTCATGCTGTTAGCTGGTTTTGAATTTAGAAACAGTAACTGTATGCAACCCCAGATCATATTTATAGCATCCAACAAGCTCACACACCGATTCGTTGTCAATAAGAGAGAGACTGGTAGGTTAATGTTCGTTCTCCACTAATATGGACACGTACTTAGGTTCATGCACCTGCTGCACAAACGTTTATTTGCGCGAAACGTCATCTGCACTAGGGCTCTAAAATACCTCGACACAACCCAGGGCAACCCGCAGTTACCCTCACCTCTATCCCCAATTGTATAGCATTTTTTTTTTTTTGCAGTTTTATATAGCGCGAACGCTACGTGAAGGTATCAGAGCGCATTACATGAGCACCAGTTACAGTACACAAGGACAGATTTATTTAAGGCACGATAAGATTCGGTGACGATGCTTGAGCCTCCGCCAGACTCGAACCTGGTTCCTCAGCTTCATGGTCGTCCGCTCTAGCGGTTAAGCCACATCCTCATTGTCTAGATCAGCGGGCACACAGAACATGCTGCCCCTCCAGAAACTGTCAGTCTCAGCATTCAGCTGTCCAACCACCCCGCCCAACACTGCAACAATAAACGCATTATTGTTCCTGCGGTTATGCCTCATTTCTGCCTGCTTCCGTGGTGGAGAGTAGTAAGCCTCTCATGGGAGGGGGGGGGAGAGGAGGGGATTTCAGCAGAGGCGAGGGAGAGTTGGAGAGCCTGAGGTGCTGTCTTTTGTACATTTGTAATGGGGAGTTTACATCTAGTAGTGGAGAGGGAAGAGTCCCTCTCGTGGAGGACAGAGGAGGGTGCACTTTCCGTAGAGGAGAAAGACGCACGCTGCTGGTGGGTGACAGAAAAGTTCCCTTTGTAATGGAATGAAATACTTTGCTTATTGAGGAGAGGGGAGTTTGCAGCTTATGGAGGGAGGGGGAGAGTTGCTTCTGCGTGAAGAAGAGGGAAGTGTGCTTCTGTGGAACGAGAGGGGTCGGCACCTCTGGGGAAGGAGCGGGTATTTGTAGTGGCCGCGTGGCGTGGGGAATGCACACTCTAGTGAAGGGAGCGGGCTTCTCTTTTAGCAGAGGGTGCTGCTAGTGGAGAAGGAAAGGGTGTATGTCTAACGGAGGGAGGGCGGCTCCTGCCGGCGGTTGAAAGAGGGGTGTGTCCGTCGCTCCTGCACGTGTGGAAGTTGTGGTGAGTTTCTTGTCAGCACTGCGGCTCAATGGGGCTGACGCGATACAAAAGGGGATGATGGACGGAACGTTTGAGCCAATCAAACACTCACCCCCAGTCAACTGATCTGGGTTTAATCCATCATCATTCTTTAGCTCACTCCACCACCCCAGTTCAGACATGGCCATATGCAAATCAGTCTGACCCTGTGCCTCATGGGAACAGTCCAGCCCGAACTGCCAAGCCATGTCTTCCCTGGACCGGAAACAAGCATCCTAGGACCGGTTTCTGGCATTTCAGCCGTCATCAGCCAGGCTTGCTTGAATCCAGTGGCAAAGTGAGCAAGGGACCCACGTCTGGGCATACCCCCGCCAACTTAGGGCGACCAAAGCGATACAAAAGGGGATGATGGACGGAACGTTTGAGCCAATCAAACACTCACCCCCAGTCAACTGATCTGGGTTTAATCCATCATCATTCTTTAGCTCACTCCACCACCCCAGTTCAGACATGGCCATATGCAAATCAGTCTGACCCTGTGCCTCATGGGAACAGTCCAGCCCGAACTGCCAAGCCATGTCTTCCCTGGACCGGAAACAAGCATCCTAGGACCGGTTTCTGGCATTTCAGCCGTCATCAGCCAGGCTTGCTTGAATCCAGTGGCAAAGTGAGCAAGGGACCCACGTCTGGGCATACCCCGCCAACTTAGGGCGACCAAAGCGATACAAAAGGGGATGATGGACGGAACGTTTGAGCCAATCAAACACTCACCCCCAGTCAACTGATCTGGGTTTAATCCATCATCATTCTTTAGCTCACTCCACCACCCCAGTTCAGACATGGCCATATGCAAATCAGTCTGACCCTGTGCCTCATGGGAACAGTCCAGCCCGAATTGCCAAGCCATGTCTTCCCTGGACCGGAAACAAGCATCCTAGGACCGGTTTCTGGCATTTCAGCCGTCATCAGCTGGGGCTGACAGCTGTGCACCCAGCCCTCCCTCTGGCGAGAGACTGTGTGCGTCATTAGAAAGGGGCGGGGCCACCGGCGCACACCCTGCCGGGCGTGTCACGAATAAACTCTGGATCCTGGAGCGCGCAGCGCCTGGACTGGGTGGAGCAATGCAGTGCTTGTGAAGAGGCCAGTACTGCCTTAAAGTGTCGCTTCTATCCCATTGATGTATAGCAGCCCTGCTGACGAGCGTTGTTACAGGGAGATTTAAAATCCGGTAGCTCTGCTGAGAACCGCCACTGCCGCCCACCATAGTGTAGCGGCTCTTCTGAAAAGTGCTGCTATTGTCTGATTAGAAAGTGCGGTCACCCTCATGAGAAATGCAGGTACTGTCCCATAAAATTATAACAGGGCTACCGAAATGTACTGGTGTTATCGCATTAAAATAGAGCCGCCTTGCTGACAGACGTTTCTCCCATTAAAAGTATGCTAGCTCTGCTGAAAAGTGCTGGTACTCTCCCAATAAAATTTAGAAAAGTGCTGCTTTTGTCACATTAAAAAGTAAAGCCACTTTCATGCACATTAAATGTGTCGCAGTCCTTTCAAGAAGTATTATTATTGCCACATTCCGAGTACTGCAGCCCAGCTGAAAAGCATGGGTGCTTTATGATTAGTATAGCCGTCCTGTGAAGTGTGTGTACTGTCACCTCAAAAGTAAAGCCACCCTGCTGAGGAGTGCTGGTACTGTCATATTATTTAGAAGCACTTGAACGTGAAAAATCCTTTTAAAAGTATGCCAGCCCTTCTGGGAAGTTCTATTGTAAACCGCCCAAAAAAGCCATGCTGAGAAGTGCACGTGCTGTCTCCATGAATGGCTTCCACAAATTGCACACCTGATTAAAAGTGCGAGCACTTTACCATGCACGTATTTGAGGACTGATAAGAAGTGCTGGTTGCATCATTCATGCACTGCGGCCCTGTTGAGAGGTACGCGCAATCCCAAGCTCCTAAGTGGCTCTGTTTAGAAGTGCTACCATTGTCCACTACATGCTGTTACCACATCTTAAGTTTAGTGGCCCTGTTCCGAAGTGCCAGAACTGGCTCATTAATGTCAAAGAACGCTATTGAAAAGTGCACGCACTAAGCGCCTGCCAAGGACTGCTAATTTAATGTGTTGCTTTGAAAGATATGTCTACCTCCCCCTCCATACTCCTTAAAATACGAAGATCAGAAAAGTTCCTTTTCTAATTCGTGTTTCCTCTAAATACACTTCATAGGTCCTGCTTACAGGAAAGGAAAAGCTGGAAACCATGTAGCAGGACTGTTGACTCTGTCAGTGGTAAAGCTGGTGACCGTCTGCAATCTGTACAATAATGAGCGACAAGAGTAACACCGAATGTTAAAATGGGAGCCCACGGGACATCTGTGCCCCAGCAGGGAGCAGCGGGGGGGCTGGGAGGGCATGTAGGTGCTGGAGTGTTGAGTGAGTGATCGGAAAACACCTGGTAAAGCTGGAGACATTGCAGGGTTGTCTGCTTGGAGGCAGTAATTGTAGGTCTGCGGTTCAGAGACAGAGCTGGCAGCGACCTTGCTTGTATTAAGCGTGCAGTCAGTAGAGCCGGCGACCTACATGGGTTATCGATGGGCAGGGATGCAGAGAGAGAAGGGATACACGGAATGCCCTGTGAGCTAGAGACCATTAAGCGTCAGGGGCCCAGATGCAAGAACACCGAGAAGGTTAAGGGTAGAGAAGGGGCCATTTAACTTCTGTGCATCGAAAAGAAATAACAAGCGCGGGAGTGGGGCGAGCGCACGCGCGCGCTGTAAGGAATGCAGCCGCCTTTGTGCCCGCCGCTGCACGTCAAAGTAAAAGCTAATTAGAAACCTGATCCAGAACAGATGGCACCCTGCGCGCTCCCGGGACCCCTAGGCCATGGGAGTGCAAGTTTTGAGGAGAGGCGGGACATGCACCCGTCTTTGGCCATTTGCGTGCTTTTGATTATTGAAAGCCACACGCAAAGGCTAATGGGATGTGTGGGAGGAGGCACACCCACATGGAGAAGGCTCTTGTAAGTCTGAAGTGATTCCAAGAGCCCTCTCCTAGAGCAGCGCATGCGCGCTGCGCTCTAGGCGAGACCTAAAAATATGCCTAGGCAGTGGTCTTCAAACTTTTCATTGCTGCACCTCCCTCTCTCCCCAGTGGGAAAAAAAGTAATCGCCCCCCCCCCCCGGCCTTCCGAATATTTCACAATTATTCTGTTAAATCAGCAATGTTTAAATATGTCTGACGTATTTAAAGATTGCAGTTGTTTTGTTACCATTTTAAAAATGCAATCAAATACATGATTGCCAAAGATACTATTCTGGTCAGGCAGGCCTTATTAATGTTTAAAAGTATTCAAGGGGGGGCGTGGCTAACCAACATGGCCGATCGGACGTGATCCCGATCGGCTCCATCCCAGGCCCTACTGAATGTGAAGCATAAAGGCATCGCACCGGCTTGGCGAACACTGTTCCTGGATGCCGTAGCAGCGCAGAACGTCGCGACCCGGAGTACGGGGTCTGGAAGACCCGGTGAGAGCCCAGCCGAGTCCTGAGGAGCGACGAACGGTGCAGCGGCGCCAAAAGCAAATGGCGGAGGTCCGGGCTCAGAAGGCCGGAGCACGGAGCTGACGGACGCCCGCAGCGCACAGCAGTGGTTATCCCCGGGTAAGCCCTGTCATCGGCGCCCGCAGGGGAACGCAGACGCATCTCTTGACCCTGCGGTCACTCCCGGTGACATGCGAGACCGCCTTGGGCCTGACGCGGAGCTCCCGAAGATGGCGGACAGCCGCGATGAGCAGCTCGCGGGCGGCCGCTCTCGGAGGCCCGGCGGGGAGGGTTCACCGCGGGCATGAATGCGCTGACCTACCTCAATAAATAGCGGCACACCAAACGTTGCTGGAGACGGCAGGACCGACCCCCCCCAGAGGTGCTCATCCCCTTGGGGTGCTGGCGAAGTCCCAGGGGTCCCTTTGGAAGAGCTGCGACCCCCCTCCCTCATGAGGATGAATCCACAGCGAAGGTAGACTTAGGAGGGGGTCCTTTGATTCGCGCGGAGGCTGCCTGGAAGAGGAGCGCCTGACCCTAACATGGCTGCCAGGAGGCCCTACCTTGCTGATGTATGCCCAATGCGAGAGGGCTGGAAGCAAGGGTAAAGAGCGAATAGAGGGTGCTGAGGTGGTGAGTGGGTGACATCCTCTCGTGAACCTGCTGACTCTTGAGGGCTGACGGAAGAGGCGAGACGCGGCAAGCGGACTGGATCTGCTACCTGGAGCAGAGGAGTAGGGTGAATTCGTGAGCGGCGAAGTGGGCGAGGGAGTCCCTGAGTGTGGCCATCGGAGCGGCGCAGATTCCAAATACGCGAGGGGCGGCCGAGGGCTGGCCGGGCGGAGGGCCCCCTATGCCACCCAAGAGGAACCTCAACAATAGGGTCTCCAACTACTTCACGACGGCTGGAAAGGGGTCTACGGAGGAGGGAGTGACCATGGCACTGACCCGAGTTGACCTCTTGTCTTCCCTGCGAGATTTCAAACAAGAGCTCCGCACCGAGCTGCGGGCAGACATTAAGGCGGACATGGAAGCCTCCTTCGAAACCTTCCGCGTGGAGGTGCGTGAGAAACTAGTGTCGGTCCAGGCAGATGTAGACTCCGTGGGATCACGTACACTCGATTTGGAAGCGCAGCAACAGGAGACAGCGGTTAAGGTTAAATCTCTGGAAGAAAGCACGGCCGACCTACACAAGCAACTACGCGACTCCCTACTCAAATTTGGAAAATCGCTCACGCCACGAAAATATAAGAGTCCGAGGCCTGGAGGAGGACTGCGAGGGTCCAGACTTGGAGGCGTTCATGGTGGGTCTTTTTTCCTCTGCTCTTGGAGAAGATGGCCCGGAGGTCCGACTGGAGAGAGTGCATAGAGTTGGTCCGCGCCTACCAGGGGAGAATCGTCGCCCACGAGATGTTCTGGCGAAGTTCAGCTCATTTAAAATAAAAGAGCTAGTCCTGCAAAAAGCTAGGGCCTCCGATTCACTTACCTTCCAAAACACCTCGTGCACCCTCTATCAGGATGTGGCCCAGGCCACTCTCATACGCCGTCAGCAGTTCCGACCTGTCACCGAATATCTAAGAGAGAAAACGTCAGGTACCGTTGGACATACCCCTTTGGGATAGCCTTCCTATGGCAAAACAAACAGCAACATTGCGTGGAGCTATCGGAGGCGGCGACCTTGCTGGGCTTGGAACTCTCCAAAGCCTCTTCGGACCATGAGGGAGAAAGCCGATCGGATCGGCGCCATGGAGGACAATGGCGCAGAATGGGCAGGAAAAATACAAAAACTCCAGTCTGAGGTCACAGCTTTAAGGGAGAAGTGAGATCTCCAACCACTGGTACGGAGGGAGTGACGACGGTCTTCACTCACCTCCCTCTTGTGCCCAAGAGTGGGTCAGGTGGGAGTCCTGGGGATATGGATGGAGCGGAGGACTTGCATCTTCCACGTTTCACTGCGGATTGGCTGCCCCGCTGTCCCGAGAGCAGTTACTCCCGGTGCCCGCCACAGTCGACACGTGAGCTAACTGTCATTGAGAGCTCAGGCCGGGGGGGGTCTTCCAAATACACGGAGGTGGGAGGCCTCAGGGGGTTGGGCTGTGCAAGACTGGACCTGCCCGGCAAAACAAGCTGGAGATGTATACTCGGGACATTGTTGAGGCTACTCACTGACCAGTTTAAAGGTCTCTGTTAACGGTTTCTCGGTTTTGGGGGGGGAGCAGTTTCCTCATGCAATGAAAGCCTTATTTGTTTTCTTCTGCTAAGGCAAGGGCTGGGGGATGGGAATTAGTAATGTTCCTGGAGTGTTTCCTAGTTTTGGACTTCCCCTCTAGGAGGGGGATTCCACACACTCATTTCATATGTTTGTTGTGGTTTTTTATTTTAGTTAGATGTCATGGTGCTATTATCTTTATTGGTTTCGGGAGGGGAGGGGGGGGAGGGAGATCCAGAGGGCGAGTCGAGGGGGTCCCCCACCGCTACGGCAACATTCTTCCCTATGTACTCATAGCAGTTAGGGTGGTATCTTGGAATGCACGGGGGTTAAATTCCCCCAATAAGCGCCAGCGTTTCTGGAAGTACATGCTTGACCACAATGCTCACATAGTAGCTCTTCAGGAAACACATCTCAAAAAACCCGATGCTCAGAGACTGCGCCACAAGGCTTATCCCCACATATTTAGATCCTCACATTCCGCTAAACAAAATGGGGTGGCACTGTTGTTTCATGCAGGGGTTCCTTTCCAAGCTCAGGACACTAAAGCGGACAGGAACGGGAGGTTCCTCATGGTCAGGGGGATCTTAGGGGTCGACCATGCACATTTGCGGTGCTCTATGCACCTAACACGGGTCAACAGGATTTCATCCTCTCCTTCCTTATGACTCTAGAAACTTTTGCTCGGGGGATATAGTGCTTTTGGGGGACTTCAATCTAGTCCGGGATTTGGACAGAGACACGTCACATTCACATAGGGCTTCAGGGGGGGCGTTTGGCAAGGCGCTGCACTCACAACTTCAGCGCTTGGGATTGGTGGATGTATGGAGGGATGCCAATCCCACAGTGAGGGACTACTCGTTCTTCTCGTATTCCCACAGAACGTACTCCCGTATCGATTACATTTTCCTGAGCCAAGCCCTGTTACCATCTGTTTTACAATCTCAGTTTCACCCAATCTGCTTATCGGACCATGCCCCCGTAGAAATGACGATTACTTGGCCAAACCCGCGCCCTAAACATGCCCGATGGTACTTTCCACACTTTTTATGCAGGGATAGTCTCCTTAGAGACGACCTTCAGAAGACTATAAAAGGGTATCTCGAGACAAATGCTCCTGAGGACACCTCTTACTCCACTACTTGGGATGCCCTTAAGGCTGTAATCCGGGGCAAGTGCATTGAACTGGCCACTACGTTACGTTCCCAGCAAGGTGCGGAGCGTCTCCAATTAGAAAATGACCTTAAATCCGCGGAACAGACGCATAAGTCCCAACCTTCAGTTCTGACCCTTAGGAAGGTCACAGCCCTTAAAGGGAAATTACAGGCCATTTACACTAACAGAGCTGAAAAATCTATTTTACGACTCCACTCCAAGGGCTATGAGAGTGGGAATAAAGTTGGCACTTTACTGGCGCGCCAACTGCGGGCTAAACAGGAGCGGGAGTACATCAAGCACATAGCAGACGAAAAAGGCATTTCCCACAGAGAGGAGGAGGGCAAAGCTAGAGCTTTTGAGGATTTTTATAGAGCCCTTTATACTCGGAGTCCTCTGGGTCGATCGACCCCTCGGGCTACTTGGACTCACTGGACCTCCCTCAGGTAGGGGCGCACACCAATGACGAACTATCACAACCCATTTCAGCCGTAGAAGTGCAAAAGGCGATTGACTCCCTTAAACTCCAGAAAGCTCCCGGCCCAGATGGATTCTCAGCCCACTTCTATCGTACCTTCGCACCGGAGCTTGTCCCCTTCTTGACTACACTATTTAATGTCATCGCTTCCTCAAATAAGGTCACTCCCTCGATGGGAGAAGCAATAGTGGCAGTAATTCCCAAACCTGGCAAGGACCCAGCCCATTGCTCTTCCTATCGCCCGATCGCTCTTCTAAACCTGGATGCCAAACTCTATTCCAAAATCTTAGCTACACGTCTCGAGAATATTCTACCCGCTCTCATAGATCCAGACCAATCTGGGTTCATTAAGGGGAGACAAACACACGATAACTTGAGGCGTATCATTCATATTATTGAGAAGGCCCGCAAGAAGAACATTCCCACAGCGCTTCTCTCGCTAGACGCGGAGAAAGCCTTCGATCGCGTGGAATGGTCTTTTTTATTTAAAGTGCTCCAACGATTTGGCTTCAGCGAAGCCTTCATTGGAATGATTCGCGCTAACTATCACTCTCCAAGCTCCCGGGTCCTTGTGAACGGAGTGGCGTCCTCCCCTTTTCCCCTAACGCGAGGGACGAGGCAGGGTTGTCCCTTATCCCCCCTTCTCTTTGCTTTGAGTATCGAACCTCTGGCACACAGGATCAGGGGTAACGAGGCGATTAGGGGTATGAGTTTTGGCACAGATGTTCATAAGATCTCGTTGTTCGCAGACGACGTGCTCCTTCCGGTGACGGACCTCCAGGTTTCTCTCCCGGCCATTCAGTCGGAACTGGAGGCGTTTGGGGGGGGTGGCGGGTTTTAAGGTCAACCTGACAAAGTCCTTTCTCTTGAACCTGACAATACCCACAGGCGAATGGCGGGAGATCGAAGGGATGACACCTTTCCAATGCACTTCCTCGGTAATTACCTACTTGGGTGTTAAGCTTACCCCACGAGTGCGGGACTTATATCAGGCCAACTTCTCTCCCCTCCTGCGTCAACTAAAGATCGATATGGGCAACTGGAGTGCAGCTTACATCACATGGCTGGGCAGGATTAATGCCGTTAAGATGAATGTTCTCCCTCGTTTACTTTATCTTTTTCAAGGGCTTCCTATTCCAGTGGAGAGAGGACTATTTAGGGAACTGCGAATCATGCTGACTAAATTCATTTGGCAGGGAAAGAGGGCCAGACTTCCATACAAACTACTCATTAGACCACGCAAGGAGGGTGGCCTGGCGCTACCGGACTTTCAATCTTATTATAGAGCAGCTCAATTGCGAGTAATCACGGAGTGGTCACTGAGGGTCTCGGAGAAGCATTGGCTTCACATAGATAGACAGATAACAGGGCGCACTATCTGGGACCTCCTCTGGAAACCAAAGCGTGACAGACCACTTAATGCTTATATTAGCACCCCCACCTCCACCACACTCAAGGTCTGGGACACTCTCACCTCTAAACTTCAGCTTACGACTTTTCCATCCCCCTACACGCCTATACACTTTAATGCTGCGTTTCCCCCTGCCTTACAGGAAGGACCCTTTGAGGCTTGGAGGGAGGGGGCTGCCTCATGATATCGCATTTGTTTGATAAGGGAGAACTCCTCACTTTCCAGAAATGCAAGACACAGTTCGCATTAACTGACAAAGAAGAATACCACTACCTGCAGTTGAAACACTGGGTGCAGCAGCCCCTGGTGCGGCAGGCCGCTATCAGGAAATTGCTTCCTCTCGAAAAGTTCGCGGGGTCGGGGTCCTCTTCCAAGGGCTGCATCTCCTTTTTATATGCTCTTATTCAAGAATTGAGCCCCAGGGCGACGCCGCGCTTTAAGCACTTTTGGACTAATTTGTTGGAGGCCCCTTTAGAAGACAAACAATGGGAACATTTGAGTAGGGACATAGTGAAATTCAATCGTTCCATGTATCTGAGGGAGGCACATTACAAAATAATGTACGATTGGTATTTGTACCCTCAGAAACTGCAAACGATTTTCCCGGGAACCTCCGACATGTGCTGGAGGGGATGTGGGCTCTTAGGTGATTTCAGACATATTTGGTGGGACTGCCCCGTCATCAAACCTTTCTGGAAGGAGATCCTGTCCCAAATAAAACTTATCTTAGGCTACCCCATTCCCAACTCTATGGAACAGGTGTTGCTGGGGGTGCGAGATCCACTCCTGAAGAGACAGACACAGAGTGACCAATCGGTAATGTGGCTTTGCTTGGGGGCCGCCAAAATGTCAGTAGCCGCGGCATGGAAGAAACAAGAGGCCCCATCCCTAACCCAGTGGCATGCACGATTGTGGCGGGCTTTGGCACTGGAGCGAATGACTGATATCGTTGAGGACACCAGGAAAGGTTTCGATTACATTTGGTCACCATTGGTCAGTTACCTATCAGAGGGGCTCCCTTTGACAGCTTGCAATCCAAGGCTTAGGGCCCTCCACTTGTTTCTAATCTAAGCCCCCACTGTCGTAGGGAGGGACAAGTACTGCACTGACCATCGGAGTGAAGACCTCGATGACCCAAACCTCATACCCATTTTTCTGCGCTTTTTATTTGCACCATGACATCTTAGTTAGATTTATTCCCTTTCTTTTTAGGGATAATTAAGTTTCTTTTTCATGTTACTCTCTTGGGAGGGTAGTGGGTTATTAGCTCACATTATTGGAAAGCAACATGTCTAGTTGAAACTGTGTCATATATTCAAAACTCATCCGCTTGAACATGGGGGTAAAATGTAGTTCTTAGGAACTTGCTGTATTCCTGGGCGGATGTTATTATTGAGAAAGGTTGCATATGTAATGCTTTTGCTGCACTCTCTGAGAAAATTTCAATAAAAATATTTTGAAATAAAAGTATTCAAGGTGTGACTATTAGAAATGGGGCTGGGGGTTTTGAAGAATATTTGGTGTCCCTTCTCTTTTGACACAATCTCCCAGCTAGGATATAAATAGCAAAAGATGTTTGTGATGGCCCATTACAGAGCGGCTTACTCCTGCTCATTGCGTTCTGCTTTAAACAAAAGCACTGTTATCAGCATAATGCTTCTTTTGGCCAGTGCCTGCCCCCACCCCCCTTGCCCACCTCTGCCATTGACCTGTGAATATGTGATATCAGTTCATAAGGCTGCAGCTTCCTACTTCAGTTGGCAGCACTACTGCCCTGTGCATAAGTCATATGAGTACATAGCGCTGCAGCTTACTTGGTTTGGATTGCAGCACAACTACTCCAGGCACAGGACCCTATATGTTCATTGTGCTACAGCTTACAAGTCAGACTGAAGCCTTGCTTCCCTGTTCAGGGTTTATGGACATAGTGCTGCAGTACGGCTACGCTATGCAAACTGGTTTACAACTACACGAAGCTGCAGCTTCATAGCCTGGACTGTAGCTATATTACCCTGTACAGGTGAACATTAACTTTCATGCCACTATAACCTCCCATCATAAACTACTCAAAGGTTGACATAATTCCACTATTCTGCAGCCCTAGTATACGTTCTATGCTAGTCCTTTTGTCACGATGGTGACTTTGAGCCAGTACTATGTATTTCGTCAACAGAACTAAGCAAAATGGAAAAGGTAAAACTTGATGCTGTCATTTTAAAGCTGCCCACATGACGTGTCAAGATAACAGCTGTTTGCAGCATGTTTGCCTTTTTTGGAGATCCCAATTGTCCGTGATGCCAATGACTTTCTTGGTTGTGTTGCACAACCAAATAACACACAGTAACAGAGAGTTGAAGCCTGATATATTCACTTCAGTAAGCATTGACGTAACAATTGCCCCGCAGCCCCTACAGTGCATGGGGGGGGGCCCAACCTCAAGGGGACCTCTCCGGCACTGTGCACAGGTGGTGGGCCCCTGGCCTGAGAGCTCATGACTGGGAACATGAAGGGGCCTCCTCCATGTACTTTGTAGGGGTGTCCCCTCAAGTTTTGTTACACCACTGTCAGGAAGGTCATATTGTTCATAGAAAGGTCACGCAGTAAAGGAAAGAAGGCTATTAATTGATAAGAATGATTAGGGGGCTGAGCTAATACCTTGAAATATGGATGACATAGGTTTGAACCTCCAGCTGGCTAAATCAACCTTTCAACTTTCCCAAGTTGATGAAATGAGTACCACTGAGTTGGATGATGACACCCATTATTATAGCAACCTCTCCAGCGTCACAAGAAATCACATCCACCTCCACCACTCTACTCAGTTTAGTAAGCCAGCGGGTTGCCTAACAGGCCTGTGCTGAACTTTAATCAGTGACCAGGCTCTATTCACTGAGCCACTGGGAGGAGGAGGATCTGCCAGCCTCTTAAGACAATATCTGTTTCATGTATCACTTGTAAAAGGGCACTCATGGATTATGCTGGACTGTTCTTTATTATGTTCAGCTCACTTGTACAGTGCTTTACGAACATTTGCATGCTCTGGTAGCGCTTTCTGAATCTAGTGCTTGTGATATAACATCGCAGTAGGAAAATGGCTGAGGATTAGCTGTGCATATATTCAAAAGTTGTGTATGTTTATTTGGTGGATTTATTAGGCATAGACCCTGCCTGTTAGGAGATTGAGGTATTTTATGTGCACCATAGGACTATCTTCTGGGTATTCCGCACAGGTTAGAAGGTCTAGAATGTATTACCCTGCAATGTGAATTCATATTGTGTTTGCTGGGGACTACATAGAAAAGAATAGGTGCTTAGACCGAGAATAAAAAACCCAAATTTAAATAGCTCAATTGTATGGTGTGCAGTTTTGCAAATGAATTTGTTGAAAATGAAGTCTGGAGAAGCTCTATGGTAGAGCTACTTCTAAAGGTGCAACACAAGGTGAGACGATTGAGGAATATTCTTAAAATTATTTTTACTGCCAAGATAATACCTTCCCTACAGAGCACTTCTCTAACTTCCCCAGTACTCTAAAAAGAATATTACATTCTCTACCCCACCTGATGATTTCGGTTCTCTGTGGAAATTCTCCCCAGCAGTCTAACGCTTTCCACCGAAAATAGTAGAAGAATTGCTCCCAACCTCACCGTGCCTTTTTGTGTTACTGTATTGTTAGCTCATTACCGAAACATGCAACTGAAATTTGGGATCTTCCATCGCCCCATATTTCTGTTTTTTACAGAAACCTGGTTAAATGCCTCATCCCTCCCCAGTATCCCTGTTGCACTGTCTAATGACTATCAGTTAATTTGACTGGACAGAGAAGCTAGACCAGGCGGTGGAGTTGCCATTGCATTTCAGAACTCGGTTAAGTTCCAAATCTTTGAATCCTTCTTGGAGAATTGGGCTGAAGTCACAACTGGAAGGGCGCACTTATTTACCAGCCTCCAGGTGAGAAGAAAGATTTCAGCCATCATTTGACTGAACGTATTGCCCCTCTCATTCTGTCCTCCAGCAATTTTTTATTGCTGGGTGACTTCAACTCTTGTGGGGAAGACGTCACTATGCCAGAGGTTGTCCATCTTCTTGAGAGTTGAGAGATGCTGGGCCTTCGCCAGACTGTTATGGGCCCTACACACGCAGCTAGGGATACTTTAGATATGATTTTTACCAAATCTCCACATTTAAAGAGTGAAGAACCTTCTCACACTCACATGGAGGGACCATCATCCAATCAAGTTTCAGATCGAGAGGGTGGATGTTTTACACCACAGGACTAAGGCCTACAGAGCCTGGAATGCCATCTCTTTAGATGGGTTTTCCAGGGCATTCAGCCCCAGGGTCATGACACCAAACTCAGACTATAATGTAGCACTATCTAGTTATCACACCACTTTGACTTAAGCCTTTGATAAAACGACACCACCTAAACAGCCCAAGCACTCTTCCTCAAGGGCGCATGCTCCATGGTTCTCTATGGAGTTGAGGACTCTTAAAGCTGGCTGTAAAAGGCTGGAGAGACGCAGGCGCCATTCTAAAACTCCCGCTGACAGAGCTGCTTACAAACTTGCATTATCTCAATATCGTGTTCACATCAGGAGTTCTAGGAGAAGCTATATTTCCGGCAGAATCGAGAAGGCGGGCAATTCTACCAAAGAGCTCTATAAAGTGCTCAATGAGTTCACCAAGCCTCTTGCCTGCATTTCGGATATTCCAGCTTCCCAACAACTTTGTGACTCTTTGGCCGACTTATTTGAGGATAAGATCGATGCCATATACAAGAAGTTCCCTGCCAGCCAGAGTCGGGAAAACTCAACCCCTCTAAGTCCTCCTCCCAAGGCCTCTATTCAGAACTTGGATAGTTTCGAACCCCTCACCTTAGACCAAATTCAGCAGTTATTGACCTAATGGCAAATCAGGTTCACCTGCATACTTATGCCCGCCTAGAGTTTCTGCAAATCTTGCAACTGTGATTGCTCCTTCCATTCTTTCGCTATTTAACCTTTCGCTAGAATCGGCCAAAATACCACTATCCTGCAAGGCAGCTCTGGTTTCCCCTATACTTAAAAAATCGAATGTAGATTCAGTCTGTCCAACTAGCACCTCATATCACTTCTACCTCTACTGGGGAAAATGTTGGAAAGCTGTGTCAACAAACAGCCTATGGCATTCTTGGAGGAGCATAAGATTCTGGACCCCTTACAATCAAGATTCAGAGTGCCCACTGCACAGAGACCGCGCTGGTGGCAGTTATGGACACCATTTTTCATATTTTGGATGCTGGCTCCCCTGCCATGCTTGTGTTGCTAGATCTCTCACCGGCCTTCAACACTGTTTCTCATGCAGTATTGATCAGGAGACTGCAGGCGATCGGTGTCGAGGGCAAGGCCCTTCGTTGTCTCGCCGACTTCTTAGATATTCGCACTTAAACGATCAGGCTGGGTTCATTTAAATCCTGCACAGTTTCCATCAATAAGGGGGTGCCTCAGGGCTCATCTTTGAGCCCGGCCTTGTTTAACATCTATGTGGCCCCTCTGGCCCAGATTGTTAAATCCTGTGGATTTTATGTAATCTCATATGCCGATCACACCCAGCTGATCATCTCACAGGGACAGGATATTGACAATGCAAAACATAGTTTTCAGGATTGTATGAGAAGAATTGAGGCTTGAATGGCAACTAAATGTCTCTAGCTGAACGGCGAAAAAACTGAAATCTTGCAATTTGGAAAAGCTCAGTTCCTCTGGACCCCCGATTAGTGGACCTCGAATATTAGGGCCTGTCCCTACCCAAGTTATGCCGTAAAAAATCTGGGCATCATACTAGGTCAGGAACTTTCCTTGAAGAATCACATAATTGCAACCAGTGGTTCCTGGTTTGCGACTTTGAGGCTACTGAGGAGGGTCTTTCCTTGCTTACCATCTTCTGCCAGTAAAACATTGGTCCAGGCTTTGGTCATAAGCCACCACCATTACAGTAATGGTTTGTTTAAGGCAGTTAATGACACCTTACTGTCAAAGCTCCAGGTGGTGAAAAATACAGCGGCCTGGCTGGGTTGTAATCTCCCGGCAGGCTCCCTCTCGGTACATGCTCTTAGAGCTCTTCATTGGCTCTTATCAGAAAGCACATCTCTTTTAAGACATGTTGCCTTACCCACAAGTCTTTGATGGGTAAAGGCCCATCATGTCTAATGGACAAACTGCATCAATATTGTCCTTCTCGTACTTTAAGATCTAGCAACAAGGAGCTTCTGACGATCTCCTGTGTTCTTACCTCTAGACACGGTGGCAAAGCCTTCTCCTTCACAACCCCTACTGCCTGGAATCAACTCCCTCTCCATCTATGCTGCTGCTGCTGCTGTGATTTAATCAAAATTAAGACAATGTTGAAAACCTTGCTGTTTTAGGCTCTGGATGCATCTTAGTTGTTGGCCGAGCGCCGAGATATACCGCCGGGTATGATTCGGTGCATTTTATTAAGTTAAAATAACATAACACATAACACTGCAATCACTGCTCTCCCAGACCTTAGCTATGCTCCTCCGGCTCTCCTGCAGGTGCTCAGCACACAAGGCCTTTTTATTGAGTTCCCATTCCTCCCTTGGCCCTAACAGCCATGATCAAGCACTGTGACGTCCAAGAGAGGGGGCAAATGTACTTCGGCACCACCTAATTGTAAGTGAACACTAATAGTATTAGAACTTAAAGGCTGTAGAAGGAGTTGACAGGGGTCTTGTAGCCATGGCTCAGCACATGCCAATAAGATATTTTAGCCTACATATCATTGCCTTCTAGGAGATTCACATTTAACAATATAAGTTGGAGATGCAAAATCCAGAATGCTATTTACTGTCTGAGAAAACCCTAAATATTAATGCTTTGTTTGTGCAGCACTCTGCTGCCCTTTTCCTTGGTATCGCATGTGCTTTACAAACTTTTAAATAAATATGTAAATGTATCCGAACTCCGAGTTATCTCACTGGGTCCCATTGCTCAATTTTTTAGGTCGAGCCCGAGTCCGCACGCATGCGCTGCTCTGCGAGACTTGTTGTAGTGGGGTATGGAAGAGAAGCCCCTCCCACTCTCCGCCCATATTTTTCATTGCCTTGTGTCATTGTCCTTCGTAAACGCTGGCTTGCGAGTTCTTGTTAGGGTTGTTAGTCCCTCCTTGGTACCGCCTTGTCTGCATTTGTAACCTTCCATGACGACTGGCCCTTTTACTTTGGATGTGACACGGTATGTCTTATTTAGTCTGTAAGTACTCTTTTCTTTAATGGGTTTCTCCTACTCCGGGCACGACTTGCTTTCCTCGCCATGCCCGCTTTCACTTTCAAGCAGCCCCGGACAGTGGCGGCCGCTTCTTTGAAGTGAAATAGGTCTCGCATTTACAAGAGTTTGAGTTATTGCTATTGTAAATGACAATAGCTTAAACTCTCGTAAATGCAAGATCTATTGTATTGCAAATGCTTGTTCCACTTGTGGTTTCCGGTGTTAGGTCTGTCTGCGCTTTTCATTCCTCGATGCACATGAAAAAGAGAGAGCATTTCATCCTTGTGCTTTGCATGGCATGTATACTCTCCCCTGGTCTTTTGAAAGTACGGCAGTGCTCACACTAACACTTCGCCAGAAAGCGCAGGCTGGGTTTAGAATAGTACATCGAACTCCCATTGAATATTTGAGGATATTTTCTATGCTTCCACTCCAAGTTTCAGGTAAAGCCTGGAACTACAGGCACTCTTAGGGGGCATAGACAAACAAGGAAGCTTGGCTAGCTACTTTCAGCCGTGCAAAAGTTTTCTTCGAATGACGAGATAATTTTCAGTCTTATCGGATGCAGAAAGAGGGGAAATGTATGCAAGCCATTTGTGTGCACGTTTACTCTAAGCAGCCCTTTTTGCTGTTTTCTTCAAACTAGATCTTAATACGGAACCGTTTTGTTCATGCTTGTTAAATAAGGATGTGCGCTACACAAATTGTACCAAATGTGACGGTTTTAACACAGAAGTAGGAAACCAAGTATTAGGAAGTTGCAACATTTTGAACAGAACTTTGTGATGGGTGCAAAAAAAAACGTTTTGCACACTCGCAGCCCAGAGCCGTGGGTTCAATTTCTGCTGCTTTTGTGACGTTTGAGGTCAGAGTACCCAGTAACAAAGAGCCATCAGTTAATATTGTCACTCTATAAGCTGCGGTCAGGAAGGGGGTCAAGGCTGAAGAGCTCAGACATGAATTGCCTCCTACGTCCATTCATTTCTTTAAATGGCTTTCCACTGCTCTCAGTTTAGCCAAAGTTAATATATTACGTTTTTGGGGGACAAATGTTATTCCAACAATTCATTCTTGGCTTGAGGATATGTTTGAAGTGACTAGATTTCAAACAAGCATTTACAATGCAATGGGTCTCGCATTTGCACGGGTTTCAGCTATTGGCATTGTAAATGACAATGCCCTTTATTTATGTGTGGTTTTTAGAACAGATCAATTAAAGCATTGTCATTTACAATGCCAATAGCTTAAACTCTCGCAAATGCGAGACCTGTTGCATTGCAAATGCTTGTTTTACTCTAGTGACACCTTCAATAGGACTCTAGCTATTCTCAACTCTTCTGTTTCCTTTTATATATTTCTTGCTCAGAAATCTTCTGTGCCACACAACTTATCTTGCACTAGGCATCTGGGAAACTATTTTGGAATTGTAATCCACACTTTCCACCCCTTAAGGGCAATCTTGCATGCTTCAGCATGTCTCATTAGGGCTTGAAGAATTATGACCACATCACCCCACACTGATGGAACTCCATGGTCTCCTCTCGGCGGCCCGCACCCCTGCTTACTTGGATGTCAAGCTTACATTCTCCAGGGGTTCGCCGTACACCCACAGCCAGGACACCTTCAGTAAGGGGACAAAGAAGTGCTAAAACCAAAGCAAAAGTATTCTCCATCCATGCACCAAGAATCTGGAATGATATCCCTCGCACATCCCCAACCCAGCTCCAATTTATGAAATAGCTGAATACAGACCTCTTTAAAGAACACTGCACCATGATGCAATAACAGTCCCCAAAGCATATACCCCTTCTTACACACATTGACAGTGTCTTTGACCCTGCACAGCTCTCGACTGCCTTTGTGTTAGCATTACAGTATATAAATACCACATACATATACATGTAATAACATCTAGCCGGGAAACATTTTTAACATTGGAGTAAAGATATATGTTAAGAAACCTGGACCTAGCTTTTCCACCCAGAGTGAATAATATAATGTTTGCCACTTAATTTAGTTTTAAAATATTTCTACTTATATTATTAGGACAATTATTTATGTTTCTGTTGTTTTACTAATATTGCATCAGGAAAGTGGCTTCAACAATGCCATAGGATTAATAGTCAATTTATAGTATTTAATGTAATGGCATATGCAAATTAGGGGGGATTCGCCCAGTCGCTTTCTGCACAGGACCTCAAAAATCGAAGAACTATCCCTGAGCCGGTGCTGACTGTCAAGGGCAGTGAGAGCTAGGTCCAGGGCTGGAATATGATCTGTGACAGATGGGGGCTTGTGTGCTGCAGAGGACCTGGCTGGCAGCTTGTGTAGGAAGAAGTGGGATAGCTCAGTAGGTTGAGACAGAGCGGGTGAGAATTGGAACTAACTATGTAGTACATACATATGGATATATATATATTTTTCCAACATCCCTCGGGTTGCAAACACTCTATTTGTGCTTTCTTTCCACCACCAAACTCTGCCTCTCCCGCCCTCCGTGTTACTCTCAGTGGTGTGCTTCTCTCCTCCCTTGTCTTGCTTTCCCTTGTTTGCTGCTCTCCTTCTTCCTTGCTCACTCCATGTTGCTTCCCCTACCCACTCCTCTGTTGTCACCCATGCCCGCAGTCTTTTTAAATTTTAATTGGGAAAGTTCTCCAAGATCTTGGACGGGCAGTTAACAAGCAGCGCCCAATGCACTGACTCCATGACCAGGTGAAGGCGCAAGCACCTTACAGGGGTGCGACCTGCCTGGGCCCCTCCTGCAACCCCCACACAGCAATATCAAGGCCACCTTGTCCCGTCGCGAGCATCCAGGATCCCACTCCTCCAGCTTGGTCGTTTAGTCCACAAAGTACTCAACTGTAGGTTTCGAGCCACTGAGGTAGAGCTTCGCTGCTGCTCCTTACTCTCTTGTGCCACACTTTTACTTAATGCATATAATGTTCCCATCATATAGATTGGTGACAACCACTAGATTGCTAATGGCACAGGCAGATGTGAGCCAGCTACTTTGGGAGTAGCTGGTCAAACTTGAAAAAGTGAAAGGTGTGGCCTTTCCATAATATGCTGTTGCAGTTTTTTCAATCAATCCTGGATTTTCAACATGTCTGCTGAAAAAGCGAAGTTGCGGTATAGTATTCAAGATGTTCCATGCTTCCAGCCGCTATTGCTGCCCCAAGTCTCTTGTAAGCACTATTCCCTAGCCCCAGCATCACCGACTTCACAGGTTTTTGTCTGTTCCAGTTGCTTTTCGGAATTCAGAATTACTCATGCTTTTGGCAGGATTAATCTCTGATCATATCCAGGGTCATAATGCACCTTTAGAGGTTTGCAATTTCCCACAAGCATCCAGAATTTGGGTGCTCGCTTACGTTTCTAGTTTTTATAGTAAAACGTACAAAATGATGGATCCAAGTTCAAAAGAAGGATGCCATCTGCTCCCAGGAAATAAGATATGCTGGAAGTGATATCAGGAGTTCTTAAGTTTAAAAAGGCAATAGAGGACTGATGGAGCATCCTCAATACTTTTCAAATTGACCCAGGCATCTCATGCTACTTTCTGCTTGTTAAACTTTGTTTCATTTCAGTGATACCTTACTTCATGTACCAGAGGTGCCCTAATTTGTGTACCAATGTTGCCTACTCTGTATCAGTTAGACCTTTCCATATGCTTAAATGGTGTTTAAGCACTGTCCAGTGTGGGCACCAGGTTCTAGGAAGAAAGCTGTGTAGATCTCTTGTGTCTCTTTGTGAAAAGGTGCTGGGGTTTATAGGCTGTTCCCTTTCTGAGGTTACTAACTTGACATCCAGACCTTCCCTGCTCGCATGCGCACCTCATTTTCAATGTGTTTCCTTAACCCGACCTCTGATGTTTACCTGGGATTACTATTGGTCAAAACTGAGTTTTAGACACTGTGTTTGTATGTAGTTTATGCATAGGCAGCCACCACTAATATGATTTATGCTACGTTAGCCACACATAAATTCTATATGGCCCATAGTTGACGTTTGGATGAGGCCCTCACTTTTACAACCTGATATAGAGAAAGAGGTAAAACAAAGGCCATCTTCCACCCACCGTGTAAGGATGGGCTTGCTATGTGTGCCCCTGACAGAGTGATCGGCTGTAAATGATATGGAGGCTGAGCCCCAGAAAAAAGGTTGTTTGCACTGGTGTCCGCTAAAGTTACAAAATGGTGGGGGATACATTGTTATACTAAATTGCTCTGACTGTTCTTCCCTTTCCCAAGCAACAAATCCATTGAGGCTTCTCAATAGCCTCTGTGAATATTTTTATGAACGTGAGCAAACTGGTGCAGGTTCAGCACACTTTTTAATATGTTGTCTAAAAGGCCATAGTCTTTACCAGTAGTTTGCCAAGCAGTAGATATGCTAACTAAGCAAAACCACCCCCTGGTCTTTTTCAATCTATCTTGCCCTTGACATCCTTGGAAACAATGCATTTTTTACTTCTGAGAGCAATTTCCCTAAATTATAGGCAAAACCCATAAATGTTACCGGACTTTCAAATTTTCATGATTTTACATGTTGTCATTTTCCAAAATGTATATGGTATCCTGACTTCTACCTTCAATGCCCTCAGCCCCTTCCAAGTAAATTCTCACTCTCTCTGACTGAAAATCTAGTTTGAAGAGGAAGAATTAAACCCTTAAATATTAACAGATCGTACAATCTCAGTACTTAGACAGCAGCCCTATCCCTGAGGTTAGACTGATCGTAACAGGACAGATGGCAGAGGTACATCTCAGGTTAAAATCAGATGGTTAGACATGACAATTCGTCTCCGTTCTTATATGGCGGGAGTGACGAGTTGTAGTAAAAACTATTAAGACAGTTAAAATGCCTCTTAACAGTTATTACATAAAAGCCTTTGCAGAAAGGGCTAGCAGAGAAATTGCATCAGCAATAATCACCCTCGACCCACCATTAATAATCACTCATGTGCCAGCTATTGTCCTAAAAAAATCCTTCAAGTGTCAGTTCTTGTCCTCAAAAGTCACCTTGTAATGTCCTGAAAATAGTTCACCTTCTCTCTCAAATACTAGTTCATCATTTTTGGTATACATTCTGAATAAAGCCACATGTTGACATAAAAAGCTACCTTTTATTTTTGGCAAAGTAATTCATACTCGCCAAACAGAAGCTTGTCTTCTTCTTAAACATTTTTTTTTTTCTGTAATGCCAGCATTTCTAATTTTGGTAAATGTAATAGGTTGGTCCCCCAGTAACAACCTATGTGCAACCAACACATGACACATGTTGCTAAGGTTGGGTACTATAAACTGTCTTATTTCAGGGATGTCCACCTGATGTATCCAGAATGCTCGGAGTGGCCATCAGATGCCTAGTATGGAGGGCTTAAGCCAGGCGTGCCCCCCATCATTCCAGCAAGTCCACTGTATGCTCTCAATTGTCATTGATCCCCACGTTATACACAGGTCACAACGGTCATTAAAGGATGGGGATTACAATTTATTTATTTATTTTGAAAGTTTTATATAGCGCGAACATGACCTCCGAGTGTATCAGAGTGCTTTACAGATTATGCATCACGATGGTTATAAGCAAACAAAACAGAATAAGCAAAGCAACAAAATCAAAGTCTAAAATTATCAAACATTATCCTGAGGGAAAAACAGACACAACAGTAAAGGGGAGTACACTGGGGAGGGCCCGTTTACACTAGTGAGGTCATCTTAAGCAAGGGATGGGCACAAAGTGCCACGAGGCCGCCATCATGCTAGGCCTTGGTAAACATAGGAGTCCCCAATATTCCAAGGAGAACTTAAGTCTGTGGTAGGTTGTATGTGCCAAGTGTGCCTCCACCATCATGCCACATATGCCTATCAAGGTACTGCCCTGTTTTTAAGAGAGTGCTACACAAACAAATGATGGCTTCCCAGATGCCATTGGTGCCAACTTGCAAAAGATGTTGGTGGTTGGTAACCGCCAGGCACTAAGGGGTGAGGGTAATGAGATGCCATTGATAGTACCACAAATTCACACACCAATACACACACCTATCTGCGCACCAGAATCACACATTCACATACATGCAAACATTTCCCTTCTCTCACTCACCTCCGGGTTCAATAACTTTTTTTGTTCAGGTGTGTTTGCCGATATACAACAGAAGCGTACATTGACTGCCTAACACTCCATGGCTGGGTCTGCTCACACAAGCCATTGTGATTGACAATGAATAACCTGATGTACATGGTCAGCTACTTTGTGGCTTACAGTAAACCCAATGGTGATTCACTATAAGCAGCATTCCTACACTGTCAGCCACACTATGTGATTTTGTGAGCATTGAGTCTGGCCAGCTGCCTGCCAATTACTTGCCAAAGTGCCATGGTTACCTGGCTTGCCTGGGAGGCATGAGTGAACATCACTCTGTTATAGATGGTGCCACCTTGTCATCTCTGACAAAGCCCTGCCTGCTGACAATAATCAAAAAACAAAAATGTGTGACTGGTTGTTCCACCATCACACAGGCACACTTTATTTTGACTGTTGCTTGTGTCAATCAGAGAGAAAGGAGCTGTGCGTTGCTGCCTTCTGCAGTTTATTGGAGGTAGCACCGCACCAGTCTTGCTGCTTGGCTTCTACTAGAGCACTGCTTGATGCCCTAAAATGAAATACCACTACATTTGGGCAAATATTATACTTCTTGCCCCTCCCACCCATCCCCGGGTTGAGTTTGAACAACCTTTAAGAATAGATAATGAGAAATTATTTTCTTGTTGCTTATCTATATCAATAGAAATCCAATATGCCAAGAAAGAGTAAGGAATAAAGAATCTCAGTGAACAGGTTTTTTTTTGTATCAGCTCTGTACTGAAACAGGGAAAAAAACGTGTTAAGAATGCAGCTCCTAATGGGAACAGTCAGTGGATTGTCAGTTTTCACACATCAGTTTGAAATGGAACCCTCGTCAAGGGAAGATTGTGTTCAGTTTCCCTCCCTAGGTATACAGAAGTAAGCACTGACTTTACCACTCTCCTGCAATGGTGGACTTGAAGATGATAGTATATCAATGTGAAGTGTGTTGGAAGATGAGGCTTTCATGTTTACTAGCTTGGCCATTATTTTCTAAGCTTTGCTGGCAATTCCTTGGCCCACCAGTTAGGATACCTGAATTGAAAGCCCTGATTGTCTGAAAGCATGCTGGTGTACTTTAAGTCACCCAAAAGGTGAAGATGCAAAATATCTCGAAAGCCCAGGTTGATAGATCTGTGAAGTATGTGAGGAGTGCTTGATAACTTAAAAACTATGACATTCTGAATTAGAACACAATTTTGCTGTACCATCAAACACACCACCAGAGCACAGTACTCCCTGCCCCTGGTAGTTAGCCTTGAAACAGGTAATTCACCAGATTCAAAAGCAGCCTGCTTTGCTAAAAAAGCTGCTGTATTGCAGGTCTAATCAGACTGAACCGTACACAAGCCAGGAGAACAAACTGAGAAAGTCCTCAACTCATATACTTCACTAAAAGCACAGTGCCCGTCACCAGTTCTCTACTAACCGTCATGGACACATCCGCTGTTTTAAGGTTTTGTGACCACATTCTTCCTTGACTTTGATGTTGGCTAGTACACTGTCTTAGATGGATTGGCTTTTGTTTCTTCTGCTACAAGAGTGGAGATTGCTCAACTAATTGTAATCAGATACTTGAGTACTTTTAAAATGGTATTTGGAGTATACATTGCTGATCCACAACTTTTGTGGTCAAACAGGTGTACTTCAGCTACAATAGTACTGTAGCTCTATGCATCATGACTCTGAAAACACAGTCCTTCATGTATTGTAAACCAGTTCGGCATATGTGATTCTAGATTGTTACACCATCTTGGTAATCGCTTCTTTGACTATCCTTGGGAACCTTTTGCTGCACACCACTTAAGCATTATTTTTAAATGGCATCTCTGTTCTTCATAGTGTCAAAGTACTGTCTGTGGGGCAATAGTCTTTCTTTAAAAAAAAATAATATATATATTATTACTTTTCATGGTTAACATTGAAGAGGATGGTTGTAGGATTAAAGAATCAGCAATTATAATGGTTGCTTATTTACATATATCGACTTTCTGCTTGACAAAATAAGCAAAACCCCCCAAACCACATATTAGCCATAAGAATATGGATTACTTAGTAGAGAGCCGTAGTCTTGAGAGAGAAGGCAGCATAAGGGAGAGATTGAAAAAAGGGAGAAGGTGGGCTGGTTTGTGTATAAGTGTAGACACAATGGATACAGTCTCATATTGACCAGTACCATGGAACAACATTCAATATCTGTAGCAGCAGGGGTTTTTGAGAAGAGCAATTGATGAGATCTGCCTTCTGACAGTCTGAAAGGACATGAAATGAATGCAGTTGCGAATCCTGGATATAAATGTAATTCTTTGACGTACTCATGAGTTAGTGGTCAGACATAAGAAGAAAGATGAAGAAAATGGAAGAGTAATGTAAAGAGCATGTAACAGAACATGTGACGAACATAAGGGAGCATGAGCCATCCTGTCTCAATATCATCATAACAAACTGATGAGCAACAGTACAATAGGCCTTCAACTTCATCCACCATTTGTATTTACCTACCTGCAATAAAACAGACAACTAGAATTGTTACTCACGACACCTCCCACACTCTATGTAATCTGTACACTATTGATAACCGTTGCTCTGAATGCCTAAGCTTAAGTAGAAACCTGCTGCAGAAGGCAGCCTGGAAAGGAGGCCAATAATGATACTAGCTATCTCGGTTAATGCATTCCCTTCGAATAGGCAGCAGTCTCTTCCCCTAATAATGCGGCGGACTGGCTGCCAGGCAGAGATCAACAACTTGTTAACATGGCAGTGGTCTTGTTTTCTACCTTAATAAAAGATTGATACCTTGGTAAAAGAATAGGCCACCATCAAAGTGTCAATCAACTCCGCTGAATACAAGATTTCTAATACTATTTTCCATTTTGAGCGGATGGCTACCCAAATGGGGTTTCCCATTGTGAATGCAGTAATCAAATCAGCCACCCGCAACACTGATGCCAGAATTAGAACAGCCAAGTCTTCAATTGTTTATGGAATACCTTCTCCATGGAACAGAGGCGGAGATGGTGGGGGAGGAAATTCCATAATTTTGGAGCCTGGTATCTAAAGAAACGTCCTCCTTGTATAGCACAATAAATCCTCAGAACTTGAGCTACTCTAAGATCAATAGAGCACAGGGTTCTCGATGGTCAATAGGGGGTCACCAGCTTCATAAAGTAGCGAGGTCCCACCTGTGAGAGTGCACTGTAGGCAAAGCAAAGGTCTCTGAGCTGAGTAGAGACCGGAGACTATTTAGGCATGTGGCCCAAGAGACGTGCAGCCGCATTTCGGGTCCTTTGGTGCCTTTTAACAGCAGCCTTAGAAGGATAGTTCCATATTCTAGCTGCGCTATGATAAATGCCTGGACAATAGTTGTTAGAAATGGGGTTTCTGGTTTTCTAGGATATACACCTACGCCAGGCATAACCCACCACTCTAGGCAGGGCAAGTCCGTTCAATACCAAAGAAAACCTGTGCTCACTCTCTGGTAGCTTGGCACAGAGCAGTCAGGCTTATCATCAGAGGCAATGTGTAACGTGTTTGCGCAACAAGCTCGCACAGAAACTCAATGAACACACCTCAACACACAGGATTAAATAAAAATCTATAGTATATTATACATAAAACAAGACCAAAATGACATAAATCATAAATACTGTGCATACTGTGTAAATCCTGAGATCGTACTCATTATCCTGGCAATGCAAGAATCAAAACATACATTATGAAATCAGTGTATGAAATGCGGCAGTTAGGTTAGAGGCAAAACACATCAGTCACCACATATCACCAGTAGTACATAAATCCCGTAATATCACCATAAACAATTCAGCAACAATAAGCCCATATAGGTTCAGAAACCCCATCACTCCTATTGGTGGTGTTATAGTAATCTTTGTGAGCCTGGTTGAAAAAGATGGTTTGCTGGTCTAAAACATAGGCCGCATGAGCACCTGCATGCCTACTGCAAGTGATACAGTAATTTTAGAGGCAGTTCTTCCAAAGGCAACCCGTTTCTACTGGGGGGAGGGTGTGGGGGGCTGCATCAATAACTCCCCCTGTCATGCCCCCTCAAGAGGAGAAGATGCCCCCAAAATGCATCACCCAGGTAAGGGAGGGCACAAACTGGAGGATTTCGCAGGCAGGCCTCGCTGGGCCCCTCACGTTCAGAGGAGGGGAATGCAGCTGCCAAAACCCCAGAGCGGTCCTCCTTTGTGAACACCGAGCCGACCGCCAAACGAGCATGGGACGGCTACCAAACTGCCCTGGGCCCGACTCACCAACAGCAGTCCCCTGGGCCCAGAAAATATCTGCGAACTTCCCAAGAGGGCAGGGCAAACCTAGGCGATGAGGAGCCAGGCTCAGTGGCTTGTGAGGGTTACATAGGGAGGCGCTGCAGGGCCGATCCCACAGCCCCGTCACGCCAACGGCACCCGTACTTCAGACTGGAGGTAGACTAAGGGCTCACCACGCGCTTCACTGAGGAAACCGTTGTCGCGGAGCACACACCTTGGGTCCTGGAAGGAAAAAATAAAGTGCTCTACACGTCCTGTCCCCCAGAGAGTCAAGAACATGTAGTAGCGCCTCACTACGTGATGGTTTGAGAACACCAGCAGCAGAGGTAGCAGTGCTTCACCATGCGCTAACTGGGGCTTCTCCCAGAAAGTGCCCACACTGCAGGTTTTGAGGGTAGACGAAGCACTGTCCTGAAATCCCCAGAGTTCAACAAAGATTTTAGCCTGATGGAATTCTTTGAAATCCTAACTGAACAGGGAGGGGGCACCCCACCCCACCCGTCCCTGGAGAGCACTTGGAGCACAAAGAGCAGGCAGGTAGGCAGCAGCCCAGCACACTAGTTTCCTTGACCAGAGTGGCAGTTTCTCCAGCAGGCAAGCAGGTCAGCACAACAAAGCAAATGGTCCCTATGCCGGTTCCTCCTGGCAGCACATCAGTCCTCTAGCAATGTGCAGTCTGTAGAGCTAGCAGCATCTGGTTAAAAGTCCATGCAGTGTCTAAAATCATGGGGTCAGAGCCCCTGTACTTATACTCAAAAATGTATTTGTTCAAGGGGTGACTTCAAAAGGAACCCTTTCAAGTGCACAACAATCTCTTTCAACCCAGCCCTGGCTTCAGACATCAGTAGGGGTTAAATCGGTCCTTTGTGTGAGGGCAGGACACAACCTATACAAATGTGAAGTGTGAGCGCCCTCTCCCAACCCAGGAAGACCATCAGTATGCAGATGAATGCAGGTGTAACCCCTGTCACACCCAGCCCTTCCTGTGTGGTGGATGTATGGAAAGTATGCACCACGTTTAGCTGTCACTCAGTCCTAAACATGTATTTGAGTCAGGCTGCAAAGCACAAAGAGTCATACGCACAAAGAAATGCCCACTTTCTAAAAGTGGAATTTCTAAAATGGTAATGTAAAATCCAACTACACCAGTAAGCAGGATTTATTACTACCATTCTAAACATACCAAACATGGCAACACCACTCCTTTCTGATCATAAATTGCCACTTAAAAATATATAAAGGAATTCCCAATTCTAGTCTATGAGAAGTGAGGCCTCATGTCAGTGAGAAACAAAATAGGCTGTTTGTCACTACCAGGACATTCCACACATAAAGGCACATGTCCTACCTTTTACTTACACAGCACCCTGAGCATTGGGCTACCTAGGACCTACTTTAGTGGTGACCTGTGTGTAACAAATGGGGAGGCTAAGGCTTGGCAAGTAGTTTTAAATGCCAAGTCAAAGTGGCAGTAAACTGTGCCCGCAGGCTCTGCAGTAGCAGTCCTGAGACAGGTTTGAATGCCTACCTCTGTGGGTGGCACAAGCGGTGCTGCGGGTCCACTATTGGCATTTAATTTACAGGCTTTGGGTATATGGTATACCACTGTACAAGGGACTTGCATGTAAATCAAATATGGCAAACGGGTGTAAACCAATCATACCATGTTTTTGGGTAGAGAGCACGTGCACTTTAGCACTGATTAGCAGTGGTAAAGTGCCCAGAGTCCTAAAGCCAACAAAAAGGTTAGAAAAACAGGCTGAGGAAGGCAAAAAGTTTGTGATTAACCCTACAAAAAAGGGCCAAGTCCAACAGTGGTCGTTTGAGCAAACGCCGACAGTATCAAAAGAATTTTCATGAGGTTCCTCAGCATTCCGAAACAGAGGCTGGTCACAGTTTTAATCTGGTGGTCAAGTCACAGTTTTGAATTGAGCCACAATCCCAAATACAAGATGTAGGAGACGGCCCAGAAATCTCTAAGTTCCTTTTAGAAAAAAAGAGTTGAATCAATTGAATGTCTTTTATATGTCATTAAAAATTTGAAGGCAGAAACGCTATTGCTTAATTACAAGATCTTACCCATAAATGGCAGAAGTAAAATCTTCATACCCAAATTAGAAATACAAATGGCCTATTAGGTATGGTCCAGAAACCCATTATGAAAGGATTCTCCTAGATCGCTCATCACCTCATTTCCCTGTGGCACCAACAGATGCAACTCTTGCGCTCGATGATAGAAAAAACACTGTCCAGGTTCCTCTTGACCCATGATTATTATAATTGATTACAAAACCACTATGAATACCAAGATCTGGAGGTATTGAAAAGAATCTTGGAGAGCTTTGAGAAAACAACAATGGATACCTGAGAACCTCTTACAAAAGGGGCTTGAAGGGCCTCATGAACACACCGTACTACGACATCTCAGAAAAAATGGATTGAAGGTATGAAACCCAGTACTGTTGGGACTGGGACAAACCGAGATCTCCCTTTAAAGATAAACCTGGAGGTACCAAATATTAAGATAAAAAAATTCAAAACTAGTAATGATTCCAGAATTAGCATGAGCAACTTTTCAATATAAATGCACAAACAGCAAAAAGTAAAGTTAGGCCGGTACCAAAATCATACTTCAACCAGTCCTCCACCCATCAAGTCAAACATTATGGCTGCACAGAAAGCGATAATAAACACAAAAAGAAAAGCATATATTGAGAAACCTACAAAATCCCTGAAAGATGAACAGGAATCCGTAAAATAGGACTTATATATTCTATTCACATAACTAGCAAAATACCCCCTGACTTGGTTGAAACTCAAATATTATGAACAAGGAGAGAAAGCTGGATAATTAGTGGTGGTGTGTGGGCCTTGGATGCTTTCTAGATTGACACCTCGAAATATCAGTGGATATATTTGAGAGAGAACCGTTTTAGGGTATCCCCCATAACTTCCAAAGCATCACTCATGTTGTGATACACTGGAAAATATAAATTTTCTATTTCTATCAGTGGCCGCAGTCTGTATACTGCAGAGATGGAAGACTGCCACAGATTTCACAGCTTGATGGTTTGGAAAAGGGAAATGATCGAGACAGAAGTATAGGAAAGATCAGTCTACAAAATGCAAGACCAAATGGCAATCTTTAAGAAAATATGGGCCCCTTTATAGCCCGCCCACTAATGTCAATTCTAGCCCTCGCAAATTGACAACAAGATTATTGTTTGACTGCATTTGCCCTGAACTACGTCTCTCCAGAGTCATAGAATGAGAAGAGGCTTGTAGCTGTGCATGGCCACTGGGATGCAGATTAAGATATAGGACACAATACGTATACCTTTTTTTGTAGGCTGCTGCATATAATTATATGTCTTTGCTTAGTCTGTAAACCATTACTCTCTCCCTATTCCCCCTCCCCTACCAGTTTCTTTCTCTTCTATACATATGTCACTGAAAATGTTTACTTTTGAAAATATTAGGACAGTTTAAATAACATTTTGTCAGCAATGTTTGATTTAGCTAGGTGTGATGGATTGTCACAGACATTAAGTTGATGTGGGGTTCACTGTCTAATTGAAATTATACACACTACTGAAATTGGGACCTGTTGCAATATTCCTTTAATTTACTTTCCTTTTAATTCTTCTTTATCTTTAGAGGGCTAGTTAGCCCTAAAAGGAAAGCTGCAGCACGTTTATTCTAAAGCAAATGTACTGATATTACTGATGTTAGTAAAAGATGGTGAAGAAAGGCTTAAAAAGCATGTGAAGGGTTTAGGAACAAGATCAGGGTGTGACCATTTGCACTGGAATGCGAATAGCTCTGTCCAGAAAATGAATTTGCACTGGATGGAAAGACACTGTGGATTGTATGGGTGGCATGCAGGGGCAGGGACATTCGACTCGAGATAAGGGGTGAGCAAAGCTGGCAGAACAGGACCAACATTTTTTGATGGTATGTATGTAAGAGGAGTTGGCAATATTAATGATGTTGACACATTTGTGATGCTTTCTCTTCTAAAATAGGGAGAACGTGACTCTTGGAACCACAGTACCTAAGATTCCATAGTTTACAGAATTCAAGATGTGAGTCCCAACCCACTTAGCTTAGATGGGGTTTCAGGTGGTCTGGGGATTCAGGGAGTATGTTAACTTAGGAGAAGGGAAAATAGTTTATTAGTAGTCATGGGCGAATTATTAGCAGTCTTGGGAGAACTAACTGTACAAAGTGGAGAGTGATATACAAAACCTCAGTGATGCCCATACTCATGATGCCCAATGCTCATGCATGTGTGAGTGGCTTACTGCCACAGCACAGGCTGAATGGGCATTACGTGGATAATAAGAGCTAGTTTGACAATCTAGATATGTATACAGACGGAAACTGCCCATCTGTCTCATGGGCACAGCTGAAGATCTCCTTTCTCCTGCTTGATCTGTTTACAAACCTGTCTGAAGTACATGTGGATAAATGACAAGCATTTAACTGAAAGATTGTTTTACTGTATCACAGTTTTCGGTTAAAAGCTAGATTTTCAATGTGAGAATGTCAATGGTTTATTAGTGCCTGTTTGCATTGAAGGCTTGAAAGACTGTTTTGAATTGGAATTTTTTCAACCAGTAAAAACTATATGTACAGCCTAAACCTTAACACTTACACTTTGATTTCCATTTTCAGCTTTTAAAGACGGCTCCTTCAAGCACCTTCTGAACTGTAAGGGTACCGTTCCAACAAAGTACCAGGGTAAGTACTTCAGGGACCTCTGACAAAACCATCATTTTTCAGGGGTGTAGAATTCCCATAGCCCATCACCCAGGACATATTGTTTAGGACCAATGGCAACAAGTTTATGTGTTTTTGTCCACTGGACAAAGAGTCAGAGCGCCTGCAGACCAAGCCAGTTGTCAGTCAGTTTACAGTACTATATTATGGTTGATAGAAAGACGACTTTTGCTAAGACAATATAAGCATCCCCATGCTTAAGATGTTTAAAATGGTATATATATGGTTCATTCATGCAAAGCTTCACTATTAGACTGAGAACTTTTAAGGAAATGTTGGGAGCTATAAGCTCAGCTTGCAGTACTGACACTGATTCCAATATGAAAACGTGTACATGTTTGCAAAGTTAACAATGTCCTGCCATATAGAATGCTTCATATAACATGCTGACATTTGCAGGAGAGTAAAAGCAAGTCTGGTGATTGCTTTAAATGGAGAATTGGTATAAAACCATTATTAGCAACATGCAAAAAATGTATTGGGTGAATCACATTCTTAAAGTTACAAACTGTAACCCCAGGCCTCGGACCATGAATGGATGCAGATTTACAACTTTCAGAAATTCAGAAGAATTTACAGAAGTAGACCTGGAAGCCACATTCCTAGCAATCTTATGTGAGTTCCATTTTGCATGAGCAAATACTTATGTGCTTATTTGTGCCTGCAAACATCTGTAGCGCAAGTGCAAATTCACTTTTTTTTTCTTTTCTTTTTTCTCCAGGGCTTAGGGGAATATTTTCTTCTTGGAGAAAAAAGAAACTCCTTTCTCCTGGCCCGCAGTTATTTTAGAAGTAGTTGAAATCCCTTTCAACTCTGCAAAGGCTTTTATTCCTGCCTTTGTCAGGAGTACATATCCAACCTGTTTTGGGCCCCATGAGTAGATCTGCTTACATGAAACTCTTCTCCAGCTTTTGCCGGTAAATAGCCAATCTTACATGCGTAAATAGCTTTCAGAATCAATCAGTAATATTTGGACTGACAAGGTGTTGCAGGGTTCATCTAGTTGTGAAATGTAAACCAATCAACTAGCATTTGGTATATGCTCACAATTATTTTTAACAAGGGAATTGAAACACAGTGAGATGAAGTGATTAGCCCAAGAATTGCACACTGTGTTCAAGTGGAGAAGATCACACTGTGGGGAGTCTTGTTGACCCTCGGCTGGCTTCTTAGGCACATGGCCACAAATGTAATCTGGATTTATAGTAACAGTTTGTGAAATCGAGTGAATGCTTAAAAGTAAATTGGTTAAAGCATGACCCTTCCTCACAAAATGGAGAAACCTGGCAAAAGTATAATTAAAAGAAATATATATTCTGAACTCTTCTATAATCAGCATAATTAATGCACTGGCACATTAGATCCTTACCATGATCAGAATGCAGGCCTAGTCTCAGCCCATTCATAAACATAGCCTTGTGAATATTCAAAGATCTTATATTGGACATAAGTATAATGATAAAGGTTGCATAATCAAATTCTTGGTAGAATACAGAGCCTGACAAAAATGCAAAATGCACCCTGGCATAATCAGAGAGGGTGTTATCAAAGCTCTGATATAATGAGAACAGTACCATCATTTGGTACCTTGCTGCATGTCCTGAAATGGGACTAGATATATTTTTTTAACAGTGTAAGCAGATTTCTGAAGCATTGAGTCCGTTTAACAAGCAGATATTTTATACAATGACACAATTGTTGGAGCTGTAGATGGTGAATATTAAAAAAACATTGAGATGTTATGATTTTGTTGACAATTGCAAAAATGGTTTGTTTCTAACAATTGCTTGCCTTCTGGCTTTTCCAAAATGAAAGTGCCAGAAATACTTTTTTATTGATTTACAATAGTAATGTATGTGTACGGTCTTGGTGTACCTTGAGCAGATCTTGAGGTGATCTCTTAGGCAAGAGGTCACAGGAAGGACATTCTCGCCTGCCACAATGGTTTCTGCCCTTCACCCATGAAATATTACTTAAGAATGGTGTAGGCCTTCTGAGGGCTTGGGCACAATTTTTTTTTTAATCCAATTTTATTGTTTTATATGATAATAAACTTTCCACCACGTTCAGCTTTCGCTGGTAACAGTAAAGAAGTATAGCAACATTGTTACAGACAAGGCATCCGGTCCACCATAAACAATAATCAGAGAAAATTTCCAATACACTCGTCACATCGAGCCCAACCCAAAGTGATTCCACCATTTACACCAGATCTCTGCATTTTTCTTAGGGCAGCCTCTGGTCTCGTACACCGTTGTTTCTTGCTGAGGACACCAGTCCACCCAACGTCGCCGTTGAGACAGCGATGGCGGACTGGACAATTTCCACCTACCAGCTAGGTCTCTTTTTGCCACGATGGTGGCCACTCCCAAAAACACTTGGTCAGCCCTTGTGCTTCCCACTCCATCAAAGATGCCCGGGAGGAGCGACTTCGATGAGAATTCCACCTCCCACCCCTGCAGGGCACAATTTAAGAGATATCTGTTGAGGGGAGGCGAGGCAATCAAACTGCTTGAGAAGAGTGGGTGAGTTCAGGCAACTGAAACAAAAAGAGCTACGAGATCTTTGGGAGAAGCACCTTACCTTAGTGGCTTCTGTTGTGTTTTTCTGCCATCATTCCAAGAATAGAAAGTAAGTTACTGGAAGCTATGGATCCAAAACTAAAAACAGATTCCAAGTGAGACCAGATCTCCTTCTGATGTTCTAAGTTCAGCTTTTTAATGGTGAGATGGTGTTGAAAAGTTAAAGATTGCTGAAACTCTGTAGTGTAGGCCTGTCCTGAGAGACCCACCTTCTCCTGGTGATGGCTGCTCATAGGTGGTTCCAGCTTTTTTTCCCTTTGCATGTGTTCGCCCTGCTTGACTGTAAGATCTTGTCACCTTACAGAGTCTCAATGCTTTGGTGACCGAGTCTGTTTGGCGTGTGGCTCTTAGTGATTCTTCACCATAGAACAGGGATCTTGAGGGCAGTGTTTGAAGTATCGGGCCAAAGTTTTGGTCAGCGGCCAGTGCCAAAAAGATCAGCAGTGCCAAATACCAAGTCTGCACAGTCTTGAATTCATCTTATACCTCTTTCCAGGCCCCCCCTTCCCTTTTATCCCACTCTTGCATGTTCTTTTGCATCCCTGCTCTCTTCATTGTCACTGCTTTTCATCTTTGTCTTCCTCCTCCTTTCCCTCTTTTGTGTTTGTCTCACTGTTGCTGTGGGTGAAAATCTGGCCCCACGTGCAACCACCAGCTCAAATTAAGCACTGAATGAGGGGGAATATATTCAGCAGTATTTCCCCCTGCTCTGTACCCCATATCAAAGGGTTCACTCTGGAATAAGAGGGCCCATCAAATGTCTTTGGGACCTCTGGAGTTTCATGGGAGTGTGTGATGACCTTTGAATCTTGCTGCCTGCTCCTGGGCTAGCTGCCACATCCTGAGTTTATAAGCCACTCAGTAGCAGAACTGGGTCTACAAGTGCCTCCTCTGTGACACACTTATTGACCTAAGCCACAGCTTTAGCAAATGCATAGCAACTTGGATGTTTTCCTCAGAACTTTTCTTTGCTTCCTAAATGATACTGGAAACTATCATGAAATAAATGTATCAAGTGTTAGGCTCATATGAGAGAGAATGTTTTCCATCACCATTCCTTAGGACCCTTTCTCAGTCTGTCAAGCACTTATAGATGTATCATGTACGGGGTCACTCTCTTGTTGTACACTCTAGTATATGTACCACTTTATATTGCTACATGTTGTTAAGACGGCCACTGCTGGAGAAGTTGTGCTACACGGACAAGTTTCTGGTTGCCTTTTTCACTGCCTTAAAAAACAAAAACAAGAATTGATCATCTGTGGTATGATATAAAACCCTGTGAATCATGGTTCGAGTTGCATTTGTGCAACTGTACCTCATTGACACTTAATTATAGAGCAATGGGGTTTGTCTGTTGCTTTTTTCTTTGCCCTTAAATCTTGTATTATCAAATCCTGGTCTTTTTTCAAGCATGTGAGAAAATCATAGACTTTGATTGATCAGTTAAGGATCACTGGTAATAAACTGTGATGATACACATCTGAACAGCAGGAAGGTGTTGCTGTACCAGAGGTAGCCCATGCTAAATGTCTTCTTGACTCTAATAAAAGCATGGGTGCAATTGTTCCTTTCCGTCATTTGTCCATTCTATGATATTTCAACATTCTGGGTGATAGCTTGATGACTGGCAACATTTCACCACCAAAGGACAATGAATTTCCTTCCTCACAATGAAGAATTGGATTCCTTAATCCGAGGCCACAGTGTGGCTAACTGCACATGTAATGGATGAATCCATAGGCTAATGCCAGGAATGTCCACTGCCCTTCATGACCGAAAAGTTGGACATGTTCATGCAGCAATTATCTACAACCTATAGTGTGATTTACTGCTCAGTTATTCTGTACTGATGGTTTGTCGACGACCATAATTATAAAGTACAAGATGCATCTCTCTAGGTTGTGTATTAATTAAACTGTAACAAAATGGTCCACACTGGAATATTCAAAGCATCAGCTTCTAAGCAAAGACCGCTTCATGTTTTAGCTATTGGAAGGTTGGAGCATAATCAGACACAATTTCAGGTTGCAAGTGTTTCTTTTGTGTCACTGTATCCAAAAAGTATGTCCTCCTTTTTCATAACTGTAGTGAGGGGAACCACTAGCAACGAGTATTTCCGAGTAAAATACTGATAGATGTTTGAAGACCCTAGACCCTTCTGCAGTTCACTTGGCTTTGTAGGGGCCAGCCATGCCTGTATAGCTGTTTTTTTTCTGGTTTCTTTTCTAGATTTCTAGGTCTCAACTAGTACATTAACAGCCACCTTTTTGTGATCTTCACATTTTGCGCACTTACATGCTACCTAAAACATGTTTAATATGATCCTGAGGACCTAGTTAGGAAGTAGTGAAAATCAAATGGAACATTACTCAACCTAAATGGTATCATGAAATACTCCAGAATGTATATGAATCACTGTTTTTTTACTTTATCACAACTGGATCCTTCCTGACCAGATTTTATGCCTCTTGTATGTCCCGTTCAGTGTATGGACTAGTTCTGTGTCCCTCATCTTTACAGACATTAATTAATCTGCGCCTGGGCTGCGCCAAAATCCCTCGCTGTTTCTCTCCAGGTGAGACCACCATTACTACGTACTCAAGAGAGCAGCTTTTAAGCTGGTGCTGCAATGCTCCACAATGCTTTTCCATTTTGCAGTTTAACTGTATTATCATTATAACTGTAGGAGCGCCTTATGTGGTTTTATGGTTACTCCATTGGTATCTCCTTCTCAAATTGCCACCTCCCATGTTAGTATAGCTGAAGGAACTCCTGGAAAATCTTGTCTGAATGTTTTTTTGATTAATGCTCGCGCTCTCATTAAAAATAAAGGTGAGGTGGCGGATTTCAGCTCATGACCCAGATTGGGTCTCTATTACAGAAACATGGGCTAAGGGGTCGTCTGCCCCGACCTGGTGGACGCTATCCCCCCTGGTTTTACCATCCTTAGGCAAGATAGGATAGGAAGAGTGGGAGGTGGGCTGGCTATTATATTTAAATCCTCCTATACCTGTCTTACTGAGGCAGTGCAGAGTTAGAGTCTTTGTGAAGCATTATAATTCTCTATTAAAATCAATCCCATCTGTTCGTTTACTGAGATTTTGACTTACAGGCCACCTGGACCTAGGTCCTCTTTTACATCAGAGTTCTTACATCTGGTAGAACCTCATTTAGGTAAATCTAGTACTACCTTTATGGGGGACTTTATTTTCCATCTAGAGAATGAGAAGTGTGGATATTCACAATTATTTTTAGGGATGGGCTGTTAAGCTGTGGTTTTTCACAACTGGTCAATGACCCTTCTCACATGGTGGGCCATACACTGTATGGAATCTTTTCCAATGACGCTCATCCTAAGGTTTTGACTGCACTGCCAATAATATGGTCTGACCATTATGCTGTATCTTTTTGGTCGAAGGCCACCATTCTCAAGTGAACCCTACATTCCATAGTACTAAAATTTCTAAAAGGAACTAGAAGGTGCTCTTGGAAGAAACTCTTTCTCAAGCCCTAAAGTATTGCAGATGGACAAACCATGCCAATGCCGATTTAGCTGGCTTATGTCAGCCATTGATATTGTAGCACCTATCTAGGAGAGTCGCATGGTTCTGTGAGAAGCTCAGGGTGTTAATACCGGCCTGCAGGCGCCAAGAAAGAATATAGTGAAAAGTTAAGATTCGCAGGAGAAAGATCTACATAGGACCCTCATGAAAGAAGAAAAAATAGGATTTGAGCTAGCTAAGTCCTCAAGTGAGCTCTTTAAATTGATCAATCTGCTTGCTATGTCCACTACTTTCGCCATTATTGGTGGTACTCAAGAATTCTGTAACAGGCTGGGGAGCTTTTGTCAAACCAAAATTCTAAATATCTATAGGGAACTTGATTCACTCAATGAAGACTCCTGTATTTCTGTGTATGAGAATGAGCAGGGGGATTGTACCTCATTAGAGTTTAGAGATTCTGGTGTCAATCAGACTACAGGACTTTCCAGTTTCTCTTGCCTGACTCCTGAGCAAGTTATGGTCTATCTTCTTAGAATGAAGGCTGGCTCTCCTTCTGAACCATATCCTCCTAAAGTCCTGCAGCTGGTACTAAGATGGTTGCTCCTTATCTTGCTTCCACCATTAATAAATCCATCCGCTCAGGCATGGAAAAGACCAATTGTTAAGCCTCTTTTAAAAAAAACTAACTTGGATTCCACAGATTTTAAAAACTATAGGCCCATTTCTCTACTGCCCACTCCGTCCAAAATCTTGGAGAAGCTCCTCAATTTACAACTGGTGGCTTAATTGGACGAGCATGAACTGCTAGATCCTTCTCAATTTGGTATCAGAACTAATCATAGGACAGAAAATGCTTTGATATTAGCTGTTGATAATGTCCGTTCTGTGGTTGAAGCAGGGTAGGCTGTGGCATTGATCCTCTTGGACTTTTTGCAGCCTTTGATACCATCTCTCCTGCCCTGCTGGCTGATGGACTGTGGAATCTGGGGCTCTCTGGGCCAGCATTATATCTCTTAACTTCCTTTCTGAAGGATAGATCACAGACGGTTTCTATTAACCAACTTAATTCTGATCCCATTCTTCTGCCATGTGGGGTACCTCAGGGCTCCTCTCTGAGACGACTCTTTTTAATCTCTATGTCTCCCCTCTGGCCAAGTTGATATGGTCTTTTGGACTGCAGGACCCTATCCTGATAACACGCAAATTATCGTGTCTCTCACCAGGGATATGGAGGCCTCTGCTGCCAACTTCCAGAAATGTATGTAGGCAGTAGCGTCCTGGATGGGTAGCAACTATTTTGGACTGAATGGGGACAAGACTGACGTTTTGATTTTTGACTACCATTCCTCCATTCAGAATAATTCCTGGTGGCCGGAGATACTAGGGGTATTGCCCATCCCGGCAGACTCCACTAAAAATGTTGGCATATTAGTGGATACCAAGTTATCGCTTGACCTTTAGGTCAGTCATACGGTATCCACTTTTTTTTGGATTATTAGGACCTCGAGAACGATTTTCCTTGTGAAAGCATTCAAGTAGGTAGTTTTTGCCTTGATTTCCTCTTGGTTAGATTATTGTAATGCACTTTATTTAGGGATCAATAAAATGGCAATTGTTAAACTAAAGTTAGTGCAGAATGCGACCGGGAGACTGATACTTGAAATTCCTAAACACCAATTAGTCTCAGCGGGGATCTCCAAACTGCATTGGTTACTAGTTACCTTTAAGACTTTATGCATTGTTCATAGGGCGGTGCAAAATATCAGGCCCAGAGGACTGACCAAGCTGTTCCAGAGATATATTCCCACTAGATATCTTCAGTCTGCTAGTTATAATCTTGTAGGCGTCCTTCAATTTAGAAAGTCTAGGTGGGGGGGCAGGGCTTTTTCAGTAGGCACATCAAAATTGTGGAATTCTTTCCCACGAGCCATTAGTGATTTGCAGGAACACAATAGTTTTTGGAAAGCATTGAAGACCTTGCTTTTCACACTTTAATCTAGGGCTATCATGTTCTTTCTCCTTACGATAGGAGCTTTTTCCTTTCTCTCTTTTCCCTCGGAGCTCTCCTTTCTTTAGCGCCTTGATGCCCTGTGGTAACTGTGTGCTTTATAAATCTAGTTGTGATATTTTTTAGCTCCCTGTAGTCCGTACAGTGATGGGGTACTGTATTGATTTTTTGAGCTGGAGAAAATGCAGGCTTTTGTTGTTAAAAAGAAAAAGTTGGAAAAACCCTCTCTTTAAGTTGCCTTCAATTTACTGTCATTAAATGAGCACCAATGCACCAGGTGTGAAATTGATGCAATAATCACAACCCTCACGAGAAAGTAACAGCGGTTCCTTAGCACTAAACCATCGAAGTACTTGTGATGTTTGGTTGATGTTTCCCCATACGCAGCATAAATTGGCTAAAAATAACAATTATTTACTGTGTTTAGAAAATGCAGAAGTGTGGCATGAAGTACTATATAAAAAAAGTTATTAAAATTATTGTGTATATGCCTCTGTATTTGGCAGATTGCTTGACAGAATGAAGGACCCTCCATCTGTGCATTCTGTCTGGCAGAAAATGTAGTCAAACTTGAACATATGTTGTTAATCTATGGCCGTGTTGTAGGGAGTAAGCCATAGCATCCCCAGATTATTTGGTGTACGGGAGCCTCTGTCATATTGAGGGAATGTTTTTCTTAATTGTATCCGGTCACAGGAGTGATGCAATGCTTTGTGCTTTGGTTGCAGAGCTTAGTACTGAGCTGCTCTCTGACTGGAAGGATTCACTCTTCTCTTTCACAAATGTCTCGAATTGCGGTTAAATTGTAAAGGCAGGTTAGTCTAAGAACAGCATACTGGTAGGAACACAGCCAGTCCTCCTTGTGGTATTTTTATGTCAACAGTTATTATGCTTGAATGTATTGATGTCCCCTAAGATTGGACCTATGGCTCTTGGCACCTCTCCCTGCTACAGTGTTTGCTCTGGTTTCACAGTGTCCCAAATAATTTTATTCCAGGCCTACCATTATGGTTTGTGTAGTGCAGAACTATCACTCAAAACCTCTCTGAAGTAACCGAAAGGCGATGTGCACGACTTTGTAAAACTCTGGAATAATAAAATCAAAAGAAAAACCGAAATTCTGCAGAACTTTTGGAATGTTAATTGGCACCACTGAATTATGTAATGTGTCCTCTCAGAACTTAGCACTTCCGCAGAAACAAAATATATGATGGATGAATGGATGGACACCATATGATGGAACAGTGAGCGAGCCTGGGTTTCATCCTGAACACAAGTGTTTAAAAGCTGGTTGGTTGCAGTAGTTGTTCATTTTTCTTCTGCATGTCCTGGTAGCCCTAAAATGCGGGGTCCTGCTGCATTTGTCTTCAGAATTCTCAGTGTGGTTCTCTGGATGTGTTATGTGCAGATTGCAGCTAACTCCTGCATCTGAAAGAAACACATAGTGATAGATTCCTTACCTTAGAATATCCCCAGGCGTCAGACTGGATCAGGAAAGTTTTCGTCAGCAGTACCCCTGCGCGTCGGTAGGGGCGTCGTGCGGCTCCGCGTCTGTCGTTGGCGTCGTGGTCGCCGAGATGACGTCGCGGGCGCTACTTGGACGCTGCCCACGCGCGCTGACGTCAGTTCTTTCTTTTTCCGCGCCAGCAAGCGCAGATCCGGAGAGAGCGATACCCCTAGTCTTTTTTGACTAAGTTTTTTGAGATCTTTTTCTCACCCTTTTTCGATCCGACTCCTGGTGCAGTTAGGGATACCCGGGTTTAAATCCTGCGAGGACTGTCACCGCATGATGTCGGTGACGGACCCGCACCATGTGTGTCTCTTCTGCCTGGGGCGCGACCACGACCCCAAGTCGTGCCCCGACTGCCGGTCCATGGCGCCGAAGTCTTTGCGGGAGCGGTCCCGAAAGCTGCTTGAAGCCCGGCAGTCGGCTCCACGCCGTGAGAGGTCCCGGTCCAGAGGGAGGCCGAGGGACCCTGCGCGGAGTCGTCATCGACGATCGTCTGGATCGAAGTCTTCGCACTCGGGGTCAGGTAAGGCGAAGCACAAGAAGTCGAAGAAACGTCATCGTTCTTCGACTTCCCCTCGCCGGTCGCGCGACACGGCTGAGGGTACGGGTGGGGCACCGATCCTGACGCCGCCCACTCCTCGGGACGACGTCGACCTCCGCTTCAGCCCCGAAGTGGCGCGGCGTCGGTCGATGCCGTTCTCGACGCCGTTTGGGGATTTATATTCCCATGTCCCTGCTCCTTATTTTAGGCTTGTTGAACAGCCTGAGGAGCAAGGGGAGGACTGGGAGGGGTCTGAGGACCCTCTCGCTGCAGCCTGCGAGTCTGAACAGGACTGGGCTGAGGACTTTGGGGACGCCAGTGGTCTGGATACTTCACCAGACCTTGGCATGCTGTCTCCTCCTACCGTGGCTATGGAGGAGGGAGCCAGTTATGCAGTGGTGTTGCGTAGGGCGGCGGAGGCCCTACACCTCCAGCTCCCTACTGTGGCTGTCAGGACTAACCTCCTGACAGAGGTGCTTCAGCCAGCAGCTACTTCTGCGGAGCCGCTGCTGCCCTTTAATGAAGCCCTTTCGGACGTTCTTTTGGGCACTTGGTCCAGGCCCACCACAGGGGCTCCTGTGGATAGGAACGTGGTCCGACGCCATCGCCCGGCTCCGGGTGACCCCATTTTCCTCTCCCAACACCCCACTCCCGAGAGCTTGGTTGTCCAAGCCTCTGCTTCCCCAACCGCCTTCCCTTACGCACCACCGGATAGGGAATCCAAGAAGCTGGATCAGTTTGGGAAGAAGATTTTCTCTTCCACCAGCTCTGCGCTGTGGTCCGTGAACACCGCATGCCTCTTGGGCCGTTATTCCCACTGCCTGTGGGATACGGTGGCGAACGTGCTGTCTCAGTGTCCGGAGGAGGCCCGGACTGCTCTCGCCCAGGCTGTTGCAGAGGGGAGAGACGCAGCCAAGTTCATGATCCGTTGTGGTCTAGACACCGCCGACTCACTGGGCAGATCCATTGCAACGACGGTGGCGGTTCGCCGCCACGCCTGGGTGAGAACCACTGGATTTTCAGGGGATGTCCAAAACACCCTTATGGACATGCCCTTTGATGGCCGTCGCCTCTTCGGCGACAAAGCGGACATCGCGTTGGAGCGGTTTAAGGACTCACAGGCTACGGCCAAGTCCTTGGGACTCTCGGCAGTCCGCCCTCCTCCGCCTTCCGCTTTTCGCTCCTTTTGTGGCACAGGAAGGGGCGCCCCGCAGCGTTCGCAACAGAGCCACAGGCCGGCGCAACAGTCATCCCAGCGCGGCCGCGGTTTCCGCGGACAAAGGGGCCAGCGGGCGGGTCAGACCACAACCACCCCTGCCACCTCTGCCTCCAAACCTTCCTAGTCCGAACTTTCAGGCCCATCAAACGCCAGTGGGCGGCAGGCTCCGCCATCACCTCCCTCACTGGCGCACCATCACTTCGGACAGGTGGGTTTTAGAGATAGTCCGGAGGGGCTACTCCCTCCCCTTCGAGACTACCCCCCCAGCCATGCCACCTCAATACCACCGCATGTCGGGGGATCACTTGGTGCTTCTTCAGCAGGAAGTTGCGGCCCTCTTGGCCAAGGGGGCCATTGAGCGCGTTCCGACGCCCGAAGTAGGTCGTGGTTGTTATTCCCACTACTTCGTGGTGCCCAAGAAGGACAAAGGCCTGCGTCCTATCTTAGACCTCCGGAACGTCAATCGCTTCCTCCGCAAAGAGAAGTTCAAGATGCTCACTCTTGCTCAGGTCTTGTCTGCTCTCGACCCACAAGACTGGATGGTGGCACTGGACTTGCAGGACGCCTATTTCCACATCCCCGTCCTGCCAGCCCACAGGCGTTACCTACGGTTCATGGTAGGCCACGAGCACTTTCAGTTCACCGTTCTCCCCTTTGGCCTTACCAGCGCCCTTCGGGTGTTCACCAAAGTGATGGCGGTGGTCGCAGCTCATCTGCGCAGATCAGGGGTCTCAGTCTTCCCCTATCTCGACGACTAGTTGTTGAAGGCGGGCTCGCCCCAGACAATCGTCTCCCACCTCCAGACTACGGCCGACCTCCTGCACTTGCTGGGGTTCTCCATCAATGTGCCGAAGTCGCACCTGATTCCTTCTCAGAAGCTCCTCTTCATCGGAGCGGTTCTGGACACGGCGCAGTTTCGGGTCTATCCTCCCGAACAGCGAGTCCAGGATATTCGGGCTCTGATTCCCATCTTCCAGCCCTTGTTCCGGGTTTCGGTCAGAGTGACTCTGAGGCTGCTGGACCTCATGGCCTCCTGCATCCTGCTGGTCAATCATGCCAGATGGCATATGCGGGCTCTGCAGTGGGACCTGAAGTTCCAGTGGGCGCAGCATCAGGGGAACCTGTCCAATCACGTCCAGATCTCGGAGGGCACTGCACGGCAGTTGCAGTGGTGGCTCACGAACCGGCATTGGGTCGACGGCAGGTCCCTCTCCCTTCCCCAACCGGAGCACACAGTGGTGACGGATGCGTCCCTCCTGGGATGGGGCGGCCACATGGGAGAGGCGGAGATCAGAGGCCTCTGGTCTCCGGCGGAGTCCCGGCTCCATATCAACCTTCTGGAGCTGTGGGCGATCAGGCTGGCACTGAAAGCATTCCTTCCCTCTGTCAAGGGGAGAGTAGTGCAGGTGTTCACAGACAACACCACCGCCATGTGATACTGCAACAAACAAGGCGGGGTGGGGTCGTGGACCCTCTGTCAGGAGGCTCTGCGTCTCTGGACATGGCTGGAACATCAGGGCATGTCCCTGGTGGTTCAACACCTGGCAGGTTCTCTGAACGCCAGGGCGGACGAACTCAGCCGCCGGTGCATGCTCGATCACGAATGGCGTCTTCACTCGGAAGTGGTGCAAGGTCTCTTTCATCAGTGGGGAGAGCCTTGGTTAGATCTATTCGCCACCCAAGAGAAAGCGCAATGTCATCAGTTTTGCGCGTTGGAATTTCCAAGGCGGCACTCGCTCGGCGACGCTTTTCGTCTCGAGTGGAGTTGCGGTCTGTTGTACGCCTTTCCGCCTATACCACTTCTGCCCAGAGTGCTGAAGAAGACCAGGCGCGACCGGGCCCAAGTCATTCTTGTGGCTCCGGACTGGGCTCGAAGAGTATGGTATCCCGAGCTACTCAGTATGAGCATCGATCCCCCGATCAGACTGCCTCTTCGGGAGGATCTTCTGTCGCAGCAGCAGGGGACGGTCCTCCACCCGAACCTGTCCAGCCTCCACCTCTTTGCGTGGAGATTGAGCGGCGGCAGTTGATTCCTTTCGACTTGCCTCCTGAAGTTTGTGACGTTATTCTGGCAGCCAGGCGTCCCTCTACTAAAGTGGTATACGCCTGCAGGTGGAACAAGTTTGTGGCATGGTGCACAGCAAAGGCTGTGGATCCCCTTTCTGCCCCTCTTTCTGAGGTACTACTGTTCCTTCTGTTCGAGGCATGTGAGCTGCAGAGCTCACACTGTGCATTAGATCGCCATCTGGTGTTGGGCTCGGATGCTTGCACTTTGTTGTTGTCTTCGAAGAAGTCTTTGTAGTCATGTGATAGGTGACTCCTCCTTAGGACAATAGTGCGCATGGGCATCGACTCCATCCTCAGATTGTTTTTTTCCGCCATCGGGTTCGGATGCATTTCGACACTCCGGTTCGAAACTCGTTTTTTTGCAGCGTTTTCCACTTTCAACGCCTAATACCGACATCGACATCTCGACGTCCCTTCCTCGATCTCCTTTCCAGCCGTCGACGCGGGCCGTTGGGCCCATCGACGCCGTAAGGCCTACTGCCCATGGAAAGGACGCCATTCCGAAAATGCCCCCAATGTGGAGCAAAGTTTCCTCATAGCGACCACCACCAGGTCTGTAATCGGTGCCTCTCACCAGACCATAACGAGGCCACTTGTCCGGCCTGCGCCTCCTTCCGCTCCAAGAAGACAATCCGAGATCGTCGAGCCCGAAGGCACATCATGGCGCACAGGTCCGCTCCGGAACCCGTCAACATCTTCGACGAGGGTCCCGATGTTCCGGAAGAAGACTCCGAAGACCTCGCTATCATCTCCGAGGCAGAGGACTCCGACAGTTCCATCCCTTCAGGGCAGCGTGTGAGTACTACTGCCCCTGCCCCAACCCTCCCTGCAAAATCGAAGGCACCGGTCAGTACTTCGCCTACGGGCCCCAGTCGAGACCGTAAACGTGTTTCGGACGCCCCGCCTTCGTGCTCGACACCGAACAAGAAAACAAAGCCTTCTAGTTCCTCGGCACCGACCAAACCACATGTGCCCGTCACACCGGCACCTTCGGCGCCGAAACACAAAGACCACCCGGCGCCGAAATCCAGTTCGGTACCCAAATCCGCCTCCAAGCACGCAGATCCCTCGGCACCGAAACCGAAGCTACTCGACACACCCCCTAAACTAAAGCCGGTCGAGCCTGTAGCTAAACCGAAGGACGCCTCGACGCCTTCTAAAGCAAAGGAACATCTAAAGAAGCCATCACCACGTTCGGAACCGAAAAGTCGGCGCCGAAAACTAATATTCAAGGAGAGGAACTGTTTACACCGGATCCCATCGATCCTAATCAACACAAACTTTATATCAATCCTAAAACAGGACATATTTCCTCTGTGCCACGTCACAAGCCTGTCCCTCCGAAGAAGAAAGACTCTTCCACTTCCCCTATGCCTCCTTCTTCCCCTATACCTCTCTCTAACACCCCTCCTCTCCACATCCCTATCACACCTCCTCAACCTGCGGATTCTCCCCCACATGAGTATGAGGACAACATGGGGTACGGGGATGACCCTCATAATTTATATCTGGATCCAGATAATCCACCACATGATGACTGGGGTTATAATGACCCCCCAGACCCTACAGACCTCCCCAGCCCTCCACCTTATCCTACAAAACCATCTCCACCAGATGATCACATAGGTTTTGGGCAACTCATACATAGGGCAGCCGTCTTTCATGGGGTGCATATTCACACCGACCAACCAGAGGAAGATTTTCTTCTAGACACTTTTGAACGGTCTCAAAAAACTGTTCAAACTTTGCCCATGATCAAGGGTGTCATTAAACATGCACCTGAAATTTTTAACGACCCGGTCAGAGCCAGGATCCTTAATCCTAGAGTGGATAAAAAGTATAGACCTGCCCCCGATGACCCCACCTACATCAAAGGTCAGCTCCCCTTGACTCACTGGTCGTTTCTAATGCCAGAAAACGCGCCAATTCCTCAAACTTCAGGGGATGCTCCGCCCCTGATAAAGAATCCAAATTGTTAGATTCCTCTGGCAAACGCGTAGCTGCGCAAGCCACCAACATCTGGCGCATCGCTAACACCCAAGCTCTACTAGCTAGGTACGACAGGGCACACTATGATCAGCTAGAAACCCTCCTTCAACATCTACCTGATCAATACAAAACACAAGCCACTGACCTCATTCAAGAAGGCAAACTTATTTCGATGCCTCCATTAAGTGCGCCTTAGACGCAGCCGACACCGCCGCTAGGTCAGTTAACACTAGCGTGCTTATCAGACGACACGCCTGGCTTCGCATTTCAGGTTTTAAGCCAGAGGTTCAGACTACTATACTAAACCAGCCCTTTAACCAAAACCAACTATTTGGTCCTGCTGTCGACACAGCACTAGAAAAGATGAAGAAGGATACTGACACTGCCAAATCAATGGGAGCATTGCAGTCCCCGCAGCAACGTGGCTCCTTTCGCCGCTCCTTTTACAGAGGGGCTCCAGGAATACCACCGCAGACAGTTCCTCTTCCTATCGAACAAACACCCAAACCTCCCCTAATAGAGGATACTTTAGGGGTGGTTACAGAGGCAACAACTCTAAGGGCAGAGGTCGAGGTAATAATAACAACACCCGTACCTCCACCACTCCCAAACAGTGACTTTCCTCCACTTCCCCCGACCACAACACTCCTGTCGGGGAAGACTATCACAGTTCCTGCCTGTCTGGAACTCCATTACAACAGACAGGTGGGTGAGACAGATTATCCAACATGGCTACTGCCTGGAGCTAACAGCTACCCCCCCACCATACCACCCAGGCAGCGTCCAATGTCCACAGACCATCTTACACTTTTACAACAAGAGGTACTTTCCCTGCTTCAAAAGCACGCCATAGAGCCAGTGCCTCTGCTACAGCAGGGCACAGGGGTTTACTCCCTGTACTTCCTCATTCCCAAAAAGGACGGCACTCTCAGGCCTATTTTAGACCTCAGACCTCTCAATCAATACATACACTCAGATCATTTTCACATGATCACTCTCCAACAAGTGCTTCCCTTACTACAACAACAAGACTTCCTTGCCACATTAGACCTCAAGGACGCCTACTTCCACATTCCCATACATCCTGCTCACAGGAAGTATCTAAGGTTCGTTCTCAATGGGCAGCACTACCAGTTCAAAGTACTGCCATTCGGAGTCACCACTGCTCCAAGAGTGTTTACCAAATGCCTTGCAGTAGTAGCAGCGCATCTACGAAGACAACAAATACATGTCTTCCCATACCTGGACGACTGGCTTATCAAAGCCAAATCATTCAACCAGTGTGTCCAACACACTCACCAAACGATACAAACATTACACAACTTGGGCTTCACAATAAACTATACCAAGTCCCACCTTCAGCCCTCCCATGTCCTTCGATATCTGGGAGCTACGATAAACACTTCCACTGCTCTAGCTTACCCCAGCCCAGCCAGGATAGCCAGTATACAAACCCTTGTCCCCAGGTTTCAAATGCAACACTCTCTTCCAGCCAGAGTGTTTATGCAGCTCATCGGCATGATGGCATCCTGCATTTTTCTCGTCCCTCATGCAAAACTTCAAATGCGTCCTCTACAAGAGTGCCTAGCGCGCCAATGGAACCAGGCTCACGGACATCTTACAGATCTGGTGTTGGTAGACAGCCGCACACATCGCTCTCTGCAGTGGTGGAACACCAACAATTTGTCCAAGGGGCGGCCGTTCCTAGAGCCGGTTCCACAAGTAGTACTAACCACGGACGCATCCCTTACAGGATGGGGAGCACACCTGTTACACCATACAACACAGGGCAAGTGGACCACTCAGCAGAAGCGGTTCCACATCAACCACCTAGAGTTACTAGCCATATTCCTAGCTCTCAAGTCCTTTCAACTCCACGTACAAAACAAAGCTGTCCTGATCCGAACAGACAACATCACAGCTATGTACTATATACAAAAACAGGGGGACACACTCTCCACAACTGTCCCAACTAGCACAGGACATTTGGAGGTGGGCCATTCCACAAAACATTTACCTTCTAGCAGAACACCTACCAGGGGTTCACAATCAGATTGCAGATCTGTTAAGTCGACAGGCACAACAGATTCACGAGTGGGAACTACATCCACAAGTTCTTCTACCTTTCTTCCAGATGTGGGGCCAGCCAGACTTAGATCTGTTCGCCACACACCAAAACGCCAAATGCCCAACCTTCGCCGCCAGGCTTCCACACCCGCAGTCCAAGGGCAATGCGATATGGATGAACTGGTCCGGCAGATTTGTGTACGCTTTTCCACCGCTCCCACTCATCCCACTTGTAGTACGCAAGCTTCGACAACAGTCTCTCAAAATGATACTAGTAGCCCCTACATGGGCACGCCAACCGTGGTTCACCACACTACTGGAGCTATCAGTAGTCCCATACCAAAGACTACACCTCTCCCCAACAATGCTAACGCAGAGCCATGGAGAGATAATGCACCCAGATCCATCTCAGCTGAACCTTGCAATTTGGCTCCTGAAGTCCTAGAATTCGGTTACCTTAACCTACCCCCAGACTGCATGGACGTTATAAAAGAAGCTAGACGCCCAACTACCAGAGCCTGCTATGCAGCTAAATGGAAAAGATTCGCTATTTACTGCACCAATAATAACATCCAACCATTACAAGCCTCTACGCAAAACATCATTTGCTATTTGCTACACTTGCAAAGATGTAGTCTTGCATACTCATCCATACGTCTGCACCTCGCAGCCCTTGCTGCTTACTTGCAAAACAGGCAACACTTATCACTATTCAAAGTTCCCGCCATTAAAGCCTTCATGGAAGGCCTTAAGCGGATCATACCTCCCAGATTACCACCTTCCCCAGTGTGGAATCTTAATATAGTACTTACCAGGCTCATGGGTCCACCTTTCGAACCCTTACATAAATGTGAACTTCAATTCCTTACATGGAAAGTTGCGTTTCTAATTGCAATCACTTCTCTAAGAAGAGTCAGTGAACTACAAGCTCTAACTATACAAGAGCCTTTCCTACAAATACATCATAAAAAGGTAGTTCTCAGAACAAACCCAAAATTCCTTCCCAAAGTCATTTCGCCTTTCCACCTTAACCAATCAGTAGAACTACCTGTGTTCTTCCAAAACCCAGATTCCGTGGCAGAAAGAGCTCTCCACACCCTAGATGTCAAAAGAGCCCTTATGTATTACATTGACAGAACCAAATCCTTTCGCAAAACCAAACAATTGTTTGTGGCTTTCTCTCCACCACACAAAGGTAATCCCATCTCAAAAGCCGGGGTTGCAAGGTGGATTGTTAAATGTATCCAAATCTGCTACCAAAAAGCCAAACGCACATTATCAGTTCCCCTAGAGCGCACTCAACACGCAAACTAGGGGCATCCATGGCATTCTTAGGGAACATTCCCTAGAAGACATATGTAAGGCAGCCACATGGTCTACAACACACACCTTCACTAAACACTATTGTGTTGATGTGCAAGCCAAGCAACAAGCTTCAGTGGGCCAAGCTGTCCTTAAAACCCTTTTTCAAACTACTGCAGCACATACGGGTGACCACCGCTAGGGGAGATACTGCTGTACAGTCTATGCACAGTGTGAGCTCTGCAGCTCACATGCCTCGAACGGAAAATGCTACTTACCAGTATGCATCTGTTCTTGGCATGTAGAGCTGCAGATCCTCACACGCCCACCCACCTCCCCGGGACCTGTATGTGCTCCAGTCCTATCTTAATTAGATACACACACATGGACATCTCTTTTCTTTTCTACTAACTCCATCACTCCCCAATATGGCGAAAAACAATCTGAGGATGGAGTCGATGCCCATGCGCACTATTGTCCTAAGGAGGAGTCACCTATCACATGACTACAAAGACTTCTTCGAAGACAACAACAAAGTGCAAGCATCCGAGCCCAACACCAGATGGCGATCTAATGCACAGTGTGAGGATCTGCAGCTCTACATGCCAAGAACAGATGCATACTGGTAAGTAGCATTTTCCTTCTTTGGCCCAGCAGGGCTCTGCTCTGGGCACTATCGAGGGCTATCTTTCTGCTATTTCGGCCTTTCTCAGGCTCCCTGATCAGCCCTCTCTTTTCAAGTCCCCTGTTGTAAATAGATTTCTCAAAGGCATTACACACCTTTTTCCTCCTATTCCTTTCGTGATGCCTCAGTGGGACTTGAATCTGGTTCTGACATACTTGATGTGCGCTCCCTTTGAGCCACTTCACAACTGTCCTCTTCGTCTTTTGACGTTAAAGACTGCTGTCCTGGTGGCCATCACTTCCGCCAGGCGAGTGAGTGAGCTCCAGGCTCTTTCCTGTAAGCCTCCTTTCAGTGCATCCGGACAAGGTTGTGCTCAGGCCCCGTCCTTCCTTTTTGCCAAAAGTGGTTACGGCCTTTCACATTGGGCAGACTATTACCTTGCCCACCTTTTTTCCGCCTCCGCATCCTTCTAGAGAGGAAGAGCGGCTCCACCGTCTGGACCCAAAACGTGCGCTTTCTTTTTATCTCAACCGCACACAGCAGTTCCGGGTGGATGACCAGCTTTTGTTGGCTACGTTGGCACCAAGAAAGGTCGGGCGGTCCATAAGAGAACCATCTCCCACTGGGTTGTCTTATGTATCAAAGCCTGTTACTCTTTGGCTAAAAAGAACCTCCGGTGGGGCTGCGTGCTCATTCCACCAGAGCTACTGCAGCCACTACTGCATTGGGACGTGGTGTCCCCCTGCAAGACCTATGTCAGGCAGCCACGTGGGCCTCGCTGCACACGTTTACCAAACATTACTGCCTGGGCAGCCAAGTCCGGAGAGACGGCTTCTGTGGCCGTTCTATTCTCCGTGACTTTCTGGTGTGATCTTTGTTCGCAGACCCACCACCGGGGTTGGTATTGCTGGGATATCTATTCTAAGGTAAGGAATCTATCACTATGTGTTTCTTTCAGATGCACAAGTTACTTACCTTCGGTAACGATATATCTGTAAGAAACATTAGTAGTGATAGATTCCTTACCGCCCCACCCATCCTCCCCGTTCTGCGAACTGATTTCTAGGGTTAAGGTCATCCCTTTCAGGGCCCTAGTTTCAATGCACCAGTGGTCAGTATCTTGCATGGCTCTGCGTTCCTGGCGTGGAAAGTCGTGTACAGAACTGACGTCCGCGCGCGTGGGCGGCGTCCAAGTAGCGCCCGCGATGTCATCTCGGCGACCACGACGCCAACGACGGACGCGGAGCCGCACAACGCCCCTACCGACGCGCAGGGGTACTGCTGACAAAAACTTTCCGGATCCAGTCTGACGCCTGGGGATATTCTAAGGTAAGGAATCTATCACTACTAATGTTTCTTACAGATATATCGTTACCGAAGGCAAGTAACTTGTGCTTTAGGTATGCTGCCTATATGCCCATTTTGACTTATTTCACCCCTGCAACATATTGCAGAAATGTATTCCCTTGGGTAAAAGTATCATATTCACAGTCACTTATATCAACATTTCTGGAAATAAAAAGCCCTTGTCTAACTTTCTTCTTGTCTGGATTTACTTGACATGTCTGTATTCCAGTCAGTAGACAGCAACTGTTCCATTCAGTCTTTGGTCTGTAAGTCGATTTGGTTTCAGCCGACAATTTTTCTGATTAAAGCTATTTGACTAAAAAGGTTTTGAACAAAACAAATATTTTGGACCTATTTAAGACAAATGTATATATTCTGGCAGGAAATGTTTCTGTCAAAATTAATTAAGCTGATCAACATTCTTCCAAGTTCCTAAAATAAATATAAAATCACTGCTGAAGGCTTAAAATCAAATTTGAGTGAGACTTGCAAAAAGGAGGATGAACAGAAAGGCGGTGCCAAAAGTGAAGGGGACATGGCAGTGTTAGGAGGTCCTCCCCATTATGGAAGTGAGGAAATGCATCATCTGTGGGGAAGTAGCGAGACAAAGGCTTGTTTCATTCCAGTTTACTTTCGCCGAAAATTGTTAAACCCAAAAGGGACAGTTAGCTTCTTCTTTTCAGTTTCTGCCAGGTGTTTCAGACCATTTAATTTATAAAAGCATTTCTGATCTTTTTTTTCCATTAATGTTTCTCGACCTTCCCATTTGACCTCAGGTTTCCTGAATCCTCAATGTGGTTTTGAACCAATGAGATGAAAGAGGTTCCTACATCACCTGCCCATGTGTAATAGGGCCTTGCATAAGGGCTTCTTAAAGTGACCTTTGTAGAAATCCTTCTCCACTATTGTCTTGCAAAGTAGGTCTCCCTACAGTTTAGTTTACTGTGTTGTTGGTTCCCACATTCAAAGCCCATTTTTTTCCAACTTAATTGCAATGAGATTCAGCACAACCTTGTGGGTGTGGGCTTCCAATTCGAAATTCAAGAATATTCCGTTTTTTGCCTGTTGTGTGATGCTTTTCCCTTTCATTAGTCGCGTAAAACGTGTTTGTTTATACCTGCTCTATTTGAAAATAGTTCTTCTTTAATGATTTGAATTTCTGTCCATTTTTTTGGACCAGCATTAGCCAAGACCTTTTGATTTTACAAAAAGATACATGCATTACACATACTTAAAATGCTTTTCAGCCAGCTTTCTTTATCCATTGGTGTGCTTTTGCTTCCACTAACCCCAACATACTGCAAAAGGCAATGGGTCAGCACACTTCAGCCATTGTTTCCTTTCTCTGTGGGTGACTGAAGCACAGTGCCGTCAGCCACGCTGAAAGTAGTCCCCTTCAGTGGCATGGACCACTGGGCCATTATGTACTTTTTTCTAAATAATAATTCTTAATATTTTTTACTTTTTAAAACTTTGTCAGCACTTGGCAACTCATCTGACACTGATATAGAGCCGTCCATTAAAAAATGGCTACCCTTGTGTGGTGTGTGGCATGCATGCACGCATGCATTCACGGGTGGCCATCTTTGAGTGTTTCTGTAAAACTTTATTCCAGAACCTCTGTGCACAGAAGCGTGGCCATGTTTTAATGGTTTTAATGCAGATTTACAAAATCTTTAATTTTTTTTTTTTAAAACAAGCATTTTCAAAGCCTGTAGATTGGCAATCCAATGCAGACCTCTTGGCTTTGCCACTGCTTGCTGAATACGTTTTTTGTACAGTTAATCTGCTTTCCTGTAGGCAAAAAATCTGTGGTTGATATTTACCTTAATCAATCCCTTACTTTTACTTGTGCGTTCGGCCATGTGGCTCTTCTGTAAAATCATGAATTGTGGTAAATCCTAATATGTCGGATTTTTCACAATGATTCAGTTATGTCTTTCATTTTGCAATTAATTTCCAATCATTTTGGGAATTACTCACTCAGTAGGAATCCTGATATTTATCTTTCTTTTATGTTTTGTTTCTGAAAGGCTGATAGAAGCCAATACACACATATCCCCTGTTGTAATGTGACCCTAAAAGTCTGAAAAAGAATAATTTTCCACATATATAAACTTTTCCTCTTGATAACGTCCATTAGTTTTCTTTATATATACATTGACATGCTGAATATAAACTCATTCCATTTCCAGAACAATGGAATAAGATACATATACTTTCCAGTAAACGGAGTGGTTCCAGAACGTTGAATTTAATCTATTAGTTCACTTTATATCTTTGGTTCTGTGTGCCATCAGTATGTGTTTGACATTTTGTTCTTGATGGCGATGATAATCACATTTTTTCCAATAGGTCATTTATATAACATACCCGTTCGTCTATGGATTTTGGACTCTCATCCCTTCGCCCCTCCCCTTTGTTTCCTCATGCCTACTGTGAATATGGGAATCCGTGTTGGAAAGCATATTGACGCTGAAGGCCGGATTTATTTGCCTTACCTACAAAACTGGAGCCATGTAAGATTTTATCTTGTTTCAAGAAGCTGTTAGTATATTTAATGATGTCCTTTCTTCTCTTCTTTGATGTTTGTTTAAAAGGATCAATGAGGACTGGGGCAACACTGGCTCATTTACTAGCAAAGAAATGGGTTTATTTATTTAATGTACCAGCAAAACAGTGCAGCGTTCCTCAGTCTCTTTGGATGGACATTCCTTTCTTTAATAACTCTTCAAAAGTCTAGTTGTTGTTGTGTCTAGCACTGTTGCATATTTAGGTATTGAAACACTCGTGCCAACTAGTTCCAGCACTATACATTTTTCCTTGGCTTTATAAACAGTGAGCCCAGAAGATGTACAATATAGTTCTCCATTGTATCCCTAATATTCCTCCTTTTGTATCCTGCATACCTCAACTCTTTTGGACTCAGGGTGCCGCCAGTCGGTCATCCATTCCATCCGGGTACAACAAGATCAACTAGTACATGGCACAACCGTACCGATTCGGTGTGTACATGGAGACATCAAAACCTATTCCCTAGCCGATGTCCCTCTTAAAATACCCAACCATGCTCCCATGATGTTCAAAGTAGGGGTAATGAACGATCTCCCGGAAAGACTAATCATAGGGACTGACAACCCCCACTTTACTACTTTGTGTAAAGCAGTATTACTTAACAGTTCAGCCTCTCCGAATATGCTAACCCAAAAACCCTGGTCCGGTGACCGTAACTTTGGTTTTGCCCAAAGTAATGATCCCACTCTCCAATTTGCGTGGGAGCAAGCCAGAAAAAACGGTTCTATTCCAACATTCCCCTGTTTTCAAATAAGGAATGGCCTTCTTTATCGTATAGGGAAACCAGGGGTTCTTCCACAACTACTTGTTCCCAAAAGCTTTCGAGACCAAGTTCTGTTTTTTTTTTTTTTGCTCATTCTCACCTTCTTGCAGGCCATAGCGGAGCTGAGAAAACGAGGGAAAATATCCTGAAACACTTTTTCTGGCCTGGCATTTTTGCTCATATATCAAAGTATTGTCAGGAATGCGAGGTATGTCAAAAGAATAATCCCTATAAGCTCCCTGCTGTCCCCTTACAACCACTTCCCTTAATAGGGATCCCGTTCGAGAGGGTGGGAATTCATCTAATCTGACCCCTCCCCAAGTCCAGAAAAGGAAACCAATACTCACTAGTCATTGTAGACTATGCGACAAGATATCCTGACGCTTTTCCCCTTAGGTCCCCAACTACTACCAACATGCCGAGAAACTGGTGGAGTTCTTCTCTGTAGTAGGCTTCCCCAAGGAGATCCTGACGGATCAGGGTACGCCATCCGTGTCACGTCTTATGTGCCAGGTTTGTACGTTGCTGAACATTAGTCACATCAAGACCTCAGTATATCACCCCCAGACTGACGGTCTTTGTGAGAGGTACAATGGGACGCTAAAATTGACACTTAAAAAGATGTTGACCAGCGAAGGAAAGGACTGGGACCCGCTCTTGCCCTCTTTGTCATTCGAGGACAGAAGCAAAGCAGTCTTGGGTGCTCCTCCTCTGAACTCCTGTACGGTCGCCAACCCAGGACCCTTCTTGAAATGACAAGGGAGGCCTGGGAACAAGAGAAGGCAGCAGAAACGCAAGACCTCCTTGATTATACAAAGGCCCCGAAATCAAGATTAGGGAAACTGAGGGACTTCGCATATTCCAACTTGGAGAAAGCCCAAGCGAAACAGAAAACCGATTATAATAAAGGAAAAAAGTGGAGACAATTCCAAGTTGGTGATTGGGTACTGCTGTTATAACCTTCGTCCCTAATAAAAGGGAAAACAACCTGGAAGGGTCCCTATAAAATAACAGAAACAATAGGACGCACCACCTATTTCTTACAAATCAGCCCAAATAATACACAAAGATACCATACTAACCTACTAGTGGTTAGGGCCCCCTCCCAAATCCACACATCTTTTACAGGTTCCCCATCCGACTCCCCCCTCCACGCTTGAACATCTGGTCATTAACAAAGACCTCACAACCTCAAAAACATCGGAGCCGACGGACATCTTACAGCCCTTTTCCGAGATATTCTCGGATTCGCTTGGTAGGACGTCTTTGGTTGAACATTCCATAACCACTGAACCCGGAATTGTAATAAAACAGCGTCCTTACCGGATACCCGCAGCTCGACGGCCTGCCATTGACAAAGAGATAGAGTGCATGCTATCCATGGGTGTTATACGGCCGTCCCAAAGTAATTGGTCCTCACCCATAGTCTTGGTCCCAAAACCGGATGGCTCAATACGAATCTGTATAGACTTTCGGGCCGTAAACGCTATCTCCAAGTTTGATGCCTATCCACTCCCACGAGGCGATGGGCTGATAGAGAAACTTGGGGAGGCCCAATGCAGTTCCACCATTGACCTTACCAAAGGTTATTGGCAGGTGCCCCTCCGAGAAGAGGATCAGGAAAAGACAGCTTTCGCCACTCCTAATGGGCTGTACAAATTTACGGTACTCCCATTTGGGTTACACGGGCCCCTGCCACCTTCCAAAGGCACATGAACACAGTCCTTAAGGGACACCAGCAGTATACCTCCGCATACCTGGATGACATTGTGATTTTCAGCCCCTCTTGGGAGGAACATCTTGTACATTGTCAACAGGTCCTTCTCGCCCTCAAAAAAGCCGGTCTTCACATTAACGCCAAAAAGTCCATAATGGCATTTCAAAAAGTGAAGTGCCTGGGATACTTGCTGGGAAACGTGTCATAGAACCACATGAAGAGAAAATCAAAGCTATTATTGAAACGCCCTTCCCAACCACCAAAAGAGAAGTTAGGGCTTTTCTCGGATTACTTGGATACTACCGCCGGTTTATATCTGGGTATTCAGACATAGCTACTCCCCTGACTAACTTGCTGAAGAAGGACGTGAGGAACAAAGATCTCTCTCATCCTTCACCAGAGGCTAGGGAAGCTTTCATCCATCTGAAAAAGGCCATAACATCCCGTTCTGTACTGGTATCCCCCAATTTTAACAAGCCCTTCATCCTTCAAACTGATGCATCTGACATAGGGCTGGGAGCTGTGCTATCCCAACTGTCTGACGAAGGCGAGGAACACCCCATTTTGTTTATAAGCAGAAAACTATTCCCCAGAGAATGCAAATATCCTACAATAGAAAAGGAATGTCTCGCCCTCAAATGGGCTGTGGAGAAGCTGCGATATTATCTAGAGGGTTCCTTCTTCACTCTATACACCGACCATGCTCCTTTGTTGTGGATGAGTTGCAACAAAGGAAATAACCCTAGAGTCTTAAGGTGGTTCCTTTCCCTTCAGCCTTTTCGCTTTGAGGTACAGCATCGCAAGGGCGCCGCGAATGGGAACGCTGTCTTTCTGTCTCGGATCCCGTATTTCCCCGAGCGGGAAAAATCTAGTGGGGGGTGTGTCACGATGCCACTGCCAAACAAGACTATATGGAACAGGAGATCGCCCTACCTGACCATGCCCTGCCCTTCTTCCTACAGAACGGCGACTTCCCAACTCTTCCGTTCGTAGCCAGAGAGCATCGGAGCCCCTTTAACAAACATAATGTTTGGGACATAAACCCCGCCCCCAAAGAGTGTGTCACATACAGTGTGCTCCCTGAGCCAATAGGCAGCGGCAGGATTGAAACCAAAAACCCTGGAAGAAGCCTGTCGGAGTGTGGGTTTGGGAGGAAGACGCCGGAAGAAAACGTGACCATCGGAAACCGTCTTGAGAAATCCCGAAACCAGCAGCGGTCTGAGCGGGAGGAAGGAGACGAGAACACGAACCCCGGGAACAACGCCGAAACCGGAACTACAAGGGTCGTGTCTGACGCAGCCCAAGAAGGGAGAGAACCCCAGCGACACCACGCAGGAGCGGGGGTTCGGGCTCGCATAAGGGCACTTAGGGGGAGGCTGGGTGCAGATGCGACATAGGAGCTGCAATAGAGCGCACCACCCGCCTGCAAAACCCTTCCCTCACACTTGGTGGATTCGTTTTGGGTTAAGGTGCAGAAGCTCCCTTCACTCCCTCCCTACAAATCCCGGACTCCAGAAACCGGTCATTAATTCAGTCCCATGTGTTCTTTTGTTTTCCCTGCCCGAGAGATCTGAAGCAAGAAGACTCCCGGAGACACCTCCCATTACTGAGAAGCGGATAGAAGACGCCAAAGCTATTCCTTTCCTTGTGTTGAAACACAGGATGCATATTTCTGTTAAATAAAGAAAGCTAAACAAAGGAGAAACAAGCCTCTCTACATCTTTTCCCTCCCCACCCAGTCCCACCCATTTAGTATAAGGAAGTTCACGCAAAATTGTATGCTGTCATCTGGTCTTGGTGTTAACATCTCTGGATAATTCCATTCACTTATTGTCAGCCCTAGTATATGATTTATCAAATTGTATTGCCCCTCTTTTTGGACCCCAGGTTCTTTATACTAACAAAGTCTTTGTTTTCAACCATATGCATGCCTCTTCAAGCTTTCCAATTCTGTGGCTGATATCCGGATCCACCGAGAGTTCTCTGATAATAATGTGCTATGGTGCAAGAATTTAAGATCCAATTCTTTTTGTTGTGAGAGACTGAGATTATAGGAGTTTAACAGCAGAAGGCTGGTAGCTCTGAGTTTGTAGTAAGGACTGGTATAGTTATTAAAATAAGCCACTCTACATGCTGTCATATTAGGGATTTGACAAGGTTCAACCCATTTCTCGAGATAGGATACCTGGACCACCTCTGGTCATGTCAAGCTTCTGAAATTTGTATCTTATAAGAACTTCAGTTTTAAGGAAGACACCAACCTGTATCAGGGCTGGGTAACAGGACTGATACCCTGTCATCTTTAGAAAAACAAGGGTACCTTAGTTGTATGGTTCCTAGTGGGAGTACTGTTGAACTCTGGTTTGCATCTTTCATTCACTTTTTATAATATGCAACACATGTTTGGGTTGTAGATCATGTTGCTGTTCAAGGGGACTAATCAAATCCTATGGCGTTTGTAATATAAAAAGAGGTACCCAGAGTGATGTGTCTTCCCACACATTACTCTGGGTACATAGCATCAGTCTTCTTGAGGAGGGTTTTGTGGTTCAATTTTGGGATAATAGAGACTGGTTCTGATACATTTGATTTTCAGTAACTTTTGGATTTTTTTCATTCTCTTGGATATGAATCCAGTAGGTTAACCTGTAAGTACTTTTTTGGGAAGCCACCCAAGTAAACGCATGTGGCAGAGCAATGACTGCTTTTCCTGTAGTCAAGGTTCTTAGTGGTGTGGCCATGGGGATACTGAGTGTCTACCATCACCAACATATATTTGTATTCATAACTTCCATTTCGACTTGAACTAGACTGGGAAACGAAAGAAGGGTGTCTTTGGTGCAGCTTTTCCACAGGGGTAACAGGGATATCCTATGTGTTGTAGATCACTGCCCAGTAAAACATACAGACTTTGGGAAAACTCAGCAGTCTGCGAGAAGAAGACCTTAGTGGGTAAAGAATATCTTCTTTACTGACCTACAATAATATGATATATGTAATATCCCCAGTCGGAAACTGGTTCATATTGCTACTGCTTGTGGTGATCTCAGTATCCCATTCTTCCTCCTCAAAAGCCCCCAGATCTACCTCCCAACTGTCTTTTAACTTCTGGAATTAGTCTGGCAAGTTATTTATTATTTTGTATAGATCAGAGATGCTGCCTTCTTCCTAAGGGGTCATTTAATACCCTGTCCTCCAATGAGGAGGATTCAGGTAGCTCTGTGTCCTTTGACATGTGACTCATTAGGGCATGTCTATTCTACATTGACGGAAGCCTCTCAATGGCAGGTAGTTTTTATTAATTCTGCAGGTCCCTAAATTGAATCATCTCAGTGTCCGCCCATCTGTCATCCAATTTACTTATTCCAAATTGGTCCCAGCCTTGGGAACTTTCCAGTATGCCTACCGTATCTAGCATATCACTGTCCTACAGTGGGCTTTCCCCAGTGAGAATTGTCTCCCACCCCAGGAATCTATTGGCATCTTTCCAGACTGATATCACTATTGATGTATGGTTCAGCAGGTGCTATGTAGACTGAGCGGAGGTTGATTATCCTCCCATCCCATGTTTTTGACTGTATTCCATATCTACCGGCGTCATTAGGCCATGTTTTTTGGGGAACATATGGTACAGATTTTATAATCAGAATTCCCACCTCCCCTTTGAGTTGAGTGTCTTGAACCATCACAATTTCTGGTCTATGCCTATTGCGGAACTGCAAGGCCACCCCCTTTTAATTTTGCCACCCAGTCCATTGACATTCCAGGAGAGTTTCAATGTAGTGGTACATCAGGGTTGGTTTTGCTCACTTCCCATCTTACTTCCATTATGGCCCTACCTCAGTGGATTTTTGATGTTCCCACTGATACGGGTTGTCTCCCTCCCCCCAGCTCCCCGCCATGGCCCATAGGTGATGCAAAGAACAAAAATCCTAAATCCCCTCTTATCCGACATCCAGTCTTGCAACCTTTGCAGATTTCAAAGTCTCTGGAGGGCACCCGGCCAGCCATCCATCTGCCAAGCACAACCCTCTACAGAGTTATCTGATTTAAGTGTTATGAGCAGGTCTCCAGCCCTCAGTCCTCCTCCGCAGTTCCAAAGTGCCATGTATTTTGAATCTTTGGCTTGGAGGGCTTTTTTTTTTTTACCTCTTCAAAACTGTGCCTTTGCCTCTGAACCACTAGTGTGAAGTCAAAAAAGATGAAAACTGTCGCATTTTCAAACTTGATGTGTTCCATCTGCCAGACTGCTTGGAGAATTGCACCCCAGTCATGATAGTTGAAGATCCTTTCTATTCTAGTGCTGGGAGGCTCCCCGGGTTTGTTTGGGGGGGGGGGGGGCGGGGGAGAGTGAGTGGTGGAATATGTGCTCTTTCTGTATTTCTGTATTTCAAATTTTTGAATAGACCCTTTGGTTTGAGGGTGTTCAGTATCAAGTCCTCCAGAAAGAATTCTATGCCGGGCCCTTCCACCTTCTCCGGGGCGCCTCATAGTAGTCAATCCCCATCATAATTTGCTTGTTTTCTTTGACGCAGTCTGTGCACTTGTTCGTTCAGGGTTGTACCATCCTCCACAGCTTTTTCCATTTCTGTGACTGTCTGACTGCCATAGGTTCACCTCTAATGTCACAGAGTCAATCTTCGGTTCCAGAAAATGCCCCACTTCATGTCTGCCTTTTATTATGTCCCTGAGGGAGGGTTCGGGGACCCTTCCACAGTCACCTCCCCAACGAAGCACAGAGTAGCTCACGAGGAGGCCTCCACATGCAGTCTCCGCGCCGCATATTAAGCCATCTTATTTTGTTGACCTCCTCTGCCACCTCACCCCGCACCATGCCAGGCCATGGTACGTTGTTAAAATGTGGATATTCACCTCTCCACCTTCAAGTGTCCTAGTCTGTAGGCCCTCAGGATTTCGAATTCCCCACCGGGAAGAAGATCTGATATGTAGGGTGTTACCTCCGTCTGCCAAGGTGGGCAGAGAAGGAACCTCCTTTCTAAGCCACCGTTGTAATCCCCCTTCTAGTGGCCTCTCAGTTTTCACTTTCTCCAGTGCGGAGTCTTGGCCTGCTGTCATTAATGGTCCATCCCAATACAGGCAAGGCAGGTGCACGGAACACCCTTCCACATATCTTCTTTTATTGCCCCTTATGATCTGCGGGTCCTCCTAGCTTCAGGGGTGGGGAGGAGGGAACAGGGAGAGCGTTCCCACTCCTCTCCAATGGCCCCCAAATGAGTCGGCTGGCTGTGGGTCAATATGTTCTTCTTTAAGGCCCCCACAGTTGATGGTAACCATGCAGGGAGCAGAAGAACTCCAGGGCGGAGAGAGCAGGTAGATGGACTGACTCTTGCGGCCTCCCTACTGATACCAGGCGCTGCTGCCGCCGTCATTGGCCGTTTGCTGTGTCTTTGCTTCAGTGGGGGAGAGCCCTCCTCCTCTCTCCTCTGATGGCTCCTCTCACAGTTTAGCAGTCCTTTATGCCAACCTTAGTCTTGTCATCCACATTGTCACCCTTGCCCCCTTCTCTCTGGCAGTCTCCTCCACAATGGGGACAAAATCTCGAAATAGGAGAAGGCGGGGATGAAGCATCTCCTCGCAACCCTCCTCAAAAGTCACCACCAATGCCAGGCCCAGCCGCAACCTCTCCCCCCATCCCCACTCAACACCAGTCCTCTGGCTCCTCCCAGTCGAGGCTGGAGATGTCTCCCTATCTTCGGCCACACTCGCGTCAGTGGCAGGAACAGCTAAGCTGTCCCGATTTCGGGGATTCAACCTCTGGCGGGCCCTGAATCTTGATCAGGCAGCTCCCCCTCTGCCTCAGGTCAGAAAGTTGGATTATGGAACAGATTTTGAGGGATAATTGTAGTCTCCTCTGGAGCTACTTTGTTAAGCGGACATCTTGATCACCTCTCCCTTTAAAGAAAGGCCTTAAGAACTGATGAGTTTAGCTAAGTAATTGACATAGATCTTTAAAAAAATAGTGGGACGAACGAAAAATCCTTGAAGAGCTCCCTGTGATAAAGATTTCAATTGAGAGCTAGATGTAGGCATATAGATAGCCCGGTTGTGACTTGTAGGTATGAGATAAACCATACTCCAGCCACATGGAGACAAGCCAACAGGTGGTTGAGGGAAACAGTGCGGAAGGCTGAAGGAAGGTCTAGTAGGACTAGAGCTGTAGACCTTACCTCTTCCAATACAAATCTGAGATAGTCCAGATTTTAGCCTAAAGCTGCCTTGGTGCTGTGAAGGGGCCACAAGTAGAACTAGACTGGATCAAAAACCTGATTTCTTTCAGAGGTTAGATAGCCTCTTAGTTAGTGATGAGTGGAGAGAGAAGAGAAATATGGTGAAAGTTGCTAATTCAGCTCATGCCTTTTACCTCTAACAAATTGGACTGACACTAAAATCAATGATAGTAAAAGCTACTTTTGCAGAATTACCTAACAAATAGCAAATATGATTGTAATATTCTTACTTTTGTCTTCCTTTAGCCTATTCAACATCCATTATATTTTTTGAAGGCGGGCCCAAAATAAATAATACCAAACAGAGAACTAGGATTGCTTTCTGCTCTATCCTGTGGAATAGCATGCTGTGCTTCCAGAGCTATTTCTTACTGCTGTCATTTGTGTCACAATCTACAATAGATTTAATTCTTTCTGAGACAGAATCTAAAATCTTTTTGACAACCTACATTACAAAGCAATGGAAATGTGTTTGATACTTCTGAGTTACATTTTATTGCACGTTTCTGAAATCGTCGTGAAAAATTGGTTGTTTTTCCAGTTTACAAAATAATTATGAATACTGTAGATAATTGCTCTTATTTTTGTTTTTCCAGTTTACAAAATAATTATGAATACTGTAGATAATTGCTCTTATTTTTGTTTTTCCAGTTTACAAAATAATTATGAATACTGTAGATAATTGCTCTTATTTTTGTTTTTCCAGCCAAAGTCAAATATCATTGGTTTGATTCATGAAATGATTGCCAAATTTAATGAAGAGCTTCCTATGTATTCGCTGTCAGCTGCTGATGCGCAAGAGAAGTTCGAACTTCTGTCATATATTTCAAAAGTCACTGAAGGTTAGTCCTTTTTTGAGCTCTTTAAATAAACTGCAGACTCTGAGATTAAAATAATTCAGTCTGTCTCTCAAGTAAAATCAACAGTTGTGATTCTAATTCTTTTTGTCTCTTTAGTTTAGGTGTAAATAAGGTAGTAAAGTTTCTTAAACCATGGACACAGAATTAAAAACTCATGCAAGTGTTTTCCCTCTTTTGCTGCATAATACATTTGGTCTCGCTTAAAATGTTGTGAAAAACACAAATCCCCTCTAAGACTTTTGAACATTCTGCCTTATTTGATATAAAAAGGTATTCTTATTGTATTTCACAACAAGCAATACATTCCGTTTTGGACAAATCACATTAAAATATGTTCCTTTGTCTCTGAGCTGGGTACAGCATCTTTCAAAGTCACAAATCAAAGCTAATGTCTAGATCGCTTTCTTGGCAGATACTCACACACTGCCCATCAAATGCTTTATTTCATGATCTAAGGACATTCCTATAGCTAACAGTGAACAATGGCCCTGCCAACTAAAACCCCTTGATTGAAACATTAGAATGCTTTTGTGGATTTAACTTGTGGAATCAAGCTGGTGAAAGTTAACTATCAACATTTTCACTGTACCTTAGAACTCTAAATTTGCAGCCACAAAAATAAAAATCCTGTTTGTGCATTTTTTGAAAATGGCATTCAGACGCCACAGGGTTAAGTGGGCATCTAAAAGGATAAGGTCCCCACCTGGAAGAAGTCACGCAAATTAAATTAAATAAATTTGTGTTCAGTTCCTGGTAACATGACCCAAAGCAGTCTGGCTTAAATTAAAGCCAATGTGTAAAGTATTTAACAGTGCATACAAAGTAGAAAAAGACACACAATCCATTGTAAAATAAAGGGAAACATTTTATGAGTAAAATAAGATAAAAATGACAACACTCCAATAAGGAGACCTGGATAGTTGAAATTTTAAAGATTTCAGTGAAAATAGCACCAAAAAGCACAAAGCGTCAGTGATAGTCTATGGAAGGGGTAGACTGATAATCTAGGCGTACAGTCTAGTACAGCAGGTAGATTGATCCTGATGAAAGTTTGGAAGTCAATATGTCTGAAAAGGTTTCTAAGTCATAACACAGAAAAATGCTCCCTGAGCTTGCAGCCACTGAAATTGTAGCCACCATGGTGGAACCAAAGGCCGGCTACTTGAAGCATGTTGGTTCTGCTGGAGGCCTGGAGCTCTACAGATTTTTTACTGAAAATGTTCCAAGTCCCAACTCAGAATGGGACTCAGTCATTTTTTCAGAGGTGCTGAGTGTCTTGCTGGAATGAAGCTGAAATGTAATCCAATGCCACGGAACTGCTGGGCAGGGTCTTTTTCCCTGTAGGTCTCCCTAAAGCTCTGGAGGAAAGGTTTTTCAAAGTTTCAACACTTTATTCTGGTCCCCAAACAACCACAGGAGTACACTTCTAAGCACCCCAGGGTTTAGTTGGGGGGCATTTAAAGACTCTCGGGATGTCAGGCAGAGTCCAACAGCAAAGTCCAGTCCAGGTCTAGTTGCCACTGGCCGGGTAGACATTTCCAGGAAAAGGCCTGTTGCAGGTTGATGTGTACCTGTAACTACACAGGAGGTCAGCCAACTGACCCTTAGACTCCACCTCTTTTTGCTGAGTACATGAGAAAGCAGGCCCAGTCCTTCAGGGTTCCTCTCAGGACACATACAGTAGGTAAAGTCCTCTACTTATCTTCCACAGGTCCAGGAAGTGTTCTGAACAGGATCCCTGGGGATGCAACATTAATGCCTGGCACCAGTTAGTGAGTGAGGAGGACTCCTGTTTGCTCTCTAAATAATGGACTAAAAGTTGCCGGGGCCAATCCTACCCGTTTTTTCCCTAGTTCCTGTCTGCCTTACTGCAAACAATGTGTGCACACCCAGAGGTGTGGCTACGATAATGAGCAGTCCTCTCCTCTGCAGTCGCACAAAGCCAGTTCTGGGGGGAGTTTACCTTCAACTGGGTTAAGTGCCAGCTTAACTATGGGGGGCATAAGCTGGGTGTAGGACTTAGCCTTTTTGGTTAAAGTTCCCTAAACTTTTTGCTTTCCCCCTAGACTGTTTTCCTGACCTAGAGATGCCAATTTAGATGCTTTGGGTACTTTGCCACTGCTGATCAGTGTCAAAGTACAGGAGTTCCCTGTGTAAAATGTATGGTGATTGGTTGGCCATGATTGGTATGTTTGACTTACTAGTAAAAGTCCCTAGTGATGTGCACTGTGTGTGCAAGGGCTAGTAATGCAAAGGCGCGCAGAGAAGGGAACTCAGGCCTTCAATGTAGGGCCTGCACGCAGAATGCTAAGTTAGCATGTTGTCCTGACAAGTGCAACCACTTGTCGGGCCTGATTTTCCCTTTTACATACACATGGGGCACCCCTGTGGTAGGTCTCAGGTAACCCCTGGGCAGGGTGCAGTGTAGGTAAACAGAACTTAAACTGAGGTGTGTGTTATGTTCTGGCAGTGAAAAACTCTCAATTTCGTTTTTCACTACGAAAGGCCATTCTGCCCATAGGACAGAATGGGGGAGGCTAGGTGTTGTATTTGTTAGCCTAGTTTCCTGTCAGTTTATAATGGAGAGGTGAAGTTTGGTATGTGTGAACTCACAGTGTCATAATGCATCTTTCTGTAAAGGTGGTTTTGTCACAGTGTGTTTATAAACCACTCTTTTAGAAGTGGCTGAGTTTTGTGCTGAGCATTTCTGTGTGTCTCTGAAATGTGGATTGTCTGTCTGGAATTGAAAGGTGAGAGGAGCTGGGAGAGGTCTTGACCCAGGGAGGGGTTGAGATGGCACCAGGCTGCCCTGCATCTGGATAGTAGGGGGAGGAGAAGCCCGTGAGGTGAAAAGGCCTGGGCTGGTGCTATAAACCAATTGACCCATCTCCTGCTGAGTGATTAAGGATCCAGACCCCCAGTATCAAAGGGAGAGAGGTGACACTGGGAGGGAGACACCCAGAACTGATTTAGGAGGGGTCAGGGACCCTGAGCACATACAAACTTCAAAGACAGTAAGGGGTATAACTATGAGAGCTGAAACCCCTGAACGTTGGAATGAAACAGATATGGATTGAGACTGAAAAGGCTTGGACCCATTCTGTGGTCAAGAGGAACCTCTGCTAAAGAAGGAACAACTGAAGAGACTGTGGTGGATAGGCCAACCCTTGCTTCGTGATCTGGGGCTGGTCTGCAGTTTGCTGTTCTAACTAAGTAAGAGGCTGTTGGGACAGTGCTTGGAGGAGCTGGGTCCCCCTGCTTGAAGAAGACTGTGCTTTGTGCTGTGTCTTGTAACCCCAAGGGCCCGAGGTGAGCTGGCTCCCTGTTTGGAAATACAGGATCATAAAAGTTTCCGGAGAAGTTCCAAGCAACGCGGTGTGCGCGTGCTTTGTGCCGCTTGAGACCCTCAGAAGTTGTGCCGTGTGATCGTGGGCATGCAGGAGTAAGCTAAGTCTAAGACGCGCAGAGTGCGTGTTGTGGTGCAGGCCGCGGCGTTGGTGAGGAGCGTCTGGTCGTGGAGTGCACAGGGAGACGAGGCGAGGCTCGGACGCGCAAGTGTGCGTGTCGTGGTGCAGCCCGGGTGCTAGTGAAGAGCGCCTGGGCCTCGTGTGCACCAAAGGAAGCAGCGAGACTCGGACGCGCAGTGTGCGTGTCGTGGTGCAGCCAGGCGTTGGTGAGGAGCGCCTGGGCCTCGTAGGCACCAAAAGAAGAAGTGAATCTCCGACGTGCAAGGGTGCGTGTCGTGGTGCAGCCAGGGCGTGAGGAAGAGCGCCTGGACATCGTGTGCACCGGGAGAAGAGGTGAGGCTCAAACGCGCAGGGTGCGTGTTGAGGTGCAAGCGGAGCGTTGGTGAAGAGCGCCGTATCGTCGTGAGCACCAGAGAAGAGGCAAGTCTCGGACGCGCTGTGTGCGTGTCGAAGTATAACCTGAGGTGCTGGTGAGGAGTGCCGGGTTAGGTTGTGCACCAAACTGAAGTAAAGTCTCCACAGTGCTGAGGGGGGGTCTCGGTGTGGACCGAGTCCGCCAGAGTGAGGGCCAAGTCATCGGGGCCCTCGGAGTTCATCAGTAGCGGCCCGGACCGGCAGCCACTGAAGAGCTGAGCCGCCGGCCCGAGTCCGCCAAAACCCGTGACGGAGTTCTGGATCATGGCCCAAGTCGCTGATGTCGGGGAGGAGAGTGGGATCGCGCCCCCCCAGGTAACATGGATCAACACCTGGGGTGGGGTGCGGGCCCGTAGGGACACTCTCTCGGCCTTTCGCTCAGTCAGCTGCGCGAGCCGCTGCTTCGGCTCGGATCCCGGCCCTTGCTGACCCAGGACGGGGCAGTACTGGGGCCGGAGTGGGAAGCAGTACTTTGTGTGTCATCATTTGATCCATAACGGGGGCACTGTTACTAGAGCACGTAAAACTGTCGTATTACACAATTGCATTATTGCTGCTAACGAACTATCGAACTGTCGTATGACGCCTGACCTCATTTGTGCGTAACGAACTTTATGCTTGTTGCGCTACGCACTGCGTTATTTCTCCCATGCATATTATTTGATTGTAACGTAGCGCATTGTATGATTTCGTCAGTGCACAGTATCTGAGTATAACGTGCGCAGTGTATTATTTCTTTATTGCACCGCACAGGATTGTAGCGTGACGCATTGCTTTGTTTCTTCCTGGTACAGGGCATGCTGGTGGTGATACGCATTGCATTATTCCTTCAATTGCAAAGTACATGACTGTGGCGCTACGTATGGCATTATTTCTCTGTTGCACAGTATAAGAGAATATCGTTACGCATTGCAGTATTGTTTCCTTATGCAACGTGTGTGTTTCTAGCAATACGACTGGTCTAACCTTTTGGGAAACGGTTAGAGAAGAGCTTAACTGTTGGTTAGACGTGGTGGTTGGGATTAGAACCTACCAACCCACCGGAATGAATACTACCCATTCTTATATGTTGATTTTGTATCGTGTGGTCGTATCGTATCATTTCTTATATAAAGATTATACTCTTTTTATCAATACTCGTGTGGAGTCTATTTGTGATGACATCATGGGGTTATTGTGAGCGTGGTTGCACGTACTGAACACTCGTGCCTTGGAGATAAGCCTGGCTGCTCGTGCCAAGCTACTAAGGGGGTGAGCAGGGCTGTCTCAGATGGTGTCCTTACTTAGCCTAACGTTGAAGCAAGGGGTCGAGGGCGCACGCCTCCAGCATTTGGTGGCGGCGGTAAGCAACAGGGACCTCCACTTCCAACATTTGGCGGCAGAGCGGTGGGATTCGATCCTAATAGAAAGTAAACGCGTATGTGCAGAACCACTCACAGTAATTGGTGTTAATCATAAATTGATTGTAGACCGCGATACAACAACATATTGTTTTTTGATTTGGTGGTTCTAAGTTTAATCTACACATCATGTCTCAGGGGGAGAGCCAGATAGCCGGTGAGGCTGAGATTGCAGAATTGGAGTTTGACATTGAGGCACTGTTTACCTACAAGGTCGATCAGTCGAGGAAATTCTGCAGGGCTTTGGGATGTCCCATGAAGAGTAGCGCCAAGAAGGAGGAGCTGCAGGTGGCCTTGAGGGTCTGGTGGGAAGCCAAAGAGGCTCAGGAGACAGGTGATGGTGAGGTGGATGAGGATGACCCAGGGAATGGATTTGGTCCACAGGATTTGCCAGTGGAAGGACCAGCCGCAGGGGCTGGTAGTAGCCATTCAGGGAGGAGTTTCTCACCAGAGGAGTTGGAGGAAAACCAAAGGGTCAGGCTGCATGAGTTGGAGGTGTTAAAACTTAAAACTCAAGCAGAGGAGACCAGGAACGCTCTCGCGTTGGAAGAGAAACGGCTTCTCTTCGCTCATGAGTTAAGCATGAGGGAACTGGACATTAAGGGTAGACAAGCAGAGTCCAGTGTGATTGGTGGCAGCGCACAGCCAGTGCCAAGTGTGGATGAGTACAAGAGTGCACTGGAGGATTGGGTAGTGGTCAACATGGTAAATGATTTCGAGGGGTTATCAGATTTGGCCCCAGGTGAGCCTGGGCTCTGAAATTATTTTCCAGGATTGCGCCACCCCGGGTTAGGGTGTGGGTTCCTCGATTCCCGGGAGCCTACACGAGAACCGGACCCCTGGTCATGGGTCCGGGGGCCTGAAGGGGCCCCAGAGGGAAGGAGGGCCAGGTGGCGCGAGGAGATCCCAGAGTAGGGAGGAGTGGTTGCTGGCTAGCCCCTTGTCTCCAAAGGGGGGGAGGCAGAGTGAGCAGCACCCCCAGGGATCAGCAGCACCACCAGGAAACTGGGGGGGGGCCGTAGGAGAGCCCCCGGGTGGAGGACTCGTGCCTGGGTGCCAGCAGTGTGGGGAAGAACACCTAGCGTCAGGAGGGCGTGGGGAGTCTGTAGCCAGAGCCCCTGCCGTTCTCAAGTTTGTGGGTGCCATTCCTAAGTGGCAGGCCCAGAAAACTAAATGGAAGATTAAGAAAGGGTTGTGTTCCCCGGTGGGGACACCAAGGGGACATGGTCCAGCCAGTAGAGCTGGGTCCCCTGGGAGTGACCAAGGTAGACCCACTCTTAATCTAGAGGACAGGATAATTGGAGGTAGTATCCTGCCCGATGGGTCTCCCCAGGACCACTCCAGGGAGGGGTTGGCATGGGTCCAGCACCCCTGGAGGGGTCCCCCTGGCGGGGGGGATCCATGGAACAGCATTGTTGGCTCAGGGGGTGGTGATCAAGAAGTCCCCCTGGGGGTAGGAAGGCGAGGAACAGGAGGGTGTCCCTGTGGTAGAGGGCCTGCGTCCTGGTTCTATCGCCCAAAGCCGGAAAGTCCATCAAAGTAATGATTGGTCTCCCCTGGCTTTTGGCTGGTAGGGGGTTGTGTAGGACTTGGCCTTTTTGGTTAAAGTTCCCTAAACTTTTTGCTTTCCCCCTAGACCGTTTTCCTGACCTAGAGATGCCAATTTAGATGCTTTGGGTACTTTGCCACTGCTGATCAGTGTCAAAGTACAGGAGTTCCCTGTGTAAAATGTATGGTGATTGGTTGGCCATGATTGGTATGTTTGCCTTACTAGTAAAAGTCCCTAGTGATGTGCACTGTGCGTGCAAGGGCTAGTAATGCAAGGGCGCGCAGAGAAGGGAACTCAGGTCTTCAGTGTAGGGCCTGCGCGCAGAATGCTAAGTTAGCATGTTGTCCTGACAAGTGCAACCACTTGTCAGGCCTGACTTTCCCTTTTACATACACATGGGGCACTCCTGTGGTAGGTCTCAGGTAAACCCTGGGCAGGGTGCAGTGTAGGTAAAAGGCAGAACATAAACTGAGGTGTGTGTTATGTTCTGGCAGTGAAAAACTCTCCATTTCGTTTTTCACTAATGAAAGGCCATTCTGGCCATAGGACAGAATGGGGGAGGCTAGGTGTTGTATTTGTTAGCCTAGTTTCCTGTCAGTTTATAATGGAGAGGTGAAGTTTGGTATGTGTGAACTCAGTGTCATAATGCATCTTTCTGTAAAGGTGGTTTTGTCACTGTGTGTTTATAAACCACTCTTTTAGAAGTGGCTGAGTTTTGTGCTCTGAGCATTTCTGTGTGTCTCTGAAATGTGGATTGTCTGTCTGGAATTGAAAGGTGAGAGGAGCTGGGAGAGGTCTTGACCCAGGGAGGGGTTGAGATGTCACCAGGCTGCCCTGCATCTGGAGAGTAGGGGGGAGGAGAAGCCCGGGAGGTGAAAAGGCCTGGGCTGGTGCTATAAACCAACTGACCCATCTCCTGCTGAGTGATTAAGGATCCAGACCCCCAGTATCAAAGGGAGAGAGGTGACACTGGGAGGGAGACACCCAGAACTGATTTAGAGAGGAGTCAGGGACCCCCTGAGCACATATAAACTTCAAAGACAGTAAGGGGTATAACTATGAGAGCTGAAACCCCTGAACGTTGGAATGAAACAGATATGGATTGAGACTGAAAAGGCTTGGACCCATTCTGTGGTCAAGAGGAACCTCTGCTAAAGAAGGAACAACTGAAGAGACTGTGGTGGATAGGCCAACCCTTGCTTCGTGATCTGGGGCTGGTCTGCAGTTTGCTGTTCTAACTAAGGAAGAGGCTGTTGGGACTGTGCTTGGAGGCGCTGGGTCCCCCTGCTTGAAGAAGACTGTGCTTTGTGCTGTGTCTTGTAACCCCAAGGGCCCGAGGTGAGCTGGCTCCCTGTTTGGAAATACAGGATCATAAAAGTTTCCGGAGAAGTCCCAAGCAGCGCGGTGTGCGCGTGCTTTGTGCCGCTTGAGACCCTCAGAAGTTGTGCCGTGTGATTGTGGGCACGCAGGAGTAAGCCAAGTCTAAGACGCGCAGAGTGCGTGTCGTGGTACAGGCCAAGGCATTGGTGAGGAGCATGGTCGTGGAGTGCACAGGGAGACGGGGCGAGGCTCGGACGCACAAGTGTGCGTGTCGTGGTGCAGCCCGGGTGCTAGTGAAGAGCGCCTGGGCCTCGTGTGCACCAAAGGAAGCAGCGAGACTCGGACGCGCAGTGTGCGTGTCATGGTGCAGCCAGGGCGTTGGTGAGGAGCGCCTGGACCTCGTGTGCACCAGCGGAAGAAGTGAGTTTCGGACGCGCTGGGTGTGTGTCGTGGTGCAGCCCGGGTGTTGGTGAGGAGCGCCTGGGCCTCGTAGGCACCAAAAGAAGAAGTGAGTCTCCGACGTGCAAGGGCGTGAGGAAGAGCGCCTGGACATCGTGTGCACCGGGAGAAGAGGTGAGACTCGGACGCGCAGGAGTGCGTGTCGTGGTGCAGCCAGGGCGTGAGGAAGAGCGCCTGGACATCGTGTGCACCGGGAGAAGAGGCGAGGCTCGAACGCGCAGGGTGCGTGTTGAGGTGCAAGCGGAGCGTTGGGGAAGAGTGCCGGATCGTCGTGAGCACCAGAGAAGAGGCAAGTCTCGGACACGCGGTGTGCGTGTCGAAGTACAACCTGAGGTGCTGGTGAGGAGTGCAGGTTAGGTTGTGCACCAAACTGAAGTAAAGTCTCCACAGTGCTGAGGGCGGGTCTCGGTGTGGACCGAGTCCGCCGGAGTGAGGGCCAAGTCATCGGGGCCCTCGGAGTTCATCAGTAGCGGCTCGGACTGGCAGCCACGGAAGAGCTGAGCCGCCGGCCCGAGTCCGCCAAAACCCGTGACGGAGTTCTGGATCAAGGCCCAAGTTGCTGATGTCAGGGAGGAGAGTGGGATCGCGCCCCCCCAGGTAATGTGGATCAACACCTGGGGTGGGGTGCGGGCCCGGAGGGACACTCTCTCGGCCTCCCGCTCAGTCAGCTGTGCGAGCCGTTGCTTCGGCTCGGATCCCGGCCCTTGCTGACCCAGGACGGGGCAGTACTGGGGCCGGAGTGGGAAGCAGTACTTTGTGTGTCATCATTTGATCCATAACGGGGGCACTGTTACTGGAGCACGTAAAACTGTCGTATTATACAATTGCATTATTCCTGCTAACGAACTATCGAACTGTCGTATGACGCCTGACCTCATTTGTGCCTAACGAACTTTATGCTTGGTGCGCTACGCACTGCGTTATTTCTCCCATGCATATTATTTGATTGTAACGTAGCGCATTGTATGATTTTGTCAGTCACAGTATCTGAGTATAACGTGGCGCAGTGTATTATTTCTTTATTGCACCGCACAGGATTAAAGCGTGACGCATTGCTTTGTTTCTTCCTGGTACAGGGCATGCTAGTGGTGATACGCATTGCATTATTCCTTCAATTGCAAAGTACATGACTGTGGCGCTACGTATGGCATTATTTCTCTGTTGCACAGTATAAGAGAATATCGTTACGCATTGCAGTATTGTTTCCTTATGCAACGTGTGTGTTTCTAGCATTACAACTGGTCTAACCTATTGGGAAACGGTTAGAGAAGAGCTTAACTGTTGGTTAGAAGCGGTGGTTGGGATTAGAACCTACCAACCCACCAGAAAGAATACTACCCATTCTTATATGTTGATTTTGTATCGTGTGGTCGTATCGTATAATTTCTTATATAAAGATTATACTCTTTTTATCAATACTCGTGTGGAGACTATTTGTGATGACATCATGGGGTTATTGTGAGCGTGGTTGCACGTACTGAACACTCGTGCCTTGGAGATAAGCCTGGCTGCTCGTGCCAAGCTACTAACGGGGTGAGCAGGGCTTTCTCAGACGGTGTCCTTACTTAGCCTAATGTTGAAGCGAGGGGTCGAGGGCGCATGCCTCCAGCATTTGGTGGCGGCGGTAAGCGACAGGGACCTCCACTTCCAACACTGGGGCTTTCCAAGTGTCATCTAACGTTTCCTTGTGATATGGCAGACCCTTTTGAAGATAATTAAGTTCTTGGACCCACCCCAACTGGTCTTCCTGCCCTACTCCCAGGCCACTGTCTCTCCTTTGGGAACTGTTTGTTTCAACTCTTTTAGTCAGCCAAGTGCAACCAGATCAGTTGATGGACAGCTAATGTAAATTAACCTCCAGCAGCTTCAGACAGGGTAGAGGTAACTTCCTAAAAGTTACATTTCCAATATACTTTTTTTTGATAAACAAATTTTGGTTTTATTGATTGACAAAATGAAGAAAAAACACCAGCCTTACTGTCCAACACCATAAAATTCCAGGACTTAGAAAAAGAAAGCAGCACCACAAGATTTACAGGCAATAGCAAAAAACATAGGAGTATAAAATTGGACGTTCCCTTTATGACTACTCCACCTCCCCCAACCATTTCCCCCAAACATTTCCAATATACTTAATAAAAATCCAACTTCATTAGATTGGATTTTCAATAAATATACAAATAAATATTTATAGCTGGTGCAGGTCAAAAGTTGTAGATTAAAGTGTATAATTTATACTTTGACTTTTCCTATGTACCAGTTACAGCCCGACTAGTGACAGTATCCTTTTGGGCCTAGTCACTGGGGGGACATGCCATTTCTAATGTCACACACGTCCCACTCTTAAATATTATGCACCCTACCTTGTGGGCAGCAAGGTGTGCTTAAGGATGGCTTGTTTAATATTTTAAATCAGGTTTTCCTACCTCTCAAAGGGTGAGTTTGACAGGCCTGAGCAACCGGATTCAACCTGCTGCTGTAGGGCTACACAGGGTAGACCTGAAGTCATGTTTTTGCTGGCACTATAGGGGATGGTACAATTGATGCTGCAGTGCACAAGTGAAATCTAGCATTTCTGCACATGTTTTAGGGGCCATAACTATACACTGGGCACTGGATAGCAGTTGTCCCAGTGTAAGAGTTTAAGATCGGTTGCAGCTGACCCTGCACCCCCAAAAATGGAATACTGAAGGTGATCAACTAAAAAGGGGTCACTTTGCAACAGTAGAAATCTGTTGTCAGCCTAGAAGAGGTCCCACAGTTGTGCTGGCAAACATCTCCAGTCCCCCGGATGCTCTCTTGTAGGTACCTGCAGGTGTGTCTCTATCACAGTCTCTGTTCAGATTCACTGTACTGCACTCCCCAACAAGTGGTCCAAGTCACCCATTCTTTATTGATGATCTATCTTTTTGACAGTTGTGACTGCAACTTTATTGCTATGCCTTTCTTTGATGCTGCTTTTTCCACTTCTCTCTCATGCCATTAGTTGTAGACTTCATGTACTGCAGGGCTTATATCATACTTTTGGATGTATCTCTATGTAACCCACCCTCGGATCTGTGTGTCATTGACCGAAAGTATTTTAGTTTGTCATCTCAACTCCTCTACCTAAGTTTGGTCCCAAAGCATTGACCACTGCTCCCTGACTTGACTAAAAGTATGGAAAGGAAGAGGATTGTACACTGTTTTGGTGTCATTGTCTAGATACTGAATAAGGAGTATTTCCCTCACCCTACTTCTGAAGTTTTTGCTAAGGTCAGTAGACCTATACATTTCCCATATTCACTGAAGGGAAATTTCCAATGTAGTGAATCTGCAAGAAGTTCTGCAACCCTGTTTAATGCCCTTGGCAGTGCCCACTGTAGATTGTTTGTACATAGATGCCACTGCTTTTATCAGTACCATCCTTCTTACCTGACTGAGGGCAGATTTTCCTTGCAGGGACAGCATGAACTATAGGAGACAAAAGGCCTCAATTGGTTTATTGAGGTATCTCCATTGGGCACAATAAAATCAGAAAGTGTGTCCCTGCCCTTTACCCATTTGCCCATCATGTTTAATTTGATATTTTAGACCATGCAGACCGGAAGTTGGCTATATGAAACTAAATGATGGTGTTTCCCACATAAAACTAAGGACCTGATTTAGATTTGGGTGGTAACCCAAACATTCTCCAATGTTTGAAGGAAGTGCACAATACTTAAAAGCAATCCGCCAGTTAAATTTCCTTCATTTTATGCTGGTCAACAGTCAACCAGTGGATTCTACTTCGCATTTAGCATTTCCTCTAGAAGTTGGATGAATATTATTTATCATAAAGTTCTTGATTGTGCATGATTTCATAGAAGAAATGCCAGATTTTGCATGGTTACTCACATTGTGGTCAGCAGACTGGGGCTTGAGTTTACACGTCAGGTGCTTTATATACTTTTATTACAAAAGGGAAACTTTACTGCAAGACCTGGCATCTTTGGCGTGGTTCTCCCTTAACTTTTGCCTTCAACCTTCCTGTGTTGTTGACTTCAGTCTTACTGGCTTTTAGACTCTGCACATTTTACCACTGCTAACCAGTGCGAACGTGCTTCTGCTCGCTCCTTAAAACATGGTAGAATTGGCTTCTATCCAATTGGCACATTTAATTTACCTTTAGGTCCCTAGTAAAGTGGTGCTTCCTGTACCCAGGGCCTTTAAATTAAATGCTACTAGTGGGCCTTCAGCACTGATTGTGCCATCCACGTAATAGCCATTTAAACATGTCTTGGGCCTGCCATTGCAAACTGTGCGTGCAGTTGTAAACTGCCATTTCGACCTGGCGAAATAAACCTTTTGCCAGGCCTAAACCTTCCTTTTTATTGCTCATAAGTCACACCTAGGGAAGGCCTAGAGTGCAGGGTACAGTTTATTTAAAAAGTAGGACATGTACGTTTGTGTTTTAGATGTGCTGGTAGTGAAAAACTCCCAAAGTTGTTTTTTGCTCTTGCAAGGCTTACCTCTCCCACAGCATAACATTGGAGTTACCTTAGTACATTTAACAAACTGTGACTTCCAATTGGGAGCAGGAAGACAAGCCAAGTTTGTTATCTATAAGGAAAATGTAATTAAAAGCCCTCTATAATGGTAACGTTGCATTTTGCTGCTATTTTCACTTAACATTTTAAACCTTCATATCTTGTCTTCTACTGATGGGATTCTTGTTGTTTTGGTCTTGATTTATTTCTAAAAATTTACTCTGTTTATCTAAATTAATGTGGGATTTTTCTTGTGTTGTGTTTTCACTTTATTACTGTTTGCAGTGCTATAATCCCTCATTTTGGACCAACAGTTGGTGGCCTGACCAATTGGGTCTGTTGCCTAAGCCTGTACCCAAGGTGAAAAATCTTGGGGTCCTTTTTGACACAAAGCTTACTTTTGAAAATCAAATCAATGCCACCACCTCGGCTTGCTTTTTCATTTTGAAGATTTTGAGGAAAGTCCTCCCGGCAATACAGATGGACCTAAGGAAGACAGTGGTATCAGTTTTGATTTCTTCTAGACTTGATTATTGTAATGCCCTCCTCTCCAGTGCTCCACACCGTAGCATCAACAAACTTCAAATGACTCAGAACGCAGCAGCTAGGCTATTGCGAGGCATCCCGAAGTTTGTCTCAGCTTCCCCGGCGCTCATTAGACTTAATTGGCTTCCAGTGGCCAAGAGGATACAATTTAAATCATTATGTATCGCCTTTAAATTTCTTAACAACATGGGGCCAGCACAGCTGACGAAACTTCTGAAACCCTATGCCCCTGCGAGAACCCTTAGATCGGCCTCACTCAGAAATATAACTGTACCCAGAATCAGCAAAGCAAGATGGGGGGGAAAGAGTTTTACAGCCATAACGGCAAACCTTTGGAATTCATTGCCCATCACATTGAAAAGTGAAAATAGTCTCTTCAAATTCAGGAAGGGCCTCAAAACTTGGCTGTTCTTGGTGTAACTGGTTTACCCCCCTCTGTACCGAATGTACTGTAGGTAGCGCCTAGACATCCCAGGGTATTAGTAGCGCTTTATAAATTTATCATCATCATACATAAATACTTTACACATTGCCTATAAGTTAAGCGTGACGGCCCTGTGCCAAGCTACCTGAAGGTTGAGCACAGGTTAATTTGGGGTTTGCTTGTGCCTTATCTTGACAAGGATTGTGGTTCCTGCTTGAGTAGTGTTTCCCCCTTGAACCAGTAAATCCAATTTCTTACAGTTACTCTCCTCTGGGGTGTGCTCCAACTTGATAGCTAAGTCTTCTCCTAAACAAAGTTTTCACAAACGGGTCAACTGGCCCAAATATCTCTCAAGATATTTTTCAGCACACGTATTGGAAAATTTCAAAGTTGAAAATAACCAAAACAAAGAGTTTCTTATAGACACATGGATTGATCTATACCTGCAGAGGTGCTATCACCAACTCTCTGGCTCTATGATACATAACATACACAAAACTATAAAAACATGCTGAAAACTTATAGTGCTATATACTATATAGGGCTTGAAGGTTATGATCCCAAACCTGATAACATCTGACATTTTCCAGTCATAATAAGCTTCCCATCTGTTAGTGTTAAGGTTATGGGGGTGCGGGGTGGGGGGGGGCAGTAATACCATCTCTCCTCATAAGTGAGGGAAGGGAGTTCCATGGCTGTTTGTGAATGAAGACAAGGGAGCATTATCAACCCTCTAGGAATTATCCCAACTTACAAAGTTGCAGCAGTTTATTTTTCAAAACACTGTGGATTTCCAAAACTGGCAGCAGATAAAGCAAAATAACCTGTTTACAGCAGGTACGATGACTAAAAATATTTTTGCTGGACACATTTACACCAAACCAAAAAAAACACACAGCCAGAAGTGGCCTTTGCCTTCATGCCAAGTTTGACACTAATCTTCCAGCCCCAGGATACCTTCTGTACGATAATAAAAATGGGGAAAGTGACTCTGGATGCCCTATCTATTACATTTACCCCCTAATTAATCTAGATAAAACCCTCCATTGTCAACCAAAAGTGAAAAATATTTTTTTAGGGAAGTTTTATGTAGTTTCATGAAATACAAAACAAGCAAGTATTAGCAATGTTAATAGGGCTCGCATTAGCTATACCAGTGCCTTGTTTTCCATGCGGGTGGCTATTGATTAACCATGAAATATTTCAAAAACATTCAAAGATGGCCCCTGTGTACATGAAATACTATTATCGTTTGCCATTTCAGGATGCTGTGAAAGCACATATGCTATCTTGGAATGGTAAATAATTATAAAGGATTGAAAAAATATTCAAAGATGGCCACCTGTGTGTGTGCTCGCATGTGCACACACAGGTAACATGATAGAAGGCTTTTTGGCATACTCATTGTTAATTTACCCTTCCAAGACTAGTTATAGCAGTTTTAGAAAAGTAAAAATAATAATAAAATATGTGCAGAATACCATACACATCAACAAAAATGTACTGGCAAGTAAATAAATGTCATTGACCAGAAGTTTGTATATGATTATTTACTATACATTAATTTTTTTAAGAAGCACTAGTCGGGAAATAAAACTAAAGCTACCTCATACGAAAGGCTTTAAAAATTATATTATTATGGGTTAATAGCTTTACCATAATACTTGTAAATAAAGGTTGGTATATTACAAAAGCGGTGATAGTGGATGTATGGATGAGTTGGTGTTTGCATAGGAAATGCAGATTTTGTTTTTGCTGATACTTTTGGCCTTGTTTGATGACTGTGCATGAAAGTTAGTATCAAATTGTTCCGTATAATACTCCATTTGTTCCGTGTAAAACTCAGCTGGTATCATAAAAATTTCCTTTCAATTGATCAAGGAGAGGGGTAGTGGTTGATTCAAAAGTAGCATTTTCAACTGCATGTTCGATAGGAATATTTGCACTCAGCTACAGCAAAAACATACAAATGGACTATCCATAAATATGTGGGATCTGATTGGCTCTTTGGAGCGAAACATTTTGTTCCAGCTGCCATTTTATGCCAGTGAATGTTGTCCATGATCTGCCATGAAGTTGGCGGAATTATTCTGCAAAAAGATGTTCCTGGGGCAATAGGGCTGTGTGGGTAGTATGACAGCCACTACAAATCTCACGCACAGCAGAAGGATACAAAATACAAGGCTTCACTGTAAAAATGTCTACATTTTGTTGTGGCATGTTAGAAGTACCTCTGACAACATTCAACTATTTTTCTTTCAAGCAAATTTGCTGTGAGATGGATTAGGCTCGAGGTGGTTCAAATATGGGTACGAACTCTACTGAGTTTAAGCTGATTTAATAAGCATAAGGTTTACATGTACGGCAGCTATTTACAGCAAATGGTCATTCAATTGAATGAGCATCCAGTGTTTTAACCAGAAGCACTCACAACACACATTCAGACTCTAATGAGAACAAAGAAGACAAGACATTCCAAAGGTGTCACCATTATGTAATAAACAAATACCTGCAATTACTTTATGTGAATTGGTACAACATGATCACCTTTTGTTTTTACTGAAAGTAAAAAGTGTTTAAGGCAAATAAACTAGAAAAAAATCAGGGATAGAGTCTGAACTCACGCAGATCCTGGGTTGGCAGGTCCCCCACGACCCCTTACGCCTCATCCTTGGGGTGTTGGATGGCCTGGATGGTTCTAGATCAGACAAACTATTCCTTGGGACGGCAATTGCCATGGCCAAGCGCGAAATCGCAGTGGCCTGGTCGCAGGTCAAACCCCCGAGTATAGTAAAATGGCGCCGAGGGGTGGACTGGTGCGCCGCTCAAGAAGAACCCCTATTTGAGGCTCGTGGATGCCCGGCCAAATACAACAGGGCTTGGGGCAAATGGCTAAATCAACTGGGCTAAATATATCCCCTGTGCACCTCCATACCTATGTAGACTGCCCTTCTGTCTAGATGGCTTGCTCGCTCAATATTCTGTCTGTATTTCGGATTACCTCTTGCGGAAATGTCTTATATCATTTTGAAATGTCTTGTGCTGATGTTTTGTTTGCTCTTAAAACCAATAAAATTGATTATCAAAAAAAAACTAGAAAAAAATTAGAAAGCCCGACACAGCATACATTTTAGTACACAACTAAGTAATTAAATTTAGCTGGTAATTTGACTGGCGTCATACTAGTAGTTACATTCTCTTTGATGTTGTGACCATTTACATCATGAAATGAAGAGCCATTCTTATTTTCATCAAACACATATTATTCCTGTACACCATCATCATCCTGACTAACATTACTGTAATTTTCTTTAAATAAAGGGCCGCTCCAAGATTAGAAGTGGTCATTTTCATCAGTACAATTTCCACTTGATTCTCTTATTTTCCTATAGTTCACACTGGTAACATCTTCCCACAGAGAAACATTCATTCCTGCTTTGTACATACTCAAACTTTTCTCTTGACCTGGTTTTAGAACCATAACAGAACTTTTGTTCCTCTAGCCTCTATTTTTGTGCAACACAGCACTGACAGACACTCATTTGACCTGAACAAAATCAATGAATTTATACTCACCCTTGAAAACCTTTGTGGGTTTACATATAAGAACCCAATGCCCTTCCGCAATTTGCTTTGCTCTGAATCTGTTAACCGCACCTTGATCAAACTTATTAAGAATATGCCTGTTATGTAATGTTCCTCTGACTGCATCAAAAGCATTTTTTATTTTAGTTTTATTTGTTGAATTGTCTTCCCATTTAGGGGTCAACAACAAATGCCCCTCTCTCCCTCTCAATAAACAAAATGGAGAAAAAACAGGTACTGAGTGTGGTGCATTGTGATAACTCCAGACATTGTCTCTGAGAAATGCATCAACATCCATGTTATTTGGTAATGCTGTTTGTATGCCTTTCTTAAGAATGCAAGAGTGCTCTCAACTTGACCATTAGCAAAAAGACAGTATAAGGAAACCTTCTCCTGCTTGATTCCATGGAACCTTAGAAACTTTACCATCTTCCCTGACACAAATTCTGTTCCGTTATTAGAATCTCTTAAAAAAACTCAAGTACTTAATATGTAGTTGGATTACTCAAAAATGAATAATGAATCTATTTAGAGAGGGTATCAGCTAATACCACTAAAATATTTTATCATGTTCCAAAATATTGTAAGGACGCACAAAACCAATTTAGGCTTTCTCCCTGGGATATATTGGTATATCAGACAGCCAGTCTGGAAGAAGACAATCCTTGCAGCTATTAACAACCGCCGGCCCAAAGGTTTTCCCCACCTGTGATGTGTTTTAGTTCAAAATTAAATTCTTGCAGTCTGGACATCAACCATGGCAGTACCTCGACCATCCATCATATTAATTAATGATTTATGATCTGTTATGAGATCGAACTTCTTGCCACAAAGAAAAGGCTTTCGTCTCTACTCACAGCCTAAAGCCTTTCTTTCTGTCGTACTGCAATGCAACTCCACCCCACTTAATGCTCTGGATATAAAGGTCACTGTGTTCTCTTTACCATTACTTTCCTGACTAAGAACATCGCCTCTGCCAAAGCAACTAGCAACCACTGTAACAATGCATTTACTTGTACTATCCAAAGGCTTATGTGTGGGAGGCCCTACAATCAATGATTTCATGGTTTCAAAAGCCACATTATGCAATTGCGTAATGGTTCAGCTTGAATAGCATACACATGCACAATTCTGGTGTAGTACTCTCCTAATCCCAATCCCAATTTGATACCTTGTTTAGTGGCATCTAACAAATCCGCTTTAGGCTTGATTCCATTAACTGTTATTTTGTGCCCAAATTTTCAATTTCTCCCTTCAAACATCTGCATTTCTTTGCTGACAGTCAGACCTTTATCTAATAATATTTGCAAAACTCTATCCAGTAGCTTGTAACGTTCATCAATATTTTTTGCAAATATTAGTATATTGTCTTGAAACTTTTTAATTCTGTCGAAGTTTTTAAACAGTACCTCCATAAGCTTTTGGAATACGCTGGCCTCAGAGGTCAGTCTAAAAGGTAGTCTTACATATCATGAGACTCCAAACGGGGTGACAAACGTATTTAAGTCATGTGATTCATCAGTGAAAGCAACTTGAAGATACCCTGATTTTAAAACAGTAGAGAAGTATTGCGTTCCATTCCCAGCTGCAAACCTTTCTTGAATCCTCTGTAAAGGATGCCAGTCCACAATAATGTTTTTATTTAAATAGTGTAAGTCATCACATAGACATTTACAGCCTGATTTATTATTTTTTTTTCTACGCAATCACAGCCACTGAAACCCACTCCTATCCGTCAGTAGGCTCAATTATACCTTCGTTACATAACATATCCAAATGTTTCTTAAGCTCTTCCCGGACACTTAAAGGTACAGGGCGAACCTTATGTTGTATGAGCATTGCTCCTTTCAATTTAATTTTACGTACAACCCTTTAAACATAACCTACTTTTAAATTAAAACCTTTGCCTTATGCTTACCGATGATCTTTTGTATCCCGTTATTTGCAGTATCAACATTTGAGATGGAAATCTCTCTCAGTGAAATGGGACATTCTGTTGCTGTCCTCAGTATGACACCAAGTCTTCCCAAATCATATGAGTGCACACTATCTCTGCCATTGATGGTAACCTATATTTTTTATGTACGACTCGCACCTACAATTCCATGCTGTCCTCAAAATATCCTAGCATTGTTATATCAAACTCCCCAAATGCGTTGGGATTAACATCTGTCTTCTCTAATTTTATATTGTCCTATTTATCTTTGAAACTATTCTGAAAAAATAGTAATCGGAAACCCTGAATATTTAAGCTTACTTTGCCAATATTGACCCAACCAAGGAGTGCCTTAATGCATGTGTGAATACCTGATACATAAGAAGCGAGAACTACATTGCTCAAACTTTCTTCCACACTTTCTACAGAATTAATTTTAACTGAAGTTGGTGACATATTACTTCTGCAAACCCTTTAAAAATATGACCAGTTTTGTGACACTTGTACACTTGCTGGACATTAAAGGCTGTTACGTATGTGTGTTTTAGCGCCACATTTGTAACAAACTAAATTTTTCTTATTACTTTTTCAGTTACTTGCACCTTTTTCACGTATGGGGCACACAGGTTAAGTAGATTTAGAGTCAATGGATCTGTCAGTTCTTTTTGCGATGTCTAGCACTTTTAGATAAACTTGGAATGCAGCACTCCATCTGTGTGTCAGATCCAATTCAGGAACACCTGTTGAACACAAACTGATCTCATAAGTATGTGTCTGTTTTTGCCAAAATCTTTAGCCCTACTATATATTACTCCACCGACTCTTGACCAGATTGTTTCCATTTAAAAAACCTGTGAAGTTCAAGCATCACTCTTGGTTCCTTTGTAAAATCTTTTTTAGACTGCATACTGCTTCTTTATAATCATCTCAAGGAACAAATGTCCCCAGTGGTGCCTTAATTTGCAGGAGAGTGTGAAAAATGTATTGTCTGGCATCACCATGTAACCCAAGCAATAAAGCCTTTATTCCATCTGCATTACTGTCATTAGCTACTAAATAGTTTTCGAGGACGTGTACTATTGCTTCCACTTCAATTTAGATTTTTCAGGGTTTTGCAGAAACACATTTGGTTAGTTGAAGCCATGAGAGCTTGCCATGACCAAATGTTTCAAAACGTGCTGTGCAATCTCAAAAACACCATCTCTTTATTCTTTAATTCTCACGAAATATGAATGTTTTTAATCATTTACTCTTGCGGAGGATGAATGCCTCGACTAAATTCTATGTCAATACCGGAGGCTTCGGATTATGCTTCCCTCTCTTTACTGAGTATAAACTCCGCAGCCTATTCAATGCTTGAAAAACTTTAAACTACATACGCCATGAGTCCCAACAGCCCAATGTCTCGTCCAATCATAGGGACCACGTCACCCTGTATATATCCTTATCACGAAAGTCCTTCCTTTTTCTTTGCTGCTGCAGCGGATGGAGATAAGTGCACTTTCTTCTTTCTTACTTGAGTGCGTGCTTTGTGTGCATTATTGCACTTTGTAACTTGTATCTTGTATTTTCTGGCGACAGAGCGTGTTCCGCTCAAGGAGATTCGTGGATTGCCCCTGTTGCCTTGGCCAGAGTGGAGCAGGAGCAGGTATTCAGATCGATCTGGCTGCTCAGAGCGAGGACAAATCCTCTTTCATCTTCTATCTCCTCGCATGCGCGCAAAGCTGATATGGACATTTTGAGTGTCCTATTGACTTCCCACGTTGTGCACGGAAATGTTTTCAGGTCCTGTCCCCGGTGAAACACCCTATGGGGCTGCATAATCGTGACAAGGGCTCTGCCCTAGGGATAACTGCAAGTGGCTCCTTCCACACTGAAAGTAATCTGGCACGGGCAGTTTCCTGTCCCTACTTGTCTCGGTAGAGGCTTTCTGTCACCTGCTGTTTGGGGCTATTTTCCCCCGAACCTCTTCCAACTCCTCATTAATAAGTCAACATTTCATCGGAATGGCTTACTAGGTCGACGAGGAGGAAGGATACATGGAATATGCAGAGGCGCCCTATGAGCACCAGTTGAAAAGAGGAGTGGGTGAAGGACTGGATACCCACGTGCTCCATTAATAGGACCCTGATTAGGGCTTTGAGACCTTTTACGCAGCCATTGGTCCGTTATGAATGGCATGTGTTGGTTGGACCCTCTGGGGACACCTTATATAACAATATCACAATCAAAGATCTGGGCTTCGCTCAGAGAGCCTCTTCTGGGGGGGTTCTGCCATGGCAGACGTCCTCTCACAGATTGTCGCTTCAGTCCTCTGGGACCATGAATATGGGAGCACGCCATCCCAAGGTCCTTCGGCGATCTCAGCGGGTTCAATGCCCCACCTGGCGAATTAGTCTTCTGCATCCTCTCCCCCCCCCTCAACTGATTCAGACGTCCCCCCAAGGGGATCCTCAGCTAGCCGAAAAGCGCAAACTCAAAGCGTACCATTCCACAACAGAAATACTGGCTCCATGTAATAAAAACCTACTGTTTGACCCAGGGAATATATTTCACCTTCTTCCACTGAGTGGGTATCTTGTATGGAGGTAGCGCATTATGTCCAGTACAGGTTGAAAAAGGATTCAAGCAAGAGGTGTGTAACACCCTCAGAGCTGAGTGGTGTCTTCGCCCCTCTCTCCTTGGCAAGGTGGTGGACATGCCAGAATTGGACCCTAATATGGCGACTTTCCTTGAAAAATTTCCAAAAGACTCCAAAAAAGTCCTGGATAGGTCATGGTGCGGATGGCCAGATAAGCTGTTGGATCTTTTGTTCGGGTACAAAGTCATCAAAGACCATGGCAAGTATGTTGCTACGTTCTCCGCATTGGACAATGCCCAAACGTCCATGAAAAAAGTATTTAAAAGTGGCCTTTCTGTCAGGCCTGGGCACTTCCGAGGCTGAGCGCCAGGCCGGGGATTCAACAAGGCTTCCCGAGGCTACTCACAAAGGGCCAGAGGTGGTACCTCCGGCTCCTCCAACTTCTACCCCACCCGTAACAGAGAAGGTTGGGGCCGCACCCATCAGGCAGATATCGGGGTGGACGATGTCACTTACTCATGTAAGAGTTATCCCATCTTAAGAAGCTGTGGTGGGGGGAAGGATACAGTTGCGCCTGCCCAATTGGATGGCTATCACCCAGGACCCTTGGGTATTGCAGGCAGTCGAGGGGTTCAGACTGGAGTTTTACTCTACCCCTCGAAAAGGGAAGCACCCCACTCTTTTTTCCCAAGCAGAGAGCGGTTTCATAGACGATGAGATTTGTTCGCTGCTCTTAAAAAGGAGCAGTGGTAAGGTCTTCACCCCACCACGGGGGTTTGTCAGCACAATATTCTTGGCCTGGAAGAAGGGCTGAGGCTTTCGTCTGGTCCTGAACCTCAAACATTTCAACTCTTGGATCGTGATTCACCATTTCAAAATGGAGGGCGTACACTTGCTCAATGATCTTTTACAAGAGGGAGATTGGATGGTCCGTCTCAATCTCAAGAACGCTTACTTAGCAGTCAACATTTTTGTCCCTCATCAGAGGGTCCTATAATTTCACGGGCACCATCACTGGTACGAGTTTACAGCCCTTCCATTTGGTCTTTCTTCATCTCCCTGGTGTTTTCCCCAAGTAGCTTCGGCTTGTGGTCCAATACCTCCGGGAGCGGGGAGTAAGATTAATTCTATATCTGAACGATATTCTCGTCATGGCGCAAAGAAGGGGCATGGTTCTTCATCTCTCTTGGGCTATCCACTCCTTTGAGGTCTAGGGTTTGTCATCAACTCCAAAAAATTGATCACAATTCCTTCCCAGACCCTAGAATTCTTAGGTTTTCAGGTGAACTTTATCAAGGCCCAGGTCCAGTTAAAGAAACGGATGTCGATCAAGAAAGAGGTGAGGAAAGCCCTTGCCTCTCTGACTATATCATTGAGGATTTTGGCTCGCCTGGTGGATCTTTTGGTGTCATCCATCCAAACGATATTTCCTGGACTCCTTCATTATCAGGCCATTCAAAGATTAAAGATCTTACACCTTTGGGAGGGGCTGTTTTATTCGGATCAAATAGTGCTTTCGGAGGATGCCAGGATGTAGATGTCCTGGTGGATAGATCACATGAATGCATGGAACGGCAAAGACATTTTTGCTTCTTTCCGGAAGTGATCACGGAATTGGATGTCAGTTGATGCGGTTGGTGGACTTGGTGCGGCCCGGTGGAGACTGGGGCAGGTGGTCCCTGGAAGAGCTTCATCTCCACATCAATTGCCTCAAGCTGTTAGTGGGGGGCTTTTGCAGTTCGCACCTTATCCCCACGCAAAGCGAGTTGTTGCATTCTTCTGCGAATGGACAACATCTCGGCGGTACTGTACATCAACCGTCTGGGGGGGAATGAAATCCCGTCTTCTGGTGGAGATTGCCCAGGATTTCTGGCATTACTGCCTCCAGCATCACATTTCTGTGATGGTGGAGTATATTCGGGTCGGTCCAATGTGAAAGCACACTGGAACTCTCGGTTCCTACGCGATTCCAGAAATTGGGGGCCTCATCCATGGGGTTTTCAAGAGCTGAATATGCTTTGGGGTCCATGCACAATAGATCTGTTCGCATCCCATCTGAATCCCCATCTTCCTATCTTTTACAATTGGAGGCCAGATCCCTTGGTGGCCAATTCAGATACCTTTCTCCAATCCTGGTAGACGGGTCTTCTGTATCCATTTCCTCCCTTTTCTGTGATCCAGAGAGTACTCTCAGGTGTGCCGGCAGGCAGCGGAATTGGTCCTATTGACCCCATGTTGGAAGGCCCAATCTTGGTTTGTTGTAGTGATGTCGCTGTCTTGTGCGCGCCACAAGTGCGAATTCACTCCTTCTCAGATCTTCTCTCCGACCCGATGGATCTTTCTCACCCGTTGGTGATTCAGGAGCATTTGTCCCTCATGGCATGTAGACATTCCAGCAGCACTGGCAAGTGCCAGGAGTTTCTCACGAAGCTATGTTGTTCTTGTCATTCCCTTCATAAACGATATGAAACGGCTGGCGCTGATGGGTATGTTGGTGTAGTGAATAAAGTGTGGATTACATGAGGGCGGGTATCAATAGGATTGTAAATTTTTTATCTGAACTTGCTAGTCAGGGTTTAGCTTGTAGGATGGTAAACATCTTCCATTCTGCTATTTCTGCAGGACATCTTCATCTGGATGGCAAACGGGTGGGTGAACATCCTCTAGTCTGTAAATTGCCTCGAGGTATTCAGTTGGTTCTGCCCCCTCAGCTGAAATATTCAGTGTTATGGTATGTTGATGTAGTTTTACGCTTTCTGTGAGCTTGGCCTGCAAATGACGGTCTTTCTTGCAAATAGTGGTCGGCGAAGCTGACGCTTCTTTTGTGTCTCTTCTCATGTAGATGTGTTTCAGATGTAAAGGCCCTGGATTTAGCAGGTAGAGTATTTACTCCCTCTGGGGGGGGGGATTCTCTATTTCAAGACATACTAAAACTGCATCACGATGTGTTAGTTAACCCGCCTTTCCTCATAATCCTAAGTTATGCGTGGTTAGATGTCTCATGTCTTATGCGGGGAGTGGTGATATCCCGCGGGTCAACTGCTCATTTCTCTGGAGAAACCTTTCTGTCCGTTCTCAGCTGCAGCTTTAGCCAATTGGCTTAAATTGCTGTTGGCAGAAGACTGAATTGATGTATCCCTTTTTGGGGCACATTCTGTGCATGGGGCTATGGCCTCTAAAGCTTTTTCTACTCGTTCTCGTTTAGAGATCATTAAGGCAGCGACAGATCTGCCTTCTGATTCCACATTCAAAGTATTTTATCATAACTTATTGTGGATGTTGCATCAATGGTGGTGGCTCGAATTTAAACTAGCATAATACGAAGCCTCTGGTCCTGACATAGAATAAAAAGAATTCTAGCTGGCGCATCAAGAATTTTCAATTCTATTAAGGACACGGAGGCGGAGGGAAATTAAACTCTAGTTAAGTTATTTATAAACGTTATTGCTGGTGCTTGTTATGCACTGCCTGTTGCTGTTCTTCTATTAGAATTTTCCCACCTGAGATTGTTTTGCTATCTTTAAGCGACTCAATATTACTCTTGATATTTCTTCTATCAGGGACGGTTAATAAATTCACATGAAGCTGACACAGGAGCTACTAGTTGTTATTCGTATGAATGGTTATGAAAGGAGTTCGTCTCGTCTGTTGAGTTGTGATCCACCCGTGGAGTGGGCATGTTGGTGTTCCGCCAAAGTTTCTCGTTGGACTCAGGTTGGAGGCCTTATGTTGATCTTCGCAAACAAAGAGGAAGGACTTTTGTGATATGGATATGTATATATGGTGACATGGTCCCCATGATTGGATGAGACATTGGGATGTTGGGGCTCATGGGATATGTAGTTTAAAGTTTTTCAAGTGATTAATTGGCTGCTGTGTTTTTACTCAGTAAAGAAAGAGAAGCATAATCCTCGCCTTTGTGTCCTTAATAGAATTGAAAATTCTTGGTGTCAGCTAGAAACATTATCCATATCTTTCTCAGAATTATTTATTTTAAAAATTGTTTTTATAAATGCACACCTTTTCCTTTTGTTTCCTCGGTAACAGGTCCTTGCTTGAATGTGACGCTTACATTTAGCGAAACTGAATGTTTGTATTGCCGTTAATTAAATGCACATGTGCAGCACATGGCAGCACTGTGTTATCCGTGTGATGTCATCTGTCCCAGGGTGCACAGCATCCCCATAAGCACGCAACAGCCACTGCACGCGCTGTGAGTGTTTACGTTTGAATGAACACTCGTGAGAGGCTCCAACTACCGGGAGACAGTTTGCCTTTTTGTTCTTGAATATGATCGGGTAAATTAAAGTTTTCTTTCCTTTAAAAAAGGCATTCATGCCTTTTGAATATAGCAATGAGACATGAACATGTGTTATCTTGGAGCATCACAGTGAAACGCAAAGGTGCAAAATATTTCTATGTTCATATCCTCTCGGTGGGCCTTGCTTCGTCCAGATGAGCTCGCAACCAAATTGTAGTGTTGATTTGGTCCAAAGACGGGTGCCTCCAAACAGAGGGGGGAAGGAGAGGAATTTTGTTCGGTCCAGCACACTTCCTCCCCAGATACATTGAAATCACAAATCTAGAATCATTGTGCTGTTCCACTTGGCTACTCCATCTTAATTAGAGAGAGTGGGAATTATGCAGTCATTGAGGGCATCCTATTTAGGATGCACAACCTCTCACCCACCTCAGTGGAATGCGTCCTCATTGGGCTGTGCTCCTCACTGGGTTGCACTGTAATACCCAGCGGACCCCATTCAGGGGTTCTTTGCCAGAGATCTTCTTTTTTATCTTTATGCCTGGTGCTGTCCACAGCATAGGATGTTGCCCTGTTCAAAAATTGTGAAGGGAGTGTTGTTGATTGGGAGGGAATGCTGTCAAACTGCCTATGGGCAACTCTGCCAACTTGAACTTATTCTTGGAGATTGTCCATGTCAAGATAAAAAAATGGGTGTGAACCAGCTGGGTGAGATGATGAGCCCATGACTCTAGGAAGAGGTTAATATGTTTCATGCCGTACTTGCCCCTAACGTGTCTGTTGCAATTCATCAGGACCAAGGAGTAAAAACCCTAATCTACTGTGTTGGGTTCTATTATTAAGGTGTTTAAGTACCCTGTAATGTGCAAGTTATTCATCTAAGCAGAATGATTCTTATACCTCACTTTAGAGTCCTTGGTGCCTGTGTGACCTGGAAATAAAACAATGGACAAACAACATATAAAATACTCATATCCACAATAGTGCAGGGTTGATGTATCAATAGTTTTGACATCCCCTGTTTATCCATGATCATAGTATAAATCTGTGAACAAACAGTAACAGCGAGTGAAATGGGGAGGAAGTAGCTTTGCCATTGGTGCTAGCAAGCACTGGAATATCCTCCCCTCTCACATTAGAGATGAACCCTCCTTGCTCACTTTCAGAAAGCTCCTGAAAACTTGGCTTTTTAATAATTAACTCCACTCTATAGATTAGTCCGTTGTGCTCAAGCCGTGCTAGTGGCAAGACACCCAGGGTAGATGTGCGCTTTATAAATTATTTAACATAACATAACCATATCTGTGACCACAGTGCACATAGTTGGGACACTTTATCACACCATGCTTTTTATGCTTGAACCTATTTTTTCATCATATGTGGGCCCCTTTGAGTATCTCTCAGCTGCTTCTCATCCTTCATTTATTTCTTGGAGTAAGCAGTGTCAAACAAATGTGTCGTGCTCAGCACCAGCGTAATCCTGGGAAGTGGATTTATCAAAGCCCATCTCCTGAAAAATGCCCATGTACTCACTGCTGTTTGAGGAGAGGCATTGAGAAAGCCTACCCCCATCCGAGGTCCCTGACTGGTGCCAGAATTCCAGTGTGAGTCCTATTTAAACTCCCTGCTTTATCAGGGTTTCACAGGGATAGCAAATGGCGGTGGCATGCATGTGTTCCGTATGAACTGATAGCATCTTTCAAAGCGAATGCCATCTTGAACTGATTTATGGGATCTCTCTAATGAGTATATAGACTTTACTGATGGATCATGGAAGATGACCAGGGTTCTGATATGATCACCTTATGGGATGAGGAAACCAATCTACTTGAACACATGATTGGTTTAAAATGTGTTTTCTATAATAGCACCTCTTCTCGTATTAGTTCTCAGACAATTTAGACAGACTACCATGTCACCCTAAGCTCATGTTTAGCACTTTTGGTCCTTCTGGGAGCTTTGAACTGCTAGCCTTTTTTGTTGTTTTATGTATACATGTAATTGCATCATCTTTTTTAATCATTTCTTTGATAGTAGGGACTAAGGTATCTCGTCATTGAGCCCCCTTTCATTTATGTATAGTCTGAAAACCATCTTTCTTCCATATTCAAGAGTCTTTCTCAGATGTTGCGTCCTTCTGGGAATTTTTCAGGAACAAACCGTTTGAAGTCATTGAGTGTATGTTTTTCTCAGTATAATGATTAGTCAGTTTGGTTGTGATTCGGCAGCATCTATTTGTGCTTCTATTCTGGTTTTTACAGCTGTTATCATGCCGTTGTAGTATATCTTACATGGTCACTGGATGAGATACACACAGTTGTTGGTGTGACTCCAGAGTTGCCACTCCTGTGGCAAATCCACATCAATTTCCTTTGTTGATTCTGTTAAATGTCAGATGGTGCAATCACCACACGGCTAGTGTGGTTATTGTTCGCCCTCCTGTACATTGCTGTGGTCTTGTGTGGATTAATTAATCTCTTATATTTCTCGCTCTCTTAAAGGCTAACGGATTGGGTAGATTTAAATTTCCTGTATTAAGGATACCCCACTTCCTGTTTATGATTTTCTTTTTCTTTATATCCTTATGGATGAGTGAGTAGGTTAAGTTATTTTCTCAATAGGAGGTTTAGGTCTGGTCTCAAGTAGGGCTTCCCTTTTATTCTTTCCCCTTTTTTTGCATTGCGTATTTTCTTTTGTTGATACCTCTTTGTCTTCAGTTTGTTGGTTAGAATTTCTGCTTGATTTTCATAGTCCTCTATCTTACTACAATTCTTGTGTTATCACAGAAACTATCCATATGGTAATTTTAAGCATAAAAGATCTTCAATGGTGGCTGTCATACCTCAGTAGACTATTTCAGTATGTTTGCTTATGGAGTGTCATAGTTTTGAACAACTGGTGCAACACAGTGTTAGAGCTCAAGCTGGTTTAATAAGCAAAAGGTTTGACACTGCCCACAAAGGAGGACGAGACAGCATTGATTTGACGGTTCGTTTAGAGCAAGGTGTCCAGGATGATGCTGAGGTTTTGTGCTTGGTCCGTGGATGTGTGGGGGGGGGGAGGAGTTTCGAGCGCTGCGGGCCAACAGTAGTCGTCCTAGGCAGAGATTGTTTATAACACTTGCCATGTATGACTACTAATTTTTCTCGAAATAGCCAAAAAAACGTTCCTCTTGCCTTAACTGCACCTTTTGTAGCCCTTGCTTCACCTTCGTTTCAGTGGGTGACACTATTTCTAGGCCTGATATTGGTCTAGTGCTGAGGGTAAGGGCTGCTTGGCTTAGGGCATAGGGCTGTGCACTGAGAACGTGCAAAGGGCTTCTGAAAATAAGAATTCAGACACTTCTAGCTAAGAAACTGTGACAGATGGTAGCTTGCCTTTGCTGTATTTGGAGGTATATTTTCTGCTGAAATATCTGTACCTTTGAATCATAGTTCTTAGTGGTTGAGATGTACAATCCCATGCTGAGAAACATGAACCAGCTGCTCCCCATTATTCACAACCACAAGAGAATATTAACTCTTCAGCCTCATCTTCCTGGAGTTGAAATGAGTATTCAATGTACAATGAATGGTTCTTCTGTTGGACTTAAGTTAAAAAAGAAACAAAAAAGGGGACAAGGCTCTTTGATCCTTATATGTCTATTCTAAAATATTTATTTCAGAATGTTTTCAAATGTTCATTTGTTAATATCATGTTTACAATAAATATGTCCTGGTCACTTTGCATTGTAAAGAAAATAACAGCGAGACTTGGTTACCGCTAACTTTCTTGAATTTATTGATTATTTCAAGGTGACTTTGCCATTCACATGAAAAGGGGGCAAAGAGAAGGTCAATTATTTCAAGAATAAATTACATATTTTGCCCTTTTAAGTAGACAACTAAAGGGCTTGTCTGTATATCTGTTGCCCATTTTTTTTCATGCACGGCGTTTGATGGAAATTTCCAACTAGTGCCAACACTGACCATCATCCTCATTTCTGACTCCTTCTGTTAATCTTACATATGCTACAACAATTGTGGATACCTAGTAATTTTCAGTAGTTTTATTTTGAAATTTGCTGTTGAACTGTAAAGCGCTCTGACACCCACGTTTTTGGGTCATGTTCGCGCTATAGAAAACTTTCAATAAATAAAATAAATAAGTCACTTTCAGGAAGTAACTCCTACCACACACTGTCAAAGAATGTTACTGATGCCTCAGTCTGGTTGAAGACCCACAGTTTTGTGGCATGCTATACTGATGCATGCTTCTTTGTGAATTGATAGCTCACCAAAACTTTTCTAATCTCTTTCAGCACTTTTCTTGTCTGTACAGTGTCATGACTTAGCTTAGAGAACTGTAGAACTCCCTGATATTGGAGAAGTCCGATACAAATTTAAAATCTTCTTGTATAAATATATGGGACACAAAAATCATTTTTTGAGAGGAGGATGTTTCCTCACAAGTGTCTCACCAATGGAATACCTCTAATATGGACTGCGTCTGATATCGAGATTTCGCAGCCATACATATGTATGTGAACATTGTGCAAGAGAGAGGTTTCCTTTTGTTTAGGGATTTTTGCATATATGTTTGTATTGTATCATTTAACTTATTTTGACCATTTTTGTCTTTTGTAGTAGATGTCTTGTTTATTTTGTTGCATGTAGATACACTGCTTTCTTCACCCCAACCTTGGAGATTGGGACTTTCACTGTAAAATAAGGCTAATAAATAATATTTTGGGATTATATACCATACCAGTGAGCAATTAATAGGTTTTCTGGTTGAGTCGTCTGACAATTTATTCCCACAGGTCAAAACCCCCCTTCTTTTTGCTCCCTGATATTGTGCAGCTCATTCCTTTGTCCAAAATAGAGCAGAACCAAGGAGAATTTCAGAATTGTGGAATGGAATCTATAAAGCATTTTTAGTGTAAGGTGAAGTTTATGTAAAATGAGCTCAGAGCGGAAAACTTGAGACTTCCATGAGTCCTTTCGCGGATGATGAAGCTGACATGAGAACAGAGATTGAAGAGGTCATTGGGTAATTGCGAGACCTGGGAGAGCAAGATTCCTTACTGCCATCAGCCAACTGCTTTTCGAGAGGTGAAGGGGAGGAAGAAACTAATCTGTAGAGTATAAAGTGCGGTCATTGTGGACCAAATTATAAAGGGAAGATATTTAAGGGAGCCAAAAGTAATGTGCTAAACTAGTGTTGTATTAACTAACACAAGTTTCATTAAAAAAACTAAAATTTTAAATGTAATGAGGAACAAGGTGCAGTTTAGAAATTGTTGGAGTCTAGCAAGTATTGGCTTACATTCCAAGCATGTCTGCTCTTGGGATGCTGATCCATGGTAAAAGTAGGTGTGCCTAGAGACGTATATGCCATAACAAGGAGGAATTTAAATCATGGAGCATGGACTTAACTTTTCTGGTCAGGTAAGCTGTGGCTGGTTGGAGAGAGATTGATAAATGTTGCACAGTACCTACAAGTACATGTGGGCTTGAATTGTGGGCCAGGGTAATGATACACATGCTGCAGAGGTGGACTCCCATGGTTACGGTTGTGATCACAGAATGGTTTTGTCAACCTTTTGCCTGCTTCAAATACCCAAAAGAGTAGTATATTGAAGGGTTCACTGCCTTGGGATCTAGTTGGAGCGCTTTATGTGTGAACCTTAAGATGCATCCACCAATGAACGCTGTGGTACATTCTGTGGGATTTAAAAATATATTTCCACGTGAGAGATTATTTGGCAGCACGTTTCCCTGTTCCCACTGTTTGCAATAATGTTGGATTAGGCTCTATAGTGTACAGTTATTGTAGGCACACATTCCCCCCAAAGATTTTAGTTTCAAGCCTTACTTTATTCCAACTATGGTAATAAGAAGAGTATTCAGGGCAGTAGATGAATATAGAGTAGCTGCCAAGCAAGCCCGTTACCTCATACCTATCCAGGAGATATTTAGATGGCTGTTTTGTTCAGTGTTGCAGAATGATGTAACAACCCTCTGTTTGGTGTCCGCAATTAGCGCACAGGAAATATAATTTTTTTGGGATGGTCTTGATTTGGCAAAGATGGTTGCCAGTGAGTTAGGCATGTGAATTTGCCTAGGAACATACTTACTACTATGTATATATGTATACAGTGGTATATGTAGTGTACAAACCTAGCAAGAGAGCTAAGGATTACTGCATAACTTGAAGACCAGACTGTACAAGATGATATACAATAATCTTGATCAAAGAGGGAGAGGTTCTTATCTGATTGAAGATCGGTTTCTTGGTCCTTTCCCAGCAAAACAGAATGCTGTGCTAATTATGCTATAAGTACTTGAATGGTATTTTCTTGTTTTTTCCAAGGCGTATCAGACATTGATATGAACTCCAAGAGCCAAGCAGCAACGGGCGACCACAAAAATGGTGAAGTTAAAAAAATTACAGTGATCGGAGGAGGAGATCTAGGCATAGCTTGTGTGATGGCAATCTTAGCTAAGGTATCCAATTTATTGATAAAGAAGATTTAATTTTATCTTTGTACAAATAAGGATTTTCCCTGAGGCTAATGTAATGCAATGCGTTTGTATCAACAACAAAAAATATAATCTGCTTGAGCAAGGCAGATTAATTCTAATCTGTATTCAGTAATAAAAGCTTCCATATGGTCATTCTAGACATATTTAAAGAAGCATCTTATGGGGAATGGTAAGGAATATGTATATAAACAATAATTTGGAAATTTGAAAGAGCAACCTCAGTTAAATTTGTATTTTGCCTAAAATGTCCCACCACTTGACCTTTCTGTTTGTTTTAATGTAAGAGTCAGAAAACGCTCGAACTTTCAAAATCATTATTTTTCTTACCAGGTGGCAGGCATTGCTTATGACTGGATTTAAGTTTCTTCAATGGGAAGGCAGTGTTGCAGTAGATCTGACTGATCCTTACTGCTCAAAGAGGGCAGGCTGATTTTGAAATTCAGCTTAAAGCCTCTATAATTGGAGATGCACAGCACATGGACTGAGTTCATTGAAATTATACTGATAAAACTCTGAATGTTTTTATCATCAGAGAAACACTTATTCATTCTTTTTTGCTCTTAATTCACAAGTCTCCTTGCCTACCAATACCAAATGTCTGCCTATGCAACCTACTTGCTTGTTTAATCTCATGTGTTATCCATTTTTAGTGCATTAATATTGATATGGTAAAAGTTATTGCAAATGTGTATGCATCACGTTTTATTGCTAATTCACTTGCTCTATGTATACTGTAAATTGTATCAAATTGAATCAAAGAAGGCTGCTTTAATTTCCTTGTTGATGAAAACAAACCCTCTGTCACTCAGAGTTGCACGAGAATAGGTTGTTCTGCTTCTAAATTTTCAACTCTTTGCAGTTCTCCTGTTATTAAGGAAGAAATGCTGAAAAAGTGTTCCAGTCATGCAGCTACTGCATACATTTCTTTATTAACTTTCTACAAATCTGTTTTATTTGTAATATTAACTCCTACTGTGGGCATTATCCACCGTGGCTAATCATTAATTAGAGTCTCTGGAAAAAAGACAGCTTTAGAAGCCACAACCAATATTTTTCCCAACAATGTTTATACATTGGAAATTTGAGGTTTGTAAGGTTTAGTACAATATGCCAAGTCTAACAAAATATAAATTGCTTTTTATCTGTTGACTAATTTAAATTGAATTATACATATTAAGCCAGGTTTTGACTGTACTAAATGAAACACAATTTGATTTTCACCAGCTGCCTCTTATGCTGTTTGTGCAGAGGAACAGTTCATTTAATGTTTGTTTTAGCAACGTTTAATCACTTGCTCTGTTAATAGTTAGCTGTAATGAATTATGGCCTCAAAATTCCCTGTATCTGAAAGAGACACGTTAGTGACAGATTCCTTACCTTAGAATATCCCCAGGCGTCAGGCTGGATCCGGAAAGTTTTGCGTAGCAGTACCCTTGCGCGTCGGTAGGCGGCGTCGTGCGGCTCCGCGTCCGTCGTCGGCGTCGTGATCGCCGGGATGACGTCGCGGGCAGTACTTAGGCGCCGCCCCTGCGCGCTGACGTCAGTTCTTCTTTTTCCGCGCCAGCAAGCGCAGATCCGGGAAGAGCAGTGCCCTGGTCATTTTTTGACCATACTTTTTGGTGATTTTTTCACTGTTTTTTTCCATCTTTCGAGGTGTCGTAGGGATGCCCGGCTTCAAGCGATGCGGCGCCTGTGTGCGGATGATGTCCGTCACCGACCCGCATCGGGAGTGTCTCTTCTGCCTTGGCCGAGGCCACGACACGGCGTCTTGTACCGACTGCCAGGCCCTCCACCCGAAAGCTTTGCGAGAGCGGTCTCGAAAGCTCCTCGAGGCCCGGCATTCGGCTCCGCGGAAGCCCTGGTCGCGTGAGAGGTCCAGGGGTCGATCGCGGAGTCCACACCGGTCGTCGGCGTCGAAGTCTTCTTCGTCCGGTAAGTCGAAGCACAAAAAGTCCAAAAAGCATCATCGCTCTAGGACTTCGCCTCGCCGGTCTCGCGACTCGGCTGAGGCCCCTCCCGGCACCGTCCCCGCCCCCGCGGCCCCGGACATGCCTGTGGAGTCGCCCCGTCATACCCGCCCTTCCCGGGTTCGGGGGCGGATCCGGCCAAAATACAGGAATTCCTGTCGGCCATGGCCCGCCTCTTCGGGCCTTCAGGCCCCTCTGGTGCGCCTTCGGGCCCCGCGGGCCCTGATGGGGTTGCTCCGGCGTCGCCGACGGCTCCGGCCCCGGCGTCGCCCGTGCCTCCAGCCTCGATCCCGGCTCCGGCTCCGGGCCCGGCCTCGATCCCGGCTCCACAACCCCCATCGACGCCGGTCGACCTAACGACACCTCCGCCGGCGCCGATGTCTCCGGTGCCGTTCTCGACGCCGCCCTGGGCTCCGGGCGGCGTCGTCCCCCAGTTCCTTCCGGCTCCGGACATGGACCCGGAGCGACGCTCGCCGACGCCGGCTCCGGCGCCGATGGGACCTTTGGTCCCAAATGTCCCTCCTCCTCCTTATTTTGAACCAGAGGAGGACCAGTTGGACTGGGAGGGGTCTGATGACCCTCTGACGCGACACTGTCAGTATGATGAGGACTGGACAGAGAGTCTAGGGAGGCCAGTGGTTTGGATACTTCCCCTGACACTGGCATGCTGTCTCCTCCCGTGGCTACGGAGGAGGGGGCCAATTTTGGTACGGTGTTGCGTAGGGCAGCTGGGGCCTTACGTCTCCAGCTCCCTACTTTGACGGTCAAGCCTAACATCTTGACAGAGGTGCTTCAGCCGGCAGCCTCCTCTGCGGAGACTGTGCTGCCGCTAACGACGCCCTCACTGACGTTCTTTGGGCGCCTGGTCCAAGCCCAACACAGGGGCTCCTGTGGATCGGAACGTGTCACGACGCCATCGCCCAGCTCCGGGCGACCCCCTGTTTCTTTCTGTCCACCCCACTCCTGAGAGCTTGGTTGTCCAAGCCTCCGCTTCCCAAACCGCCTTCCCTACCGCTCCTCCGGATAGGGAATCCAAACGCCTGGATCAGTTTGGGAAGAAAGGTTTTTCTTCCTCCAGTGCTGGCTTGCGGTCCGTTAACACCGCTTGTCTTTTGGGCCGATATACCCACTCCCTGTGGGATTCGGTGGCGGATGTTTTGCCCCAGTGCCCTGAGGAGGTCCAGGCACTGCTTTCCCGCGCCATTGCGGAAGGAAGGGATGCGGCCAAATACACTATCCGTTGTGGCCTTGACACCGCCGACTCGCTGGGCAGGTCTATTGCAACGACGGTGGCGCTCCGACGCCACGCCTGGCTGAGAACCACTGGTTTTTCAGGGGATGTCCAGAATACTCTCATGGACATGCCCTTTGATGGAGTCGGTCTTTTTGGGTCCAAAGCAGACCATGCGTTGGAGCGCTTTAAGGACTCACGGGCTACTGCCAAGTCCCTGGGCCTTTCTGCTACACGCCCTCCGCTGTCTTCTGCTTTTCGCCCCTATCGTGGCCACGGTAGGGGCGCCCCTTCACGTCAGCAGCCCAGCCACCGGCCCGCGCAGCAGGCGCCTACGCGTGGCCGAGGACGTGGATTCCGCCGTGGCGGATCGGGCAACCAGCGTGCGGGTCAGGCCACCACCTCCAACCCGTCCGCGGCCTCCAAGCCCTCCTAGTCCCTCCTTTCAGGTGCACGGCACGCCAGTAGGGGGCAGGGTCCGCCATCACCTTCCCCACTGGCGCACCATCACCTCGGACAGGTGGGTCTTGGACATTGTCCGAAGGGGCTACTCCCTCCCCTTCGAGTCCACCCCTCCAGCCATGCCACCTCAATTCCACCGCATGTCAGGGGATCACTTGGTGCTTCTACAGAAGGAAGTCACGGCCCTCTTGACCAAGAGGGCCATCGAGCATGTTCCGACCCCAGAAGTAGGGCGTGGTTGCTACTCCCACTACTTTCTGGTGCCCAAAAGGACAAGGAGGACATGCGTCCTATCTTGGACCTCCGGAACGTCAATCGCTTCCTCCGGAAGGAGAAGTTCAAGATGCTCACCCTAGCTCAGGTCTTGACTGCCCTCGACCCTGGAGACTGGTTGGTAGCGTTGGACTTGCAGGACGCATATTTCCACATCCCCGTCCTGCCGGCCCACCGGCGTTACCTTCGGTTCACGGTAGGCCCCGAGCATTTTCAGTTCACCGTGCTCCCTTTGGCCTTACCAGTGCCCCTCGGGTGTTCACGAAAGTGATGGCGGTGGTCGCAGCTCATCTGCGCCGGGCAGGGGTTTCAGTCTTCCCCTACCTCGACGACTGGTTGCTGAAGGCGGGCTCGTCCCAGGCAGTCGTCTCCCACCTCCAGACTACGGCCGAACTCCTGCACTCGCTGGGGTTCTCCATCAATGTGCCGAAGTCGCATCTGATTCCTTCTCCACAGCTCCTTTTCATCGGAGCAGTTCTGGACACGACGCAGTTTCGGGCCTATCCTCCCGAACGGCGAGTCCGGGATATTCAGGCTATGATTCCGATCTTTCAGCCTTTATCCTGGGTTTCGGTACGGATGACCCTGAGGCTGCTGGGCCTCATGGCCTCCTGCATCCTGCTGGTCAATCATGCCAGATGGCATATGCGGGCTCTGCAGTGGGACCTGAAGTTCCAGTGGGCGCAGCACCAGGGCAACCTGTCCGATCACGTCCAGATCTCGGAGGGGACTGCAAAACAGTTGCAGTGGTGGCTCTCGAACCGGCAATGGGTCATGGGCAGATCCCTCTCCCTTCCCCAGCCAGAGCACACAGTTGTGACGGACGCGTCCCTTCTGGGATGGGGCGGTCACATGGGAGAGGCGGAGATCAGAGGCCTCTGGTCTCCGGCGGAGTCCCGGCTCCATATCAACCTTCTGGAGCTCCGGGCGATCCGGCTTGCACTCAAGGCATTCCTTCCCTCTGTCAAAGGGAAGGTAGTGCAGGTGTTCACAGACAACACCACCGCCATGTGGTACTGCAACAAACAAGGCGGGGTGGGGTCTTGGACCCTTTGTCAGGAGGCTCTGCGCCTCTGGACATGGCTGGAACATCAGGGCATGTTCCTGATGGTTCAACACCTGGCAGGTTCCCTGAACGCCAGGGCGGACGAACCTCAGCCGCAGGTGCATGATGGATCACGAATGGCGTCTTCACTCGGAAGTGGCGCAAGGACTCTTTCTACAATGGGGAGAGCCTTGGTTAGATCTATTCGCCATCGAAGAGAACGCGCAATGTCATCAGTTCTGCGCGTTGGAATTTCCAAGGCGGCACTCGCTCGGCGACGCTTTCGTCACGAGTGGAGTTGCGGTCTGTTGTACGCCTTTCCGCCTATACCACTTCTACCCAGAGTGTTGAAGAAGATTCGGCACGACCGGGCCCAAGTCATTCTTGTGGCTCCGGACTGGGCTCGAAGAGTTTGGTATCCCGAGCTACTCAATATGAGCATAGATCCCCCGATCCGTCTGCCTCTTCGGGAGGATCTTCTGTCGCAGCAGCAGGGGACGGTCCTCCACCCGAACCTGTCCAGTCTACACCTGCTTGCGTGGAGATTGAGCGGCGGCAGTTGATTCCTTTCGACTTGCCTCCCGAAGTTTGTGATGTGATTCTGGCAGCCAGGCGTCCCTCCACTAAGGTGGTATACGCCTGCAGGTGGAACAAATTTGTGGCATGGTGCACAGCAAAGGCTGTGAATCCCCTTTCTGCCCCTCTTTCTGAGGTCCTTCTGTTCCTCTCTCTCTGGCCCAACAGGGTTCTGCCCTGGGTACCATCAAGGGTTATCTCTGTGCTATCTCGGCCTTCCTCAGGCTCCCTGATCAGCCCTCCCTTTTCAAGTCCCCTGTTGTTAACAGGTTTCTTAAAGGCATTACACACCTTTTCCCTCCTGTTCCGTTTGTGATGCCTCAGTGGGACTTGAACTTGGTTCTTACCTTTTAATGTGCGCTCCCTTTGAGCCTCTGCATAACTGTCCTCTTCGTCTTTTGACTCTAAAGACAGCCTTTCTGGTGGCCATCACCTCCGCTCGGCGGGTGAGTGAGCTCCAGGCTTTATCTTGCAAACCTCCCTTTCTGTCTGTTCATCCAGACAAGGTTGTTCTTCGGACGCGTCCGTCCTTCTTGCCAAAGGTGGTTACTGCCTTTCACATTGGGCAGACCATCACTTTGCCTACCTTCTTTCCGCCTCCGCATCCTTCCAGAGAGGAAGAGAGGCTCCACCGTCTGGACCCAAAACGTGCGCTCTCCTTCTATATCGACCGCACAAAACACTTCCGGGTGGATGACCAGCTCTTTGTTGGCTACGTGGGCGCCAAAAAGGTCGGGCGGTGCACAAACGAACCATCTCCCGCTGGGTTACCTTGTGCATCAAGACCTGCTATTCTTTGGCTAAGAAGGAGCCTCCTGTTGGGCTGCGTGCCCATTCCACCAGGGCAACAGCTGCTACCACGGCCTTGGGCCGCGGTGTTCCGCTGCCCGTTATTTGTCAGGCAGCTACGTGGGCCTCGCTGCACACGTTTACAAAACATTACTGCCTTGACAGTCAGGTCCGGAGGGACGGCTTCTTTGGCCGTTCTGTCCTCCAGGACTTCCTTGTCTGATCTTTGTTCGCAGACTCACCACCGGGGTTGGTATTGCTGGGGTATCTATTCTAAGGTAAGGAATCTGTCACTAACGTGTCTCTTTCAGATGCACAAGTTACTAACTTGTGTAACGATATATCTGTAAGAGACAGTAGTTAGTGACAGATTCCTTACCGCCCCACCCATCCTCCCCGTTCTGCGAACTGATTTCTAGGGTTAAGGACATCCCTTTCAGGGCCCTAGTATTTTTTCAGACACCTATGTCAGCTTCTTGCATGGCTCTGCGTTTCTGGCGCGGAAAGTCGTGTACAGAACTGACGTCAGCGCGCAGGGCGGCGCCTAAGTACTGCCCGCGACGTCATCCCGGCGATCACGACGCCGACGACGGACGCGGAGCCGCACGACGCCGCCTACCGACGCGCAAGGGTACTGCTACGCAAAACTTTCCGGATCCAGCTGGACGCCTGGGGATATTCTAAGGTAAGGAATCTGTCACTAACTACTGTCTCTTACAGATATATCGTTACACAAGTTAGTAACTTGTGCTTTAATGGCTATATAATCTAATGCTGCATTTAGCAGTTAGTTGTTTAGTTTTTTTTTTTTGAAAAAAAAAGACTTTCAGATGGCAAGAAGAAAAATTTGTTAAATAACTAGTGTTGATTGACGTTTAGTTCCAAGGATTTATTGAATAAATTGGAGGACTGTGGTGTAGATAGATCCTGCTCCTCCCCTAAAAGAGGTTGTGGACCCCCAGCATGGATCAGAGAGTCTAGGGGAAAAAAGTGAGATAATTTGTAAAGAGCACTCATAGACAAAACTGCCTCTTCACACCTGTGACTTAACAAGGATGTCAGACCCTGGCAAAGCAGCTTTATTTAGAGAATGCCAGCCAGACTCTTGTTTCCTTCAATGTGTCTTTTTAGCTGGTCTGTTCAAGGGAGAAAATGGCATAAAGATCCCTTTAACACACATACCAACATCAATACTATTTGATCTCTCCCCGCAGAATATTACAAGCCTAGATCCTAAGTAGTTCTTCAGGGCTTTATCTCTTTGTGAGATAAAGCCCGAAAAGATCAAATGGAACCAAGAAGGGTTGGGAAATGGCAAAACTCGACAAGATGGGACTAGGGCATACCAGTGGAATAGCTGATGTGGGATGGGTGAAAAAGGGTAGAAGTAAGAGAAGCATGTGAAAGAGGACTCTGTGGCATAAACAGGAGTCTAAACAGAGGACAGAGCTGGGCTATAGAATGGAAAAAAATTGGTGAAATAGGAAGTAGAAAAAATAGTAGAGAGAGAGATGCAAGACGTAGAAAGGAAGGTTAGAGAAGTGGCAGAAAAATACGTGGGTGAACAGAAAAAGTGATTCAGATGTTAGAATTGGGTGGTTAAAGCTGGCGAAGAACAGAGCATTAGTGAAAATATAGAAACACATAATTGAGAGAAGGGACAAGTCAATGGGCAGACCTTGAGGTGTTAGACAACTGTGGATGGGAGAGTGAGTGATGAGCAGGACAAATAAAGGAGGGAGATTAATGAATTTAATGAGGTTAATGAAGTGAGAAAAGTGGAGGCAAGTAACATTGAGTGAAAGGTAGAAGAAGAAGGATTAACAAAGTGAGAGAGTCATGTTGTTAACTGCAATATTAGGCATATATGCAGTAATTTTTGCTCCCTCTATTGATATACTTTATTTGCATAAATTCAAACACCGTCTTCACGCCCATGCCATTGTAGGAGTTTAAGGAGAAATCAAGCTCTATTTTTCACTGTGGTGAATTGAGCTAAATTATTTCGTACCAATGCTTCTATAGAGCCCAGATGTAAGGGGTGGGATCAAACATATTACCCCCACATAAGAATATGGCATTTATGTATTTAGATAATATTTAACAAATTATACTGTCTTGGATCCATATCTCACTATGTGTGTCTCTCCAGTTCAACCTACAGGTTGAATGTACCATGTATATATAATCTTCCTCGCTTTTACTCTGTAGCTACCCTGAATTTTTAAATATACCGCTTAATGCTACGTACAGTACTTCTATCAGGAGTCTTCAATTTCACAGATACAAAATACAAATAAATCCTGGCAGAATCTGAAAGCAAGGATATCAATGTTACTCTGCATTTCTCATTCAATTTTGGATTAAAGTCCAGGTTTTGTCGACAAAATTCAAATAATTATCCTGTAGTTCATAGAACATTACCACACATGTTTTTTTCTTCTTATGAAACTTTCCTTATTCTAGGATCATAATTGTCACCTGCACCGTGGCAAGCTTGGACTTTGTTGGTTCTGCCTCCAGGTGAAAAGCATTACTCTTTTAATAAGGCTTAGTATCCATCACAAGCCAAATATGATTTCCTTTGTCATTGTACAGGGTTTTGAAGATCAGATTGTACTTCTTGATCTCTCAGAAGGGTCGACCAAAGGAGGAGGAGCTATGGACGTGGATATTTTTCATTTGCCAAATTTGGAGATAAGCAGAGGTACTAGCATGATATGGCCCAATCAAATGCATGTCTTGTCTTCATGAGTCACTTTTTATGGTAACCCCCAAATGGGACACTAACTGGAAAACCAATTTGCCTATTTGTCAGTTATCCCCCCTCTCTATCAAGACTTGATATTCCAATACTTTATTCTCTGATTGGGAAACAAAATAATTGAGTTCACCTGGTAACGAAGCACACGTTACCATTGGTAGTGGGGAAAGGGAGAGAGACATAACATTTTAATTATAATTTACTTTCTAGTTAAAGTGTACTGATAAGTGTATATGATCTATCATACCACATACGCTGCACCCCTATAGTCAAACTTGAAAATTAAAAGTTGGTGAAAAGGCTGTTATTATCTTTGTTACAATTAAGCAATAAAGGAATCTGGCCTGTTAATTTTATTCATTTATTAACTTACTTACTTGACACTCTTTGCAAAATGGTTTTTCCTCTACATTTCCTACTCAAAAATAATAAGAGCATATTAAAAGGAAGAAAAGCTCAAACAGTGCCAAGAGTGAAGAAGCTATACTCGGTGAACAAAACTTAATCACAATGAAATAAGATAGTCTTTAATTTTTTCTGGAGGGAGTGATTTCCCGAGCATCTTGGGGTAAGGATTTCTACAGTCCAGGGTCGAATACAGTGAACCTCCAACCTCCTTCTCATTTTAGACCTGGCAGACTGCAAAGCAAGACTGATTGAAGAGCCCTAATAGGCTTATTGTGGGTGATCGTTTCCCAAAGAAATGGTACAGCAGTTCCAGACACACATTTGTAAACGTGCCGTAGAGTATTGAACATAATCCTTTTGTCTGTGGACACCCAGTAGTTTGTTTCCAGCCCAGTCGAATCACCATCCTACTTTCTGAGTCTAAGGACTAGGCAGGCAGTATCATTCTCTACCTACTGCATCCATTCAATTTGGAATTTAAGTAGTCTCCCCAATACTGCATTTGCATAGTCTAGTTTGGTATTAATCATAATTAGGGCTCCCGATTTTATGGCATTTTTTTTTTTTTTTTACATTTCCATCTGTATTTATCCATATTTATTTTTTGCTCATTTTATCTGTGTTTATCCATATTTATTTTAAGTTTTGTGAAAAAATGAAACTGAAATGTGTATATTTCTACATGTATTTAACCAGTTGATGTACACTCGTGCCTGAATGCATGACTGGTTTCAATGATATAAACACACCCAGATGACACAATATGCACTTACAAGAAAACATGCAATTTTTAGACTTAAACCACTGTTTAAGGCTCCTTACTAAAATTCCTTTCTTTCTTAAACCCCCTTGCCTGTCAATCCACACAGCTATTGGCCTGGCGGTCATGGTTGACAGCATTTAGAGTCACTCAAAAACAACCCAATTTCCGTTTTTATCCACATCTAAAAATAAATACAGACAGGAAAGTAAATGGTTTTCTGTCTGTATTTATCTGTAAAAATCAGTAAAAACGGAAACCAGGGAGCCTTAATCATAATACCAACCAATCATTTGTGAAAGCTTTGATGAAAGAATGGATGGTGTCTGTTCAACTGCCTGAGGCAAAAGAAAGTTTACGTATGACACCTGTGATTTGTATGGCAATGATTGCAGAAGAATGTCAAAATCATGGCTTGAAGACTGGATGTTTCTAATCATGGTTTCAGTTACTGAACTTTCATACAACCTGGACCATAATAAGTCTTCTTCAATCAGCAAAATCAGTGCAGGTGAATTTATTATTTATCATGATATGGAGGAGGGAGTTGGGGAATGTACCACAGGTTCATCAAAGGATTGTGTGTTTTGTTAACAATACTTTCATTCATAACATATAAGCAGCATTCAAGCAACATGCAGTCAACGTTTGCTTTAGTGATGTCACTGTTGGAAGCCAGGCTCAAACAAAGTTTTTAGAGGATTAGACTTCAGTGCTTAGTTTTCTTTTTAATCTGTTAGGAAATTTTTTAATTCCCTGCAAATCCACCTTTTGTTGCTTTGAACTAATAACATACCTTTAGTAACAGTACATGTCTGGTGCGCTAATTGCTCCTTGCTATTAATTTTGTGTAGCTATATCTTACATAGTTTCATTAATTTTCCTGGGCTGAGATAGATGGCTATGTCTGAAGGCCAATATTGTCCACCATAAAAGTAGTAGGTAGCTCGTCCATGTGGCTTGGTACTGACAGAAGTCTAAGGACAGATTTAGAGTTTGGTGGACAGGGTACTCTATCTCAAAATCAACGAAGTACTCTGTCTGCCAAACCCTTGGACCATCCGCTTCATTTAACTTTGGGCGAATCTTAAGTTCACAGAAAAAAGAAATAATGAACCCCCTCCCAAACTTGCCACAGTGACAACAAGTTAATTCAATATTTAGAGATAGCAGCTGGGCTGGTGGTCATCTCTGAATTGGATGGACGGTAGTCTGTGAGGGTGATTGTAATATCCTCCACCCCGCTGACAGACGGAGTACTGTATGTCAGACTATAAATCCGGCCCTTAGGCTACTTAGTCATGATGTGGAAGTTAGACTTACACTGACTTGCTCTTTCACAAGCTGATTATTATGGGTTGCCTTCAGTCATTTAATCAGCAATTGTATAGCGGACTCTGTCACCCCTGGGGGTATCCGGGCACTGTGTCTCTGTCAAAGAGACAGGTCTTGAGTCTCTTTCTGAAGTCTGTCAGCGAGGGGGCTGTACGGAGATGGAGGGGGAGATTGTTCCAGGTCTTGGCTGCGATGTAGGAGATGGAGTGGTCGCTGCTGCGGGTGCGGTGGATGCGGGGAGGTGTGTGAGGGCGAGTGAAGAGGAGTGTAGGTGTCTAGTTGGTTGGTGGAAGTTCAGTCAATGGTTGAGGTAGGCAGGTCCTAGGTCGTGGAGAGCTTTGTAGTTGTGCGCGAGGATCTTGAACAGGCATCTTTCCTGGATGAGGAGCCGGTGGAGGACTCTGAGGTGGGGGGCGATGTAGGTTGGTTTGGGGAGGTCCAGGATGAGTCTGGCAGTGTTCTGTATGATCTGGAGTCTCTTAAGGGCGTTGCCGTAGTCGAGGCGACTGGTGACGAGTGCCTGAGTGACTGTCTTTCTGGTGTTGGTTGGGCTCTATCTGAAGATTCTGCAGAGCATGCGAAGTGTGTGGAAGCAGGAGGAGACAACTGCATTACCGTGTTGTTTCATGGTCAGTTGGCTGTCGAGGATTATGCTAATGTTGCGTGCGTGGTTGGTAGGTGTGGGTGTGGGTCCGAGTTCTGCAGGCCACCAACTGTTGTCCCATGCGTATTTGTCCTTCTCGAAGATCAGTACTTCAGTTTTGTGAAAGTTGAGTTGGATCCAGTTGTCGTTCATCCATTCAGTGTAGAACCTAGTTAAGTGTGACGGGTCATTCAAATTGGATCCACACCGATTCTTTGATCATTTTTATTCCATGGATCTTTTAAAATCTTTTGTGCCCTGTTCCCTTTATGGTTAATTTCAATAGTTCCTTTAAGACGCTCATGCGATGACACATTAAAAGTGGCTATGCAATTGCCACTTCAAGGCAGATGTGCTATGATGCTTTTATGGCCTTTGTAAAATTGATGAACCCGCAAATTTTTTTGTGGACGATTCTTGACCCCTTAAAGACTTATGACCCATGGTCCCATTAAATCTCATGCGGTATGCCCCATTTAAGGCACATGTGCCATGGTCCTTTTTGTGAATGATGGCCCTTAAAGACTAATGTAATACAATCTCTATATAAGCCTAATGTGCTGTGGCCTTTTGAAGGTCATGTGCCATAGCCTCCTTGCACCTTGTGCAAAGGCCTTTTTGTGGCTCAAATGCAGATGTGGCACAGATGCAATGTTCCATTTAAGGCTCATGTGCAGGGGCCAACTGTGGTCACTTTACTGCTCCAGAGCCAACAGATTTTTAAACAATATTATCTATTTTTCCTAATACAGAAAGCAAATAACAAACCACAAATTGGTGCAGTGCAGGTTCATAAGTCAAGGGTGCAACAGTGATCAAGCTAGCAGCAGCCAGACATGCCTAAATACCTTCAACCCCATATATATCAGTTCACACTTGATTGATACAAATCATATTCTGTGCTTGCAGTTTTCAACACTTGTAGCTCCCCAGCCACCGTCCTCCTCATCACATACTTACACCACAGACTGACCGGGGGACCAGTCTCTTGCAGCCAGTGGGTGGCATTTCTGTGATGAGTCAGGAAAAAATGCAGGGAAATACATTTGTATTGCATCTTTCCTTTACAAGGTCTCGGGTGAAGAACCAGCATACAGTGTTTGATATTGCTACCAAAAATTCAAGATTGAGCATTCTGCTAAGGCACCACCTCTTTCCAATATTCAAGTATGATCGGGCATGGCCATGTTATGTGTTTAAATCTAGCCATTATTTCTTAGCATCTAGGGCAAAAGCCCCCTAGGGATGTCTAGATCTTACTGTATCACTAGGGTAATGTATATTTTGTGGAGGAGTTTAAATTGTGCAAATTTAAATTGAACATTGCCCAATATATTCTCAACATGCACTATCCCATGCAAATACTATCAACAGTGACTAACGTTCTATATTCCATGTAGCTTTTGGAGCCAATTGCATTTTGGAGCCTTCAATCACTAGTGTCATGATTAGGAGAGAAATTGCATGGACTCCCTATGTCCGTGATACCAAATCCCCAATTATCTTTAATTCCAGGTGGTGAGCAAGGACATCATCTAATGTCTGTCTTTCTATTGTTACCTGTCTCACATAGTTCAAAAATTCACTCCACTGAATCCCAAAACGCTCCTATGCACTCTCAAATACAAAAAACATTCCAATCTCAAACAATTGGTCCATCTCTTCACATTCACCTTGTATACCTTGTAACTGATGCTCTTGCACTGAGCTTTTAAAAATAAGGGAATGGCCACAGTGGAACTTTAGAATAATATGGGCATTTTCCCATCAATCTCCATTTGAATACCTTTATCATCATATTTACCAAATAAGGGTGTGTTTATGCCTGTCTGAGGGAAGTGAAAAACAGGTTTAAATTCAGACTACTTTAGCACCCTCCAGAAGATTGTTTTCAATATTCACCCCTATTATACTGAAGTTGTGATGCCTAAAACGTACAGCTTGAAATCAGGCAGAGCAAACCCACCCTGTTCAAAAGGAAGTTTCAGCATCCCATGTTTAGCCCGAAGGCAAGATATTATCCTCACAAAAAAGGACATCAAGCTGTCGGGGTCCTTAAGAACTGAATCAATACATATAACCATTTTGGGAGTACTACCAAGTCTGTTATTGCTATACACCCATCATTGCCGGTGAAGACCAGAATGCCATGCAGCCTGGTGACTGCAGTTCCATGTTCACTTCCGCTCTTTTGCTAAGCATACATGCCACTTGTATACCTGGATATTTGATTGTTCAAGTATTTCAAGTGCCGTCGCCCCTTTGAGGCTCACATGTCATGGTCCACATGCCATAGGCCCTTTAGGGTTGACCTTTATATCCCCTTTTAGGCATTGATGTGTAATGTCACCTTTAAAGCTGCCTCGCGTTGACCCTATTAAAGCTGATATACCATTGCCCTGATGTTGCTAATGTGCCAAAGCTATGAGATTAAGGCATGGACATTGGAGGATAATTTTAAGGGATACATAAAACACGAGCTTGCTCTGTACAGGCGGTATGGTGAGATTGACACTGAAGGCTCAATTTAGACGTTGGCGGACAGAGTAAATGCAGTCAGGCTGGTGGAGGATTTTACGTACGCTACCCTTCCTTTACTCTACCTGCCAAATTTTGAGTTTGCAGATAGCCCTGTGGTGAACTCTGTGGTTTTATATGAACCACCCTCATGGTGGTTCACACAAAGCCATTTAAAAGTTTGGTGTACATCCATCATTGATGACAACCACTTATACCAAACTTTTAAAAGTTTCTTTATTCCAAAATCAAACTTCCAAAGCGGGAGTTTGTTTTTGGAAAAGTAAAAACTAATGGCCCCAATAACATGGGCGAGTGGGGTTTATTTTTTAGGTCGAGCCTAGAAGCTTGCTAGTGGTTAATCCTTCCTCTTTGTCCCTCCTTTTTGAGTTTTGTTTCTTCCCACTGAGCACCACCCAATTACTGGTATTTTTATGTTTTAGTGATTATGTTGTCGTTTTGGGGAACAATTTTTTCGTAGTTTCATGCTCGTGTTTGTTGATGCTTGTTTAGCTTGTTGCTCGTGTTTCTTGTTTTCCCCATCCCCCCACCCCTATGCGCCATCCTTGCTTGCACAAAGAATTGCCCTTCCCCCGTCTTTTTATTCTTGCTTCCCCATCATTAGCCCTCCACCCCTCGTCGTTGCTTGTTGCTTCTTTTAACATTGCACCATAACATGACATAGCTTAAGATAAAAAAGCGATATGAAGCGGTCAACGCTGGCCCCGCCCTAGCATTTTTTTCCCTTCACTTTAAGCCATTTTTCGTGAATTTTCTCTCCTTCCCCACCTATGGCCCATTGATGATGCATAACTCCACCTTCCCTCCCCCGACACAACCAACCCAAGTAGTTCGATGTTGAACTTGCTGCTCCCCATCCCATTTGGTTTATGGCAGGGCTTAAATCTCCACTTGCCAAAGCAAAGAACCTAAGGAATGCTACAAAAACAAGAGCACTCTTTTTTTTAAGCAAGATGTCACTTCATTCAATTTAAAGTGTTGTCACAACTACCTCACAAGGAGTGTGGCGAGCCGCCCGTGGAATTTTACAGTGTTTGGTGCTTAGAACTGATCTTAGCCAGCCGGACTGTACTCTATCATGGAATACGTCACTGCTCCCAAGCTCCAATGCTATCAGGGAAGTGATGGCTTGTTTATCACTGCTTCCCAGTTCTTAGGTGTCTGCTAGTTGCTTTTCTTGCCTGTCTGTACTTCAAATGTTAGAAAACGATGTCACGTTTCAATCGCGACGTCCGCCTTGTTGTGACTGGTAGCTTCATGTCTTTGAGATGGCAGTCATTTCAAGCCACATTGTGGGTTGCCTTTTTCTGTGCACATGAGTCCTGTTTTGTTTGCTTGCAGCATGAGGAACTGGATTTTGTTAAGTTAAATTGTGGTTTTGCTCTTTTAAGCAAACGAATGCCACTTGTCTACTTTGCTTCACACATCATGCAATTTGGCATAAACTTTTTATTTTGTGTGCCTTTTTTTTTCTTCAGATGTGGATGCAATTTGGACTTGAAATAGCCTTACACATGTTCTGGAATTAAGCTATAATTGAACCTTGTAAGTTAATTATGTGTAGATTGAATCAATTAGAAGAAAGCGTGTATAGAAAGGGGGCACAGAATCCGAGAGTACTGTCTTTTATCACAGTGTTGCTGGGAGAGGAAGGTCTGTGTGATCAGCCTTTATTCAATACTTCACTTGAAGATTGAGCATTCCACTGAATTTAATAGAGGATTCTGCATTTTCATTTCAATATCAAGAGAAACGGAGGGCTTGGTTGAGGATAGAAACTACACTCTAGTGCATACCAACCTATCGAGATTCCTTCTAGGCTCAAGAAGCCCAACCAGAGTGCTTTAAAAGAAGGGTAAAGCCTGCAGAGGCTTCACAAAGTTGGCATTTGTTGATACTTATATAAGCACCAAGTTACATTTACACACGGTCACATACATGTTTTTATGGAGGGGGAGATTGAGTGATCCTAGATGTGGGGCCGACGCTGTATCTGCTTGTTTCCTCTACAATCTTTCACTTGGCTTGTGGCGCGCTCTGCCCTCTTTAAGGCACCCGAAAGGTAAAATTAATGAAACCTGCTTCCTTGCAGCTTGAAAGGTTTCCTTTTTTTAGCTGCGGTGCTTCGGCTAGAGTTAAGCCAAGTAAACCGCATGGCAAAAATAAACGCGCTCATTTCATCACATTTAAAAAGGTGCTTTTCAGAACACTTTAACAATTTCAATACTTACTTTAAATGGCAGACTACATTTTGTATAAAACAACCCACAGTTCCCCCAAATTTTGTAAAACGACACCTCTAAATACAGGCAAGGACATCTCTTTAATAATCTTTGCCGTTAGCTTATTGTGTTTTAGGATTTTTGCTCTTGAAACTAAAAACCAGACAGCTAGTGAAACAAGTGTAGACAAAGCTGATAGGTGTCACCCACGCAAGAGTTAGTGGCTTTGACAATGTTTCTTTTTAGCCTGTTGTTCAACAGCGCATCTGCTGTGCAGCATGGCTGAAAGTAAAGGGGAAAAAGAACTATGATGCAGCCAGCGCTGATCGCGTCCTAGCGCTTGTTGATTCTTTACTTTCAGCCATGCTGTACAGCAGCCGGCCAGCTGTAGAACATGGCTAAAACACATTGCAAACACCATAACTCCTGCATAGGCGAGACCTATTGGTTTTGCCAATGCGTGTTTATTTTTTTACTATCCCTCACCGCGAGGATATTCCTGGTGGTGACATACAATTTAAAAAAAGCCATCCGACTGCCCACTCTAAAAGGGAGGACAGTTGAGTGGCTTACCTCTGACGGCCCATACTCCCTGTGACCATTGGAGGAAGGGTTACGCCACCGGAGTAAATTTTACCTAGCGGTCCGCCCGACTGCATCGGGCTGTTGCGAGTACCCTGTCTCCGAAACTCTAGATCTGGCCCGAGTCAGAAACCTGTGATTTATTCTGTAAAGGATTTAGAAGGTTTAGAAATAGTTCTTTAGTTTGTAGCTATAGGGAGAAAGCTGATATTTCACTGGTGGAAGAAGAGGCAGTGGGTGGGCCCATAAGGATTCACAAATCTGGCCTCAGACAGAAATGATACACCTCGAACTGACAGATAGTGTAGCTAATGTACACACTGTGATGGAGCAAGGACTCACAATGAGACTTGCTCGAAAGCATTCTTCTCACAGTATTAATTTATTAAACTTTGTAATGTCTATAATAACAAATGCACACACGAATACAAGTAGAAAGAAGCTTGCCTATGTGTTTAATCTAACAAATAACGCTTGTCTAAATCTAAAATGGCCGCTAAAGCGCTGGAAACTTATTGCGCATGTGTCAACCATATCACATGGTGTGACGTCTTTCTCTGCTTGGAGGAAAATCCTTGCTTCTGCGCAGTGTGTATTAAAATGGCTGCTTAATGTTTTCACGTGCTGCAGCTTGCGCACATGTTGCAATTAAACTGTGGTATTATAACGCTATTAATGCGGGATAGATTTATAAATAAATGGGAATAGAGTAGACAAAGTGGGTATACAGTGAGATCATTTATATTGTGATTTTAATATTTTCTTCTTTGACTTTTTATTAGTTTGTAAATTGGGCCTGGGTTGGTTGAACTGCAGCTCGAGAGACATTGATTCTGCACATGCGCCCTGAAAGGCTGACCAGAGAATGCGATGAAGTCAACTTGGAAGCTCTCCAAGGTCGCGAAGCCTGGTTCACAAGTTCACCCGAAATGTACCTGCACTCGATACAATTGTATATAAAAAGTTGTTGCTGAATCAATGAGAAACGGGTGGGAAATAAAGCCAATGTATTAATTGTGATGGGCGGTATTTTAAAGACAATGGGCTTAAAGAAATTGAACTAAATCGACATGGTGTGAGGATCAACCTCCTGTCCCCGTCCAATCAGAAGTAGTGGGCCCATAATTCTGCAACATTAAGGGGAGGTACATGGGCGTAGGAGGGTATAATAGATATAGTATTAGCTAATTAGTTAGTTCGAGGTTCGAGATCCATGACAAGCTGATCGATTGCAGACTGAACCGCTGTCCAGAGAGGTCCTGAGGTGGGGGCGGCAGATTCCATTAGAAGGAAGATTCAGGAGAATTTGAGGAGAAGCGAAGTATCAGAGAGGGGAACGACGCAGGCGTCGTTGATAGAGAGGTCACCTGTCCTGAACCTGGAGGAGGTTTTTGCTCTTTATCCTTCCTGGGTCCTACCTTTCCAACTCCTTGGCCAAGGGGTTTGGTTTCTCGCACCTTTAGGTAAATATAAATGCAACTTTAGTTGTGCTGCTGTCTCTCTCTTCTTCTTTCTGAGGGACCGTCATTGATCGATAATTGATTATTATGCTTCATCCTTGATATACGATTAAGTATCATGTGGTTCTATATTTTACTCTGCTAAATCTTTAGATAAACATTTTGAAACTTCCTGACTCAGTGATTATTTCAGGAATTATGAATTGTATTGAATGTCACTCATTTTAAACTTCCCAATTAGCAAAAGGTCCATCGGTAAGTCATTACTCTTCAATCGGAAAAGTAAGTGGTAGCAGGGATTTTGATAAAGAGTACAACTGACCCACCAGCGGAAATTGCTAGCGTAGTATGAATGTATGGGCCCAAGTGAGTATTTTGTGTATGAATGCTCGTTGCTAGTAACCCGCTGGATCAGTTTTCTGCTAGCAGAGGATGGTTGTATTTTGTTAATTGGGTAATGAGAATTTTATTTTTATAAACTAACATCCGTTTGTTCAAAGTTTGTTTTATGTTGTCCAGAATTCCCCGGGGAAAATTGAATAGCGGATGGTGAGTGGAAACCATACTGCAGTGAGGTTATCTGTCAGGCAGAAATAGTACTGAAAATTTAAGCAGGGCTATCAGTACTTGTTAGGGACTCTGAGTGTGAGTAATAGCAAAAGGAATATGCTGATAAAAATTTGATGCTATATCACCTAGAAAGGGTAACATTGAAGAAGTAGCAGGTATTTCTGAAGCTTACGTGAAGAGTAAACGGAAGGGTTTTACTCGTAGTGTATGTTTAGTAAACGGAAAGGTTTTACTAAGTGTGAGAGAAACTATCCTTTTCAAGTTAGCGAAACTGGCACGATAGCGAATGTTTTATGTTGTTACTGAATTTTAATAAGAAGTATAAAGAAAATAAAGTTTTGCGTACGATTTTGTAAAGGGAGGGTCAGCTGCCAGAGAGGAAGCTGACGCCACAAAACGCCACGCTGGGATTGGTTGAAACCGCGGGCGTAGAACGACTCTTGTAAAGGAGGGGTCAGTAGTCAGGAGTAGTATTGACGTCACAGGTGTCGCGCTGTGATTGGTCGAAACAGCGAGGGACAGAGAAGCGCAGATTGTAAAGGAGGGGTCGTCAGAAAAGACGTCACTGAAACGCTGCGCTAGGATTGGTTCAGAGACAAATGTTAGCTGGAATTTAATTGGTTGTTAGCATAGAAATCGAAATCTTAATGGACAGTGAAAATTATATGTTGAAACGCGATCCGACTTTAATAGGAACTCGTCCAGACAGGAGATTCCTTGGGTTTGCAGAATATAATTCGATACATAGATATTTACCCAAAATGTATGGAGAAAAGAGAAAAATGACATTTCTACAAAAGGTTAAGAATTATTTTAAAAAGGATAAACCCATCAAAACTAGAGAAGGAATTATCATTCCACCAGCAAAAACGCCTGCTTCATTCATGATGATGGAGAGAGGTTATCATACTTGCGTATGGTTAGAAAACTGGATAGAATATACCAAAAATGATGGAATATTAGCATTCCCAGAGAATGGTACTTTCAATGGGAGAATTCTTCAAAATTTAAGATTGAGGATGAATGATTTAGAACCCAGACCTAGATTAACTCAATACAAAGCCTTAGAAGAGTGGGAAACCGAGGCATTCGAACGTGACCGAGCAAGAAGTAGTAGGGGTTATCGGGGATTTTTTCCTAGATACCAAAATGAGTCAAGAGACGGTCAAATGAAACAGTGGAGAAGAGCGATGCTTACAGAAGGTTTGTATCCAATATTAATGACAGAAGAATTGTTAGGGAGCAAATGCACAGAAAAGACAAAACATTTGACAGGGTTTGGAGATTCCGAAGACGAATTTATGGAAGAAATATTAAAGAACCCGCCACCATATCAGGAAGGGACAAGTGGATGCACCCCAAGTGCACCACTGTTAAAGACACCATTGGTACCACAAGTACTGCATAATCCCCCAGTTAATAGGGTACTTCAGGATAAGGAAAAGGAAGCGATAGACCGAAATAGAGCAGAATTGATACAGAAAATAACACAGTTAAATGCACATCCTGATTCCCCGACCATACCTGTAACGATTGGTCCAGTGGTTCCCTTATATGGAGACAAAGTAACTTGTCCAAACCCATTAGCAAGACCCACACCAGTAGAAATTCTTAAACCTGAACCTGTAATAGTTGATGATCAAAACAGTGATTGCGAATCTATGATATCTCTAATGGATTTACCTATTCGAGGATCTATAAATAGTACTCCTAGAAGAATAACACCTGGTTGCTCCAAAGATGTAAATATAGTGACCTCATCTGGAACTAAGAGTGCCACAGTAGTTACACCAGAAGATTTAGAGAGATGGGCACAAGGATCAGACAGACCGAGTTCACCCCCAAAGATCATGGACATTTACAAATTAAAGGTTGAATTAGACGAAATGATAGCAGGCAATGTCGGAGTAGATCGGCTAAATACCTACGATGAAGAAGAACTATTCTTCGTATGTAGAAGTATCACTAGAAATGTAAAAATATTTCATGAGAAATTATCAGATTTGGCCTTACAGATGGGAATTGAAATAGGGAAGTCAAAAGTGCTACAGAAACCCTATAGAGCAGACTTCTCTGACAAAGATTTAGAAAATATGAATGCCTCTGGTCGAAAATTACAAGTAAAAGAATTAATGACAGTTTTACAGAAATGGGGAGACTTAGATAAATGGAAAGTTAGATGGACAAAGAAAAAGGAAGAGGCATGGTACAGTAGAACCACTTCTGAATACCTGATGAAGGAAACAGGGAAAGCAGATCAAATGTATCCGATGCGAGAAGTTCCCGGAGGAGGTTATGTTCATGTCCCATGGAGTAGACAGGATATTTTGTCATTTACGAATGATTTTCCAAAGTTGAGAGAAAAACCAATTGAATGGTACAAGCAAGTTGAGAGGTTTGTGAAAGTGTCAAAGGTATTGTTGAAGGACTTGGATGGTTTATTCGACATAGTGGTACCTGCCGATTTGTGGACAGATTGTAAAATCACAGTTGATTGGCCGAGTGAAGAGTATCCTAGAGATCCAAAGACAGGTGCTCCATCAAGTGATGTAATGAAAAAGTATCAGCAGGTAATAACTTACTTGAAAGGGAAAATACCACCGAAAGAAACGGATTGGGTAAAAATAGACAGAACTACCCAAGAAGCAAGTGAATCGGTTCATGCCTATTATGAACGTTTATTGCAGGTATTCAAACAGTATAATGGATTTGAGGACATTGGAGACAAAAACATGAGTCAGTTTGTTTCCCGATTTGTTTATGGTTTAAAACCAGAGATTAGTCAGATGTTAAGCAGCACATGTTATGCTGGCAAGGGAAACCCATAGATGAAATTTTGAAATATGCGAAATATTGTGGAGACAACATTGAGGATAGGCACAAGAAACTACAAGAGAAAGTGATGTGGGCTCAGGTGAAAATGACTGAGCGACAGGGAATTAATTTGGATAACCCAAATGATAATCAGAGAAAAGATTCTGGAATGAATGGTGACACTGGGAATGGTGGTAAAATGAGAGGACGAATGAGTAGAGAAGAGGCTAAAAAGAAATTTCCTTGTCATGGATGCGGAAAAAAAATTGGGGCATTGGAAGGATGAATGTAAAAAGATTCGAAATAATAATTGCCCAAATCAAAATTTAAATCCACAGACGCAGAATGACTCACAGCAGGGTGCAAATCCTCAGAGTCAGTTGCCACCTGCACCTATACAGGGTAATGTAAGCAGAGCAAAGCATGGTACAGACGTCGGATATCAAGGAGGAAGTGGTAAGAATGAGTATGTAACTTCACAATTTCTTTTACAGGACGACTTTTGTCCATATAGTCAATGACGGTGCCTAGGAGAGGGGAGAAGGAGTGCGTACTTGGCGCATCCTTGCCGGTAGACCAGTCAGGTCCATATGTTGAAGGGAAGGTAAGAGGTAATGATGTTACTTTCCTTTTGGACACTGGTGCTACCAGATCTACTGTGAGAACAGCAGACATCCCAGACCTTCCTCTCTCTGGAGAAGCTATCCAAGTTGTGGGTGTGGCTAATCGAAAGATTAGAACACCTCTTACCGAACCAATGGAAGTCAAAATTGGAAATTTTAGAGAAATGCATCAGTTTGTAGTGTGTGATTCCAGTCCAGTAAATTATTGGGCCGAGATTTGTTGTGTAAAATGAACTGCACAATTTTTTGCACACTGGATGGTGTTGCAATTCAGACTTCGGATGAAGACCATGTACATAAAATTATGATTGCAAAGCAAGGTACAGAAGTAGATGAAATGTTCTCTTTGATAACTAAAGACGAATTGCCAGAAGAATTAAAAACTGCGGTAAATTCCATGGTATGGGATTTTACGGGAAAAGAAGTAGGACTTATGGCCAAAATAGACCCAGTTAAAATCACTGTGAAGGAAGGTGCAATTTTTCCAAATACCAGACAGTACAAAATGAGTGCAGAAGTAAAAGCAGGAGTTATTGAAGAAATTAACAGAATGGTAAAACAAGGCATATTAAAGGAAGTAATGAGTAGCCCTTGTAATTCACCAATAATGGGTTTGAAGAAACCTAGTGGAAAGTATAGGATTGATCAGGATCTGCGCAAAATAAATAAGATTGTGGAACCTTGTTGTCCTATAGTGCCGAATCCTGCATTAATATTATTCCAGATTCCCTGGAGTGCAGGATGGTTTACTGTGATTGATTTATGCCAAGCATTCTTTTCCATACCATTACATCCAGATAGCCAGTATCTTTTTTCATTTAAATTTGAGAACAAAGTCTATGTATGGAATCGTGTTCCTCAAGGGTACACAGAGAGTCCTTCCATCTTTAATCAAATATTGAAAAAGTGCTTAGAAAAACTAGTGATGCCAGGAAGTTCAGTCTTAGTACAGTATATAGATGATCTGCTAGTGGCATCTAACACTAGAGAGGACTGTGTTGTCGACTCCATTGCACTATTAAATCACTTGGCAGAAGAAGGGCATAAAGTTTCACCTGAAAAATTGCAGTTTTGTACAACAGCAGTTAAATATCTAGGACACCAAATTGAGAGGGGAAAAAGAAGGATAACCTCCGAAAGAGTAAAATTAATCAAAAGAATGCAAATGCCTGTAACTCAAAGAGAAGTGAGAATGTTCCTTGGAATAGTGGGCTATTGTCGACAATGGATACTAGGGTTTTCTCTGTTAGCAAAGACTTTAATTCAAATGACGAAAAAGAAGGCAAAGGACCCAGTTGAGTGGGATGATGAAAGTGTAGGAGCTTTTGTAAAATTGAGAAGTGCTTTGTGTGCAGCACCTGCCCTAGGCATGCCTGATTATAAAAGAAGATTCGCATTATTCTGTCATGAGAGAAAATTGCGCACTTTCAGTCCTAACCCAGAGACATGGTTAGGACAGACGTCCTATAGCATACTTTTCTGCTACATTGGACCCAGTGGCAGCAGCGTTGCCAGGCTGCTTAAAAGCAGTAGCTGCTACCTGTTTGAGCATTGAGAAAAGTGAATCAATAGTAATGGGACATCCTGTAAAGGTGTTTGTTCCACACTCAGTTGTGATTCTGCTGACAAGAACCAGAACTCAGCATCTTACTCCTAGTCGGCTGACTAAATATGAAAGAATAATTTTAGGTGCTGAAAATGTAACTATTGTCAGGTGCACAATTGTAAACCCTGCTACATTATTACCAGACCCGTATCATGAAGAAGTTAAAGACGATGAAGAGGAACATGATTGTTTACAAGTCACAGAGTTGTGCACAAAACCACGTCCTGACATACAGGAACTACCCCTCAGAGAGCCAGACAGGGAGCTGTTTGTGGACGGTTCATGCCAAAGGCATGAAGATGGTAAACTAAGTGCAGCATATGCAGTATGTGAATTAACTGGAATAGTCGAAGCATCCTATTTACCAGGAGTAAAATCTGCACAAGTAGCTGAATTAATTTCTTTGATAAAAGCCTGCAAAATTGGGAAGAATCAGAAAGTAACTATATTTACAGATAGTCAATATGGTTACGGGGTTGTGCATGATTTTGGCCAATTATGGATGCAGAGGGATTTCATGACTTCTTCAGGATCCCCTATTAAAAATGGACAGTTTGTAAAGGAACTGCTGGAAGCAATACAATCACCAAAAGAATTGGCTGTGGTGAAATGTGCCGCACACCAGTCAGGAGATGACTGGGTGGTAGTCGGTAACAGATATGCAGATTTGGTGCACAACACTGTGCTAAAAACAGGTTGTCAGTCAATAAAAGGGTTGAAAGAATGGGAATCAGCTGCCAACTTATGCTGTATGCACCTCCTGAAACATGGAATGATGTGAAACGACTGCAAGATGATGCTGATGAAAATGAAAGAAATGCATGGATAAAAATGGGATGTTCTCAAAGGGCAGACGACGATGTATGGATTTATGCTGATGGCAGACCAGTCATGCCCGACTGTCTGATTTCACAAATGGCCAGAATGTATCATGGAGACACACATGTAGGGAGAGACGCAATGATTAGGCTCTTCAGACAAAATTGGTACAATCCAAGGTTTAGGGCCGTAGCAGAGAGTCTTTGTCAGAGATGTCTAACTTGCCAAATGCATAATCCAGGAAGAAAAACAATAATTGGTTTTGGGAAAATAGGAAAGGCAGAAGGTCCCTTTGTGAGATTGCAGCTTGATTTTATTCAGTTACCCCCATGTAGAGGACTGAAATACGTACTTGTCATAGTGTGTCTGTTTTCAAAGTGGGTGGAGGCCTACCCTACCAGAAGGAATGACAGTATTACAGTCGCAAAGTTGTTGCTACGCGAACTCATTCCTAGATTTGGTTTCCCAGTAACTTTGGAATCAGATAGAGGAGGACACTTCAACAATGATGTGATTAGAATAATCTGTGAAGCATTCCAAATTGAACAAAAATTGCACTGTGCATATCGTCCAGAGGCTTCTGGAGTTGTTGAACAAATGAATGGCACAATAAAATCAAGACTGGCAAAGATGTGTGCATCAACATCGTTAGATTGGCCGGATGCATTGCCAATTGTTCTAATGGGACTCAGAAGCATTCCTGATAGAAATACCGGAATGAGTCCGCACGAAATAATCATGGGAAGAGCAATGAGACAAGCACATGTTCCTACAAATAAACTGCTGAATATAACTGATGATATGGTTCTGGATTGTTGCAAAGGATTGGCTGACCTAGTGCGTTCTGTCTCTCACCAGGTTGGGGAAGACGCAGTTTCCAGGCAGCCTGAACAAGAGCATGATCTGAATCCCGGAGACTGGGTGGTTGTGAAGCATCACACCAGAGAAACGTGTCTATCACCCAGGTGGGGCGAACCTTGTCAGGTCATACTAATTACGAACTCAGCAATAAAATGTGCAGGATTGCCTAATTGGATTCATGTAAGCCACACCAAAAGAGTACCAGACCCTGAAGAAGAAAATCCTCAATCTGCATCGATAACTGAGGAAGCTGAAGGTTGCCCAGCTGAAGAATCTCAGGTGCGAGATTCCAGGGAAGCTGAAGAAGAACAACCGAGCACAAGTCAGGACTGGATACCAGTGGTTGAAATACCTGAAGTTTACAACAGAACCAGAAGTCAAGCAAATTTAAAAGAAATTGAAGAAGATCAGTTAGGTGAAGAAGAAGCAGCTCAGGAAGAGGAAAATGAAACAATAAGAGAACCTGAGCAGGATCAGATAGGGAGAGGAAATTGGGCTCAAATCAACAACGAACCAACAAATTTTGAGCAGGGACAGACAGGTCTAGAAGAACACGGTCAGGCTGCAGAAGTACAAAGTGCAATAAGCCCTGATCAGAACCAGTTAGGTCTAGGAAAATACATTCAAGAAGAAGATCACGAGAATCACAAGCATGAAGACATAAATCCTGAACAAGGTCAGTTACTTGAAACTCACAGTGGAGCAGCTGAAGAGAAAGCAATAAGACCTGAAAAAGAACAAATAGAAGAAACTAAAATTGAAGAAAACCAAATTGTGCCACAACTTGAAAATACAAGAATTTCTGAAGAAGAAATAAGAAGTGAAGAGACAGTGCAAACAAAGAAGGTCAGAAAAGGTGATCGTTGGCCTAGTGTCATTAAAAGAGTAAAATACCACATAACAACCAGAAGTGAAGATCCAGAACAAGAAAATGAAGTGACAAGCCTAACGGGACAAACCAGTGGAATCGAAAAACGAAAAAGCAAAAGACTGAAACTTGTGAACAACAAATTTAAAGGTCCCGATTGGACTTATATTATCCTTGAAGACTACGAGAGCTGAGAGTCAAGGGAAAGTGGTGACGAAGGAACAAGTGCGGAACTGACTTATGAGAAAGAAATAAAACCACCTTGATAACGTAAAGAGACTTGAAATAACGATAAGAAGAGAAATCTTCCTTGTCAAAAATGCCTGACGATAGAGTTTCTGGGAGACCAAAGCAGAAATGTTGTAAAAGATGCTGTGCTATATGCATATGTAGTCTGGTAGTGGTGCTTATAGTATGGTTAGTTGTGATCGTAGCAATTCCTTACCTTTTGATAATGGATAAAAAGATTAACAACGAAACGAAGGCAAGGACAGATAACTTGAAAGGTAATAGAGTAGAACTAAAGGCAGAAGATGAACCAGAATTTCATCATGAAGTAACGGATAATGACACTAGTCTGAATGTTTTCACAAAATTATTGTTTCAATATGTAGATACCATGGAAGTTAGTAATTGTTATGTCTGTATGAAATTACCTGAATCAGTAGCAGAAGGGTTAACATATCATCATTTACCATTAACTTATGGCATATCATGTAGTGTATTGGCTAGTCTGTTTTATAGAACAGGGAGACTTCAGTACTATTATTCAAATATAGATGTGATATTTTCTGAGGTTCCGATTCGAAAGAATATGAATCCAGTGCTTAGTAGTAAAGATGCACAGTATATGGGAGAATTTTTCTTAACAATGAAATCAATAGACATAACACATGCACATAGAAACAATCTAACATGTTCATTACATAAAGAAGAAAAGATATTTTTGAATTTAGTGGAGAATAGAAGACAAAATTTCCAAATGAAAGCTTCTGAGCATAAGGCTCATCTGCCACCTTGGGCTGAGAAAGAGGGTAGTTACACACCTGGCAAGGCTCAAGCTGCTACGGCTCTAGATTTTGTGAAGACAGGGAAAATTTGTCTACATAGGTTAAAAACTGAGTATAACAATATTTTCATCGGTACTAGTGAATGTGAACATAATTTCTTAATTCTTGGAGGTTGGGGACTAAAAGGAGGAACGGATTCAGTTTTTCCTGAAATCTATTATGTGTGTGGGAATAAGGCTTACTTTAGGCTTCCTGCACGGTGGTATGGAAGTTGTTATTTTGGAATAGTATTTCCAAAGATATACCACGTAAAAAGAAACACTGGGAGCAATGAAAATAATAGTGAATTAACACGTAGTAAAAGAGCTAGTTTTTCTGAAATTGTAGGTGATATATTTGGTGCATTGATACCTTCAGTGGGAGTAATTCTGAACTCAAGGAAGAATATGTAAATTATCTACAGTGGTTGATCGTTTATCAACGGACACTGCTGGAGGATTTCTGATGATTAATGCGGAAATGGTTACGATTAGATCTATGGTTATGCAAAATCGACTTGCTCTTGATATAATACTGGCAAAGGAGGGCGGAGTCTGTAAATTATTGAAGATGAAACAATGTTGCACTTACATACCTGATAAAAGTGCAGAAAATGGAACATATATACAGAATATAACTAAACTTGAGAAGGAACTAAAACCACGGGAAGTTGATAGTTTATGGGAAAGATTGACAAATAGTATTACGTCAATTGGTACCTGGTTTGCTAATGTAGGGAAAGGACTTATAGGTCAAATATTAATACCCTTAGCAGGGATAGCAATAATAGTGCTGTCAATAATAATATTGTGCAAATGTTGTAGAAAGAATGAGATGTATAGAGTGACGGGAAAAGGAAAGAAAAGAAAGTTTGATGAAATTGAACTAGAAGATCTGAGAAGCGAATTATACAAGAAACTAAAAGGAGACGTGAAAAATAAAAAGTGTAAAAATGAAGCTGAGACAATTTTATGCTAAAAGTTGGCATCTGGTTGTGGGTAGTATTTTGATGGCTCAGAAACGCCATCAGAGAGGGGATTGATGGAGCAAGGACTCACAATGAGACTTGCTCGAAAGCAATCTTCTCACAGTATTAATTTATTAAACTTTGTAATGTCTATAATAACAAATGCACACACGAATACAAGTAGAAAGAAGCTTGCCTATGTGTTTAATCTAACAAATAACGCTTGTCTAAATCTAAAATGGCCGCTAAATCGCGGGAAACTTATTGCGCATGTGTCAACCATATCACATGGTGTGACGTCTTTCTTTGCTTGGAGGGCAATCCTTGCTTCTGCGCAGTGTGTATTAAAATGGCTGCTTAATGTTTTCACGTGCTGCAGCTTGCGCACATGTTGCAATTAAACTGTGGTATTCTCACGCTATTAATGCGGGATAGATTTATAAATAAATGTGAATAGAGTAGGCAAAGTGGGTATACAGTGAGATCATTTATATTGTGATTTTAATATTTTCTTCTTTGACTTTTTATTAGTTCGTAAATTGGGCCTGGGTTGGTTGAACTGCAGCTCGAGAGACATTGATTCTGCACATGCGCCCTGAAAGGCTGACCAGAGAATGCGATGAAGTCAACTTGGAAGCTCTCCAAGGTCGCGAAGCCTGTTTCACAAGTTCACCCGAAATGTACCTGCACTCGATACAATTGTATATAAAAAGTTGTTGCTGAATCAATGAGAAACGGGTGGGAAATAAAGCCAATGTATTAATTGTGATGGGCGATATTTTAAAGACAATGGGCTTAAAGAAATTGAACTAAATCGACATGGTGTGAGGATCAACCCCCTGTCCCCGTCCAATCAGAAGTAGTGGGCCCATAATTCTGCAACATTAAGGGGAGGTACATGGGCGTAGGCGGGTATAATAGATATAGAATTAGCTAATTAGTTAGTTCGAAGTTCGAGATCCATGACGAGCTGATCGATTGCAGACTCAACCGCTGTCCAGAGAGGTCCTGAGGTGGGGGCGGCAGATTCCATTAGAAGGAAGATTCGGGAGAATTCGAGGAGAAGCGAAGTATCAGAGAGGGGAACGACGCAGGCGTCGTTGATAGAGAGGTCACCTGTCCTGTCCTGAACCTGGAGGAGGTTTTTGCTCTTCATCCTTCCTGGGTCCTACCTTTCCAACTCCTTGGCCAAGGGGTTTGGTTTCCCGCACCTTTAGGTAAATATAAATGCAACTTTAGTTGTGCTGCTGTCTCTATCTTCTTCTTTCTGAGGGACCGTCATTGATCGATAATTGATTATTATGCTTCATCCTTGATATACGATTAAGTATCATGTGGTTCTGTATTTTACTCTGCTAAATCTTTAGATACACTTTTTGAAACTTCCTGACTCAGTGATTATTTCAGGAATTATGAATTGTATTGAATGTCACTCATTTTAAACTTTCCAATTAGCAAAAGGTCCATTGGTAAGTCATTACTCTTCAATCAGCAAAGTAATTGGTAGCAGGGATTTGATAAAGAGTACAACTGACCCACCAGCGGAAATTGCTAGCGTAGTATGAATGTATGGGCCCAATGAGTATTTTGTGTATGAATGCTCGTTGCTAGTAACCCGCTGGATCAACTGTGCTACCTGCACTTTTACGAGATTGTAAGTAAGAGTGTGATTACTTTTAATGTAAAAATTTCATTGATTAAAATGATTGTTTTACCAGAGTTCCTCTTTATATGCTAAATCTGCCTGTCATTATTTCCAAAACCTCCTTCTGGCAATTCAAGACATCAATTATCTGTTGCACATGGTCCCTAAAATTCCATAAAATTAATTTGGATACCTTAACAATGAGTTAAGATGGTGCTTGTTAAACGCTTAATAATTTCTAGCTCTACCTCATTTTTAGCAAGTATCAAATGAATCAATATGAAATGCTCACAGGGATTTCAGCATGCTGGTGATGGAAGCCTCCAAAAGTGGGTATAATCAAGGTAATGCAGCCATATGTTCCCCGCTAATGTCAACAAGGTTATTAAACACTCCTGCTGCCCTCCCAGTAAGGGAATCTGTAGCTATTTGTCCTGAAATGGAGAGACAAGGGTTTAGTTTCCTTTGAGCTACTTTGCCACAACCACTATACTACCATCAGAAGGCCATGACACTGGAGAACGTCCACTACTATTCCCTGGCATCCAAGTTATTATGTTTGTTAGTCCACCAAATGCTATTGTCCAGTGGCCAAGTTGGCCCCCGACAGCATCAACTGCACAGGTCATTACCACACTGATTTAGGCGTTAATCCTACAATATAATCTGTCCTCTCACAACAAACTGCACACCAAGAGGGCAGTACTTTTTGTTCTACGTTAATCTCGTTGCCAACCACCAGATGTGATGGTCTTCTCTCACATCCCCACACATAAAGTAATACAGGTACATTCTGTGCCTGTTAACTTACAGTAGCCACCTTTAGATGCAGGGATCCCAGCTGCAGACATTTCCAGCCACATCGAATCACCATACCTATTCGGCCCACTTGTAATCGGTCCCTAAAGTTTTTGTTTACATCTCTGTCCACACAGATAATTCAGATTATTTTACAAAACAATGCAGTATTTCACCTTTAGTTTTCCAAAACCGCTGGCCCTGATTACGAGTTTGGTCCATCGGACCGCCGAACCCGTGGTGAAGGTGCGGTGGCGGTCGGGGACCGCCACAACAGTAGTCTGACCGCCGTATTACAAGTATGGCGGTCTGACTGTTTTGGGACTGCCGCAACCGCTAGGGAACCGTGTTCCCTGGCGGTGTTGCAGCGGTCTGGGCAGAAATATGCTTGGCATCAGTGGGGAACAAAGGGGGCCCTACAGAGCCCCCTGTCGCCCCTGTACACTGAGTTGAATGCGGGGGGCACATGGAGTGCCCCCCCTGTGTGCTTGCATGCCCAGTTCCTGCACGGCAGGGACTAAAGTCCATGCCTTGCAGGAACCTGCTTTGGCATTCCCATTGCGGTGCCTTTTATAAAGGCACCGCCGTGGGAACGGCAAAGTAACGCCTGCCAGACCAGGAGATAACTCCTAGTCTGGCGGGCGGTCGACATTCAACTTTGGCAGTGCGAGAGCGGGGCGGTGGCGTGCCGCCCCGCTCCCACACCACCAAAGTCGTAATCAGCCCCTCTGTCCTGAAGTGCCACTACATACATGAATTAAACTGCATAAATGGTTTATTTTGCTTCAATCAGTAATTTGCAGATATTTAAAGGAGTCTACAATGCCTCTTGTGCTACAGGCTAAAAGACAATGCATGAATTTTAAATGTTCCCTATTTGTTTACAGATATTGCTGCTGCAGCAGGGTCAAGAGTGGTTGTATTTACTGTTAATGCTTGGACCAATGCACAGACCTACCTCAATGTAATACAGAGCAATGTTGATCTCTTGCGAGGAATTGTGCCAGCACTTGCTCATCACTGTCAACATTGTGTGTTACTTGTGGCATCTCAGCCAGGTATGTAATCTGTTGCAGGACTGATTCTTCCAGAGCAGTGTATTGATGGTTGTAATGTGAATGTGCCTCCAGAAATTGATTTTTTTTTATAGATTCTTATGCAAATTGAATATCTTCCTAGATTTTAGAAAGGGGGTTAACTGTTCATTCCATGGAAACGTTGTTCAACTATTGAAAGTGAAAACATGGTTCCTTTGTCCTGATTAAGACCCTTGAATTCAATACACAATTGTTACAAACATTAACACAATTAAAATAGATTGTCCCTTGTGATCAGTCCTCTGACCTACATCCAACTGGATTACCCATGTCCTTATGTCTGCAAAATCAGTTTAGATTGTGTCATTACATACAAGTTTATAATGTTTATCATTGCCTTTTTGTGTTGCTTCACTGGTTCTCAGAGCACAACGTCATGACTTCAGCTGAACACTTTAGCACCTTTTAGTTGGTACATGGATTCTTATGTTTCTAGACCAATATATTGCTTCTGATAAGCAATGTAACTATGTTGAAATAAGTTTTGTTCAATATTTTTGATTAGTCTCATACTGGTGGATAATATAAGTTTCTGATGAATTTGTACTAAATTTTTGTCTTGCTATAGCATATTCTCCAGCATGAATTGGTGAATCTTTGAACACTTTTTATAGATTTAAAACCATTTTTGTGTGCACTATACCTATGATTTTGACCAAAATCTATCCTTTCTAGGGACATCAGTCTCGAAAATCTCTAGACCCACTGGCATCATTCTAGTTTACTTTTTCCCTCTGCCACAGCGCAGTAAGAACACTTGGCCCTTTCACATAGGCCTTCCAGAATTTCTGAGACATGCTTTCCCCTCAGACATGGATTTTGTACATTTTATACATATTCCTATTTTCATAATGTTTAGTTTGGGTCATTTGTTTTCTTTGTTATACTTCTATACATAAAAACTGCGTATGTCTTTATATTGCCTATCTTTCAAATTTTTTTTCTTTCAGTCATTAAGTCTAGTCCTATTTCATGCTATGTCTTTACATTTTTATATGTCTCAGCCCAAAATAATATTGGCCAAAGACAAATGTAGAAATTGTCTGCCTGCTGACCAGGGTTACAAAGAAGTAAAACCTAAAAGTCTTTTAGAAGAAAAACTCTTCGAATGTTTTAAGTGGAAGTTTAGGATTCTATGTAGGATGCCTCATTTTCAGTCTCCTCTGTGGAACATGCCATTTTGGTAGCACAGTTGAACCTGTCCAATCACTTGTCTGTTTTCACTCTATCGTACTTTCGTCAGTCACTGAGGTGAAATCGTTGCACTCTCTTGAACCTCTGAACTAAGGTTTCAAAACGAAAAATATGTCAACCATGTGCTTTGGTAATATGTTACTGAATCGCAATTAGGGTTTGTAACCACATACCAATTCAGTATTTGGAACAGGCATGTTTAGGGTGTCCCTTCCAAATAACAAACCAGATTGGTATGTATCAATGTTGTGCGACTGAAATACGGTTCAAAACATTAATACTTTACAGACTATTTAAAGGGAAAGGCGAAGGGGTCTTTATGAATGTTGAAGAAAATATTTTTTTAAGTGTAGATAGTTGTCCCGCGCCTATTCTTAAAAATGTTTAGTAAACGTTTGTTGGATGCTGGGTCTTTATATAGTATACCAAAAAGAGGTATGCAGTGTAAAGAGTCCAGGTATCCCTTATGAGGGAATAGGGGGTTGCTCTAGCAATTCCAAGGTGCTCTATGAAGGTTAGTGTGGTTGAGCAGCTTTAGGCTTATCAGAGAGGAGTGTTTGACATTTGTTGCTCACACAAAGTCAATAAATGATACACTCAAAAAGGAGATCTACACCAATTTGAAAAAATAACGGGTGTCTTTATATATATATATTTTGAACCCAAGAACTTCGTTATCAGGTTAGTACTTTTTCGTAATAGACTTTTTGCAACTTTAGCACAGTTAACCAACAGTGCGTTTTTACACGTGTTGATTTTCTAAGGGAGAAAGAAGATTTACTGCATAGATATACTTGCAAGGCGTTTCCATGGGACCCCTTTGGGTCATCAGGTGGTAGACGCACAAGATCCAAAGTTCCACCAGCAGATTGGGTGTAACTGCCCTGGTGAGTCCGGGTGCAGAGGTGGTGGACGGGTTAGTAGCCTTGCATGCTACGTGGTGGAAAGGAATGGGGGGGCACCTAGAAATAGGCTGAAAGGGGGGACTTGGGGGCTCAGGTCGTGAGGGTCCTGGGAGCATGGGGGAGCAGTCGGTTTCTTCAGGCCCGGACCGGTTGGTTCGGGTGCAGAGTGTTTGTGTTCGGCTGGCACTCATGCGTCACGACGCTCACTGATGTCTGTCGGGACCAGCAAAGGGGACAAAAAGAGGACAGCTGGGCCACTCTCTGTGCTGGCCTCTGCGGTGCTGACGTCCCTCAGCGGCTGGTCGTCGATAATGTCGTTGGAGTCAGGACTGGACTTTAAACAAGCGTTGATCGCAGCAAGGGTCTGGTACCCCAGGTATAAGTGCAGGAGGACCCTTGGAGGCCTAGGCTTAGCAGGAAGACGTATCTGACCTCCTTGAGTATGCTGACCTTCTCCTGGGCTGCTACTGCTCAGTTGGCCCTGTAGACAACAGCTTCTTTAAACCAGACTTCGCATTTGGTGCCTGCAGGCTGCAGGGGAATAGCTCCTCTACTCCAAGGGAGATGATGGCTTTGGGCGAAGTGCAGACAATCCTCTGGGGCTTGTGGAGAATGCACATCTGCAGGACGAGTCGGGTCTTTGAAGTTGTTGAGTCTCTGTGCGGCTGGCAGGGTTTGGTGCCAAAAGTCTACAGCATCAAAACAAACAGTGCCTCTGAAACCATAAATGAAACTATACTTATGCCACAGTAGTCCTTTTTAATTAACTCTGGGCTACATTCATTTTGAGTTCTATTTTTTTGCAATAAAGGTTCCTTTCACATGACACATTAAGACATACACCTCTCTGTTTTTTATATACAAAGACTCTTTTCAAAACAACTCATAAGACAGCTAACAAACACAATATTTACATCACATACATGTATATTACTACTGACAACAAATCATTTTTTCACACATAAAAGCAACATCAACCATGATTGTAGTGATACTTTCAATTATCAAAGGAATAAGCTTCCCATCAGAACTTAGAAGTCCTACTGGCTTGCGTTCAGTATTGGGACTTATTTTATGTTTGTCCTCAATATAATCTATTACGTAGGTCCTAAAGAGGTCAGAGATTTATTTTCAAACTCTAATCTCGAGCTTATTAAATCCAGCTCAAGACACCTATTGTTAGGCGTGATATTTTCCTCGGTTGCTCTAGGCCTCTTGATGGTGAGAGCCAACGCGTTTCGACCTTCAATTGGGGGGACCAGAATGATGAGTTTATACGAAGGTCTTCATCAGGGTGGGGCTTCATTCAGGTAGGACGTGTGTTGCCTGTGTGGGTGAAAATAATAAAACTCTGAGTCTATTATCTATGCTATTTACACTTGAGTGATACTAATACTTGGCTCCTTACATACCAGGTTAGGCTTTCATGATGCGCCGGAATACGCTTCTTGGCTCATCAGTTTAGTCGGTTCTCTTGGCGTTCTAGAATTAAGGTGGTAAAGAGAGGAGAATACCTTTAATTTCAGGACTTTGTGTATGTCTTTAAAAAGGACATACACTCTCGCCTTTGAATATTTTAGGGAGTTGGTAATTTAAAGAAACAAGGAGAGAGGGAACACCATTCGAGTGGGAAACATGCTCCACATATTAGAAAACTGTCTTTGAGCATTAGTGTGTGCGTATTTTATAATCGTGAACTTCCCATTGTGCACGGAGTTTACAGAAACGGATGCTTGCCTCGTGCTGACCATGTAAGTCAGTCAGTGCTCAGTGTTGTGTAACATGCGCTCCAAAAAAGGCTTATATAATCTCGTAGCCGACATCATTCTCGGCTGCTTGGTCCCATATACCTTCTTTTATGTTCGGGGTGGGCGCATCTCTTTTCGCTCTTTATCTAGGGTCCACGGGTTTCTGCGTTTCAATTCTCCGGGCGTTCTCGCGTATTATGCACCAGCCGGCCTTAAAAGCAACCCGGATCTCCTTCCTTCCGCCTTCGTGCTTTGGACGTGGTTACGCGCGTGACTTATGGAGTACATCTAGCCTGACTTCCGGTGTCGTCGTTGTCATGGCGACTAATGTTACAGAAATAGCGGCTCAATGTAAGGGTCTATTACAGATGTTTTGTAGTGCCTCTGAAGTACCTGAGCATTTTAGGATTTTCTACTGGCGAGAATCCAGATTTTCAGTGGCAAACATCGTTTTTAGCTGATCTTTACCTCCTCAATGTATAACCTCTTGGCACTTTCGAATTGAGGCATTTCTCTCTTCAGCCTGAGATATTCTTTATTTTGGCTGTTTACAAGATTATGCACATGATGTATATAGTGCATCTCGGCTATCTTTGTCTGGCTTCTTATTTCGGCGTTGTAATGGCGACTAACATTACCATGCTGGCATCTCCTTGTTTAGAACTGCTGTCCATGTTTTATTCATATTTTGCCACGAGGATGCCTATCCCTGCTGACAATTGTCCAGATTTTCCGTAGTAAACACCATTTCTAACTTCTCTTTTCCTCCTCGATGTATGGTTTTCTGACGCTTGCAGATTGAAACGTTTATGTCTTCAGCCTGGGGTACTTTTTTGTGTGGCTGTTGTACAGAACTACGATCTTTCTGACATATGATCTTCTGGCATTATTTGGACGTATTTCTGTTAACCACAATGTGTTATCTCACTCATTTCATTCAGCCCATTCTCGATCGTGCCCAGATACATTATAGTTTTTGCTTCAAATCTGGATAATAAGTTGTCAATATTGATTCCTGTTATATGCTTTCGTACTGTCCATTTTATGTAATTCGGGCCATGATTTTTTTCAATGCAGTGTGTTACCATCGGTGCATTTAAGGTCTTACATCTTATTCGAGAACGATGTTGGGTTATCCGCTTTTTTATGGGCTGGGTAGTCTTACCAACATAGGCCTTTAGGCAAGGACATATAACACAATAGATGACATTATGTGTGTTACAATTCGTGAACTCTTCGTGCTTCACAAATTTGTTGCCGTATATGAATTTGGTGCCCTCAATCGTGCTGTCGCATGACATACAGTTTTCACATCTCCTATGTCCTTTGATAGGAGGTAAGGACAACAATGTGCGGATGGATTGGACGGTCTTCTTTTTTGCAGTGTTTGCACGCACTAGCTTGTCCTTTATGCTTCTGTTTTTCTTCAAGGCAAAAATGGGTGTATGTGTGAACGGTTCCAAAGCTTTCACTGTGTTCCAGTTTTTTCGTACAATTTTTTTCACTTCGTTGGTGAGACCAGAAAAGGTGGTGATGCAGACCAGTGGCATATTGTCCGACTTTGCTTTTGGTGTCAGGAGTGTCTCTCTTGGGGTGTACCATGCCCTTTTCATTGCGCGCTTCAGCAGTTTTCTTGGGTAGTTTGTCTCAGCTAGTTTATCAGGGAGGAGTATGGCATTGTTGAAGTAGTCCTCCTTTTTGGTGCAATTGCGCCTTATTCTTAAAAACTGACTGAATGGTAGATTTTCGCGCAGGTTTTGTTGGTGGAAACTGGAAAAATGCAGTAATGTATTCCTGTCTGTTTTCTTTGTGTATATGGTTGTATACAGGATCCCCTCTTCGTGTTTCAGCAGGAGGTCCAGGAAGTTCATCTCTGTTTTGCTGAAGCTCAAGGTAAACTGGATATCCGAATTCCTGTTATTCAGCCAGATTAGAAATTCCTTTAGATGTTCTTCTGTTCCTCTCCACAACATGAACACATCGTCTATATAGCGCGCCAAATTTTTATGTGTCCATCGTAAGGGTAATTTCTGTATATCCATTTGTCCTCAAACAGTGCCATAAACATCACAGCCATTTCTGGGGCGAAGGGACACCCCATCGAGGTCCCCTTGATTTGTAAAAATTGAGTTTCATTAAAGGTGAAAAAGTTGTATTTTAGGCATATTTCTGCCAGTTGTAATAGAAAAAACGTGGGCACGTTGTGGGGCTGTACACTTTTATCCAGAAAGAACTGGAGGGCTTCCAGTCCCGCTTCTTGGGGAATGTTAGTATATAAACTAACTATATCCAGTGTAACCAATAGCGCTTGTTCTTCATCGAACGGTTGACCTTCCAGTAGTGTAATGGCTTGCATGGTGTCTCTTATGAAGCTGGCAGTTTCGCTCACTAGAGGTTTAAGGAATGTATCGACGTATTTAGCCGGTCTTTCGAGAATGGAATTCACTCCTGAAATTATCGGTCTACCCGGAGGATTCTCTGAGTCTTTGTGGATCTTTGGGAGGACATACAATATCGGCTTCCTAGGATTGTCATTTATTAAATATTGGGCTTGTATTTTTGCTAACCATCCTTCGTCTTCTCCGGTGGATACTAAATTGATCAATTTGGATTCGATCATTTTGGTCCAGTCCTCCTCCGTTCTTCGATAATGGCATTCGTTGGATAATTGGCGGAAAATTTCTGCCTCATACTTATCACGTTGCAGGATCACAATAGCACCGCCTTTGTCCGCAGGCTTTATTATAATTTCTTGATTATTCATCAATTGGTCCAGCGCCTGTTTTTCATTTTTTGTTAGATTCCACTTTGTGAAGGTCTTCTTTTTATCCAGTCGGTCAAGGTCCCTCATTACATTTTTTTCAAACGTCAATAATTCTATAGGCATATTAGTCGAAGTCGGAAAAAAAGTTGAAGGATTTTTTTAGCCCGGAGTAGTTTCTTGGCATGGGGTCTGAATTTTCTAAGAAGAACGCTTTTAGCCTCATCTTGCGGAAGAGTTGCATAATCTCTAGCTTAGTTTGTCCTATATCTGGTTTGTGGTTGGTATAAATGATAGACCTTTTTGAAGTACTTCAATTTCATCCTTTGATAAATTATGCTTTGACAGATTATAAATTGAGCTTTTCTCCTCTTCTACCAGCGGTATACATTCCTCCTCGTTGTAATTTCCCCTTGATATTGATTGGGGGGCGGATTGTACCATTGTTTGGCTCTTGTTCTGCCTCTGAGGAGTCCGTTTCCTCTGTCCAAAAAAGGTGCCGGTTGGTAGAACTGTCTTGATTGGTTACTTCTCGTACTGGTGGAGGGTTCCGTGTCGCTGAAGCGGTCTGAGTAGGAGGATGCGTCTGAGAAGGTGGTAAACTGTCTTCTACTTCTTCCACCGTAAGTTCTTAGCATCCCAATGTTGGATGTCTGTTTATAGTACTCTTTGTCTAGATAGGGATAGGTCTTTTTCTCGCTGAAATTGGCAATGTCTTTTTGCAATTTCGACCTTTTTGCGTCCTCAGTGTTCTTTTTAAAAATATCGTTCTCTTTTTCCAATTTAGCTAATAATGCTTGGGCGTTCTCCACCGCTGTGTTATTTAGAAATGCCTCCTCAAGTTCCTTTATTAGCTCAAGTTCTTTTAGGCTTAGGCGTTCAGCTGTTTTGATTGAATGAAACATCCAGGCTCTCGAGCATTTCGTTCCGATGTGGCTAAAACCGTCTAGATATTCAGGTTGATCTGTAAAGTTAACGGGGATGTTTTTCACCTGGAGGCCAGCTGGTATTGTGCCTGCTCTTAAATGTTCCAACAACACTTCTCCATGGAGAGCTGTACGAATCTGTTTTTTCTTTAGGCGTGTTATTTTTTCAAGATCGGATTGTTGTCCTGGATTTGTAGATGTACTACCTGGATTTAATGTAGATGGGCGTTTCAAAAGTTCCTCAATATCTTCCTCCCTAATGCTTAGGGTTTTAGGTTCGGACATTTGTGGATTGTTGTTATATCCACAACTTGGATCAGTTCTCTCTCTGTTTATTTGTGAGGAGCTCAAGTTTTTGAGAGGGTTGTTCTAACTTATGTTTGTGTTATGTATGGAAGGGAACCTCGATTATAAAAGCAAATACAAGGATAACAATACCCATGTATTAGAGACATTCAATCTCTAGAAGGAAACTTACAGTGCGTTCCCTCGTAGGCGTTGTGCCTACACTAATAGCAATTACAAAGAGGGGGAGTGATTCAGTTCAGGAAATTCAGAGGCTGGAATCAATATAATAGTATCAAAACAAACAGTACCTCTGAAACCATAAATGAAACTATACTTATGCCACAGTAGTCCTTTTTATTAACGCTGGGCTACATTCATTTTGAGTTCTATTTTTCAATTTTTTTGCAATAAAGGTTCCTTTCACATGACACATTAAGACATACACCTCTGTGTTTTTTATATACAAAGACTCTTTTCAAAACAACTCATAAGACAGCTAACAAACACAATATTTACATCACATACATGTATATTACTACTGACAACAAATAATTTTTTCACATATAAAAGCAACATCAACCATGATTGTAGTGATACTTTCAATTATCAAAGGAATAAGCTTCCCATCAGAACTTAGAAGTCCTACTGGCTTGCGTTCAGTATTGGGACTTATTTTATTTTTGTCCTCAATATAATCTATTACGTAGGTCCTAAAGAGGTCAGAGATTTATTTTCAAACTCTAATCTCGAGTTTATTAAGTCCATGATATTTTCCTCGGTTGCTTTAGCCCTCTTGATTGTGAGAGCCAACGCGTTTCGACCTTCAATTGGGGGGACCAGAATGATGAGTTTATACGAAGGTCTTCATCAGGGCGGGGCTTTATTCAGGTAGGACGTGTGTTGCCTGTGTGGGTGAAAATAATAAAACTCTGAGTCTATTATCTATACTATTTACACTTGAGTGATACTAATACTTGGCTCCTTACATACCAGGTTAGGCTTTCATGATGCGCCGGAATACGCTTCTTGGCTCATCAGTTTAGTCGGTTCTCTTGGCGTTCTAGAATAAAGGTGGTAAAGAGAGGAGAATACCTTTAATTTCAGGACTTTGTGTATGTCCTTGCCTAAAGGCCTATGTTGGTAAGACTACCCAGCCCATAAAAAAGCGGATAACCCAACATCGTTCTCGAATAAGATGTAAGACCTTAAATGCACCGATGGTAACACACTGCATTGAAAAAAATCATGGCCCGAATGACATAAAATGGACAGTACTAAAGCATATAACAGGAATCAATATTGACAACTTATTATCCAGATTTGAAGCGAAAACTATAATGTATCTGAGTACGATCGAGAATGGGCTGAATGAAATGAGTGAGATTACACATTGTGGTTAACAGAAATACGTCCAAATAATGCCAGAAGATCATATGTCAGAAAGACCGTAGTTCTGTACAACAGCCCCACAAAAAAGTACCCCAGGCTGAAGACATAAACGTTCCAATCTGCAAGCGTCAGGAAACCATACATCGAGGAGGAAAAGAGAAGTTAGAAATGGTGTTTACTACGGAAAATCTGGACAATTGTCACCAGGGATAGGCATCCTCGAGGCAAAATATGAATAAAACATGGACAGCAGTTCTAAACAAGGAGATGCCAGCATGGTAATGTTAGTCGCCATTACAACGCCGAAATAAGAAGCCAGACAAAGATAGCCGAGATGCACTATATACATCATGTGCATAATCTTGTAAACAGCCAAAATAAAGAATATCTCAGGCTGAAGAGAGAAATGCCTCAATTCGAAAGTGCCAAGAGGTTATACATTGAGGAGGTAAAGATCAGCTAAAAACGGTGTTTGCCACTGAAAATCTGGATTCTCGCCAGTAGAAAATCCTAAAATGCTCAGGTACTTCAGAGGCACTACAAAACATCTGTAATAGACCCTTACATTGAGCCGCTATTTCTGTAACATTAGTCGCCATGACAACGACGACACCGGAAGTCAGGCGAAGTCAGGCTAGATGTACTCCATACGTCACGCGCGTAACCACGTCCAAAGCACGAAGGCGGAAGGAAGGAGATCCGGGTTGCTTTTAAGGCCGGCCGGTGCATAATACGCGAGAACGCCCGGAGAATTGAAACGCAGAAACCAGTGGACCCTAGATAAAGCGCGAAAAGAGATGCGCCCACCCCGAACATAAAAGAAGGTATGTGGGACCAAGCTGCCGAGAATGATGTCGGCTACGAAATTATATAAGCCTTTTTTGGAGCGCATGTTACACAACACTGAGCACTGACTGACTTACATGGTCAGCACGAGGCAAGCATCCGTTTCTGTAAACTCCGTGCACAATGGGAAGTTCACGATTATAAAATACGCACACACTAATGCTCAAAGACAGTTTTCTAATATGTGGAGCATGTTTCCCACTCGAATGGTGTTCCCTCTCTCCTTGTTTCTTTAAATTACCAACTCCCTAAAATATTCAAAGGCGAGAGTGTATGTCCTTTTTAAAGACATACACAAAGTCCTGAAATTAAAGGTATTCTCCTCTCTTTACCACCTTAATTCTAGAACGCCAAGAGAACCGACTAAACTGATGAACCAAGAAGCATATTCCGGCGCATCATGAAAGCCTAACCTGGTATGTAAGGAGCCAAGTATTAGTATCACTCAAGTGTAAATAGTATAGATAATAGACTCAGAGTTTTATTATTTTCACACACACAGGCAACACACGTCCTACCTGAATAAAGCCCCGCCCTGATGAAGACCTTCGTATAAACTCATCATTCTGGTCCCCCCCAATTGAAGGTCGAAACGCGTTGGCTCTCACCATCAAGAGGCCTACAGCAACCGAGGAAAATATCACGCCTTACAATAGGTGTCTTGAGCTGGACTTAATAAGCTCGAGATTAGAGTTTGAAAATAAATCTCTGACCTCTTTAGGACCTACGTAATAGATTATATTGAGGACAAAAATAAAATAAGTCCCAATACTGAACGCAAGCCAGTAGGACTTCTAAGTTCTGATGGGAAGCTTATTCCTTTGATAATTGAAAGTATCACTACAATCATGGTTGATGTTGCTTTTATGTGTGAAAAAATTATTTGTTGTCAGTAGTAATATACATGTATGTGATGTAAATATTGTGTTTGTTAGCTGTCTTATGAGTTGTTTTGAAAAGAGTCTTTGTATATAAAAAACACAACGGTGTATGTCTTAATGTGTCATGTGAAAGGAACCTTTATTGCAAAAAAATTGAAAAATAGAACTCAAAATGAATGTAGCCCAGAGTTAATAAAAAGGACTACTGTGGCATAAGTATAGTTTCATTTATGGTTTCAGAGGTACTGTTTGTTTTGATACTATTATATTGATTCCAGCCTCATAATTTCCTGAACTGAATCACTCCCCCTCTTTGTAATTGCTAAAAGTCCACAGCAGTCTTCAATTCTTGCGAGTTCGGCTCTTCAGTGCCCTCTTCTTTGTAGTCAGTCGAATCTGAAGTTCTGGATTCAGGGAACCCCATAAATACTAAATGTAGGGGCGTTTGGGGAATGGAGAGCAGTAGCCAATAGGCAACCTACCCTTGGGGTCACTATGCTCGCTATATGACCCCTTCCTGTGGAAAGTGGGAATATCCCTGTCCCAGTTTCCTAAATTCTGCCATCACCAAGATGGCAAAATGTTCCTACAGTGGGGCACATCAGGCAGCTCACCTTAGGGGTGTGACTGTCCTCGGTGTGATCCAAGCCTACTTCGAGTACTAATTTCTTGCCTGTCCTAGTGCCAAGTAGGCCTCAGGGCAGGGGGTGGCATCTCCCAGGTCTGGGGGATGCCGGGGTTGCATATCAAAGGCGGCATGGCTTTGAAGCCTCTGGCCTTCATATGCTGATTACGCCCCATACTGTTTGGGGGAGGTGTAAACACCTCTTGCCAGAGCAGGCTTTGTTCCTGAACTCTGAGAGCGGGGCTCTCACCTCTTACGGGGTCAGACGTGCGTCTATGGTGGCAGGCTCCCCTGGACCAGTCAGCCAGCACACTAGCTAGTAGGTTTCAGGGAGTACCTCTAAGGTACCCTCTGGGTGCATGTATTAATAAATCCATCTCTGGAATCCGTGTGTGTTTATTGACACAAGGTGTTTGATACCAAACGTCTTTGGTTTCAGTGAAGCCATCATGTAGCTGGAGAACTCGTAATCACCAGTGCTCAGTACATATACTCAAGATGGTTTCCCTGTTCACTGGCAATCTCCAAGAATCAACTTGGACATCACAGGGGCATATCTGCTCATGCAGATATGTCTTCTCATGTAATATATTGCACCCGCCTTACGGCTGTAAGGCCTACTGTAGAGGTGATTGACATATATTTCATGCAGTATCTGCAGGCATGGCCCACAGGAGGTGTGCCATGTGGTGTCTTCACTTTTGTCTGCACCATATCACGCAGCCTGCAATGGTAGTTTGCATGACTGTGGTGAGGGGTCCCTTAGGGTGGCACAATACATACTGCAATCTTTAGGGACCCTCTTTAGCATCCATGCCCTAGGTACCAGGTTATCATTTACTAGGGACTTACAAGGGTGCTAAATGTGTTGCCATTTGAAGGAACAATTGTACAGTTTTAGGGAAAGAAAACTGGCACTGGGGACCTGGATAGCAGGAACCCAGTGCACTTCTGTTAAAATTGCATCGCTTACCAGGTAAAAAGTGGGGGTGACCATGTCAAAAAGGGGCACTTTCCTACACTTTTTTTTTAATGCATCCCATTTTCCTTTAAAGAAAACGAGCTGCATTTCAGAAAATAAATTGCTTTATTTTAAAGCAGTCGCAGACATGGTGGTCTGCTGACCTCAGCAAGCCACCATGCCTTTGATTTCTAGCTGGTCACAATTTGTGACCTACCTCATCTATATTCGTGATGTAGGTCAAATTGCAACCCACTAGGAATAGGCATTTTGCAACCGACCTATCAGTACATAAGTTGGTAGGCCACATACCACACTGATCACAAAAGGGCTAGTAGCGAATAGTATTTTGTGAACAGTGCTAAGTACATCTAGCTCCAAGTCTCTAAAGAGATCTGATACAAAGGTAGCAAACTAGGACTCTCTTCACTCGATTATCGATGAGAAAATGTAAGTCCAAGCTTGGTGTGTTGCTGCAAAGACGATTTCTACGGTACACCTTTGTCAAAGGTTAATTATAGTTAACTGTAATTTGTTCTTTAAATATTTTCCACATTACTGCCGTGGCCTCTGGAACCAGTTCTTTCCATGCCCCTGCTATTGATGACCTAATTTTTCACAAGTGTGCACCAATGGTGAGAAGCTCGTGTCATTGCAGCCGCTAGCATCTGTTGTCCTTTCGTCGTTCCTTTGAGGTGTCTCCTCAACATAGAGGCAACCGTTTCAGGAGCATTCGGTCAACATTGTTTTTGCTGCTACTAACTGTTGTTGAGCAAATTGCAGTTAGCTATGCTTTGACTTTGAACAAGGTGTTGAGTAGAAATTGAAGTTGGTTTTTGCAGCAACACAGCAGGCTACAACTTAGATTTTGTTGTCTTTCTAAAAAGAGTTATCCTGACTGCATACCGAGCCTGTCTCTCCACTCTTGAATAAAGTCCTCCTGTTTGTTGCCACTGAAAGCATCCTGTGCTCAGAAAACTTATAAACATATTTTATCTGCAGTTGTCATGTAGGTTGTACAAATATAACTATGCAAGTGACTTGCAGAACATTTGTTTTATGATATTTCTTCTCAAACCTCAGACCTGATTCCTTTCTTTGATCATCTCAGTGGCCAGCTCCTGGTTTGTGCCCTTCTGCTGGCCTGTCCAATGTGTTTTCATCTAAATTTGTAAATACAAGATTGCAGCAATATTTCCGATGCTGGACAACTGAAACACTGATAGATTGAAGACATTGAGGTCATTCTGTTGACATTGACCACTTTGGAACTGGACTGCGTGACAAGCTTGGGACGTGCTGTAAAAGAATGACTCGTTTTGGGAGAAGGGGAATACACCATTTAGATTTTGAGCTCCATAAATTCTCGTGATCGGACCAGTGTTTGGTCTTTAACCTCTATCTACTGATGAAGGCAGATATTCTGCATGTTTCCTCTTTCGAATCCTAAAAGACCATTCTGCACCAATGGGACAGACGATTGATGCATTAATCCTTGATCCTGCCCCATGACTCTACCTTGTCAACGTCTGGCACAGATGACGTTGAAAAAGTCGACTCTAATGACTAAAGCAGGGAGCAATCTGGTAGCCCGTAAGCACTGCAGGAGACGTGCCCTGTGTAGGTGTCCTGTCAGGATTCCAGTTCTGGAGATGAAAACTCAAAGGCAGCCGTGGCTCCATGGCAGAGACTGCCCCCATGAGCGCCATGCTTTGAGTGAGGAACATCTTTTGAAAGGGGCTTGGCAGTCAGCATTGCCCACTATCATCACAACTGTTGGACGCAAAAAGCACATTTGGCCCTAGAGGAATCTCGAAGTGCAAAGTCTTTAAGCAGAGAGGGCACCAACCAGCCTTCAGCACTGAAGTTGATGCCAAGACATACCAAGACTTCCAGCACATCACTACAATCTCCAGATTATATCGTCTAAAGCCAGGCAATTTTCAAAGAACCTTAGAGGCAAATTCCAGCCCTTTAGTTGCTGCCTGCGGTGACAGTATTGGTGTTTTCATAATTAAGCTCTTGTCTTGTGCGGTGGGCCATTCCTTAACCATGACCGTCTACACTGCTGTGAGCAAAAAGATCCTCTACTCTAGGGTATTAATGTGATTTGTATGCAGTTTGTGTAGTCTGGCCTGCATAATATGTGTGTATGTAAATCATGCCTGACTTGGTACTGTTCTTATTACTAGATTAAATGTGTGGTTCCTTGTTTGTAAGTGAGTTGTTGAAATAATGTCTTTCTGTAAATCCGGGAGGTTTTAAGAGTGCTCTTCTTTCCAGTATTTCCCCATGAAAATAGGGATAATTAACTGGTACAATGGTGTAATTCTCTCTGCATAATGTGGGAGATATGTCAAATCCATTATCTTCACTGGATAGCTCATATCCCTGGAACATTACATTCAGATATCTCATTCAGATATCACATCTTGAATTTTCTGAAGTTTAATTAGCAGCTGGCCTCTGCAAGTATCGTCAATATCTTGTTTACCTTCTGTCAGTGTTCATCTAGGTCCTCATCAGTAATGTATGTCTACATAAGAAACCAGATTCAAATCCTCCTGCAACAGTTCAGTAATGCGGGCCAAACTCCACCCATGGGCTATTTATACCCTTGAGACAGTCTCCTAAATCCTTATTGTGTCCCTCTCAAATGTGAACAAGTTTCGATTAGATACTAAGAATCAGGAGCTATGCTTTGGGAACCCATTTGCTATATCAATAGTAGTTTGTATTTGCATGTGAGGTATGTCTTTAAACCAGCACTATCTGCTTTCTCTACAGCTTATATTTTACAATGCTGGTTCAAATTACGATAGTCCAGTATCAGTGTCCAGGACTTATATGGTTTCAAAACAGGAAAATAGAAGTGTTCGTGGTAGATGGGCACAAGATGATTATTTGTTGATATTGCGATTCATCTTATAAGAGTTTCAGATCCTGCTTTGTCTTTGTCTTCTTTAGACACTGGCTCTGAACCTGGGGTTCTACTTACAGGAGCAGATGTGAGGAATTGTTTTCTTGCTCAATCCACTCGATTCCTATATTGTGCCAGGACCTTTTGTAATGCCAACTTTGTGACATACAGGTTCGCCTGTGGCTAGGGCACTACCAAATAGAAGGATCCCATTGTAACTTACTCCTCAGTAGGAATATCAATTATAGCCACTCTACTCTGCTACTGCAATAGAAGAGGAATCTGTTTGCTCAGTCCAGAAGACCATGCAGTCTTGACTGGTCAATATCACACTAAATTTGAATCCAAGTTTTGGAAATCAAGTCGGATTTATTCAAATGACCATCCGGTGTTCCTACCTGAACATATATTTTAGAGAGTCTCCTAGAACCTACATTTGTATCTATACAATCTATTTCTGAAATTACTCCAAATAGGAAAAATCTGGAGGGTAAATCTAGTAGGGTGAAGAGGAAGTGTTTCCTGTTTTTAAAATCCAGTCTAGTCATGGAAAAAATGTTGGTGATATAGGTGCCCGACGACCACTGGAGAAAGAGAGAAAAGAAAAGCAAAGAGGAAAGAAGAAAAAATGCACACACAGATTTGCCACAGAGAGACAAAGGAGACTATGTTTTAGAAAAAGTATATCTGCCATAGAGGCTACATCTAGTATGGAGGGTTTAATCCAACCCCTGCAAGTATGTCCTCGAGGTATTGACCCTGAAAGTGGTTATGTTCATTTACTGGATGGGGAACCTACAATGGGTCAGTGGTGGTGTATGGGGTGTTTCCCCTCTCCATATCACCTCCATTGAATCCAATGGCTCTTGAAACTGGTTATGCTAATGCTCTAGCTGAGGGGCCTGTAGCGGTGCCAATGGTAAATCAACGGGTGATCCTCTCTCATATTCCTTCTGTATTGAATCCAATGGCTGCTCCTTTCCTTGATTCAGGTAAGAAGAGAGGCACCTCAGAGCTAGAAGGGTCAGAACCTTCTTGGTGTAATGTGGACACTTATAGGTTGGATTTTATTACTTTGTTTGATGAAGAACTAATATTAAATAGGTCCTTGTTGCTCAAATGTTTTTTGGAGATCAAGAACCTGAAGCTTATCCAAGGTAGTGATATCAATCTAGTTTCCCTTCTACCCTTCGAAGTTGGTTTTAAATCATGGGCAACTTTTTATTCTGAAATTACTGTAAATTTGATATTTAGATTGTCTGAATGTTTACAAAGTAGGGGGATTGAGGTGATCCCAATTTTAGAAGAAGATGAATATTGTGCTTTGGATAAAAAAACTCTACCATCTTAATGTCTGCCTATCAGTGGAGGGTCAGTAACCAGCGCAGAGGGGATAAAAATCCATTTCGATAAACATGGTAGACAGGGAAACTCTAAAGGTGAGAACCTCAAATGGAATTGGTTGCCTTGCGCATTATCTAGTGTTTTTCACAGTAACCACATACAACGTCCCTCCTATTAGCAATGAGATAAAAATTATATATTGGATTGCAGCAGGTATAAAGAATAGAAGGTAGAAGTTGCATTATCTGAGTTCTTGAGAGGCAGATGTGGTGTGTCTCCAAGAGACCTGGTGTGTGGGTGAATTGATTTGTGATAATTTTATTACCTTAGACTGTAAAGCGACACCTTCATGGAGAGGACATGCAAAGTGAGGGGTGGCATGCCTACGGTCTAGCAAGATCCAATGGAGATACAAATGTTACAAAGATTGAACTGATTTATTTTTGGCAGTAACTTTATTTAACTATGGCGAAAAGCTGAGAACACCCCTGCTAATGTTGATAAATGCTTATATCCCCCCCCAGAGGCCTCCTACGATGTTCTTTTAAGTGAGGTCTTTTCTTATATTAAAAAAAATATGATAAGGAGCTACCCTCATACATAATTTTAGTAGGTGATTTGAATTGTAAAATATCTAATTTTCCTTTAGATTGGTTAATGGGAGAAAGAAAAAGAGGAAGCCATGCGCATACCACGCTCTTTTCCCCCAAAAAATAAGAACTAATAAGAGAGGGATAATGTTAGCTGCTGGGTTGAGAAAGGTCGATTGGGTCATAGCAAATGGGAGGTTACCTTCCAACTCTCCCGCTGCTCATACACATGAAACTCCAAGTGAGCATCTATTTTGAACTATGTGGTGGTAGGATTTGCTTCCTTCTTTTTAGTGGGTGATTTAAAGGTTTCTGATTCCTTTCTTAGGGATCATAAGCTTCTAACTTTTGTTATAAATTTTAATATGTCTCCCATTAGTCCTTGAGGGTTAGATGGCCAGTCAGCTAGGTTCAATATGAAAACAGGGAGAAGTCATTGGGATTACAGGGCAATTGCAGGCCTTAGACGTATCCTAGAGGCTTCTTTAGACAAGTTGTCCGGCTTGTCAGGAAAATAAATTGAAAGTTTTAATACTCTTATGCAGCAATTAGTTCAAACTGTAAAACAAGTGAATCCAAAGGAAAGTTTGAAAGGGGTTCACCATCCCTTCCTCCGATTAAATCGGGAGATAAACGCTCTGGACATGGAGCAATATTTGGATTATACCCCTGAAAGGGGAGGCTATTGTGAAGAATATTATGGTATGAAATAAAGCACTCATAAAAAACAAGACTGAAAAACATCACTCGAATTCTTACTAATATTGTTGTATATAAAATTGAGTGTGCCATAAGGGTATCCTTCCTTGTAGTTGCTGCTACTTTCTTCTTTTGGAAGTACTATCTTGGTTGTGGACCTGATCCCCTTCGGGACACTCTCCCCTGCTGATAGGTATGTCTTTTATCAGATCCTTTAGAAGAATGGGCATTTGTAGGCTCTGGTCTCCCATGATCCTGTGAAGGATCAGAATAATGCTCATCACAGAATTGCTATCTCTGTAGAGCCCTAATTCAGTTTTATCTTTCAAGTTATGCCATCCCTGTTCTTCTTTATGATGCTATTGTAATATCATTTTCCTGAATCCGCCTCGGTCTTTTGTACCCTTCCCCTGGGTTTGCTTCTCCCTGCTTCTTTTCCTTTGTGCCCGTTTCATTCTCATGCTTTGATTTTATTGGGATCTTCGGTGTCTTTGTACCCAAGGTGTTTCTTCCCCTTGATGCATAAACTTGAGAGATAATCATCAATAATTCCACCTATTTCTGATCTTGTGGAGCTGTGCCATTCCTATGGTGTATAGCCAACAAAACTGCATCGCTTTTATGGCTCCCTAGCGCGTTTTTTGCATACGCTGTCTATATTACTTACCAGTTTCATACCCAGATCAGCTCCATGGGGCAACATTATCCTCCTGTATTTGCTTGATTACTCCCGGTAAGACTGTTGTTGATGGTATGCTATCTGTAGTAGTGTACAGGGTCGCAAATATGCTTCCCTAAAACTGCCATTAATGAGGATGTGGTACCATTTCCTTTGGTAGGGATATACTAATTATTATTGTTTATCCTGGGAGGTTAAGTACAGATGAACCACCTCCAACTGAGGTTTTGCTGAGTATCCAAAACTGAATTTCGTATTTTTTACCTGGGCATCATACTTTTATCGCATTTATAGTTGTTGATTAATAACAGTGGCTCATGCATGTATAGGTAGTTGAACAGTGCCTGTGACCCTACTGGCCCACTTTTGTAATACAACTACCCAAACGGTCTGAATGTGACTTTTATCTCCATCATCATTTCCCTAGGCTCACCTGTGGGCAACCAGTGTCTTTCTCTGTAAGGTTTATCTGTAGCTAAGTCAGGCCATGTCTGACCTAGCAAAGTTATAGATCTGATCCTACAGGCACTGCATGTGTTACATGTGATAGCCTCCTGTGGAACAAAGTCATATGTTTTATGCAAGCTAACAGCATTTCAGAGAATCTTTATGGGTCAACACAGGCTGGAGCATCTATTATTGCATAGCATGTGAACAACCCTGCTGCACCTGCAGCTTCTGTTTGTATCCATTAATAGAATACCTAATTGGTATATAGTGCTGCTCAAACCATTGATGTGATTTCTTCCTCAGCCATTGTGAATCCATGTGCTGTCATATGGGCAGTAAGGGTCAGAGGCACACTTTCTCAGATATGTGCACTGTTCTAGCGTTCTCTCCTCTGCTTCACCTGCCATTGCTTTCAAAAACTCAGAATCAGTGCGAGCAGCTTGTTCGATCCTTTGTATCTCTTCAGCTTTCAACAAACTTTAGTTGGACCAAGGTTGATGGTAAAATACACCTAAACAAATGACACCCTGTCTTCCTGGGGGCTCAGGGGACCGAGAGGGAAAAGTGGGCTGTCTATATTTGCATCCTCCCTTACATGGTACAAAACAAAGAAGGTCCAAATTGGGAGGTTCCCCAATTCTGGGAGACCCTATAGACCAATGTAGGACCCCAATCAAAACAATTGGAAATCAATTCAAACATTTGAAAGGTATGCCCCCCGCCCCCCAATCTGTGTGTTATGCTTCATCATCGGCCATCCTACTACACCATTGCATTCTCTAGTGGTGGTTCGGCTTCACCAAAAAGATAATTAGGAGCCTACGAAGGTTGGGGTGTAATCCACACAAAAAGATAAAGATAAACATTTCCAGGAACCCTCACTATGGGGATATCTTTATTTAATTGTGAGGCTAACTAGATAATTAAAAGTTTGAGCGATGCCTAGGAGCCATCATCACTCCTGCATCTAGTAGGTCGACAAGTTTCAGCCAAATGGCCTCAAACGGGGTCTGCTGCTTTCTTTAGGACCAAGGATATCTATTCCCTGGATTCTCAGATCACACATCTTGCAGTTAAAGCAGACACACACACTATACTCATTAGTATACATCTTTTCTCCCTCTAAATGGATCAACGTTTAGTCAGCGTGTATTTAAAGAGGTCCCTATACTAAACTAGGGAAAACCTCATGGAGGAGGTAAACGAGGGTGGCCTTGTAGTCACTCATTCGTCAAAGGTTATTCTCTGCAGATTCACCTATTGCGGCGTCTTGTCTCCTTTCACCAAATTGTGAAATTCTCCTTAAAACCTTGGCAGTGTGCAGGGATGTCGCCCCTGATAATGATAGTATATAAGTCATGTGGCACATGTCAGAAGCAGATGTCTGTGATGGTTCCACACAAGTTCTGCTTATGATGCCTCAGGACCAAACCTAGCTACAAGTCATGTGACCGGTATTCCTTAATGCATCCGAAGGGCCAAAAGGGGCAAACTAAGTAAGCTTTGTGTCACGGAACACAAGATTCAAGGTTGATCTCAGTCCTTGTGAGGTAAGTCTAAGGTGAAGTCGAAAAACAAGTCCACTGGAAAGACAAGCCACCACTCCTTTGCCATTGGGAACAACCTCTGGCCCCTCCCTTAGCGCTCACTACGATTCCTTCAACTCTGGCTCCAGAGCCATAACCAGCTCTGGTCTTGGATCCGGATCTGTCTGTGGATAGAGCCTGCCCAGTGTTGAGGCACATATTACCCAAGCAAACTCTATGGACAATGAGGACTTAACTCCAGTCCCCCTGCTTCAGCAGCAGAACTTCTGGCTGACAGAAGACTTTTTTTGGTCAGATTTGGATGCCACAGAAACATCTTCTGCTTTTGGAAACATTACTGGCATTCTCCACTGAATTTGCAAATATCAGCTCGGTCAACCTTGTTGTTGCTGGAGGGCTTGAAAGATGTCTGTGAGCCCCAGTGCTCCTCTATTGTTCTTTCTCTGCATCTGGTACTTCAAAAGGACTTTTTAGCATCTCTCCTTTTGCGGTTACCTGCACTGGAACAAGTTATTTGTCAGATAAGATGCAAACCATCATCCGCAAACTTATAGAAGTCAACCTAACACCATGATCTTGCTTATGCTGCTAAAGAAATTCTATTCTCCTTAGATAAGTCCTTGGACCTTGTAATATGTAACTGTTGCTCATCTTTTTTACATTGCCCATGTTCTGGTGCCATCCCTAGATGCAGTGAATGGAAGCTGTAAGAACTAGGAGCAAAGTAGTTACTGAACCGCTAGTGTGACATATCACAATATTTTCGGTTGTTTCTGGTGCAAGACAGTACTTTTAGTCCATCTGTTTGTGTTATGTTCATGTTGACTGATCAGTGTTTCTAGGATAAAGTTATATTCTGTGTGTGAATCTATTTACAACTATTGTTATGATGGAAATTCATTGTTATTTGCATTATGAAAAATGCAAAACAGTTTGCTGCTGTTATCATTTGTACCATTCCTGCAAAAGTTGTTAGGGTGAAGGACACCTCCATTTTCATAGAATTAAGTGAAAGTCAATTTTAAGTATGTCATGGAAATGCCCAGTGTAGTAGTACTATAAGATTAGATAATTGTTTATGCTGTTTTAGTTGGATCAGGTCTGTGTTTAATTATTGTATTTACTATTTGTTGGAGACCTACCTGCAGAATGCTAATATTACATGCATGTTTCTAAAGACAATGGTCCCTAGACAATGATCAGATATGAATTAATGAATATAGACTCAGTCAGTACTATATCTCTCTGTCCAACCGGCAGGATTTAATAAGCAATTAAAGTATACAAGTAATACAAAGAAAACAATACAAGTGGGACACAAGCCTGCATCCAACTGAGCAAGAAAGGACATACAACATAAAGTAAAGGGTTCAGGCAAAAAGAAGTTTGTTTGTTTTAGAGCATATTTCAAATGGAACAAACAGAATTTAGTTGAGACACCATTACATATTTGACATAATTTAAAAAAACGTATATGGTGTACAAAGTGTCGACGGCGTTTCGATCCCTTAAGTAAATGCTGAGATCATCTTCAGGACATTTAAATTAGCATGCCTGTATACAATAGCCTAAATAGTGGTAAAAACCGGTTGTCCAAAGGACATCTGCCCTGAATGGGGAGCGTGGCCTCAACGTGAAACGGTGAGTTTGTGGTGCACAGTGGCACTGACGGTGGTTCTATCCCAATTGGGACGAGGCGCTCGATATGCACAATGGCACAGCAGGAAAAAGCCCAATCGATGGGGATGACGCTGTGGCTATACGGGCGTGCAATGACTGGCGTGTCCTAGCAGGAATGCGGACATCGCCGAAATGAGTTGGGTAGGCGCTCACGGTAATTGGTGAGCGTGCGAGTCGAGGCGGTCAGGTGACCGGAAGCAGACGCTGAGACTTCATCCAAACTCTACCCGCCTTGACTCGCACGCTGAACTGAGACCGCGAACGCGGCTCGGCTTTACTCCACATGCTGATCCCGGCACTCAGTTACCAGCGATCTTGGCAAGCCAACGCTCACCAATTACCGTGAGCGCCTACCTAACTCATTTCGGCGATGTCCGCATTCCTGCTAGGACACGCCAGTCATTGCACGCCCCTATAGCCACAGCGTCATCCCCATCGATTGGGCTTTTTCCTGCTGTGCCATTGTGCATATCGAGCGCCTCATCCCAATTGGGATAGAACCACCGTCCGTGCCACTGTGCACCACGAACTCACCGTTTCACGTTGAGGCCACGCTCCCCATTCAGGGTAGATGTCCCTTGGACAACCGGTTTTTACCACTATTTAGACTATTGTATACAGGCATGCTAATTTAAATGTCCTGAAGATGATCCCAGCATTTACTTAAGGGATCGAAACGCCGTCGACACTTTGTACACCATATACGTTTTTTAAAATTGTTATGTCAAATATGTAATGGTGTCTCAACTAAATTCTGTTTGTTCCATTTGAAATATGCTCTAAAACAAACCAACTTCTTTTTGCCTGAACCCTTTACTTTGTTGTATGTCCTTTCTTGCTAAGTTGGATGCAGGCTTGTGTCCCACTTGTATTGTTTTCTTTGTATTACTTGTAATACTTTAATTGCTTATTAAATCCCTGCCGGCTGGACAGAGAGATATAGTACTGACTGAGTCTATATTCATTAACTCGTATCTGATCATTGTCTAGGGACCATTGTCTTTAGAAACAGTTAACTTACCCAAGGTCCCTGACCGAACACATTGGGTCCCCTTGTCTTTTTATAACAATATTACATGCATGTCCTTTCCTCTATTTTGTACTTCACGACAATTTTGTTTCTTTGTCACTAGCCATAAACGTGTGATTTGTTGAAATAATAGCCTCTTATGTTGCACAGAGACTAATAGAACAGAGCAGGCTAAGACACAAAGTAGCTTAGTGATTTAGGAATAAAGGACAAAGTGCCCTTCACCTATATGGAAAACTAAAGTATTAAGTATTTTTTGCAACCATGAAGCTCCTTATAATCAGACCGTTTTCATATATATCACATGTGGGCCATGTTGAATCATTGTTGAATAAAATTACTAGTTTAGATAGACATCATTGAAAGAAGTCACTAAGTGAATCCATTTGGCTATTTCATTGCACAATGAAACACAGTTCCTGCAATTCACAAACACTTGGCTTTACAGCAATCTTCCTTCGCATTAAGAACTTGTTTGACTAGTTTGCTTGCTGATAAATAAATCCTCATCAGAATGTACTTTTTAGTATATATTGTTTACTTATTCATGCTTCCTATTTTAGTTAAGTAATATTTATGACAATTGGCTCAGAGAATGACATAAAAATATATATTTTCTCTTCCTTTCTGTATTTCTCTGGCAGATTAACATCCTCATTTGTAAAGACTGTAAGTTAAGGGGGCTCAATGGGGATTTGTAAAGAAATGACTAATAGCCCTGCTCATGCAGTAGAGTTTTGTTAATTGTCATAACACTGTTATAATCTGTAGAAACTTAGATATTGTGTAAGTAGGTTTTGTCTTTTCGCCCAGAAGTAGTTGGTTCTTTGTGTGCTGAGTCATGAATCGGGTGAAGGTCCAGCTTTCATACATTATTTGGTTGACTGAAAGTGTGCCTACGGTGTATCATGTTACACCAATAAAGTCCCTAATCTCTCCCATTTGAATGTATTAGTTCTCCCAGAGCGTTTCTCTAGTGGATAGATATAAAATCCGTTGGTCTCTTTAATCAATTTATGACATATTAATCTAATGACAAGCATAATATCTTTCTTTATGACATTAGTGATAATTTAAGGCATTTATCTTTAACATCTTTTTCTGTGTGTACACATCTGGTGGAACCTGGAGAGATCTGTAATATTCAATGTTGTTGTTGTGAAAGGATGAATGTGAGAGAGTATTTCTTTACTTGATCTAAGCTAATTCCTCTGTTTGAAAATGGGATCTTCATCATGCCCATGTTAATGGTGGCTATCTTCATCTGAGACCCAATGAGTTGTTTCATCAGATTTTCTAAATGCTTGTATGTGTGATTTTGACATGGGAGAATTATGCTCTTCAAAAATTATAACAATTTAGGCATGGCATTCCGATTTTTTTTTTGCTTTTATTTTAGCCTTCACTTTAGAGCATTAACTCATCCAACATTGGATGAATAATCTGACTTTTTTGTAGATTAATGCTGCAGATTGGTGTTCTCATTTCATGCGATGATAATCCCAAGATCTGTTACCTCTAAGCTTTCCATTTAATTGGACCTGACAGTAGTTATCTTTCCTGACCAGTGCAGATGTGACCATTAAGACAAAATTAGACCAATTTACTAATAAATTATTAACGACACACCCGGTCAAAGTTCAATCCGATACAGATAAAACCATGCCTTACCTCAGATCCACACCCCAGCGCTCCAACAACTTTTCAGTTCCAACGCTGATCCGAGTCAACAAGCTTTCAGAGACGACAATTTAGATGATGGGTATCATTTTCCTACACTGTGATAGTAACTATATGTACATGGACTTGCAGGAAGCCTGTGGGTTGAACACATCCCCAGGCACTGAGCAATGTTCTCTCCTTGGACCGTCAAAGATAGAGAGTGCTTCCTTTGCTGTTCTTAAGAGATGTGCACAAGAGATCTTAAATTTACGGCTGCGATCCGTGGAAGTTAACACTAATGTGCTGACAGAAGTGTTGCATTCTGAACAGACTTCCTTTGAGCCTTTATTGGTAGTCAGTGAAGCCTTCAATGCCACCTTAATGAGCACCTGGTCTAAGCCTTGTTCCTGCCCACCGATGAAGAGGGAAGTACCCAGGTGTCACAGGCCAGCGCGGGCAACTCTGACTTCTTGATACAACACCCTATGTCAGAATGTATGATGGTTTAGGCTTCCACGAGCAGGGTGAAACTAATGTTTTCATCAGCCGTCCTAGACCTCCAGTCAGGCAGTGCCAGCTGTTTGCTGGAGAGATACTTTTATGAGACATAGTCATTGAAATCCTTCCGGCAGTCCCTGAGGAATTTCGGACCAACCTGGCTCAAGCCATCTAGGACAGTGTTTCCCAAACTGTGGGTCGCTAGCTGATTTTGATGGGTTGTGAAAGACCAAGCAATAAATAAAGAAGCCTTTAGATTCTGTTTTTATCTTGTCAAATTTTCTGCACTTCAAAGACAGAGGTCAAATGTCAGGCTCTGTCTTTTGACAAATTGCTGCATATATTTTTTTTAATGTGGGGATTGGTGTTTACAAACTCCTCTCACTTTACAGTCAGCCAGAGATGGAAAAGTAAAGCAACTTATGCTGCGTACAGAGTGTGAAAGGAAAGACTTCAGGATGTCATTTTTTGTATCACAAAACACAATGTAAATACCTGCAAATGAATGGTACACATTCAGTAGTTGGGAAAGCAAAAATGAAACACATTTTTTTTGTAATTCTGAAGTGTGTTTGAAACAAAGATTTTAATGGGAGCAAAAACAAATCAAGAAAGTTTACTTGCTAATCCACAATGATAAAGATTCACTAAAATCCAATCTCCAAACATCTTCATTGGTGTGTTTTATAGTTTTATCAGTAAAACTGTATGTCTTTGCAAATGTAGTGTCATTTCAATGGTAGATGTGATGTCTGCAAATGACAGTGCTCTACCACAGGATGCTTTAGTTACATTTAAAAAATAACCTGGCGCAAGTACATTAAAGCTAAGTGGGTCGCAAACGTTTTTCATAATAAAAAGTGGGTCATGGTTCCGAAAAGTTTGAAAACCACTGATCTTGGATGTTTAGAATGTGGCCAAATACGTTATACGTTTTGGACTGGACACCACCAACTGCTTGAGTCCGACAGTCGGTAGCCTGGGGCTTTGGCATCAGCGCCTAGATGAGATCCATGGGCTTCTTTGGTGACATGCAGGCCTCTTTGATGGATATGTCATTGGATGGAATCTCATCTGTTTGATGAAAAGGGTGAACACTTCAGAGAAAATATTTCCATTGTGTGATCCTTAGGCCTGTGTACTCGAGTCTACTCCTGAGGTTTGGCATACTGGCAACGCCAATGCCCACTGCGTCCACAACACCCACCCCAGCCCTTTCAGGAGCGGGTGGGAATCAAGCAGACCACATTCAGGCCACCAGGGACAGCAAACTCCCCTGTCCCCGCCCCTGCAGCAGCAGCCTCCAATTCACTTTAGTTTACCCTCAGTGGCACTCGCCACCAGGTGGTAGGCAGGATCAGGCATTTTCTGCAAGTGATATACTATCTGGCAGGTGGGTTGTGCAGATCATTCAGTGGGGCTATGCCCTACCGTTCCCTCTCGATCTGCTGCATCTTTAGCCTTCATCAGAGCAGCTTTCAGAGGTGCAAGCTCTTGGCCAAGGTAGCCATAGGGAGGGTTCTGGTTCTGGAAAATAGGGATTGGCTGTTACTCCCACATTCGTCCTATTCTAGATCTCTGCCCTCTGAATGCCTTGTTGTGGAAAGACATTCAAGATGCTCATGTTGGCCAAGGTTCTGTCTGCCCTGGTTCCAGATGACTGGATGGTGGCTTTGGATATGCAGGAAGCCAACTGTCATGTATTCATCCTGCAATACTACAGATGCCACTTGCGGTTAAAAATAGGCCAAAAGAATTTTCAGTTTGTGGTGTGCCCCTTCAGCCTCACCAGTGCCCCTCAGGTCTTCACAAAGTGATGGCGGTGGTCACAGCACACCTTCAGAGGTTAGGGATTCCTGTTTTCTTCTATCATGATGACTAGCTGTTGAAGGTGGGCTCTCCACAGTCTGTCATAGACCACCTCCAGATGACTACGAACCTCCTAATTTCATTGGGTATCACCATCAATGTACCAAAGTCACCCCTGACTCCTTTGTAAAGGCTCCCTTTCATTGGGACCATTCTGGATGTAGGTCTTCCCACCACCTCAATGAGTCCAGGACATTCAGGCTATGATCCCGATATTTCAGCATTGGTCCTAGGTCTCCGTGAGAGTGACCCTGAGGCTTCTGGGCTGCTTGGCTTTCTGCATTCTGCTAGTCTACTATGCCAGGTAGCCTTTGTGAGGTCTTCTAAAGTCTCAATGGGCAGATCACTAGGTAATCCTATTGGATTCCATCCAGGTTTTGTATACTGCAAAAGACCTTCACTTGTGGATATTGAACTGCAATTGGGCCAGTGACAGACCCCTTTCCCTGCCCCTCCCAGAGCTAGGGGTGGTGACGGATGTGTCATTGCTGGGATGTGGAGGTCATCTTGGAGAGGTGGAGATCAGGCGACTCTGGTCTCCCGCCAAGACCCATCTTCACATCAATCTGTTGGAGCTGCAGGGGTTCGCCTGGCTCTGAAAGCCTTCCTACTATCTATCAAAGAGACGTTCAGGTTCTCATGGACAACACCACCGCCATGTGGTACTGTAACAAACAGGATGGGGTGGATCCTGTGCCAAGAGGCACTCTGTCTCTGGAGCTGGCTGGATCGTCATTTCCTTGGTCATCAATCACCTGGCGTGATCTTTTAGCGCCAGGTTAGGCAAACTTAGACCGCAGTAACTGCCAGATCACAAAAGGACGATGACTTCCTGAGGTGGCGTACCCTGGCTAGAATTTTGTGACAGTTGAAAATGCGCAGTGTCAACACGTTTGCCTTTAGTTTTTAAGGAAGCTGTTTCTCAGAGACACATTCTGGATAGAGTGGCGCACCAAGCTCCTATACCTCTTTCTATGGGTACCTCCCGTACCTGAGTTCTGAGGAAGATCAAAAATGACTAGGCCCAAGTCATTCTAGTGGCTTCATATTTGACAAGAAGAGTGTGGTACCCAGAACTTGTGGGCATGAGGATCTGTCCTCCGATCAGGCTACAGCTTCTAGAGGATCTTCTATTGCAGCAGCAGGGCATGGTCCTGCACCTCAACTTGCTCAATTTTAAACTCCATGCATAAGCAGCAGCTGTTGACTACGTTTGATCTTCTCCCTGAAGTTGTGGTTGTCATCCTTGCTGTGAGGCGTTCCTCTGCAAAAACTGTTTACAATTCGTGCTGGGGCAAGTTTGTGGCTTAGTATGGCACTCACAATACTGACCCGTTAAAGGCCAAACTGTTAGATGTCTTGCTGTTTATTTTAACTTTGGCCTAGCAAGGACTTGCAGTGGGCACCATTGAAGATTATTTGTCAGGCCTTTCTGCCTTTTTGTGTTTTCTGGACCAGCCATCCAGAAATCACCTGTTGTGATTAGGTTTTTGAAAGGTTTGACTCGTATGTTTCCTCCACAACCCACTGTGATGCCAAAGTGGGATCACAGTTTGGTCCTCCCTTTCCTCATGTCCACTCCTTTAGAACCAATACATAGCTGTTCCCTATGTCCCATGACTGTATTCCTGTTTGGAATAACTTCAGCTTGTCACATGAGTGAACTCCAAGCTGTCTCAGTGCAGGCGCCGTATACCACATTTTTCCCAGCTAAAGTGGTGTTAAGGACCAAGACGGCCTTTTTGCCAAAGCTTGTGACTGCTTTTCTCGTTGGGCAAATTAAAAGAGTAAGAGAGACTCCATCGGCTGGACCACAAGGGAGCCTTGAGCTTTACATTGATCGCACCAAAGAATATCGGTTGATGATCAGCTTTTTGTGGCATTCTCTGGGATGAACAAAGGCAAGGCAGTGCAGAAAAGGACTCTGTCAAGGTGGGATTTCCTCTGAACTAAAATCTGCTACACACTGGCCAAGAAGTAGTGTCCAGAAGGGCCGGGGGCCCATTCCACCAGCACCAAGGTTGATACCACTGTGTTGCCACTTGGAGTGCCTGTTCTTTATATCTGTCAGGCCATGACATGGGAATCAGTGCAATCGTTCACGAATCACTACTGCCATGACAGCTATGTCCGACGGGAAGAACATTCCTCCTGTTCAGTCCTGCAGGATTGTTTGGTCTGAGCCATTCCACAGATGTACCATCTTGGGAGGTACTGCTTTGGTATCTATTCTAAACTTGAGGACTCTGGGGTTAGCAGTATTCATCAGAAGAACAAATTGGTTACTTTTGGCAACTAACCAGATTCCCCACTGCCTTCCCACCTCCCCATTCTGTGGAAAGGTCTCTATTACATCTAAAAAGGTCTCAAACTAGAGACCGGCACACTGATACCTCTGATTTTTGTGGCACTTGGCGTTACATGGTGCAGACAGTCTATAAAGAAACCATCGTCGACATGCAGGGGTGGTGCTTATATGCGGCTCCATCATATCTTCTGGGATGGAACCAAGTTAACGCAGAGCTACACAGCTACACTTACTAGCACACAGGAGCAATGCTGTTTAAATCTTCTGAATCCATTATGGGGTTCCAGCCTAAGGATATTCTGAAGGTGAGGAATCTGCAGGTAGATATAGTATCCACCAGAAAGAACGTTACTGAAGGTAAGTAACTTGTTCCTATCTCTTCTTGATTGTCTCCTCATTGTATTTGTGTTTTTTAAGTGCAGCCTGAACCTTCGCTTCAAGCAAACATTAATGGATGCTTATAGTCCCGTTTTGATTTTCTTGGTACATAGAACTTTGGCTGCAGACTTTTTCTCTTTCCTTTTGTTTATTTGTACTGTTTTTTCAGTTGAGATAATGACACACGTTGTGTGGAAACTAAGTGGATTTCCAGAAAACCAAGTGATTGGAATTGGATGTAATCTGGATACGGAGAGATTTCGTTACACCATTGAAAATGTACTAATGGCACACTCCTGGGGAAAGGAAGCTTGGATTGTTGGTGAACAAGGAGAAGAAAAAGGTATTGTGTTTTCTCTCTTATTTTAATAGGTTTTGCTCTAGGGCTATTTCACAGCACAACTTTAAACTATGTAGAAGTGATAGGGTGAGGAACCTTTTCAAACAGAGCAAACTTTGTGTCACACTGTAAGACGTTACCGCCTGGCCCACTGCCTGATCACCTTACCTCGAAGCTCCCATTCCTCCAACCAGGCCCAGCCCTTTGGGACCTCCACTTGCTTCACCCTCCTAGCCTCCTCTCGCACTTTCTTACCTGCTTCTCTCTCATCTCTCTGCCTCCAGCTTCTTGGCACTTTTTTCCTCTTGCTTTTCACTCGTTCAGCCCTGTTTAATTCATTCAGCTCTTTTTCTTTCAGCTCTTTTTCACTTTTGCCCCTTTTAGCTCCTTGCGCTTCTGCCCACTTCAGCCAATTCTCACTATTGTCCCTTTTCAGCTCTTTTTGCCCTGTGCTTGCGATATCTGTGTCATCCTTGGCAATTACCAACTCCCATGCCAAGTCCTGCCTCACGCGCCACTCCTTCTGCCTTTGTGTCCTGCATTAACCCTGTTCACTACCCCAAGATCTTCTTAATGGTGGTCGTGTGCAGGGGGCACACTACTGGTGTGTCAAAGGCAAGCTTGTCTGTACCCATTTGAGCCCTGACCGCGCTCAATGCCAGGAACCCTGGTCCATGAGCCACCCACAGCAGCCCGCAACACTACTCTGCTGAAGCTCTCTTCACCTTGAACCCTGGATGTCTGTCCTTGCGCTGTGCCCAGGTCTCCCCACATGATCCAAAGGTGTGTTCTTTTGTCCTTCTTGCCGCTTCTCATGCATCTCCTCTAACCTGCACCCTCCGACCTCCACCTCCACCACACATCGCACACACAACCACATCATGCCAGATACCACCATGCACAAACCCCACCGGTGCATCCCCCAACACGCACCCTCTGACTTCCTCCCACCCATGCATCACACACAAAACCACACAATGTCAGACTCTACCACACACAACACACACCCCACCCTCATCAGCCTTTACCTCAAGACCTGCTTGCTTGCCAAACATGGAATAAAAGTTTGGGACCTCCTGCACAACCTCTGTCTGTAAATACTATTCCTAGCTTAACCCAGCATACACTCTAGACATTGCAGTGGCCATCTACCCCCAGATACAAGGTTGATAGACAAGACAAAACCAGCAACCCCAAGGAGGACTCGCTATCATCTACAGAGAGAGAACACAACTGCTTTATCACCTCAGCAAACACCAGCAACTGCCTAGAACACATGGCTTTCAAATTCAGCCCTTCAAACTCCACCACCCTGGAAGGGGCACTACTTTACCGCCCCGTGCAAAATCCAACTTTAGCACCACACTTGCAAGCTTCATCGCCCCTCTGGCACTGGCATCCAACTTCCTCATCCTACTCGGTGACCTCAACTTTGACTTATGGAACCAGACCGACACGAACACCACCAACCTGGAACACCTGAACATACTAGGGTTCACCGCGTGATTTACTCCACCCATGGAGCCAGACACCTTCTCGATCTCGTATTCACCAACTTTCCCGTGAGCACCGTGAACAAGCCCAACAAGCCCACCCTGCCCACCTGGATCGACCACTCCCTTGGAATATATACCTTCACCTCGCATGCGAATACATCGCATGCGAATACATCGCATGCCATTACAACGGGGTCGTTACAACGACCGCGTTGTAACAACGCGAACCAGTACATCGCAAGTTGTTACAACGACTTGCTATAGGGGGAGCGCTGGACTTAGGAATAGTATTATTTACTATTCCTACTCCAGTTTGCGCAACAGCAGGAAAGGTGTTGGATTGTAAATCCAACACCAGCGCGCCCCCTACAGCAAGTCGTTGAAACGACTTGCGATGTAATGGCACGCGTGGTAACAACGCGGTCGTTATAACGACCGCGTTGTAATGGTACCGCGTTGTGGAGACAGCGTTGTAAACACTGTTTCCCCTCCCTTGTCCTTTTCTGCTTGTACCTGACCAACTCCGATCTCTTGGTGCACTCGACCTCCCGGCGCAACTTGAACAAAATCCCTGAAGACATCTGGATCACCAAACTCTAGTCGCAATGCCCGCCTGCCCCACCAGGATGACCTAGCATGCTCCATCATAAACTTCAACACATAGATCACCTCCTGCGCAGACTTCCCGTCTCCCCAAAGAACCACCTACACACCTCAGTCCAAACCACAAGTAAGCTGGAACACAGAAGCCCCTTCGACTCACCTTGTGTCACTGCTACCAGTTGAATTGATGGCGCAACACCCACGACATCAGAGGCAGAGATAAATTCAGATCAGTTCATCGGATCTACCAACAATGAATCGGAACCACCAAGCATTTAGCCCTCATATAACGGATCCAAAACCGCTCCAACACCTTGAAAGAAATCTTCGCCATAGTAAAGGAATTCATGTTCCCGGCTGCCAGCTCCATGACAGTCACCCCCCTACAGAAACTCTGCACCCAACTCTCCTACTACTTCACCAACAAAATTAACACCATCTGCAATAACTTCATCCTCAGCCAGACCTCGCCGCAATTGAAATTCTGCACTCCGAAGACAAGAACACCCAGGAAACCACCCTGATCTGCTGGTCAGTCATCACCCTACTAGAAACAGCAGGTGTTGTGCACTCCATCCACTCACAAATCCCCCCGGACCCACACTTCACCTTCTCCAAAGGACTGTGCCCCCTCTGCACAGCCCTGACATCTGTTCTCAATGCCTGTCTCTCCGCCACTGCTTTCCTGAACTCCTGCAAACATGCTGTCATCTTACCACTCCTGAAGAAACCTTTGGTGGACATCAGTACATTGGCTAACTACAAACCGATCTCCCTCCTCCCCTACCTAGTAAGAGTACTAGACAAACTAGTCAACCACCTCATCACCAACCACCTCCTGGACCCTTCCCGATTTGGACTCTGGCCCAACCACAGCACCTCGACCGGCTTCATCGCTGCCACTGACGACATCCGCCTCATCATAGACAAGGGAGACATGTCTGCACTCATCCTCCTAGATCAATCAGCAGTGATTGACACTGTCTCCCACCCCATCCTCGTCCAATACCTCCACAATAGCAGATTCTGCGGCACAGCACTTCAGGGGATAAGCTCCTTTTCCTCAGGACGCACTGAAACAGTCAGCATAGCTCTGTTTTCATCCTTTGCCTTCAACATGATTTGCGGCGACCCTCAAGGCTTCTCACTGAGCCCCACACTTTTCAATATCTAAATAAACCCTCTCGCCAACATGAACCACACTCATGGACTAAGCATCATCTCCTATGCTGGCATCCAGCTCATCTTCCTCCACTCTGATGACTCCCCAAACACCTAGGTGACCTTCATCAGCTGCATGTCTGAGGTCGCTGTTTGAATGAAAACCAACTGCTTAAAACTTAAACAGCAACAAAACGGAAGCGTTCCTATTTAGAAAAGTCACCTCTCTCTCTGGTCATCAGCATGGTGGCTCTCGAAGCTAGAACTGACTCCATGCCTATCCAATTCGGCCTGGAACCATCTTGATTAGCAACCAAATCTTGATGTCGAACCAAGTCAACACGGTCACATCCACTGGCTTCCACACCATCAAACTACTCAGAAAGGTCTTCAGTTGGGTGCAGCTGGACACTTGTAGGTCCATTACGGAAGTTCTGATCACCAGCCGACTGGACTACGGCAACACCCTGTACATCGGCATCACCTCCCTACTCATCAAGAGGCTTGAAGTTATACAGAATGCAGCTGCAAGACTTGCTTTCAAACTGCCACACTGCAGTAACATATCCAAACACCTAAATGATCTCCACTGGTGCCCAATCCACATATGTACCCTCTGCAAATTCCTCATACACACCTAAAAAGAACTACATGGCCAAGGCCCAGCATACCTCAAGAGCTGATAGTTTCACACACCGGTCAGAAACCTTCCCTCAGCCGATCTCCTCCTCGCTCATATCCCTTCGATCCATCGAACCAGAGCCGGGTGGTGTGGCTTTTCGCCCCCAAAGCCTGGAATTATCTCACCCTCCACATCAGAGCCACTAGCTCCATCCTGGAGTTCTGTAAGGAACTAAAAACCTGGCTCTTCCAATAGGCCACAGACAGCCCAGCGCCCCCTTCTTAGGTGCCATAATACCCTCCTGGATGATGTGTGCAATGCAAATAAGCATAGCATAAGATGCCAAGGTCCACTCATGCAATGAGTATGTATGTATGTATTTGGTATTTGTATAGTGCAAATCTAGCCGAAAAGGCAGTGCAGTACAGGGTCAAAGACCAGTATAAAGTCAATGAATGATAGAGATAGCTGGTTATTGGATTGTTTCTGTATTGTGATGTAGTATCCATTACAAAAGTGTCTTCAACTCTTTCCTAAACTGGAGCAGCGTTGGGGCGGTCTTTACCGATACAAGGATGCTGTTCCATATTCTGGGTGCATAAATGTAATAAGCATGCTGCCTTGCTTTTTTTCTTTTTTTTTTTTATAACACTTTTTCAGTCTCCAGTCTGATGGTGGCCTGGCTCCAGGTTTGCAGAGGGGCACCACAAATTGTGAGCTTCTCCCCCAAAATGTAAGGGTGCTCGTCAAGCCGCTCTGTAAATAATGCACTTGGTTTTGAAGATGCTGTCGGCTGGCAAGGGAAGTCAATGGAGTTCCATTAGGACGCAGGTGATATGATCATATTTCTTCTGGTCATGTATGAGATGTGCTACAGTGTGTAGGATGTCTGTAAGTGGTGCTGGTATGGAGTCTGAAAACCATCGAGATGCCACCATCCAGAAGTGAGAGAATGATGGCCTGAACAGCAGTTCTGAAGTGGCTTACTGGAAGAAACTGTTTCACTTTCTTTAGAAAAGAGAGCTAGTACCAGACTGTCTGGTTTTTTCCACAATGTGTTCCTTGAGTGTGAGGTTAGTGTCCAAAGTACATCCAAGTGACTTGGTATTCCATGAATGTTTGGATTCGAAGAGGTCAAGGGACATGTAATTGAGCCAGTTTTCCTGCTTGTTGATCTTGGCAAAATAACAGGAATGCTATCTTGGTTGGGTTGATCTTCAGTGAGATGTTGGACTTTCAGGTAAATAAAGAATCCCCCAAAAATAAAAAATTAGATGCTGTCCTTAAGAATTCGATAACAATTAGTAAATGACCAATAAATCAAATTTTGTTTTGGAATATGGTACAGACTTTCTTCAAGGGGAAAGCATCCTTGATAGAACCCAATACTAAAATAAATCCTGGTTGAATTATATTAGGACTTTATCTTTCATATTTAAATGCTCTACAACTATCATTGGCTGTCAGAAATTGATGAGCAGTCTTAAACCATCCTGGGCCCTGGCAATTTTCACATTTATTTTTATTAATAAAAGTGCTCTATGTGCTATATGTGGTGGGTGCAGGTTCTAAAACTTGGGCCCTACTCTTAAAGTCATAAATCTGACCTGCACGTCTATAATCGCACATGGGTGCAGATTTATGGCTTTCTAGAATACTTAAAGGTTTCCATAGTACCCCTGCAAACCTGACAGCCGTAGCTTTCCAGGTGTGCCCCGGAAAACGTTTTTGAGTTCCATTCTCCGACGCTATAAATAATATATTATTATATATATTATACAATAATACATTTGCTGAGCAAGTGCAATGTATTAGCTAAGTTTTAGAAAAAATCTTTCCAATTGGAAACTGTTTTATCCATTAAGATCTCCTTTCCTCTTCACCTCCATCTATTTTGGAGGTGTTCCAGTCTTCTTCCCACTTAGAAAAGGGATTTGGTCCTGCTATTGTGAGGAGTAAATTAACATCCTTTTCCAGGTTAGGATGTATACATTTCTGGGTGTGCACAAACTCGTATTACACCTTTGAAATGCTTATTTCCAGTCATCTCCACTCCACGTTGACTGTAAGCAATCACATGAAAATCTAATGAGTATTTCATTTTACGACTTCAACGCCAAGTTTTGTTAATTCAAAAGTTGGTTTTGCACTTGTCAATCGGGACCCTATTATTTACATGTATTGCACTGTTATGCTGATCAGAAATTACAGATTAATCCTCTTACCGGATGTGGGGGCAAAATTGTTTCCACAGTAGTTCTGGTTTATCTTTTTGCTTCGAGTGGTACTGTGAGCATTCTTCCCTGTTTAAATGAGAGTTCAAAAGTGCTACTCTACCTTGGGGAAGGGTTTCTGAGTTAAGGATGTCCTCTTATTTTGTGCTCTGGCCAATTTTACACATATTTGATAAGGTACATTCTCACCTTTTATGAATTATATTTCAATCATGTGGATGCCTTCAGATTTTGCAGAGCTTCATCCAAAATATGATGGTACAACTTTTTATTTTGTAAATTCCAAGATGGGCATATATTTGAGAGAAGAGAAAAGGCACTCGTTGGTTTTCCAGAACCCTGTGCCATCCGGAGCTTTCATTGTAAGAGATTCACTGAGACCATGCCATGACGAATTTAAAATTACTTAGATGTAACTGAGTTCTTCAATGTGATTATAACCTCCTAGGCTACCCAGCTGTCCTGAAACAACATCATTAAGCAAAATGATACCCCAAAACCTCTAACCACAAGACGCAGATAATTCCTAGTTAGTAAGTAGAATTAAGACATATTTTAAGTTGTGAAAGGTTAGCAGAGTATTTTAGCTTGCTACCTGAACTCATACTTGATGGCCTAGATATTCAAACAAGATAACTGAGCTTTACGCCACTCCTTATACCGGCTTTGTCTCTGCCAGATTCCTCTAGCATTCTCCCTTCTCTGCCTCTGAAACACTGGTACTTACCTTGCGGAAGGACTCTAGTAGGGAGTACTGAGGGCCAGCCACATAGTCCCCAACCTCATTGTTTAAAAATAAGCCTGCAAGGGGGCACTCCATGAAATCCAAAGCACCTTTTTTGCGGTTGGTGGCCTGCTCCCATATTTCAAGCCTGCTTGTGAACTACAGTTCTGCAAGGGAACAGTAGAAACTTGTGAAGTACTTCACATTTGAAGGGAGAAAAGGTATACAAAGTGGTAAAAGAGAGTAAAAGTCCACAAATCAGAGAAAATGTGTAGGGAATTCACAGCGGGCATCTCACTGGCAGGCTGCATGTGTCAGTAAGTTCTTGGCTGTGAAAATTACTAAAACCTTCAAACAAGCTTGTGACTATAAAGAAGATACTCACAATAGAGATCTATGAAACACTGCCATCTTATGTTGTGCACATCAACCAGAAGAAATGCTTCTGAATTGCATGGTAATAGACGCAGAAATTTTGATTAATAGGTTTTGTTTGCTCATTTTAATGCATATTTATATCTCATTCAGTGCCTGCCTGGAGTAATCGTGCTCGGTCACCGTCATATGCAGATGGAGTAACAGATCATACAACCTTCCAGGAGCAGTTAGCACACAGGTAACTAGTAGTATGGTGAAGTATAAAGGACCAGATATTTAACATAAGATCGAGAGATGCTATATCTGCCATGTAGTCCTTTGTTAATGCACTTTAAAGTGGAAGTGAAGTGACCTTTCATTAAAAGTGAGAAATTGAGTGGATACGCAGAAGAGAAAGAGAAATGTCAAAAGCTTTGGTCAGACAGCAGAAGGAACACGGGACTACATATGTATAAAACAATAGGGCAAGGAGCGAAGTACAAAATTTGTATAAAACAAAGCAGCACAATAAATGAATGTGCCCCAAGTCACACCTGGGGAAGTTGAATGTTGTTCAACCCATTATCGCAAATCATATTGGAGAAACTGGCTGGAGAGAAGACAGAATGCACATTTGGGGCCCTATTCACTAGTTAAATTTACATGTGTAGATTTACTCACTTGTAAATCTATGCCAAATCCTAGGAATAAGTTTATACTTTTTTACTATTACCGAGTGTAGATTTACATGTCTTAAGCCTCTCATTTCAGGGGGTGGAGACATCCAAAACTGAATTTATAAGTGTAAAGTTAAAACTAGTAATTTTTTATTCTCAGGCGCGAATCTCTTCCAGCAGAGTGGAGATTTCCACATGGTAAAGTATTACGAAAACTAATAACGTTTTTTAATTCTTAAAAAAAAAAAAAATATATATATATATATATATATAGATCACAAAACAAAGGTTGCCCCATGGAGATTTCGCTCCTGAAGGGGTTACAGCACACACACCTCGGGCAGCAGCAGTTCCAGCTTCCCTTCACACTTTCCCGTTATGTCTGCCAAACGCGTTTCGAGCAACTCGGCTCTTGATCACTGGCTTCAACATACAAAGGGAGAAAGCGGTGTTGTTTGGAATCTCCATTTTATTGAATACTTAGTCCCGCCCAAATGGGCGTCGGCAAGCATGGCATCATGGTTATAGTAGTCCAACTTGTTATCGTTGCCAGGACTCAAATTCCATTAAAACCTAATGGGTACCGCATGCTTCCTTTAAAATATATACCCCGGTGGGATGATAATCAAGTTCGTCTAACCCCCGGTGGGTAGAAAAGATGAAGAGTAAGCTGTCCTGCAACCAATAATTCACCGCAGATGAGGCCCCCCTCACTCCAGTAGTGCCCGCGGTTGCGAGCACCATAGGTCCGCCTCACAAGCGGCGGGACATCTCCGCGGCCGGACCAGCCGCTAATTATCACAAAACAAAGGTTGCCCCCTTGAAGATGTCACTCCTGAAGGAGGAAAAACTGACCTGGAGAAGAAGACCAGTGTGTTCCCGGCATGCGGAACACCAAGATAAAGCTGAGTGCCTTAGAGAGGACAGACAGGAACTACCCTGGATGCGAAGCTTGGAACAACTCGGTATCTCACATGCCTTCCATGTGAACTACACAAAGGCTTTTGCACCACTGTGTCATGTGGCATCGAGAGGAGGTGTAGAGTTCTGAGCTCTTGGTCCCCACACTGAACAAAACTGACACTCCTCCCCACCCCAATCACCCCCTCTGCCTCATCCAAGAAGCCTTTGACTGCTTGCCCTCGCCACCCTGTGTTGAAAGTGTGTATTTGGCCCATTTGGTTCAGCCGTAGCAAGACTGACCCCAGGCCACCAGTGGCAAATGACTGTAACCACAGCGGTTGTAACTCAGTAGACCCTGCCAGCCCTGATACCCCCCATGTGGGGTATGACAAGAGGAGAGTTCAAGAGATAGAAAATCTCTGCCAGTGCTAACACCCTGAAATGACAGCTCTTTCAGTCGAACAAGACAGTGACTTTAAATTCCAGAAATGTGCAAATGATTTAATAGCATCATTGGAACATAACATTGAGCAGGTGGAAATGCCAATCTGAGACAGCTGGTTCTGGGACTTCGAGAAAGGAACTGACATTCGACTTGTAGATGAAACCGTCTTGAGAGATTGACCAAACCCAAACAAAGAACAACTTCTGTTAAAACTAAAAATATGTAGGTTACTTCTGAGGCCATGGTGGGGGGAGGCAGAGGAAGCAGGTTGTTTGATTGCAGAAGTAACATTATGATCAGACTATATCTGGCCCACCCAGGGTAGGGTTCCTGAAAGCTGTTTCACTTAAGAAAGTATGACAGTCAAAGATTATTTTTACTTCTAGACCTTTTAAACCTTACTGATTGAAAAAATAAGTAAGAGATTAGAAGAGGGTTGTTAGACATAGTTGTCTCATCAGCTTAGTCCCTAGCAAAGACATGACTTTCATTCAAAGCAAAGCTCAATCTCTTCAGTCATACAGATGGAATTGACAACTCTCTAGATCAAATGATAAAGAAAAAGGATCATCTGTGAGAAAGAGCGATTCAAAGGGCTCGTAAACATAAACCTGGTGAATTTCCTGTCTGTCAAATTCGCTGTTCCCCTACTCTGTTTAGAGTCTGGCAAACAATCACGTTTTCAATGAGGGAGCCTATGCTGGCTCCAACATCTGAAACCTTTGACCGGCAGCCACTCAGTCAAAATACCTCTGATCACTTGTTCAATTTAGCAAAGATGATCCAACCTACTTTTTTCTTGTTCAGATTGCATTGCGAGTTTGTTATTGAAGAAGGAAAAACTCTGCTTAGTGGGTGCATTAAACATGGCACCCCGCTCAGCAACGTTTATGTGCCTTCATGAGCCACTGTGATGTCATCTGTGCTAGAGGCACAAGCATCTTCACAGACTGATGGAGAACTCAAAGTATGTTTGCAGGTCTCACGCCATTGCAGTGGCGTAGATCTCTCTGCTGCAATGGTGGAGATCTCTCTGCTGCAATGGTGGACCCAAGGACAGGCCAACATACTCGAAGTTAGAGCCTCCGTCTGTTTCTCAGGGTTTTCAAGTGTGCAAACAAGCTATGAATCCACAATATTTCTCACATGCCACTGACTTAGAGTATCTGTTATATGCAGAAAAGGTTTTATCCCTGTTTAATTCAGAGAGTTATATGCTGCCCCCTATCCTTTTCTACGCTAGGGCCAGCAGAGAATTAAGCTTGTACTTTTTCAAAAGTTTAAATCAAAATAAGTATGTTCATCTGGATGATGATGATAGAATCATTTTGTTATTCGTAGGATTTTTAAAATGTAATTAAAAAGACTTAAAATCATCTTTAGTAGCTCTATACTAACCGAGTAGGCCATGGATTTGTTTCTAAACTACTCTAAAATCTAGAGAGCATGAGTGGACAATAACGAGTATATCCCAGCTTCACTGATGGATATCAAAGGTACAGAAGTGATTGGCCAATAGGGAGTCACCAGGAACACAGAGGAAGGACTCGCATGAATAGACACTTCGGTGAAAAAAAAGAACACATTCCTCAGAATGAGGATCCCTCCTGAGTTAAAAAGCAAAGAGAACAAGCTTAAAATTCTGTTGGGGTAGGGGATCACCTCCGACTGTGCTGGGGAGTCTCCAGTGATAGAATAGAAGAGGGACAACACAATTATTGGCCTCACATGCATGGGGTGGCATCAGTGAGCAAATTACAGAAATACACTGTAGCACCAGAAACATCCATAGGGCAGAAGCCCAGCCTCTTTCATTCATTGGCCAGAAGGCTTACATAATGAGACAGATTTTTTAAAAACATTGCTCTTCTTAGCTGGGCAGATGGATTCTACTGGACATACTTCAGGCACAAGTAGGACTCGTAGTGGGTTGTGATATTGTTATACTCCATGTTCCCTGTCACAGGATATATGTTTCTGTTCTACAAATCCTCAGACATGGTCTGATTACACTGTAGAGATGCACTGTGTTTTTCACTTGTAATTGAAATAAAGAATTGGTACAAAAAGAACATTGCTCTTGTGCAGTGCTTAGTTTGAGCCCTTTGTTGCAAGTGGGGCCCACCGGTACTCATTCTTTAGGACTGTTGCTTATTTTTTATCATCAGACTTTGATCTAGAGCAAGAGAAGAAGGATGAAGACAGAGAGTGTCTGTTATTGGATTTAAGAGGCATGAGGTGAAATCAAGGCAATGCAGACTTGGTATCTGACATCCCAACCTTCGATAGCGCAGTTTGCGGGCATCTGAGAATAGCTCTTTTCTTTTACAAGTTAAGCACTGCTCTTGTGTGGTCATTGCAGAACATCAGCCGTGCATGCTTAAAGAACATCAGGAAGGCCCCTCAATTTAAAAACACCAATTTCAAGTTCATAATATTGCTCTGTTTCAGGGTAAGAGCATGCTGAGACCTTGCTGAGGCAGAGTGACTGAGATGACATAGCTGACAGATATATGGGTCCTGACCCTAAGAATCCGACTGTGATCTTCCAGGTGAAATCCGTTCTCAATGTAGCCATGTATCGGAAGGTTGCTACAGATTTTTTAATCCATATTAAGTGCATGTCTATCACAGAGATCAAGAAATCTTCTTGCTGTGTAATAATCTAAAAGAAGTAAATAATATAGTGTCTTGGCTTGTGTATATGTTGTAGCTATAACTATAATCACTTAATAATAATGTAACGTGTTGCACTTGGTGATCTGTTAATGGAAAAGGGAGAGCACAAAGTTGCTATGAGGTATTGCTGGCTTAAAAATTATTTGGTAAAATCTGATTTTGAATTTTGTTTATGCCTAAAGTAATGTATATTGAACATAAATCAATTTCATGCTCAAACTCTGCTGATCTCTTCTTCCCCATCCACAGAGCCACAGAAATTCTTAAGTCAAAAGGTCAAAGATCCTGGTCTGTTGGTCTGTCTGTTGCTGATCTGGTCGAAAGTATAGTGAAAAATAAAAGGAAAGTTCACTCCGTTTCAACTCTAGCAAAGGTAACACTGCACACTGAGGTTTTCCTATGTTCTCTTAAACCTTGAAATTATGATAATGTTGTGCATTGTTAATACTGTGCTGTTGTTTCATATTGTACTGATATATCACTCAGGGGAAATGTGTCGGTTCTCATGTAACATAGAAACAAAACGAACTTTTGTAGGGGTTTTGTAAAACTAAACTCACTACTTGCTAAACAGCTTGCTCAGTATTCTGGCGCTATTCAAACCTATGACCTTCAAACTGCATACAAAGAGGCCTATTCACAAAGGCATTTTGGAGTACATAAAGTAGTATGTCTGTAGTAATCTTATATGTAATGTAGGTCTCCTGTACTACTCTTGAAGGAACAGATACATACCTTGCGAATTAGCCTCAAAACATATAAAATGGGAATTATCACAAAATACACATTGAGTACAAATAGAAAGGACATTGCCATCTCAGCACTTTACTAATAGAGATAGAGAGATGGCCGTTTCAGGGCTGATTCACACAGGCATTTAAGAGTACATAAGAGTACTCCTGTAGTACTATCGAAGGTACTCAGAAGCGCTTTTATGCATCCAACCCCAGAGTTCTTCAATGCATTCATAAGCCAATGAACTATCTTACTATCTGCCTTAATGTTCATTTTGCTGGACACATGTTTGTAAATGGGTCCAACCCTTAAGAAGTACTGTACCAATGTACCATGTTCTCAGAGACAATTGAGAAGCGTTATGTAGATTCTCATTATGCAGTAATCAGGAGCTTGAGTTTTTCATAGGTCACCAGATTGCATAAATGTAGTCTCAAATATTTACTTCACAGTCTATCTCACCTGGTGTGCATAACAACTTTTACTTATATTTTAGAAAAAAGGTGTTTGAAGTATGTGTGGCTGTAGATACTCCTGCCATCTAGTGTTGGGCTCAGGTGTGTGCAAGTTGCTTTTCTTTGAAGAATTATTTTCTAGTCACAAGGTACTGTTGCTCCACCTCTTGCTTGTAATGTACATGGTCATCTGCTCTTTTGTTAGATTGTTTGCTCGCCGTGTGGGAATGGAAGTGTGCTCCCGTTTTGCGGATCAATGCCGTTGCAGTGTTCTTTTTGGTCTTCACAGTTCCTCTCCCTCCGTCGGTATTGTATTCGATCACATTCCCCTTCTCTCATATCTGGTCTACTCCTGCTGTTTCATCCGGGGCTGATCTCCGGTCTACCTCAGCCCCAGATGGGGCCTCACTCTTCGGGGCCTCTTTCCCTTTCACTCTGTCCACTCTCACAATGCCTTGCCTGTGATGGAACAGATGCCCTTTCGATATTGTCCTCGGTGTTGTGCGAAGTACCCTTGGGCAGCCCTTCACCAGGTCTGCAATCTTTTCTCTCACCTGAGCAGGTTCAGGCCTCTTGAGACACGTGCCAGTCCTTCCGGTCGAAAAAGACTCTTCGTGACCGCCGAACCCATCGGCACAAGATATATTGCAGATGCAGTGACGATACCTCAGACTTCTTTGTCTCCCAGGACCTCTAGGGGGAACATCATCCCGTCTTTCTCGCCCGAAGAAAGTTTCGGCTCAGACCTCAAGATCAAAGACCTCCCGCTGGCTCAACAGGTTGTGAGTACAGCTCCTGCACCCCTCCCCAATGACACCGCTCCTAGTTTCCTCCCCACAAGGAGCATTCAGCCGCTCTGGATTCACCTTCGGGTCATGGTTGTCACTAACCGTTGACTTCAGACAGTACGTCCAGCTTTGGCTCGGTGCCAAAGAAAATCTTGAAGCTGACTCCCTTGATGCCGTCCGCTCCAGGCTAGGCGCTGACTCAGTCATCAGATACAAAGCTGTTGACATTGAAATCCAATTCTGCAGTGAAACATTCGGTGTTGACTGGAAAATGTGCCATCGAAGCAGTCCTCCAGAAGCTGCAGGACAATCTCGACCCCGAGACTGGCCGAATCCTCACGCTACCTCCGACACCGGGCATTCGACCTCCAAAGAGACAGCTCCGCTTTAAGGAAGCTCTGGAACCTGCTTCACCACCAAAGCAGCGGAAGAAGCATGACAATGGCACCAGTCCTCTTCCTGGCCCTGGACCACCACTCCTCTCCTCCACCCCACCCAGGCCTCCAACATCTTCCAAAGGAGCACAATAAAAGAAGATGTGAATTGGTGTCAGAAAGCAAGCTAATGTCCAACACTACCATTAGGTGTGCCTTATACGCCACTGACACAGCTGCTCGGGGCATCAACTCCAGCGTACTTCTTCTCAGACACGCCTGGCTCCGTGTCTCGGGCTTCAAACTGGATGTTCAGCAGCATCTCCTCAACCTGCCCTTTGACGGGGAACAACTCTTCGGGCCCCTAGTTTATTAAATGCTGGAGAAAATGAAAAATGACATTGAGACGACAAAAGCCATGGGCGCCCTACAGGTGCCTACCCCTCGTGGAGGTTCTTAGACAACATCCTCTCGAACGCTTCATCTCTTTTCAACGTCAGCCAGCCCAGCAAACCTCCACAGGAGGCTACCTTAGGGGTACCTAATGTGGTGATGGTGCTAAAGGTAGAGGCAAAGGTAGCCCCCCAAAGGAGCTGCCCCAGCCAGGCAATTACTTACCCCCCCCGCCGACCACACAACACCTGTCAAGGGACGACTTCAGATGTTCTTCCCTGCATGGCAACACGTCACCTCAGATCAGTGGGTATTAGACATCATTCAACACGGTTACTGCCTTGAGCTCATTTCCACACCACCTAACATACCACCCCGCAGAGATGTCCACTTCCCAGAACATCAACGCCTGTTTGGAGAAAAGGTCCAACCAATCCTTCTCAAAGGGACTTATAAGCCTGTGCCACAACACCTTATAGTGCACGGATGGTGTATTCCCCCTACTTCTCCATTCCAAAGAAACACGGGTCACTCAGGCCCCTGAACGAGTACATACTGTCAGAACTCTCCTCACATGATCACTCTCCAGGATGGCATTGCACTGCTACAGCAAGGTGACTTCATGGCTGAACTCGACCTCAGACGCCTACTTCCACATCCTGATCCATCCTGCACATTGGCACTTTCTCCTGTTTGTGGTAAGCGGTCAAAACTACCAATTCAAAGTGCTGCACTTCGGGGTCACCACCGCACCTCGGGTTTTGGCAAAATGCCTCACAGTGGTACCCATGCACCTACGAAGACATGACATCCATGTATTCCCATACCTGTACGAATGGCTGATAAAGAGTGCAACGCAACAGCAGTGCTGTGCGCACACTCAAGCCACTATAGGCCTGCTTCATGAACTAGGCTTTACTATCAATCAATCAATCAGGTTTCTTATAAAGCGCGACTACTCACCCTTGAGGGCCTCAAGGCGCTGAGTGGGGTGGGGGTGGATCTGCAGTTCAGTCGAAGAGCTAGGTCTTGAGGTCCTTTCTGAATTGCAGCAGCGATGGTGATCGCCTGAGGTGCAGAGTCAGGGAGTTCCAGGACTTCGCAGCGAGGTAGGAGAAGGATCTTCATCCAGCCGCGGTCTTGCGGATCCGACTGTAAAGTCCAATGTCCAACCCCTTCAATCCAACCCTATCTGGGAGCCTTTCTCAATTCAGAGGTCGGTAAAGCCTATCCCAGTCCAACAAGAATCCAGTCCTTCCATTTGTTGCTGCCTCTTTTTCAGCCAGATCAGCAGGTGCCAGTCTGGACTGTCATGCACCTCCTAGACATGATGGCCTCCTGCATCGCCATAGTATCCCATGCAGGATTACACATACTCCCACTGCAGGAATGCTTATTGCATCATTGGTCTCAGGCAGAGGGTCATTGGGGAGATCTAGTGTTGATAGCTGCCACACTCCTCACTCTGCAAAGGTGGAACACAAACAATTTGTTACAGAGGCAGCCTTTTCTCGGCCAGATTCTGCAGATTACCACTACAACAAATGCATCACTCACTGGGTCGGGGGTGCATCTAACTGTCCAAGATCAGTGGGATCTCAATAACGGGGGCATCCACATCAACAATCTACAGTTGTTAGCTGTCCATCTAGTCTCAAGACCTTCCTTCCCCACATTGTGGGCAAGGTTGTCCTCGTCCGGACAGACAACATGACAGCCATGTACTACATACAGAAGCAGGGAGGCACTCGCTGTCCCCAGCCCATGTGGTGCTGGGCTCTCCAACACAGGATCCACCTGCTGGCAGAGTGCCTCCCATGAGTGGACAACTACTTTGCCGACCTCCTCAACCGGATTCATCAACAAGTCCGCGAGTGGGAACTCTGTCCAACCCCCTCCCCCCCCCCGGTATGTCCAGCACTGGGGGTCTCCGGAGGTGGACATCTTCGCCGCGGCAGAAAACTAAAAATGGCCAAACTTCGCCTCCAGGTTCCCACACCTGCAGTCCATGGGCAATGCACTATGTATGAACTGGTCAGGGATATTTACCTACCTTTTAAACCAGATTGGCCCCTTAGCAGCCAGCATTGAGAATTTTTTGTTATCTACTATACCTTCAAACATGTGGGCTAGCCTTCACCTCCATTCGGCTACACTTGGCCGTTATGGCTGCTTATCTCCAAAATAGGCAACATGTCTCTCCCTTCGGGATGCCAGTCTTTAAGGCTTTTATGAAGGGACTCAAAAGAGTCATTCCTTCACAGGTGCCTCCAGCCACGGCAAGGAATCTTTATATTGTCCTCATAAGACTTATGGGCCCCCTATTTGAGCCTCTTCAGTCATGTTCCTTACAATTTCTCTCTTGAAAAGTAGCTTTCCTCATGGGTATCACATTGTTGACACGTGTCGGTGAGCTCCAAGCCTTAACCCTACACAAACCTTTCTTTCAGGTTCATAGAGATAGGGTTTTCCTTTGCAACAACCCTAAATTCCTTCCTAAAGTGGTCTCTACTTTCCAACTTAACCAGTCTATAGAGCTCTCAGTCTTCTTTCCTCAACCTGACTCAATTGTAGATAGCGCCCTTCGTACCTTAGACATCAAACAATCCTTAATGTACTATGTGGGTAGGACGGAGCCTTTTCGGAAAACTCAACAACTGTTTGTTGCTTTTTCTGAACCGCATAAGGGGAAGGGCTTATCAAAAACAGGCATAGCCAGATAAATAGTTAAATGCATTCAGACTTGTTGCACAAAAGCTAAAAGGATTTTGCCTGCTCTCCGAGAGCCTACTCTACCAGGAAGAAAGGGGCCTCTGGTTTTCTTTTGGAACATCCCCACAGCAGACATTTATAAAGCAGCTACTTTCTGCACAACATACTTTCACTAAACACTACTGTGTAGATGTGTTAGCCTGCCAACAAGCCAGTGTTGGCCAGGTTGTATCACATACCCTCTTTCAGTCTTCTGCAACATCCACAGGCTAGCCACCACTCAGGGGAGGACTGCTTTACAGTCTATGCACAGCATTTGTATCTACAGCCACACATGCCTTGAACAGTAAAATGTTACCCTGTGAGCATCTGTTCGAGGCATTGTTGGATCCTGCTTATCTGGAAAACTACCGACCTGTATCATTGTTGCCACTGTTGGCTAAAGTCACTGAGAAGCATGTAAACCGGCAGCTTTCTCAGTTTATCAAGACTAACGGTCTTCTTCATAAAACACAGTCAGGGTTTCACCCATCCTGTAGTACAGAGTCAACCCTGCTGTTAGCCTCTGAATCCATTCGCCAGATCTTGGACGCAGGAGACACTGCCGCTCTCTTGATGCTAGATCTCAGTGTGGCGTTCAGCACCATTACGCACAATCTGCTCATTGAGTGTCTGAGGAGATGCGGTGTCGACCATATTGCCTTATGGTGGGTTGCCTCCTTTCTACAGGGACACACCTACCAGGTGTGTCAAAAACCATTCCACTTTAAAGTGTTTAATCTGCAGCAGGGAGCACCTCCAGGCAATTCCCTGAGTCCAACCTTATTCAATATATACATGCTCCCCCTAGTTAAGATCATTGAACATCATGGGTTCACAGTAATCATCTATGCTGATGATACTCAGTTGATCATTAACCTCTCCCAGGATGCTGCAACCATGGCTACTTCACTAAGGTTGTGTCTAGAGGAGGTTGCCGGGTGCATGGGGCAAAATTGTTTAAAGTTGATTGCAGGAAAGACAGAGATCCTGATCCTGGGCAAACAACCCAATATCTGGTCGACCTCTTTGTGGCCTGAAACCCTTGGCCCTTTTTCCCAACTCCAAGCCCAAGGTTAAAACCTGGGCATTTGGTTTTACCAGAAGCTGTCCTTTGACAGCCAAATCACAGCATTGGCTAGGAAATGCTTCGGAGTCCTTCAAACCCTGAAAAAAATCCTGGATTTGCTCCAAGAAACTGCAAGGAAAGCTGTTGTCCAGGCTTTAATTATCTCGAGGCCTGACTACTATAACGTGTTGCACCTGGGGGTGTCACTGGCTCGCATGATGTGACTTCGAGTGCAAAACGCGGCGGCTCTTCTGTTACTCACTCTCCCTTAACGCATCTCAATGGGATCTTTACTCATCAAGTTACACTGGCTTCCTGTGAAGCAGAGGATCTCGTTCAAGACATTGTGCTGCAGCCTTGACAAATAGTGGTCATCGGTACATACAGCCTTTCATTCTACCCTCTACTCCTCTGAGAAATCGCTGGTCTTTGAGGGCTAGTATCCCGAAAGTGAGAAGAGTGCACCTTGGTGGCAACTCTTTTAGCTTTCTGGCTTCGAAATAGGGGAATTCGCTGCCTCTTCCTGTTCAAAAGGCCCCTTCGGAACGCCATTTTAAAAAAAATGAAAAACTTGGGGACCTTGGACCACAGCACTGGGGCACTTTGTTACGAAGTAGCTATGCGCTTTACAAGCGCCATTACTATTATTATTTATGTGATAATTTTTGTACCTGCACGGGACCCGTTTTCCCCATTAAACACAATAAACCTCTCATTTTTTAATATGGGGAGGATGCAATAATAATGTCCTAGACAGAGGCTGCTTTCCAAAACCTGCAGGAAAAATATTTTGAATATTGAAGGGTAACAAGCCTTTTGGGAAATGTAGAAAAACTATTTCATATGGGCAGAAAATGCTGATAAGATTTGCTTTTAAATTTTGAAACTATTTCACAGCAAGAAAAAAAAAATGATGGCCTTGCTTTTACTTATTAGCTTTTCATTCCTTAGAAGTGCAGGTAAAATAGGAGCAAAGAATACAAGGTCTAAAGAGTGCCCTAACTTAAGATTTGGGAATAACCTGATTATGCCTGCAGCATTGGTATTGGGTAGGTGGGGACATTTTCACCCACAAGCCAAAACAAGACCGAGATCCGGTGTGCCCATAATACAGCTCCTTCAGGTGTTTTGGTAATGATGATGTTCTTTTAGTGTTTACAATGATGGGCATCAAACATCATTTTCAGAAGTGCTTGGTGTTGAGTGTGTAGATTGTGTGGCTACACTGTGTCCTTTATTTTTGTTGCTTCCTCAATCAGACAAATGGGTATTTGTGCAGAAATAGGGTAAATTCTGACTACTGTTAATAGGTTCATGCTGAACTCCTTGAGTGGACTGCATGAAAAGAAAATTCAGTCTAAATGAATTGTATCATGCAGCCTAACTCTGAAAATAGGTTATGAATTATTTAATTCACCAACATTGGATCTTTTATATATTCACCTGCTTGAATCATTCCCCGTTGTCAGGCTGGGAATCCCGATACATTAAAATAGCAGTATACAGTTTAAAATATATAGCATACAGTATATAATGTAAGATGGCCATAAAACTGTAACAACATAGCATGTTTAGTAGCACATCCACCTCATTTGAAAGAACCCAAACTTCAGCCAATGAGGTGGAAGCTCAAGCTCTCCTACTCCACCGAGAGTCCACCAAAGCTCAGATTTTTACCGTACGTCGTGTATGAGGGAGTCCGCTGTCAGAGCTCTGCTCTAACTTTTCAGTGATCCTTAAATTGTTTCCATTTTGGTCTGCTCTGGAAGGGAACCAGCCCTATCTTCAGCACTACTGTACAGAAAGTTGCTTTTAGGGAAGATTGTTACAATTTCTGGACCAGGAAGATCTTTTAGTTTGACAATCAACTGTCCCAAACTCTCACCATGGCTGACAAAGAGAAGAGATGTCTTTTTAAAACCTGTTTATCTTGTGGCAGCAAGACGATTTACACTAATGACCCACACTCTGTGTATTTATTGTCTTTATCCTAATCATAAGTCAGCAGAATGTAAAATGTGTAGGTCTTTCTCAAAATAGGACTCTTAAGGACAGAGAAAGTAGACTGGCTTTATTTCTTACGAGTGAAGATAATTTTACTCCTTCTAAAGGAGATGGCTCCTTTTCAGGGGAAGATTCTGTGAGAAGGGCCCCTTCAAGCACTTCCATGAAGGCAGCATACAGCAGGAGATTTGTACAGTTTCCTGAGCATGATTTATTTGGTACAGCGCTTGCAGCCACCTCCTCTGCTGACAAACCAGAGTCTAAGCGCTATAGAGATTCCCTTGTAATAAAAAAGAAGTCTTCAAAGGAAACCTCGTCGACGAGATCGTCGGCTTCAACTCCATCATAGACGATGAAGATACCATCAACGATGACACCGTCGATGACGAGCATTCCATCGATGATGACACAGTCAATGACACTGTCGACGCCGAACATTCCGTTGACGAAAACACTGTCCAGCATTCTGTCGACGACAACACCTTCGAGCATTCCATCGACGACAACACTGTTGAGCATTCTGTTGATGACATCACGATAGAGTATTCCGTCGACGGCGAAGACACCGTCGACAACGACCATACCATTGACGATGGCAACCATACCGTCGCCGATTGTCATCTTTGACTGCATCACCGTTGAGAACCATGCAGCCAACAAAGGATATGGGAAGAATTTTTTTTCACCTTTAAAGATGATGGATTTACCTCCAGTGCAATTATTGCAGTCAGATCAAGAAGAAGAGGCTGGTGATAATGCCTCACTGGCGGTTTACAGCCCAACACAATTGGATCTGAGCTATGTCCCAGATTTTGGAGAGGAAGCAATGGACAGTGAGGAGTCCTTCAATGAATATGTATGTCAGCAGGAATACAAGCCTGGGAGTACTCAAATTGATTTAAGGCAGAAACCACCTAAATTTTATAGAGAGCCAGATGTGGTCCAATGGCTAATGCCCTTCTTATCAACGTTGCAACAAATGATGAATATTTTTAATAAGTTATTACCGCAACAACCAACTGATAATCCTAACATGGGGTTACATGCTTCACCCATCATCCCACCTCGTTAGCCTTCTTCTTTGCCAGTTTCACCTCCTAGGCAGCCATAGCCGCTACCTCCTCCTCCAACGCCAAGGGGATCTGTCCATGGAGAAAATATGGAGGAGTTTACTCTAATGGGTCTAGATATTCTGATATAGAGGAGGAAGGTGATGGAAGATTTAATGAGCAAGGATTCATTGCCCCAAGTGGAAATGATGCGCCAATTCCACAGGATTCTACAGATGGTATCTCTACATTTCATTCAAGAAATTCAACCTACCAATGACCTCTGTAGATCGACCATGCTTTCTTTATGGCTTTAAAGATCAACCTATGAAATACTTTAAGTCCATATCCATTCTTGATTATGTCTGGTCAGAAGGTCTGAAATTAATGAAGACGTCCGCTACTGTTCCAGCTGTGATACCTCATCTGGAGAAGAAATACAAGGCCCCAGATTCATCTCTAGCTTACCTCACTGGTCATATTAGACCAGATTCAGTAATTGCCTCAGCAGCTCGGAGAAGAATTAAAACCCAGATAATGCCATCATCTAGTCCGCCAGACAAGGATAGCAAAAGTATTGACAATCTGGACTGGAGAATTTCCTCTATGGCAGCAATCTCAATTAAGACAGCCAGTGCCCTGGCCATTCCAGGTTGTTATGATCTCCAAATGTGGCGTGACATTGCTTCATTACTGGAGCTTATTCCTGAGGATAAGAGGGAAACGGCAAGAGCTATTCTAAAGGAAGGAGAACTAACTTCTTCTTTCATTATTGATGCAGTGATGGATGCTTGAAATATAGTTTTTTGCCAGTTGGCAGGAGGTACTGTACTAAGGAGACAAGGCTGGTTAAAATCCACAGCCTTCTCTACTGATGTCCAATGTAAAGTCTTAGGCATGCCTTTTGATTGGCTAACTCTTTTTGGTAAACATGTTGAAGCTTTGCAGGGCCTTAAAACCGGCACTGATACAGCAAAGGCGTTTGGACTGTTGCAGTATCGCAGATTTGGGACGTCTACTTTTCGTTGCTCCCGAAGATCACAACATTTCAGAGCAGGATTCTACCAGTATGGATGTCGGGGATTACCTTATTATCCTCAAAGACAGTCTGACACCATCAAGGATACTCCTTCAGTTGAAATCAAAAGCAGACTTATGGGAGAACTTTAGAAGAGCTCCTCACAAGCATGAAACCAATGACAATCAGAAAAGAGATTAACTCCTAGCTTGTACCCCCTTTCCCATCTGATTCTCAGAAGTTGGGGAAGAGAATTTCACTTTTTGCTCCTGCATGGAAGAACATAACATCAGACAAATGGGTGATACAATTTGTCCAATCAGGCCATATGTTGGAGTTCATTCAGAGACCCCCAGTTTGTCCACCAAGATAGGAGCATCATCTTCATTTGAAGGAGCTACAAAGGAAAATTCACTATCTTCAAAGGAGCCATGCAGATTGTCCTCAAATTGCAAAGGAATTAAGGCTTTTATTCCAGGTTCTACCTAATCAATAAATGACAAGTCAGTGGAGACCAATACTGGATCTGAGAGAGCTAAACAGATTTCTAAAGAAACAGTAGTTTCAGATGTTTACTTTGAAAGAGGTCCTCCTGGTGATGCAGAAAGGGGAATTTTGACCTCCCTGGACCTTTGGGATGCATACTTCCACATACACATTCATCGAAAACACAGAAAGTAACTTTGATTCTCACTAGTAGGTCAGCACTACCAGTTCAAGGTGCTCCCTTTTGGACTCAAATCAGTGCTGAGAATATTCACCAAAGGTCTCGCTCCAGTTGCCGCTGTTATCAGGAGAGAAAATCACAAGGTGTTCCCAAACCTGGACGACTGGCAAGGAAGCGCCATTCAGGGAAAGAGCAAAAGGTTCCACAAATGCTTGCAGCAATCTCTTCTGAAGATTAGGCCTCACTTTGAACAGGGAAAAATCATCATGGAACCCTAAACAAAGATCCAACTCTGGGAGCAATACTTGACACTCAGTTGGGGAAAGCCTTTCCATCGGCAGAAAGAGTGAGAAAGTTACAGACAATGTCAAAGACTATTGCTGAAAAGCAATCAATCAAAGTTGGGCAATACAAATCTCTGTTAGGTATGATGGCATCATGTATAGGCCTCATTCTATTTTGCAGGCTTATTTGAGACCTGTTCGACAAGAGCTTGATTTGCTATGGAAACAGGTAATGGACTCTTGGGAAGATATGGTCCGTGTCACAAGGCGTTTGAAGCAAGTGGTGGAGGATTCTAGCAATTCTAAGTGCAGATCTTTCTTTTCTGCTGAAAACAAAGAGGTTATTACTTACCACAGATGTGTCCATGGACGGATGGTGAGCCCACCTGCTAGAGCTTTCAACCAGAAGCCACTGGTCATAAGCAGAAAAGAGGCTCCACATCAATGTGTTGGAACTCTGTGCCACTAGACTAAGTTTACCAGCGTTCCTTCCCAGATTGGCGGTCAACTGGTCCTAGTCAGAACAGACAACACAACATCTATGTTCTACTTAGCCAAGCAAGGAAAAACATGGTCCAAAATCCTTTCAGAAGAAGTTCATCTGCTGTGGAACTGGGCAGTTTCTCACAGAATAGACTTTGCTGTGGAACATCTGCCAGGCTGCCAGAACGATCTGGCAGATGCACTCAGCTGGCAAATGTCGAATTGTCATGAGTGAGGACTAAAACAGAAACAGGTGGATTACATTTTCAGTCAGTGGGGTCACCCCATAATCGATCTGTTTGCCACTCCTAACAACGGGAAATGCCTGTGCTTCACTTGCAGGTTTTGGCATCCAGAAACGATGTCCAATCCTTTTTCGATCAATTGGTTCGAGATATTTGCCTATGCCTTTCCTTCTTTTCCCCTGACTCCCATGGTGTTGAAGAAGGCAAAAATAGGCCATTGCACTCTGTTACTCATTGCTCCAACGTGGCCTCGCCAGTACTAGTACAGTGAGCTGCTGCATTCGGCAGCACACACAGCCATTCCTTTGAAGGTGCATCCCAAAATATTGTCCAGACATCAAGGAGAGATTGTTAACAACAATCCCAAGTCGCTGAACTTGGCAGCATGATACCTGAGCACCTAGAATTTGGCTAATTGGATCTATTGCCAGAGTGTAAACGGATTCTGGTACAAGATCGAGGTCTAGCGACCAATAAGACTTAAAACGCTAAATGGAAGCATTTCTGTGTCTGTTGTAGGAATAATGGTCATCATCCACTTCAAATAAAGCCTTCTCTTAATTTCTCTTTTAACGGCTGAGGTAAAGATCCTCGCCAAGCTTTTGGCTAACCGTTTGATTCCTGTTATCTGTAAACTCGTACACCCAGACCAATCTGGCTTTATGCCAGGCCGCAACACGACCCTCAATCTCAGATGATTACATGGGGTGATGGGGAGAATCCCTACTATCCAGGAGGACGCAGCTTTGCTGTCCCTAGACGCCAAAATGGCGTTCAACACTATTGAGTGGCCTTACCTATTTGCTCTCCTCGAACGTTTGGGGTTTGGTCCGCAATTTATAAAATGGGTCAAATTATTGTACACCGGCCCCACTGCTCAGGTGGTAGTTAACCAACATACCTCCCGACATTTCCGACTAGAAAGGGGGACTTGACAGGGTTGCCCCCTGTCGCCCCTCATTTTCGCCCTAATAGTGGAACCTTTGGCGACCTGGGTTAGAGGGGACCCCATGATCAGGGGCTTGAAGTGGACAGACCAGCTTGAAGATAGAATCTCTCTCTATGCTGATGATATTCTCTTATACTTAGCAACACCATTTACATTGCTCCACAGGATCCTCCATATCTTTGCTATATTCGGTGCCCACTCGGGGTATACAATCAACTGGACGAAATCTGTGATTTTCATGCTTCTGGGTTCGGTGCCGCGGATGCCAAGAGACACCAGTATCACAGTGGCACCCGACGGGTTCCGCTACCTTGGTATCTACGTCACACAAGATCCCGCCCTATTTTATGAACGCAATCTCAAGGCCCCACTGACAAGGCTCCATAATGACATGCTCCATTGGCGGTCACTGCCCCTTACTTTGCTTGGTAGGGCGGTGTTGGACTTGGCCCTTTTTAGGACTCGCCTGGCGTTGCAGTGCGCATGCGCTGCTCGCTCTGCGAGGGCTTCTTGTAATCAATACACTTTCAGAAGTGGTGTTTCGACTCCGCCCGTTATTTTGATTGGTTTGCGTCATTCGTTATGGTAAACGGTGTCTTTTGATTGTAACTGAGGCTTTTTAGTCCCTCCTGGTTACCGTCCTGTCCTCTTTTAGCCCTGCCCGCCCGGACTGGATCCTTTACTGGCGGCATGATACTGTCTCCTTTAATTAGGGGGTGAGCACTTTCTTTTTGTCATTCCGGCTGCAAAGCGCGATGCTCTAAGTTGTATGTTTTTTTTTTTATATTACTTTAAGGAGCACGGCGCCCGCTAGGGACACCGCGCTCACTTTATTTATTTATATTTTCGCGGCGTCCACTACAGGGACAACGTGCTCAGTTTTTTTTGTTTTTTTTTACTGAGGCCGGGGGGGGGGCTTCCTCACACGCTGCGAATTCACCCTTCTTTTTTTATTATTGTGGCTTGCATGCTCGTAATGGCCGCTCGGGCAGCCTCTCCTTGCTTCAGCCCTCCACCCCCCGCCTCGGAGCACACGTCCTCTCGGGGAGCCTCTCCTCGCTTCAGCCCCCCGCCTCGGAGCACACGTCCGCTCGGGCAGCCTCTCCTCGCTTCAGCCCCCCACCCTCCGCCTCTGAGCACACGTCCGCTCGGGCAGCCTCTCCTCGCTTCAACCCCCCGCCTCGGAGCACACGTCCGCTCGGGGAGCCAGGACAGGGACTTCTAGGCGTAGTGAGCCTTTGGGACACTCGGTTGCGCAACACCATACCGCGATGTGGCATCACCCTGTCTGGTGATTAGCGTCTATACACCAACTTCTATTAATAACTAATGTGATACTAAACGAGGGAGAGCACTGCTCGTGTAAAACGTTTATTTTACATTTAATCTTATCAAAATAATAGAGGAAGGTGGCTTCTCCTTTTATGGATGTGGCCTGTATTTTGCGTGGTTATGTCCACAATATGTACACGCAGTAAAGCTTTTCAAATACAGAATCCCATTACGTAGATTTTTGGGCAGTCTTAACACACGCACTTTGTGGTCAAGAAACGCACTTCAAGTTCTCTGATGATAAGAGCAATGTAGGCTTCACGATGGTTACCTTTCCCATAGCCTTGTCTTCTGCCTTCGAGTAACATAGCTCGCCACCCGCACCTGAAGCAGATGGGTCCACAGGTGTCATCACCTATGGCTGCAGTGCACCCGATGTGTGAACGTTTGAGGTAAGCCGTGCTTCTGAACGGAGCGACGAGGTAACAAAGAGGGCAGGGCCAACAGGGACAGAGGGCTCGAGCTCAGCAGTCACGTGCCCCCAAGCTGCAGCTCAGTGACTGAACACCAGCACCTCAGTTGTGCCTTAACTGCTTCATTAAAGGAAAACATTTCCCTCCCAATGCTATCATTATGCTTCATTATCAGGGCACTTCGCTTACACAGTTCTGATTTTTAGGAAAACAGTATTTGCCTACAAGAAACACGAGTGTAAGTATGGTACTGTTAGCTATAAAATATACACGTAGATGGCACCTCAGGGCGACGCAGACAGACTCCATGTGACCAGAGCTGTCTACAGCAAAATGAAAAGCTAACAAGCCATCAGTGACACTGGTAATACGAGGAGTGGTGCAACAAATGCTTTCTTCTCATGATGCGAAAACACTACACTCGGGGACATTGCTCATCGCTTCAGCCCCCCACCTCCCACCCCGGAGCACACGTAACTTGTTAATTATTTGGCTCGGTTCATATGTTACGTGCTACTTTCCCCAATTCGCAGGCGCACCAACTCCAGTTTAATTTATTAGCCCTCCGGCCCTTGTTGCCAGCGTCCCACTCGATTCCGGCTGGAACAGACCTGGTACTTGCATTTATCCTTGACCGCTCGTTGCGTCTGTCTGGTGAGTGCCTGCCACCCCCCTTGTTATACTTTTGTGATGCACACTTATTAAGTGCGTGAGTCTGCAGGTTCTCTCTTACCCTCCCGCTGTCCATTCTATTTTGCCAACCCTTCACCCTCTGCCCACTGTCTGTTCTGTTTTGCCAACCCTCCACTCTCCTCCCGTTCTCCATTCTGTTTTGCCAACCCTACGCCCTCCTCCCGCTGCCCATTCTGTTTACCACCCTCCTCCCGCTGTCCGTTCTCTTTACCACCATCCGCCCTCCTACAGCGGTATGTTCTGTTTAACACCCTCCTCCCGCTGTCCGTTCTTTGTCCCCCCACCCTCCTCCCTCATGTAGCTTGTTTGTACAAGTTACTGCTTCTGATATTTCTTTGTGGAAAAAAGGCTGCATTGCAATATGGGCAGCTTGTGTTATAAGATGCTTTACTGTCGGTTGGTCCAATGTGTCATTTGGCGCAGGCAACGGGAAACACATTGCAGGCGAGTCCACGCGAGACACTGCAGGCACACTGGGCCCCATTCATTCACCCCCCTGAACGCATGGTATAATTCCCTTGGATGTCGTCATACTTCTTTTCAACAATCCTTCCCTAGCCTTTCTTTTCCTTCGAGCTCATCTCTTAAGCTTAGCGTTTTTCTCTCGCCCTTTCCTTTCCCTAACTCCATTCGTACCGCCAGTCACCCTCCCCACCCTTTGCTTTTTGTTGGTATTCAGAGCATTCAGGTTCCCATGTATCTTTCTGTGCCCCTCCCCCACAGGTTCCTCCTACCCCACTCTCTTTCTGTACCTAGGTCTATTGTTAATCTCTTGCTGTCTTCACTCACTCTACCCCCCATGATTTCTCCTTTACCTGCCCTATCCTTTCCTATCTGTACCTCTCTCTCTCTCTCGCTCTCGCTTGCTCTCTCTCTCTCTCTAGCTCTCCTTCCCTCCTTCGACTCTTGCAACTTAAAAAACAGCAAGGGTATGTGTTTGAAGTTTCTATTGCCATTGTAAATAACAATGCCTTTTATTTATGTTTTGAAAAAGAAAACATTGTCATTTACAATGTCAATAACTCAAACTAATGTCAATGCGAGACCTATTGCATTTCCAATGCTTGTTGGCTAAAGTTCCCTAAACTTTTTGCCTTCCCCCTAGACCTTTTTTCTGAGATGGTGTTGCCAAGTTAGATGCTTTGGGCACTTTGCCACTCCTGATCAGTGTCAAAGTGCAAGTGCTCCCTGTGTAAAGTGTAATGGTAATTGGTTGTCCATAATTGGCATGTTTGTCTTACTAGTAAAGTCCCTAGTAATGTGCACTATGTGTGCCAGGGCTGGTAATACAAATGCTACTAGTGGGCCTGCAGCACTAATTGTGCCACCCACATAAGTAGCCCTGAAAAGAGATCTCAGGCCTGCCACTGCAGTGCCTGAGTGCAGTTTGTTAAACTGCCTTGTTGTCCTGACAAGTGCACCCACTTGCCAGGCCTTACCCTTCCCTTTTTATGCACATCAGACACCCCTCTGGTAGGCCCAAGGTACACCCCTGGGCAGGGTGCAGTGTATGTGAAAGGTAGGACATGTACTAAGGTGTGTACCCTGTCCTGACAGTGAAATACTCTCCATTTCGTTTTTCACTGTTGCAAGGCCATCTTGCCCATAGGACAGAATGGGGGTGGCTGTGTAATATGTTTCCAGCCTATCTTCCCATAGGCTTAAGATGGAGAGGTGAAGTTTAGTGTGCCTGAATTCACAATTTAATAACACATCTTTTTCTGAAGGTGGTTTTTGCATTGTGTGTTTAGAAACCCCACTTTTAGAAGTGGCTGGTTTTTTGTTCTAACAATTCTGTGTGTCTCTGCCTGGTTCTGGATTGACTGTCTGGATTTGAATGTGATAGGATCTGGGAAATGTCCTGACCCCGGGAAGGAGGTGAGACAGCAACAGGCTGACCTGCATCTGGAGTGTAGGGGGGAGGAGTAGCCCCTGGAGGTGAAGAGGCCTGGGCTGCCGCCATAAAACAATGGCTCCATCTCCTGCTGAGTGATTGAAGATCCAGACCCCCACTATCAAAGGAAAAAGGTGTCACTGGCAGGGAGACACCCAGAACTGATTTAGGCAGGGGTCAGTGCCCACCTGAACACAAAGACTTCAAAGACATTTAGGGGTATAACTATGAGAGCTGAAACCCCTGAACGTTGGACTGATCAAGACTGAAAAGGATTGAAACTACTTCGTGGTCAAGAGGCACCTCTGTCAAGGAAGAAACAGCTGAAGAGACTGAAGGAAAGGACTGACCCTTGGTGTGTGTTCTGGGGCTGGCCTGCAGTTTGCTGATTTAACCAAGGAGGCTAAGGGACTTTGCTGTGTGCTGTGTTACCCTGCTTAAAAGGACTTTGCTGTGTGCTGTGTCCTGAAGTAACTTGTCCCCAAGGGCCCGAGGAGAGCTGGCTCCCTGTTGTGGAAACCCAGGAACATAAAAGTTTCCAGGTGGGTCTCAGCGATGCTGTGTGCATGTGCTATTTGCAGCCTGAGACCTGCGTAAGGATTGCCCTGTGATCGTGTGCACCCAGAGTCCAAGGAAGTCTCAGCGACGCTGTGTGCGTGTGCTTCGTGCAGCCTGAGATCTTCGTAAGGATTGCCTTGTGATCGTGTGCACCCGGAGTCCAAGGAAGTCTCAGCGACGCTGTGTGCGTGTGCTTCGTGTAGCCTGAGACCTTCGTGAGGATTGCCCTGTGATCGTGTGCACCCGGAGCTCAAGTGAGTCTCAGCGACGCTGTGTGCGTGTGCTTCGTGCAGCCTGAGACCTTCGTAAGGATTGCCCTGTGATCGTGTGCACCCGGAGCTCAAGTGAGTCTCAGCGACGCTGTGTGCGTGTGCTTCGTGCAGCCTGAGACCTTCGTGAGGATTGCCCTGTAATCGTGTGCACCCGGAGCTCAAGTGAGTCTCAGCGACGCTGTGTGCGTGTGCCCTGTTGCAGCCTGAGACCTTCGTGAGGAATTGCCCCGTGACGCTGTGTTCCTGAGCAGTCTTGTTCTCTGCCTCGATCGAACAGCGTGGCCAGCGCTGCTGCGATCGTCATTGCCATCGGCCCAGACCGGCGTCCCCAGAGGAGCTGTGCCGCCGGCCCGGGCCTGCCTTTGCCAAGGAGGAACCTTGAACCATCCCCGTTGGGGGGGCCCGAGTTCCACTGCCCAAGATCAACGAAGTCGCACCGGAGGCCCAAGTCGCGAGGAGAGTGAGATCGCACCCCCCAGGTAACGCTCAGTGAGCGTGCGTCGCCGCCTGGAGCGGGGTGCGGGCTCCAAGAGAAACGCTCTCGGCCTTTCCCATCTTTGCAGCGCTAGCCTCCGCTCAAGTCCGTATCGCGGCCCGTACTTGCCGAGGAGTGGCAGTACCGGGGCCGGAGTGTGGAGCTGCACTTTGTTTTCCATCAGAACAGTGTTGGGGGCATATTTTGGCAGTAGCTGACCGCGAGTCAGTCAGAGTGGCATAGAGACCGTCCAGAGCACCGCGGTCGGTGCTGAAGTATCTTATTTTTGCATTACGAACTGCCTGATTGTTGCATTACGAAGTGCCTTATTTTTGCATTACGAACTGCCTGATTGTTGCATTACGAATTGCATTATTTTCGCATTACGAATTGCCTGATTGGTGCATTACGAATTGCCTGATTCTTGCATTACGAACTGCATAGCATTGCATTAGGACTGCATTAGATCATTGAGAATGGCTCATTAATACTGCAAGAACCTACCAGTGCTTGCTGGCCTAATAACCGGCAAGGTGAAATATTACAAATACCCATATGTTGGATTTTTATCGTGTGGTCTCATCGTACATCTTTTTTATACAAACATATAATTGTTTTGCTATGAAACTCGTCTGGAGTCCATTTGTGGTGTTATCACTGTTACTGAGAGCGTGGTTGCAAATACTTTACACATTTGCCTTGGAGATAAGCCTGGCTGCTCGTGCCAAGCTACCGAGTGGGTGAGCGGGGGCTATCTGAGAAGGTGTCCTTCCTTTCCCTGACGTAGAAGCAAGGGTCCCTATTTGGCCTAAGGTACCTACCTCAGCCAACTAGAGACCCCCAGTTCTAACAGGTGGCATTGTTTAAAATGCTGGCGCTGCCTCGATTCCTATACGCACGGCAAAACACCCCTTACAGTGTCCCAGACACCTATTTTGCTGGTGTGTAGAGTGAGGTTAGGAATCTTTTATGGGATGGGAAAAACTCACGCATTGCTGCACACAAATTAACCAGGGGTTGGTACGGTGGTGGAATCGCGTTGCCCGACTTAAAACAATACTATTGGGCCTCCCAACTTGCGGTGGTTAATCATTGAGTCTTTGCCCCTCCATCTGAGCCGGCATACCGCACAGACAAATGGATAATGTCTCGGGGGCGGGGGGGGAGGGGAGGTTTAGGCGCGCCTATACTCCAATCCTAAACGCCAACTACTCACTGGCCCTACGGCCCAAACAGTAGCACTCTGGCACCGAGTGACAAAAACGCTGGGATGGCATAAGAAATTGACACTACTTACTCCCCTGTGGGAATCTGAACAGCTCGGCATTTTGAGTAGGTGTCCTGGATTTGATAAATGGGACTTAATCGGCATCTCTTCCGTTGGTGAGCTGTGGTGGCGCAATGAGATGATCCCATTCTGTGAGCTACAGGCAGAATACCAACTGGCAGGGTCTGAGACGTTCCGCTACTTACAAATCCGACATGCACTGACCTCCGTTGTGGCTAGTGGTGAGACTGTACCTGAAGCATCCCCTTTAGAAGACCGACTCTTAACAGACCCTCTGACAAGTAAGGCGTTTTCACTTACATACCATAAATGAATAAATAACAAGCCTGACCCGCTGGTGCACCTCCGGCAGGTGTGGGAATCGGACTTAGGGTACCTAGAGGATGACGATTGGCAAGAAGCCCTCTCCTCCCCCAAAGAAGTGGCAATTCCAATGCGTTTACGACTAATTCAACTCAAGATCCTACACAGAGTCTATTTAGCAGCGCATACACTGGTTAAGATGGGACGTCGGTCAGATCTGGGGTGTCTCAGAGGGTGCATGACTGAAGGTACCTTTTTCCACACGATTTGGGAGTGTCCACTCCTTCAGCCTTACTGGGTGAAGATTGTCACTGCGCTTACGAGGGTATGCGGAAAGACTATTACTCACTCCCCACGGCTTTGTTTATTGAACATGTGGGAGGCCACTGACCTGACCCACACAGAGCGCACATGGGCTTCATTGGGGTTTGTCTTGGCTAAGGGGAATATCGCTCAGGTATGTGGGACCGGGGACCTACCTAAGTACCAAAAGTGGGCCTGCGATCTGGATACTGCGATGGTCGCAGAGAAAGATGTATTTAAGCACAGGGGTTGTCCCTCGAAATGGGACCACAAGTGGGCTAAATGTAATATGTCCCGTGGTGAGCTATGTGTGTCTCCATCAGTTGAACTGCGCAGGACAGATTTGGACATTGATCTTCTTCCTCCCTAATGCCTTATACTGTAACTGTTTATTTGATGCATGGTTCTATATGTTTTGTCATTGGAATTGCTTGCTATGCGGCCCCGTGACCGCCCACTGTACTGTCATAATTGTTTAATAAAAAGAGAATTAAAAAAAGAAAATAAAGCCTTCTCAGCTCCTTCCTTGTTTGTTAAATTTGGCTAAAAGTGGTCTCAAGTCTAATTCAATCAGGGTCCATCTGGCTGCAATTTCGAGATTTAGAAGGACTGACCTATTGACTTCTACCCTGTTTTCTAAAAGGATCATTAAACAGTTTATGAAAGGGCTCTTCAGAGCATTTCCACCTCTTCCGGTTCCATGGGAGCCTAATATAGTCCATGGCCAGCTGATGTTGCCTCCTTTTGAACCTCTACATAGAGCAGACTTAAAATTTGTTTCAAGGAGGACAGCACTACCACTGGCTCTGACATCCGCTAGGAGAGAGGGAGAGATTCAGGCATTTACCATCAGAGAACCTTTTCTCCTGTTCACAAAGTGATACTAAGAACCAATCCTAAATTCTTTCCTAAGGTGCCCACTGACTTCCATGTAAATGAGCCTGTCATTCTTAGATCTTTCTTACCCAATCCATCTTCAATAGCAGAAAGATCTTTACATTCTTTAGACTTGCGTAGATGTCTCATATTCTATATAGACAAAACAAATGACATACGCATATCAGACCAGCTATTTGTATCATTTGGTCAACCACAGAAAGGCCAAGCACTGTCCAAACAGGGGATGGCTCATTAGCTCCCAGCCTGTATTGCTTTCTGTCATGCCAAAGCAAAGCGTCCTTTCCAGGGAAGAGTGAGGGCGCATTCCACTGGGGCAAGGCTTCAACTGCAGCACTTTATGTTGGGATGCCCTTGAAAGACATCTGCCGTGCATCCACCTGGAGGAGGAGGCATACTTTCATGAAGCATAACAGACTAGACATGCATGTAGAAGCTGACGCAGCAGTGGGACAGGCAGTTCTGAGAAACCCGTTTTATTAAAGGTGAACCTGCTTCCCGCTTTATTGTATTTTATATTGTGTACTGCTTGCTATTCTGATTCAAGCTTGTGAATAAATAAAAGATCCAATGTTGGAGAAGTAGTTAGTTAATTAGCTGTAGCTCTAGTTCTCCAACATTGGTATCTTTTATATAGTCACATGCGACTCTCCCTTCTCCCCGGTCAGAGGCTCATCATATTTGTTCTCACACTTGTGCTTTGAAATCTGAGCTATGGTGGCTTCTAGGGGAAGTAGGAGAGCTTAAGCTTCCACCTCATTGGCTGAAGTTTGGGTTCTTTCAAATGAGGTGGATGTGCTACTAAACATACTATGTTGTTTCACCCTATGGCCATTTTACATCCTATACTGTACGCTATATATTTTCCACTGTCTACTGCTATTTTAATGTACCGGAGATTCCCAGTCTGACGACTGGTAATTATTCAAGCATGTGAATATATAAAAGATACCAATGTTGGAGAACTGGAGTTACAGGTAAGTAGCTAATTTATTTTATTAATTTCATATGTGCTTTGCCAAAGTGCTATGTGGCACAAGCATGCACACTGAGTTAGTGAGTTCATATTGATGAGATAAACTGTATTCTCAGTGAAATTGGTACCCTGTATATTACTGATACAGAGCAGACAAGTTGTGTGGGAAGACGTTTATGGTTGAGGTAGGAATCTCTTGGGTCTGGGTTTGAATCAGGACAATAATTGGAGCAAAGGTGGAGGACTGTTGACAGTAATGAATGGAGGGCCATCGGAGACCTGCCGAAATAATGTTCATCGTGGTTTGGCTGTTTTCGCAAGGTGGGATTGTGGGGCACTCTCAAACCAGTTTGTACCCTGCAGGACCTACTGTCATATTTTTACTGCTTAAGCTACTGTTTGTAGACCGCTTGGAAGTTTATGACCTGTTACATAGTAAGAGAACAGCGTTTGACAATGCCCTGGCCTGTGTCATAGAGGAATAAGAGAGAATCCTGAGTTTAATCCTGAATTTGACTGTGAGAAAATTGTGTGCTTATAAGTTATTTTTGGTATTTTTTTCTCCCTGAATTTTACATTTTTTGCAACCTGCTGATTAGTTTTCGAAGAGGACGACCTATATTTAATTGCACACTCGAGAGTTTCAATTACCAGGGTACTTGCAAACTCCACTGAGTTTGTAGAAGTGTTAGAGTATCCGGAGCATGGATACTTGGAATTTGGTGCCATCAGATTCTGAGGTGTATTTTGTTTGGGTGGAGGGGTAGGAGGAGAGAAAGGCACGGCTGAATAAATTATTGAGTCTGCGTACTTTACCTTCTTGTTTTGTCCGTTTGCCATAGTGCTGCCCTCACGTTTGTTGACAGTGAGAATAAAATTGATGTTCTGGCATCCCAGATACCACGGTACGTTTTGGCACCATTCAGACAAATTTAGTTCTTCTTTACCCATGGCCACTGGGTAAATTTGAATAATACTCACACATTGTGTCTTTGAGGCAAGAACTATTATGAAAAGAAAGTTAAGTCATGTAGTAAAGATAAAATTGCCTTGTTGAAAGGATAAGGTTATTCTCTTGTTTCTGGATAGATTATTTTCTACCGGCGAAGCTGCACTACAAACCAGCCTACAGCTTACGCTTAACTAGACTTTGTATTTGTGGTCCTACAACTGAATAAATAATATATTTTGTAAAATGTTGTCCTCAGTAGCATTAGATCATATAATATCTCTTAAAGTTATTGATAAGATGTTGCACAGCACAAACCGTCTGACAGGCATTGGCTTTCTGCTACTCCATTGCCAGTGAAATGTTAGCACATTTGTCATTATACATCTGAAAAGTCATGCCTAAGAGGCCTAGGTACTAGAGAAATCAAACCATTGTCTCATCTGAAAACTGATAAAATGACTGTGCCGCTTGAATCTTGAAATTTTGCAAAGATGAATTGCACTGATGTGTCTTATAGAGAATCATGGCATAATGCATAGTGCTTTATGTGCAACCATTTGCTTCGACTATGTTTAGCTCCTGTAACTAAAAGGATGGTTATCTCTAATGCTGTGCAGGATGCCTCTTTCTCTTTGCGGATATATTCATTATATTTTTATTTGTTTTCAATGCAGTGCATTTAAAATAGTGATCCAGCGGGTTACTAGCAACGAGCATTCATACACAAAATACTCACTTGGGCCCATACATTCATACTACGCTAGCAATTTTCCGCTGGTGGGTCAGTTGTACTCTTTATCAAAATCCCTGCTACCACTTACTTTTCCTATTAAAGAGTAATGACTTACCAATGAATCCTTTGCTAATTGGGAAGTTTAAAATGAGTGAAGTTCATTACAATTCATCACTGAGTCAGGAAGTTTTAAAATGTTTATCTAAAGATTTAGCAGAGTAAAATACAGAACCACACGATACTTAATCGCATATCAAGGATGAAGCATAATAATCAATTATCGATCAATGACGGTCCCTTAGGAAAGGAGAAGATAGAGACAGCAGCGCAACTAAGGTTTGCATTTATATTTACCTAATGTGCGAGGACTAAACCCCTTGGCCAAGGAGTTGGATAAGATAGGACCCTGGAAGGATGAAGAGCAAAGACACTCCTCCCGGATCAGGACAGGACTAGTGACCTCTCTATCAACGACGCCTGCATCGTTCCCCTCTCTGGTACTTCGCTTCTCCTCGATTTCTCCCGTGTCTTCCTTCTAAGGTACTCCGCCGCCCCCACCTCAGGACCTCTCTGGACAGCGGTTCAGTCTGCAATCGATCAGCTTGTATGTCTGGAGCTTCTGCATCTGCCTTCTAGTCCGTGTGCTGCGCTATTGCTAATGCCAATGCTAACTAATTAGCTAATTCTATATCTGTTATACCCTTCTACGCACATGTACCTCCCCTAAATGTTGCAGAATTATGGGGCCACTACTTCTGATTGGACAGGGGGTTGATCCTCACACCATATTGATTTAATTCATTTTTCTTAAAGCCCTTTGTTTTAAAATACCGCCCATCACTTTTAATACATTTGCTTTATTTCCCACCCGTCTCACGACAAAGTTTATACATTCTTCAGGTACATTGTTGCATATTAGTGAGGACATTCATGGGTACAGCAATATTGGCCATCAGGTCACGGCCTTGGACGACGTCCAGGTTGACTTCATCCTTTTCTCTCTCTGGGCAGCCTTTCAGGGAGCATGCGCAGAACCATTGTCACACGAGTTTTCAGTTCACCAACCCCAGGCCCAATTTCCGAACTAATAAAAGTCAAAGAAGAAAATATTAAAAACACAAATAAAATGTTTCACTGAATACCCACTCTTTCTACTCTATTCCCATTTATTTAAAAATTCTATCCCGCATTAGTAGCGTTAGAATACCACTGTTTAATTGCAACACAAGAGCAAGCTGTAGCACGTGAAAACATAAAGCAGCCATTTTAATGCACACTGCGCAGAAGCAAGAGTTTCCCACCAAGCAAAGAAAGACGTCACACCACAAGATATGGTTGAGACATGCGCAGTAAAGTTCCTGCGTTTTAGCGGCCATTTTAGAATAGACCAGCGTTACTTGTTAGTTTAAACACATAAGCAAGCTTCCTTGCTACTTATATCTGTGTGTGCAGTTATTAGTATAAACAATACAAGTTTAATACATTAATACTTTTGAGAAGATTGCATCCGAGCAAGTCTCATTTGTGAGTCCTTGCTCCATCAATCCCCTCTCTGATGGCGTTTCTGAGCCATCAATTACTACCCACGACCAGATGCCAACTTTTAAGCATAATACAGTTTCACTTTCATTTTTACACTTTCTATTTTTCACATCTCCTTTCAGTTTCTTGTATAATTCACTTCTTAAATCTTCAAGTTCGATTTCATCAAACTTTCTCTTCTTTCCTTTTCCTGTCACATTATACGATTCATTCTTTCTACAACATTTGCACCATATTGTTATTGACAGTACTATTATTGCTATTCCTGCTAAGGGTACTAATATTTGACCTATAAGCCCTTTTCCTATATTAGCAAACCAGGTACCAATTGACCTAATACTATTGGTCAATCTTTCCCATACACTATCAACTTCCAGTGGTTTCAGTTCCTTCTCAAGTTTAGTTATATTCTGTATATACGTTCCAATTTCTGCACTTTGATCAGGTATGTAAGTGCAACAGTGTTTCGTCTTCAATAATTTACAGACTCCACCCTCTTTTGCCAATATAATATCAAGAGCAAGTCGATTTTGCATTACCATAGATCTTATCACAACCATCTCCGCATTAATCATTAGAAATCCTCCAGCAGTATCCGTTGATAAACGATCAACCACTGTCGATAATTTACATATCTTCCTTGAGTTCAGAATTATTCCCACTGAAGGTATTAATGCACCAAATATATCACCTACAATTTCTGAAAAACTAGCTCTTTTTCTACGTGTTAATTCACTAGTATTTTCATTGCTGCCAGTGTTTCTTTTTACGGTGTATATCTTTGGAAATACTATTCCAAAATAACAACTTCCATACCACCGTGCAGGAAGCCTAAAGTAAGCCTTATTCCCACACACATAATAGATTCCAGGAAAAACTGAATCTGTTCCTCCTTTGAGTCCCCAACCTCCAAGAATTAAGAAATTGTGTTCACATTCACTGGTACCGATGAAAACATTGTTATACTCAGTCTTTAACCTATGTAGACAAATTTTCCCTGTCTTTACAAAATCTAGAGCCATAGCAGCTTGAGCCTTGCCAGGTGTGTAACTACCTTCCTTCTCAGCCCAAGGTGGCAAATGAGCCTTATGCTCAGAAGCTTTCTTTTGAAAATCTTGTCTTCTATTTTCCACTAAATTCAAAAATATCTTTTCTTCTTCATGTAATGAACATGTTAAATTGCTTCTATGTGCATGTGTTATGTCTATTGATTTCATTGTTAAGAAAAATTCTCCCATAAACTGTGCATCTTTACTACTAAGCACTGGATTCATATTCTTTCGAATCGGAACCTCAGAAAATATCACATCTATATTTGAATAATAATACTGAAGTCGCCCTGTTCTATAAAATAAACTAGTCAGTACACTACATGATATGCCATAGGTTAATGGCAAGTGATGATACGTTAACCCTTCTGCTACTGATTCAGGTAGTTTCATACAGACATAACAATTACTAACTTCCATGGTATCTACATACTGAAACAATAATTTTGTGAAAACATTCAGACTAGTGTCATTATCTGTTACTACATGATGAAATTCTGGTTCATCTTCTGCCTTTAGTTCTACTCTATTATCTTTTCAAGTTATCTGTCCTTTCCTTTGTTTCGTTGTTAATCTTTTTATCTATTATCATAAGGTAAGGAATTGCTACGATCACAACTAACCATACTATAAGCATCACTACCAGATTGCATATGCATATAGCACAGCATCTTTTACAACCTTTCTGCTTTGGTCTCCCAGTAACTCTATCGTCAGGCATTTTTGACAAGGAAGATTGCTCTTCTTATCGTTTTCTTCAAGTTTCTTTATGTTCTCAAGGTGGTTCTATTTCTTTTTCATAAGTCAGTTCTGCACTGGTTCCTTCGTCACCACTTTCGCTTGATTCTGAGCTTTCGTAATCTTCGAGAATAATATAAGTCCAATCAGGACCTTTAAATTTGTTGTTCACAAGTTTCAGCCTTTTGCTTCTTCGTTTTTCGGTTTTACTTTTCTGTCCCGTTTGGCTTGTTACTTCGTTTACTTGTTCTGGATCTTCACTTCTGGTTGTTATGTGGTATTTTACTCTTTTAATGACACTTGGCCAATGATCACCTTTTCTTGTTTTCTCTGTTTGCACTTTCTCTTTATTTTCTTCTTCAGAAATTCTTTTATTTTCAGGTTGTGTTACAGTTTCGTTTTCTTCAATTTCAGTTTCTTCTGCTATTTGTTCCTTTTCAGGTCTTATTTGTTTCTCTTCAGCTGCTCCACTGTGAGTCTCTAGTAACTGATCTTGTTCTTGATTTACGTTTTTATGTTCGAGATTCTCGGGATCTTCTTCTTGAATGAATTTTTCTGGATCTAACTGATTCTGATCAGGGCTTATTGCACTTTGTACTTCTGCAGCCTGACCGCGTTCTTCTAGACCTGTCTGTCCCTGCTCAAAATCTGTTGGTTCGTTCGTTATTTTGAGCCCAGTTTCCTATCCCTATCTGGTCCTGCTCAGGTTCTCTTATTGTGTCTTCTTCTTCTTCCTGAGCTGCTTCTTCTTCACCTATCTGATCTTCTTCAATTTCTTCCAAATTTGCTTGACTTCTTGTTCTGTGGTAAATTTCAGGAATTTCCACCACCGGTATCCAGTCCTGACTTGTGCTCGGTTGTTCTTCTTCAGCTTCCCTCGAATCTTGTTCCTGAGATTCTTCAGCTGGGCAACCTTCAGCTTCCTCAGTAATCGATGCAGATTGAGGATTTTCTTCTTCAGGGTCTGGTACTCTTTTGGTGTGGCTTACATGAATCCAATTAGGAAATCCTGCACATTTTACTGCTGTGTTCGTGACCAGTATGACCTGACAAGGTTCGCCCCACCTAGGTGATAGACACGTTTCTCTGGTGTGATTCTTCACTACCACCCAGTCTCCGGGACTCAGATCATGTTCTTGTTCAGGCTGCCTGGAAACTGCGTCTTCTCCAACCTGGTGAGAGATAGAACGCACTAGGTCAGCCAATCCTTTGCAATAATCCAGAACCATATCATCAGATATATTCAGCAGTTCATTTGTGGGAACATGTGCTTGTCTCATTGCTCTTCCCATCATTATCTCGTGCGGACTCAATCCGGTATTTCTATCAGGAATGCTTCTGAGTCCCATTAAAACAAGAGGCAATGCATCTGGTCAATCTAATGATGTTGATGCACACATTTTTCCTAGTCTGGATTTTATCGTGCCATTCATTTGTTCAACCACTCCAGAAGCCTCTGGACCATATGCACAGTGCAATTTTTGCTCAATTTGGAATGCTTCACAGATTATCTTAATCACTTCACTGTTAAAATGCCTTCCTCTATCTGATTACAAAGTTACTGGAAAACCAAATCTCGGAATGAGTTCTCGTAACAACAACTTTGCGACTGTAATACTGTCATTCCTCCTGGTAGGGTAAGCCTCCACCCACTTTGAAAACAGACACACTATGACAAGTACATATTTCAGCCCTCTACATGGTGGTAACTGGATGAAATCAAGTTGTAATCTCATAAATGGACCCTCCGCCTTTCCACTTTTTCCAAACCCAATTATTGTTTTCCTTCCTGGATTATGCATTTGGCAAGTTAAACATCTCTGGCAAAGACTCTCTGCTACCGCCCTAAACCTTGGATTGTACCAATTTTGTCTGAAGAGCCTAATCATTGCATCTCTCCCTACGTGTGTGTCTCCATGATACATCCTGGCCATTTGTGAAAGCAGACAGTCAGGCATGACTGGTCTGCCATCGGCACAAATCCATACATCATCGTCTGCCCTCTGAGAACATCCCACTTTAATCCATGTACTTCTTTCACTCTCATCGGCATCATCTTGCAATCGTTTCACATCATTCCATGTTTCAGGAGGTACATACAGCATAAGTTGGCAGCTGATTCCCATCCTTTCAACCCTTTTATTAACTGACAATCTGTTTTTGGCACAATGTTGAGCCACAAGATCTGCATATCTGTTGCCGACTACCACCCAGTCATCTCCTGACTGGTGTGCGGCACATTTCACCACAGCCAATTCTTTTGGTGATTGTATTGCCTCCAGTAGTTCTTTTACGAACTGTCCATTTTTAATGGGGGATCCTGAAGAAGTCATGAAATCCCTCTGCATCCATAGTTGGCCAAAATCATGCACAACCCCGTAACCATATTGGCTATCTGTAAATATAGTTACTCTTTGATTCCTCCCAATTTTGCAAGCCTTTATCAATGCGATCAATTCAGCTATTTGTGCAGATTTGACTCCCGGTAAATAGGATGCTTCGACTATTCCAGTTAGTTCACACACTGCATACGCTGCAGTTAGTTTTCCATCTTCATGCCTTTGGCATGAACCATCAACAAACAGCTCCCTGTCTGGCTTCCTGAGGGGCAGTTCCTGAATATCAGGACGTGGTTTCGTGCACAACTCTGTGACTTGTAAACAATCATGTTCCTCTTCATCATCTTTAACTTCTTCATGATATGGGTCTGGTAGTAAGGTAGCTGGATTTACTATTGTGCACCTTACAATGGTCACATTTTCAGCACCCAGTATTATTCTTTCATATTTAGTCAGCCGACTAGGAGTAAGATGCTGAGTTCGAGTTCTTGTCAACAAAATCACATCCGCATGTGGAACAAGCACTTTTACAGGGTGTCCCATTACAATTGACTCACTTTGTTCAATGCTCAAACAGGTAGCCGCCACTGCTTTTAAGCAGCCTGGCAATGCAGCTGCCACTGGGTCCAAAGTAGCAGAGAAATATGCTATTGGACGTCTGTCTAAACCATGTCTCTGGGTTAAGACTGAAAGTGCACAATTCTCTCTTTCATGGCAAAATAATGCGAATTTTCTTTTATAATCAGGCATGCCTAGGGCAGGTGCTGCACACAAAGCATTTCTTAATTTTACAAAAGCTCCTACGCTTTCATCATCCCACTCAACTGGGTCCTTTGCCTTCTTTTTCGTCATTTGAATTAAGGGCTTTGTTAACAGTGAAAATCCCAGTATCCATTGTCGACAATAACCTACTATTCCAAGGAACATTCTTACTTCGCGTTGAGAGACAGGCATTTGCATTTTCTTTATTAATTTTATTCTTTCAGCTGTTATTCTCCTTTTGCCCCTCTCAATCTGGTGTCCTAGATACTTAACTGCTGTTGTACAGAACTGCAATTTTTCAGGTGAAACTTTATGCCCTTCTTCAGCTAAATGATTTAATAATGCAATGGTGTCGACAACACAGTCCTCTCTGGTGTTAGATGCCACCAGTAAGTCGTCTATATACTGCACTAAAACTGAGCTTCCTGGCATCACTAGTTTCTCTAGGCACTTTTTCAATATCTGATTGAAGATGGAAGGACTTTCCGTGTACCCCTGAGGAACACGATTCCATACATAGACTTTGTTCTCGAATTTAAATGAAAAAAGATACTGGCTATCTGGGTGCAATGGTATTGAAAAGAATGCTTGGCATAAATCAATCACAGTAAACCATCCTGCACTCCAAGGTATCTGGTATAAAATTACGGCAGGATTGGGCACTATAGGACAACAGGGTTCCACGATCTTATTTATTTTGCGCAGGTCTTGAACAATCCTATACTTTCCACTAGGTTTCTTCAAACCCATGATTGGTGAGTTACAAGGGCTACTCATTACCTCTTTTAATATTCCCTGTTTTACCATTCTGTTTATTTCTTCAATGACTCCTGCTTTTACTTCTGCACTCATCTTGTACTGTCTGGTGTTTGGGAAAATTGCACCTTCTTTTACAGTAATCTTAACTGGGTCTATTTTGGCCATAAGTCCTACTTCCTTCCCTGTGAAATCCCATACCATAGAATTCACTGTAGTTTTCAGTTCTTCTGGTAACTCGTCTTTTGTTATCAAAGAAAACATCTCATCTACTTCTGTACCTTGCTTTGCAATCATAAATTTATATACATGGTCTTCATCTGGGATCTGAACTGCCACACCATCCGGCGTGCAGAAAATTGTGCAATTCATTTTGCATAACAAATCCCGGCCCAATAAATTTACTGGACTGGAATCACATACTACAAACTGATGCATTTCTCTAAAGTTTCTGATTTTTACTTCCATTGGTTCGGTAAGAGGTGTTCTAATCTTTTGATTAGCCACTGCCACAACTTGGATAGCTTCTCCAGAGAGAGGAAGGTCTGGGATGTCTGCTGTTCTCACAGTAGATCTGGTAGCACCAGTGTCCAAAAGGAAAGTAATATCATTACCTTTCACAATTCCTTCAACATATGGACCTGACTGATCTACCGGTAAGGATGCACCAAGTATGCACTCCTTCTCCCCCTCTCCTAGGCACCGTCATTGGCTATAGGTACAAAAGTCGTCCTGTAAAAGAAATTGTGATGTTACATAATCATTCTTACCACTTCCTCCTTGATATCCGACGTCTGTACCGTGCTTTGCTCTGCTTACATTACCCTGTATATGTGCAGGTGGCAACTGACTCTGAGGATTTACACCCTGCTGTGAGTCATTCTGCGTCTGGATTTAAATTTTGATTTGGGCCATTATTATTCCGAATCTTTTTACATTCATCCTTCCAATGCCCCAATTTTCCACTCCCGTGACAAGGAAACTTCTTTTTAGCCTCTTCTCTGCTCATTCGTCCTCTCATTTTTCCTCCATTCCCAGAGTCACCATTCGTTCAGAATCTTTTCCCTGATTATCACTTGGATTATCCAAATTAATTCCCTGTTTCTCAGCCATTTTCACCTGAGCCCACATTACTTTCTCCTGTAGTTTCTTGTGCCTATCCTCGGTCATCTCCACAATATTTTGCATATTTCAAGATCTCGTCTATTGGCTTCCCCTGCCAACATAACATATGCTGTTTAATCATCTGACAAATCTCTGGCTTCAGACCGTAAACAAATCGGTAGACAAACTGACTCATGTTTTTATCTCCAATGTCCTCAAATCCACTATACTGCATAAATAACTGCAATAAACGTTCATAGTAGGCGTGTACCGTTTTACTGGCTTCTTGAGTAGTTCTATCTATTTTCACCCAGTCTGTTTCTTTTGGTGGTATTTTCCCTTTCAGGTAAGTTATCACCTGCTGATACTTTTTCATGACATCGCTTGACGGGGCACCTGTCTTTGGATCTCTAGGATATTCTTCACTGGGCCAATCAACTGTGATTTTGCAATCCGTCCACAAATCGGCAGGTACCACTATGTCGAACAAACCATCCAAATCTTTCAACAATACCTTTGACACCTTCACAAACCTCTCAACCTGCTTGTACCATTCAATTGGCTTTTCCCTCAACTTTGGAAAATCATTCGTAAATGACAAAATATCCTGTCTGCTCCATGGGACATGTACATATCCCCCTCCTGGAACTTCTCGCATCGGGTACATTTGATCTCCTTTCCCTGTTTCCTTCATTAAATATTCAGAAGTTGTTCTACTGTATCGTGCTTCTTCCTTTTTCTTTGTCCATCTAACCTTCCACTTATCTAGTTCTCCCCATTTCTGCAAGACTGTCATTAATTCCTTTACTTGTAATTTTCTTCCAGAGGCATTCATGTTTTCCAAATCTTTATCTGAAAAATCTGCTCTATAGGGTTTTTGTAATACCTTTGACTTCCCTATGTCAATTCCCATCTGTTGAGCTAAATCTGATAATTTCTCATGAAATATTTTTACATTTCTTGTGATGCTTCTGCATACGAACAATAATTCTTCTTCATCGTAAGTATTTAGGCGATCTACCCCTACATTTCCTGCTATCATTTCTTCTAACTCATCTTTTAATTTATAAATGTCCATGATCTTTGTGGGTGAACTCTGTTTGTCTGATCCTTGTGCCCACCTTTCTAAATCTTCAGGTGTAACTACTGTGGCACTTTTCGTTCCTGCTGAGGTTATTATGTTTACATCTCTTGAGCAACCAGGTGTAGCTCTTCTGGGGGTACTATTTACAGCATCTCGAATGGGCAAGTCCATTAATGAAATCATAGACTCGCAATCACTAAAGTGATCCTCAACCATTACTACTGCTTCAGGTTTAGGAACATTCACAGGTGTAGGCATAACTAAAGGTTTGGGATAAGTTACTTTGTCACCATACAAGGGAACCACTGGACCAATTGTTACAGGTATGGTCAATGAATCAGGATGAATACTCAATTGTGTTACTTTCTGAATTAATTCTGCTCTGTTTTTATCTATTGCTTCCTTTTCTTTATCGTGAAGTACTCTACTAACTGGCGAATCATGCAATACTTGTGGTACCAAAGGTGTCCTTAACAAGGGTGCACTTGGGGTGCATCCACTTGTCCCTTCCTGATATGGTGGTGGATTCTTTAATATATCTTCCATAAATTCATCTTCGGAATCTCCAAATCTAGTTAGGTGCTTTGTCTTTTCTGTGCATTTACTCCCTAATGATTCTTCTGCCATTAATATTGGATACAGACCCTCTGTGAGCATTGCTCTTCTCCACTGTTTCATCTGACCGTCCCTCGACTCATTTTGGTATCTGGGGAAAAATCCCCGATAACCCCTATTACTTCTGGATCGGTCACGTTCAAATGCCTCGGTTTCCCATTCCTCTAAGGCTTCGTATTGAGTTAATCTAGGTCTGGGTTCTAGGTCATTCATCCTCAATCTCAAATTTTGAAGAATTCTCCCATTGAAAGTACCATTCTCGGGAAAGGCTAGTACTCCATCATTTTTGGTAGATTCCATCCAATTTTCTATCCATACGCAAGTATGATGACCTCTCTCCATCATCATGAATGAAGCGGGCGTTTTAGCCGGTGGAATGATAATTCCTTCCCTAGTTTTGATTGGTTTATCCTTTCTAAAATAATTCTTAATCTTTTGTAGGACTGACATTTTCCTCTTCTCTCCGTACATTTTGGGCGAATTCCGGTGTACAAAATTATATTCTACAAAGCCTAAGAATCTCCTATCCGGACGAACTCCTATTAAAGTCGGATCACCTTTTAACATACATTTCCACTATCCACTAGGATTTCAGTTTCTATGGTAACAACCAATCAGACTCCAGCTAACTTTTGTCTCTAAACCAATCCTAGCGCGGCCTTTTAGTGACGTCTTTTCTGCCAACCCCTCCTTTACAATCTGCGTTTCTCTGTCCCTTGCTGTTTCAACCAATCCCAGCGCGGTACCTGTGACGTCAGTACTACTCCTGACTACTGACCCCTCCTTTACAAGAGTCTTTCTACGCCCGCTGTTTCAACCAATCCCAGCGCGGCGTTTTGTGACGTCAGCTTCCTCTCCGGTAGCTGACCCTCCCTTTACAAAATCGTACGCAAAACTTTATTTTCTCAACGCTTCTTATTAAAATTCAGTAACAACATAAAACATTCGCTATCGTGCCAGTTTCTCTACAATTGAAAAGGATAGTTTCTCTCACACTTAGTAAAACCTTTCCGTTTACTATACATATACTACGAGTAAAACCCTTCCGTTTACTCTTCACACATGCTTCAGAAATACCTGCTACTTCTTCAATGTTACCCTTTCTAGGTGATATAACATCAAATTTTCACTAGCATATTCCTTGGCTGTCACTCACACGCATAAAGTCCCTAACCAGTACTGATAGCCCTACTTAACTTTTCAGTACTATTTCTGCCTGACAGATAACCTCACTGCAGTATGGCTTCCACTTACCATCCGCTATTCACTTTTCCCCGGGGATTTCTGGACAACATAAAACAAACTTTAAACAATAACGGATGTTAGTTCATAAAAATAAAATTCTCATTACCCAATTAACAAAGCACAACCATCCTCTGATAACCAGAAAACTGATCCAGCGGGTTACTAGCAACGAGCATTCATACACAAAATACTCACTTGGGCCCATACATTCATACTACGCTAGCAATTTTCCGCTGGTGGGTCAGTTGTACTCTTTATCAAAATCCCTGCTACCACTTACTTTTCCGATTGAAGAGTAATGACTTGCCAATGAATCCTTTGCTAATTGGGAAGTTTAAAATGAGTGACGTTCTAAATCTAAATCCGTATTTGTAAAGCGCGAACTACTCACCCTTACGGGTCTCAAGGCGCTGGGGGCCGTCGTGGAAATTAAGTGAGCTATTGCCCAGAGTCACATGGTGCTGAGCTGAGCTGCCGCCGGAGCCGGGGACTGAACCGTGAACCCTGTGCTCCGAAGTCAGCTGCCCTGGCCGCTGCACCACACCTCTCCACATAATCCTGAAATAATCACTGAGTCAGGAAGTTTTAAAATGTTTATCTAAAGATTTAGCAGAGTAAAATACAGAACCACACGATACTTAATCGCATATCAAGAATGAAGCATAATAATCAATTATCGATCAATGACGGTCCCTTAGGAAAGGAGAAGATAGAGACAGCAGCGCAACTAAGGTTTGCATTTATATTTACCTAATGTGCGAGGACCAAACCCCTTGGCCAAGGAGTTGGATAAGATAGGACCCTGGAAGGATGAAGAGCAAAGACCTCCTCCCGGATCAGGACAGGACCGGTGACCTCTCTATCAACGACGCCTGCGTCGTTCCCCTCTCTGGTACTTCGCTTCTCCTCGATTTCTCCCGTGTCTTCCTTCTAAGGTACTCCGCCGCCCCCACCTCAGGACCTCTCTGGATAGCGGTTCAGTCTGCAATCGATCAGCTTGTACGTCTGGAGCTTCTGCCTCTGCCTTCTAGTCCGTGTGCTGCGCTATTGCTAATGCCAATGCTAACTAATTAGCTAATTCTATATCTGTTATACCCTTCTACGCCCATGTACCTCCCCTAAATGTTGCAGAAATATGGGGCCACTACTTCTGATTGGACAGGGACAGGGGGTTGATCTTCACACCATATTGATTTAATTCATTTTTCTTAAAGCCCTTTGTTTTAAAATACCGCCCATAACTTTTAATACATTTGCTTTATTTCCCACCCGTCTCACGACAAAGTTTATACATTCTTCAGGTACATTGTTGCATATTAGTGAAGACATTCATGGGTACAGCAATATTGGCCATCAGGTCACGGCCTTGGACGACGTCCAGGTTGACTTCATCCTTTTTTCTCTCTGGGCAGCCTTTCAGGGAGCATGCGCAGAACCATTGTCACACGAGTTTTCAGTTCACCAACCCCAGGCCCAATTTCCGAACTAAAAAGTCAAAGAAGAAAATATTAAAATCACAAATAAAATGTTTCACTGAATACCCACTCTTTCTACTCTATTCCCATTTATTTATAAATTCTATCCCGCATTAGTAGCGTTAGAATACCACAGTTTAATTGCAACACAAGAGCAAGCTGTAGCACGTGAAAACATAAAGCAGCCATTTTAATGCACACTGCGCAGAAGCAAGAGTTTCCCACCAAGCAAAGAAAGACGTCACACCACGTGATATGGTTGAGACATGCGCAGTAAAGTTCCCGCGTTTTAGCGGCCATTTTAGAATAGACAAGCGTTACTTGTTAGTTTAAACACATAAGCAAGCTTCCTTGCTACTTATATCTGTGTGTGCAGTTATTAGTATAAACAATACAAGTTTAATACATTAATACTTTTGAGAAGATTGCATCCGAGCAAGTCTCATTTGTGAGTCCTTGCTCCATCAATAGGTATATTACATTTTTTTAAAAATATTTGTTCAAGTTTTTTCTATGAATAAACACAGATGTCCTCATGTTGGCAATAACATTACATCTGCATCCTTTGCTTTCAGCAGCAGACCCGCTTTGTTTTATTTTTGTATAATTGTTTGGCACTTGGGTAGTACAACATCTCTTGTCAGTGCTTTCATTGTGTGTTTGGATGGCAAAATATGGTATACAACAAGACTTATAACAACAAAGGGAATAGGTCTATATACAAATAAAAAAGTAAAAAGCAATACTTACAAAAATGTAAAACTGAGTAAAAAGAGCTTATAGTTATCTTTCCATATCTGTTGGGCTCAGCTGATGCTTTTTGTAAGACTTTATAAAATCAAACAAAATATCATCTATTATTTACTATATTATTTTGCATGTTACTCAGTATTTCCACCTGGATGACTTTATGGCGCTTTGTTCAGATCGTCAGGTACTGCAAGTCGATTGGGTCTTGACTGTAGTAAGTTATCTGCTTGATTAGTCTTGAATTTATGTATATTGGGGACATGGACTGCAGCAAACTAATATTGTTGTTTCAGCTTTGGGATTTCCTTTCCAGCTATCTGTCCCTCCCTTTTCAGAACCCCCTAGTTCCCCAGGAAACTGTGGAAAAAAACAAAATCACCAGTGTCACTTGTATATAGTTTGCCATGTGCCTGTGGTGTGTGTCTGAGTAATCCTTTAGAGAGGACTGTTACATCAGGTGCAATAAAGCATGTGGTACTCTCAGGTTTTGTATAGTATTGAATCATATGGTGCAGACAGGGATTAGCCTGCAGCGAAATTGCATGTATGAGCAACAGTGATCAGCATCTGCTGTCCTGGGTGCCCTTGGGATTATGGTGAGATAGGGGCTTGTTGGCAGGCTACCACACAAGAAAAACTGTAAGAAGTGTACACAATACGTGACCAGAGTGTGGACCCAGATGTGGCAGAATGGTTAGAGTTGATGGGCTGATCAGCCAGGCCTCAGATAAAAGGAGTACTACATCTGACGATTACATCTGGGAATTTTATTTTGGTTTGGAGAGCTGCATAAACTTCAGTTAACAAGTACTGCGCATGTTTGGATTTTGTGCAGTAACTTGCGGAAATGTTACGGTTCCTCAGCCTTGGTGTATCGTGTGTGGCAGTAGCAGCTCTTCTCTCCAGAAACTTCACACAAGCAGCCTCTGATCCTTGTTACAAATCCTACACTAAGCAGCACTCAGGACAATGGCATTGATTTTTTTCTGCCTTTGGGGGGGTTGTTGTTGTAGTATTAGTAGTAGTAGAAGTAGTAAGATTATTGGAATACTTGTCTATAAATCATACTCGGAAACAGTACAATATATACAATCTTGTAATTCAAAAAGGAATAAAATACTTAAAGCTATACATCTGCAAGTAATGGTTCTTAAAAATCGTGCAATACCTACTGCAACATCTAAAACATTTATATTCGCTAAAAGTGCAGTTGCCTTTCATCTAAAAACAGTGTTTTAAAAGCTTTTTTCAAGAGATTAAATCAAAAAGGACAGTCAATAAGAACCTGGCACATGGAACATTTGGTATTTAAAGGACATAAACAGACACCTTTTCTTTCCTGTACCTTCCATATAAAATTCAAGTCTTGAAAAAAATTGGATTCCACCCAACTCGCATCTTAGAAATTTCTGTGCGGGTCAAGTAAGTTGGTAGTTTACAGAAAAGGATTTGCACAACTCAGTGTCTTAACAGTCAACATAATTGATGTTTTCTTAGATAAAAAGTTCCTGTCCAAACTTTGGGACATTTGTTTAGCAGAATTTCTCAAACTGTATTTGGGAAATGGGACCCAAGTTCCTACAGGCAAAAGCTGGCTTTGCCTAGATTTAAAAATATTGATCCATTTAACGAAAACTCATCCGCCCACTTTCTTTCATTAGTCTGGATTTCTTTCCAACATATTTGCTATATTTTTGTATGGGTCTTGCATAAAGAATATTTATTTAGAAATCTCAAAAGACTGGTGCGTGCCATATAGTGCCGTGCCATTACATTTATTTCACAACATACACTTTTAAGCATGGTTCCATTTGACAGATTGAGTATACATTTCAATACAGTACTCTCAGGGGGCTCACAGATGTTTCATAAATCCAAAAATAACACTTCTGACCCATTTATGGCCAAGGGAGGGATTTTACTTGTGCAAGCTTTCAAGAGTGGTGCTAATGACAACTTCCTGTAAGTATAATACCATTTCACAAGGGACCCTTCTTGCAGTAAAACTCTCATCTTTGTGATCTTCATATTTTGACCCTATTTCAAATTATTGGTAAAAAGTATCAGTAGTGGGAATTTACTGCTTCTATTTTATGGCCATCAAATGATCACTGGACGTTGGGGTCTTTTTTGCCAACAGTCGTGATCTTTGTTTTCTCTAAATTTATTTTATGTGGTCTTTCTTACAATATGTTGACAAGACATCTAGTTTTCTCTGAAGATCTGTTGCAGTATAATCTAGAAGTATTAGGTCATTTGCATAAAGGAGGCATGGGATATGGGTGGTGCCCACTTTGGATGGAAAAGAGTTGGTAATTGTTTGGCGAGGAGGGCAAATCTGCCACATATAGACACTGCCACGTATAGACTAAACAAGGAAGGCACCAAAATGTAGCCTATATACAGGTCATTCAATATTTATTTTATTCTAGAGAGACAGTCGGAATTATCTAATTCAACCTGAGCACAGTATGAAGTATGCAGTGCCTGAGTTAGTGATAAAAGACCCCATGGCATGCGCTAAGTTTCTCCCACAAGCATCCTCTTTCAACTGCATCAAAGGCCATGCAGAAGTCAATAAATCAACAGCACATTCTCTGGTTCAGTCTCAAGAATTCTTAACGATGGCTCATAAGGCAAAACAAAGGTCAGTGTTTTAGTGACCTCGTGAAACCTTCCAGAAATTATATAAAACCCACGCTTCTAGGTGTCCCAATAGGATTTAGGAAAGCCTTTGTTCGAGGCATATGAGCTGTAGATCGTATACTTGTGCATAGATCGCCATCTGGTGTTGGGCTCGGATGCTTGCACTTTGTTTTTGTCTTGGAAGAAGTTCTTTGTAGTCACGAGATAGGTGACTCCTCCTTGAGATCATAGTGCGCATGGGCATCGACTCCACCCTGAGATTGTTTTTTTCCGCCATCGGGTTCGGATGTAAATTGCTGCGCTCCGGGTCGATGTCGTACTCGATCCCCCTTCGACGCGCAATCCCTCACCGCTCGACGTTATTGTTTCGATCGCGTTACCTTTCCACGCGCATCCAAAGTATTCATCACAACTTCGATTCCGGTCATCGACGCGGGCCGTTGGGCCCATCGGCGCCACCAGGCTTGTAGTCAATGGAAAGAGCTCCATTTAAAAAAATGCCCCCTGTGTGGTGCCACATTCCCACACACTGACCGCCACGAGGTCTGTAACCTTTGCCTCTCCCCAGAACACGAGGAGAAAGACTGCCCGGCCTGTGCTTCCTTCAGATCCAAAAAGACTATACGTGATCGCCGGGCTCGACGTCACGTAATGTCTTGACCAACGGCTTCGGCGCCGGACGACATCTTCGATGCAGGTCCCGAGGCTCCACAACAACCAGAAGATGAGGACATCAGCGTCTCCGAAGAAGACTCAGACGCCGAGGATCAATCCATTACTCCAGGGCAACGGACCGTGAGTACTGATCTCGATGCCCCTGCCCCAACTAAGACTCAAACTAAGGCTTCGGTAGCACCTTCACCTTCGGGCTCAGGTTCACACCAGGACAATGCTTCCGACGCCCCGCCCTCGGGCCCAGCTCCGAAGCCCAAAGTAAAGCCTTCCGGCGGCTCCCAACCAAACCAGCCGCGTATCGGTACTGACAAACAATCCCCGGCACCGAAACAAAAATCCAAAATAGACACAGTGCCACGCCCTGGTCCATCGGCACTGAAGACGGCTTCGACGCCGAGCCCTTCGGCACTGAAACAAGCCCTCAGACCCGAAGAAAACTTCGGAACCGAAGAAAATTTCGGACTCCACCGAAGCATATGGAGACCAAGACCCCTCCTAAAGCTACGGAGACTAAGGCAAAGCACCATTCGGAACCAAAATCCTCATTGCCGAAAAAAGACAAAGGCCCAGAAGAACTGTTTCATCCAGATCCACCGGGTCCAAAGCAAAAAACTCTACATATTCACCCTGTTACAGGTCATGTGACAGCATTGCCACCTAGAAAAAGGAAATTGGACACCTCAGAAGCACCTGAGTTACCCTTAAAAAGAAAGGACATGGCAACTTCACCTCTTAGACCCTCCTCTCCCCCTCCACCACCTCCAACTGTGCCACTTTCTCCAGCACACTCTTCACTACCTCCTTCTTCACCTCCACCACAGGATGATGAGGATGACTTGGGGGATGGGGATGGGGGGGGACACCCACAAGGGGATGACGACGATGATGACATCCACAGTATTCCACCACCTGACCCCTGGCTGTATTATGATGAGGCCCCAGATATACCTGAGCCAGACTCCTACCCATCTAAGCCATCCCCTCCAGATGATAACATAGGCTTTGCACAACTCATAGACTCAGCAGCCAAATACCATGGGGTAGAATTACACTCACCCCCTTCGGACGAAGAATTTTTGCTAGAGACCTTCACATAAGCTCAAAGGGCAACAAATACTTTACCTATGCTCAAGGGTATGATTAAACATGCCCCTGATGTATTTAAAGACCCTGTCAGGGCTAGAGTTCTCAACCCCAGGGTTGATAAAAAATATAAAGCAGCTCCAAATGATCCTGCTTATATCAAGGGGCAACTCCCTCTAGATTCTCTAGTGGTTGCAAATGCCCGTAAACGGGCAAACTTCCAGACAACAGGTGATGCCCCTCCGCCAGATAAAGAATCAAAATTACTAGACGCATCTGGTAAACGGGTTGCGTCACAGGAGGCAAATTACTGGCGCATTGCTAATGCCCAGGCTTTACTGGCCAGGTATGACAGGGCGCATTACGATGAACTGGAGACATTAATGCAACGTCTTCCAGAGCAATATAAGGCAAAAGCTAACGACCTCATACAAGAGGGAAAGCTCATTACCAACACCTCAATTAAATGTGCTCTTGATGCAGCAGACACAGCATCTTGTGCCGTTAACACAAGTATTTTACTGCGCAGGCACGCATGGCTCCGCATATCTGGCTTTAAACAGGAGGTGCAGTCTCAAATTCTTAATCAGCCCTTTGATCAAGAGCACCTATTTGGGCCTACTGTAGACACATCTTTAGAAAAGATGAAGAAGGACACTGAGACAGCTAAATCTATGGGGGCCCTACAGTTACCAACAGCTAGAGGCTCCTTCCGTCGCTCCTTTTATAGGGGCGCCTCCAAAACTATTGGTACAGACAATTCTTCGTCATACAAAAGCCCCACTCAAACTTCCTCTAATAGAGGATATTTTAGAGGGGGATACAGAGGCAATAACACCAAAGGGAGAGGCCATGGTAATAACACCCGCTCCTCCCCTACCACAAAGCAGTGACTTCCCACCACTTCCCCCCGAACATTCCACTCCAGTCGGGGGAAGACTATCACAGTTCCTACCTGCCTGGAATTCCATTACCACAGACAGGTGGGTGAGACAAATTATCCAGTATGGTTACTGCCTGGAACTCACCTCTACTCCTCCACACATACCACCCAGACAGCGTCACATGTCCACGGAACATCTCACGCTTCTCAAACAAGAGGTTCTCTCTCTCTTGCAAAAACACGCAATAGAACCGGTTCCCATACACCCTCAAGGCACAGGAGTGTACTCCCTTTACTTTCTCATCCCAAAAAAGGACGGTACTCTCAGGCCAATACTAGACCTCAGACCGTTAAACCTATACATTCAATGTGACCACTTTCACATGGTCAATCTCCAACAGGTCCTCCCATTACTCCAACAAGGCGATTTCCTTGCCACCTTAGATCTCAAGGACGCCTATTTCCACATTCCTATTCACCCTACTCACAGGAAATACCTACGGTTTGTGGTAGACGGTCAGCACTACCAATTCAAAGTGCTCCCCTTCGGGGTAACTACAGCACCCAGGGTCTTCACAAAATGCATCGCAGTCGTAGCAGCTCACTTGCTAAGACAACACATTCATGTGTTTCCTTACATCGACGACTGGCTTATAAAAGCCAAGTCACGCAGCGATTGTGTGCAACACACACACCAAACAATCCAGCTGCTGCACCGCTTAGGATTCACAATAAACCTCACCAAGTCACATCTTCAACCCTCCCACACCCACCAATATCTAGGTGCCACAATAGATACCTCCAAAGCCCTTGCATATCCCAATCCAGTCAGGATAGCAACCATGAAAGCTCTCATAACAAGGTTTCAGTCTCAACACTCACTACCAGCTCGAGTGTTTATGCAACTAATAGGAATGATGGCCTCTTGCATTTTAATTGTACCTCATGCAAGACTCCAAATGCGTCCCTTACAGGAGTGTCTAGCAAGTCAGTGGAACCAGGCTCAAGGTCAGCTTACAGATCTGGTGTTGGTAGACGACCGCACACATCGCTCTCTGCAATGGTGGAACACACAAAACCTTTCCAAAGGGCGGCCGTTCCTAGACCCCGTTCCACAGATAGTGCTCACAACAGATGCATCGCTCACCGGCTGGGGAGCTCATCTCCTAAACCATACCATTCAGGGTATATGGACCCATCAGCAAAAACTGCTCCACATCAATCACCTCGAGTTACTCGCAATTTTTCTTGCACTAAAATCGTTCCAAGTACACCTCATACGCAAAGCTGTCCTCGTCCGGACGCACAATATGAGAGCAATGTATTATATACAAAAACAGGGGGGGACACACTCTCTACAGCTTTCACGCCTAGCGCAAAGCATATGGAGATGGGCCATTCCTCAAAAAATATACCTCCTAGCACAACATCTTCCAGGAGAACACAATCAGATTGCGGATCTGCTCAGTCGTTCGAGACAGCAGATCCACGAATGGGAACTTCATCCGCAAGTTCTTCATCCCTTTTTTCAGATGTGGGGCCACCCAGACATAGATCTGTTCGCCACACATTTAAACGCAAAATGCCCAACCTTCGCCTCCAGGTACCCACACCCATTGTCCAAAGGCAATGCGATATGGAGGAACTGGTCAGGCAGATTTGCGTACGCTTTTCCGCCTCTCCCAATCATTCCCCTACTGGTGCGCAAGCTCAAACAACAGTCTCTCACAATGATCCTAGTTGCTCCCACATGGGCACGACAACCATGGTTCACAACCCTGCTGGAACTCTCAGTAGTTCCACATCAAAAGTTGCACCTTTCTCCAAAGCTCCTCACACAGAACCATGGAGAAATAAGGCATCCAGATCCAGCTCAACTGAACCTAGCGATCTGGCTCCTGAAATCTTAGAGTTCGGTTACCTCAACCTCCCACCAGACTGCATGACTATCATTAAAGAAGCTAGACGACCTACCACCAGAGCGTGCTATGCAGCTAAATGGAAAAGGTTTGTTATTTACTGCAATAATAACGCAATCAATCCACTAGATGCCTCAATCCAAAACATTATTTGTTACCTCCTGCATCTACAAAAATGTAATCTAGCATATACATCTATACAATTACATCTTGCCGCCATAGTCGCTTACCTACAAAACAGACAACATTTGTCACTCTTTAGGGTACCTGCCATCAAAGCATTCATGGAAGGCCTTAAAAGAATAATTCCTCCCAGAGTTCCACCTTCTCCTCAGTGGACCCTCAACATTGTCCTTACCAGGCTCATGGGACCCCTATTTGAACCTTTGCATAAATGTGAATTACAATTTCTCACATGGAATGTAGCTTTTCTTATAGCAATCACATCTCTCAGGAGAGTTAGTGAGCTCCAGGCATTAACCATACAAGAACCATTTTTGCAAATATATCACAATAAAGTGGTTCTTAGGACAAACCCCAAATTCCTACCCAAAGTAGTTTTTCCTTTCCACCTTAACCAGTCTGTTGAGCTGCCAGTCTTTTTCTCTCAACCAGACTCAGTGGCAGAACGGGCTCTTCATACACTTGACGTCAAAAGAGCCATCCTTTACTACATTGAAAGGACAAAAACTTTTAGGAAAACTAAACAACTTTTTGTATCTTTCTCACCACCACATATAGGCAATCCTATATCAAAAGCTGGAATTGCCAGGTGGATTGTTAAATGCATTCAGATATGCTATCAAAAAGCAAAGCGTACGTTATCCATTCCCCCTAGAGCGCATTCTACACGCAAACTAGGAGCTTCTATGGCATTCTTAGGAAACATTCCTCTAGATGACATATGCAAAGCAGCAACTTGGGCTACACCACACACTTTCTCAAACCACTGCAACAGATACAGGTAGCCACCGCTAAAGAGGTAACTGCTGTATAGTCTATGCACAAGTATACGATCTACAGCTCATATGCCTCAGCGGAAAATGCTACTTACCAGTATGCATCTGTTCTTGGCATGTAGAGCTGTAGATTCGTATACGCCCACCCGCCTCCCCGGATACCTCTCTCTGTTCCAGTACAGATACATCACACATGGACATCCTTTTCTGTTTCTCACAAACTCCACTATCACACTTTATGGCGAAAAACAATCTGAGGGTGGAGTCGATGCCCATGCACACTATGATCCCAAGGAGGAGTCACCTATCTCGTGACTACAAAGAACTTCTTCCAAGACAAAAACAAAGTGCAAGCATCCGAGCCCAACACCAGATGGCGATCTATGCACAAGTATACGAATCTACAGCTCTACATGCCAAGAACAGATGCATACTGGTAAGTAGCATTTTCCTTCTGAAACGTCCAACAAACGTATTAATCTTTAATTTCTTGGGGTACTCCCATCGTGTTTTTTCACGATGGGCTTCAAAACAGAAACTTTCCAAGAGTCAGGTATTAAGCTAGTTTTAGCTATCCACTGAAACAATTGCATGTATATTTATGCCCACCAGTCACTATTTGTCTTAATAGTAATCAGCAGCGTATTATCTGGGCCTGCAGCTCTCCTTAATTTCAGAGCTGTGATTTTCGTTTGAATTTGTTTAATTGAAAACAGCTTAATGAGATCATCATCCTTAAAATGGGGCTGAGGGGAAACATGCATTGCGGGTGAACCATGTAGAGTATCCGAAGAGCAATCCATGTATCTTCTGCGAACATAAATGGAGGTACACCTGGATTGCAGTTGGAAACATTGTTTACCAGTTTCCAAAATTTCTTTTCATCACTAGTCTGTATTGCATCTATTATTTACCCCCAGCAATAATTTTAAAAATTCAGCTTTTTCCCCTCTAATATGCTGTTGTAGTCATTGGTAAGTCTAGTAACTACATTCTTAGTTAATTGAAGAGAGCCTTGCTTATATATATATTTTTTTTGCGCCTTTCAGACAATTACATTTTAATTTATGACAAGAGGAATCATGCCTAGACTTCAAAGGTGCCACAGGCTTCCAGTTTGACACTTGAGCATGGTGTTGGAAAGGGATTTGTATAAAGGCTAACACATTATCCATCAAGGAAATATATTAAACAATTTTGTCCTCAAAATGTTGCGAGCCCATTTCTGAAAAGTCTGAAGCTTGGAAAAACAAGAGCTGTCGACGGTGTAGAGGATCTAAACGCATGGTGAACTTCTGGGGCATTTGCTGCAAGGGTGTTAGACCCCGCGGTTTCTGGCTGGCTGGGACGCATCGAAGCCAGACAGAATCCACCATCCTAGATAGGATGAGTGCGATACAGTTGTCCAATAACCTGTGCTTACCCTTGGGTAGCTTAATGCAAAAAGAACAGATGATGGACGGAATGCTGAATTAATCAAACATTCATCCCCAGGTAGCTTGGCACAGAGCAGTCCGGCTTAACCTCGGGGTCAAAGTGTAAATTATTGGCATAACACCACCCTCGCAACACACTGTGTACACTAGAAAAAGATTCCACACCGTATGTAAAAAGCACTGGTCTTTGTACTACACACACATTGAAATCAAAACGACATACACATTGGATATATGCTTTACAGTTGTATGCAGTTGTCAAACTCTCCCATTAGCAGCAGAACGTCGTGAACATATGTCTACTAGTCATAAGTATTCACTTGCCCCATTTTCCCCTCAGCCTCGTAAGCAACATAAACCCATGTGTATACTTCCCCAAGGTGTTCACAATCCAAGCAATCCCCCACATCAAAAGCGACAGAAACATATATGCAGACTGTTCAGAGGTATTCCAATTTCCCGCTAACACATTAGCATAAAACACGACATTCCCAATATCGCATACCCCTTACAGTTGGATTTGTCACGAAATCACAGGTTTTGATTACGCCTCATGGCCCAGCCACTCAAACTACACCAGCCAATGATACACGTTGCACCCACTGGCGACACTTTGATTAGATTGTTCGGGACCACCTAAAGCAGAAAGAAACAGTTACATGGGTTTCATCCCTCCAGATTAGGCCTTCAGACACCCAGCCGCAACGCAGAGTGGGGGATCACTATTCCCACCCTCCCCCCGGTATGAAAAAGACTGTGACACCAGAAGCACAGCGTTGTGGCACTGAATGGCCGTGTGAGAAGCGCTCAGAGTCCTTATGCTGGCCCATAGATCAGCAGAAAACCAGGAGGGACAAAAGCAAAAAGTCGAGGGAAAGTACCCTAAAAAGGGCCATTTCCAAAAAGAGGAAGATCTTTCTCTGGTGCAGGTGCTTCTCTGAAGGGTTAATTTGACTGGATCGCCCAGCGATCACTCCCATTGTGGTCTAGTACAGTAAAGTCTTTAAAAATATCAAATTGCTTTACAAACATGTAGACAAATTGAAACTGAAAAGTTGTCACAGCTGGAGTCTCATTAGAAAAGCGTTGAAACTAACCCATTTTTGGGCTACTCCTGCACATAGGAGGGAGGAAAAGAGCATAGCCGTTTACCATGACTAAAACTTCCACGTTTCCAGTTTTTTTTTCTTCAAAAAGTCTGTTCATTAGGGGAACCTCGAATTTTAAATGGATGAGTGTTCCATAGTTTAGGAGCTAAAAAAAAAAGAAAGACCATCCCCCCAAGCAAACACGACGTACTGTAGGTACCACCAGCAACAACTGATTAGATGATCTAAGGGATCCCTGATGTACAGGGAGCCAATGCAAGTACTTCAGATGTCCAAAATAGACTCCTGTCTGGAAATATTCAGCAGAAGCCTAGCGGTTGCATTCTGAATTAACTGCAAACGTTGGAGGAGATAATCTGGGGGCCAAGATATAAGCTGTGGCATAGTCCAAACGAGAGGGAATCAGAGAATGTACAATAGTTTTCGTGGAAGATTCAGGCACTAGTTTCAGAAATTTGTCACGCTTTTTAGAAGAGCAAAGCAATTACTTGTAATTGCTTTCACCTGCTGTGCAAAGATAGCTCCTTATCGAATTTAACTCCAAGGTTCTTCGCCTCCTCTACAGGGGCGGGAGGGGGCTGAGTTCTGAAAGTCACCATGCACCTGACCAAATAGAGGGGGGACGTTTAAAGAGCAGAACTTCGATTTTATAAGCATGAAGTTTTAAGCAGCTGATCTTCAGCCAATTAGTCACTGTAACAAGGCAGGATTGGAAAGAGTGTTGCAATTTGCTGTTAGCTTCCAAGAAAGAAAACAGTAGCTGTATGTCGTCGGCAAAACCACCTTGAATCCCAGAGTCTGAATGATCTCTTCAAGGAGGCCATATAAACTTTAAATAGTGTAGGCCGAACCCCTTGTTTCAATGCCTTAGGAGAGGATGAAATAGGAGGTAGATGAACAGATAGGTACCGGTCAGATGAAAAGGACTTTACCCACTGCAGGGCAGGCCCACCAACTCCACTTTTTATTAGACGCTGTAGAAGTATGCAATGTGAGACAGCGTCAATGGCACAGAGACATCTAATAAAACTACTATAGCTGCGGGCCCTGATCAAGACTCCGCTTTATAAACTCCATGACTTCAAGCAGGGCAGATTCCATACTTCGACAGGGCCTGAACCCAGACTGTGAATCATGCAAAAGATTATCTGATTCGAAAAAGCAGTTAAGCTGACCAATTTCTATTTTCTCAAACATTTTAGGCATTGCTGGAAGAAGAAAAATAGGTCCAAAGTTAGATAGGACCTCGGAGTCTTCAGATGCCTTCTTCCCTGAAGGAACTAATTGAGCTTGTTTCCAAAACTTTGGAATCATGACCTGTCGAAGCGAGTGATTCAGTAGATCATTGATTGCTGGACTTTTGGTTTACAAGATTTTCGATAAAATTGCAGGAGGAGCAATGATCTAATGGTGATCCCAAGCCACAATTCAGTATAGCTTGGGACAATATATCTAATTATATGCTCTCAATTGAAGGTAGAACTGGGCCAGGTGTTGTGTTTATCATCTGCAGTTCGCCCCCCCCTCTTAATTATTTTAGTTGAAACTAGTGTTAATAAACCACCGAATAGTCACTCCCCTCCACATTTATTCCACGGACTGTTGATGGCCACAAAGCCATTGACAATGGGGTTCTCTCGTTAACCAAGCTTCTTGCAGCAGTACAATATGATGTTCACTTAGCACAGGATTTAATTGCCCTTCATTTTTTAAATTTATCATAACCATGGATATTCCAGCTTAACATTTTTAGGTTACGAGAGAACTTCATATTCTCTGCATCATCAGTCAAGGAAGAGCAGTTTTTGCCATCTAAATAATGTGTTAAAGGACAAATCTGTTATTTGCTTCATAGCAAGATATTGGCCTTTCATAATTAGAACTTGACTCATTTGATATGACTATTGTCACGTTTTCATTTATTATATGGTTATTATTATAATGATAAGATTGAGGCCATTTCGAAGGAATAATTTTACTCGCAGAATAAAATGAAACTAACTCCGTCTGCTCCTTGCTCAGGCCCTCAACCTGATTTAAAGCAAGGTTTAAATTACACTTCTGTGTCTAAATAGCAAATGGGGATTTTATAACCAGGCCATGCGCCGTAATTATTTCTTTGGCTTTATATATAGTATTTACAATGAAGGGATATATTAAATTGACTCGAATCAATTCTCTTACCCCCTCACCCCCCTCAAAAGTCACATGGACAAGATCACATGATAAATCAGTGAGTAATGGAATTTATTTGAAAAGAGAAACACATTTTGATCTATTTAGTGGACATAATTTCTTGGCTTTCTTCCTTTTTTCAATTTATATCAAAGAACAATATTTTTCTTATTGCTTTAGTAGAAGAGCCAGTCAGTAGTGAAGTATATGAGTTATTCTTTGGATCAATAATTATAGCTGAATTTCTAGTAGGTCAGCAATTGGTTTATTGATTTTTTTTAGACTGTGTTTTTTTTCCACCTTTTTGGGTCAGACCTATTTCATCTGAATTCTGTGTTTACCTGGCACGGGCAAATCTATGGAGCTACTATATGACAATGGAGAGTTGCTGTTCAAGGGATCTCACAACTGTCCCTTTGGTGCCACACCTATATTTCCTTCTTAATTTTTCTTTGTCATTTATTGTAAGATTTTCCCAAAAAGTATCTCCTATGAATTCGGAGGGAAGAAAAATTATAATTCGCAGGAACTTCAAACAGCCATAAAATTGATACATCTTCTTTACTAGCTTTGGTCAACGAAAGATGTACTTGGTGCTAACAGTATGTTCAGTACTCACCGTGATCCTTTGGGCCAATTTGAACGAGTCATTATCCATCAGGTTAACGGAGATACATTTCCTACAGCAGGTCTTAATAATGTGGATAGACAAATGTTTACTTTGTGTAGTTTGTTGGAAATTTCCTTTAGGAGGCAGGTTTTGTTTTGTTGGTTAGATTTTAATACACCTAGGACCTCTAATATTTTTTGCAGAGCCCCATGCACAAGTAACGCGGCATCTAGTAAAGCATCAGATGATGTAGGGTATATATTTACATTTGATAATGATAACGGGGGTGTGGGCTATGCTTAAACGTCTTCTAACAAAGATACCTTTAACCGTAAAGGAGTAATTGGCTTCCACCTGTTCCGGGTCTCTAGGTTATCATAATCCAATATGTCTCTGTCATGAATCGAGGGATATAAACTTCGAGATGAGGATAACCTGTGACCTTGTCTAGATTGGTCATGGAAAGTTCATCTACAAAACCTTTGAGACTTTCTCTGTATAATGTGGCTCACTGGTTTCTCCATTAATTGCCAGACTTTGTGTCTTGTCACCTAAGGTGTGATTTGGACCTACTTTAAAATGTTTTGTGACAAACTTACAAATTGAGTTTGACAGTGGAATATTGTTATTACGGCCTTTTCCGTATGGATTAATTGATCTTTCACCTACTAAGGGAACACCTCTCCTACTGTTTTTCTCCTTTCTCTTGCATTTCGTTTGGTAGAGGATGTCACTATTGATCCGTTTAGATCTCAAATGGGGAAAGGAGTAGAAGAACTCGCTTTTTAAAAATATTTTAATAAGGAAAAGTCGCTGACCAAGTACTCCCGTCTGTCTTCATTCCACAATTCATCTATTTTATTGTGTTAATAAAAAGAACTATATAAAATCTTTGTTGCTTGATTAACAAAAATCATTGCAATTAAAACATCTTCACAATCGGACAATATATAAAAACATTAACAATTTTATTGTGTGGTCTGCTGCACAAATTCCAGGGTCCGTGTGACCGGTATGAGCGGGGCGAGTCAAAGGCACAAGGATGTAACTTCTCCTTGATGGACAATAAATATTGCCGCCTCCACCCACCCAGAGGTCCTACCTAGTCCTTTTTAAATAGCTGAGGTCCTCCTGGACGAAGAGGAAGATGCAATGACACACAAACGACCCTTGGGACGGACCTCCAATCTAACAGTCTTGGTCAAACATTGTTCCTTTAAGGCAGCCTTGTCAAATGATAACTTCTCCAAATGAGAAATTTAAAATGCCGACTTCCAACAGACAATATATATCGCATACGGTTATCAGTCATTAGTTAGAAAACCAAAACTATGACTTCATTTACAACGCGTTTTTTACTACGCAGACATGTACAAAACATTTTCCTGTTATCAAATTTAAGACATTTACAATTTAAAGGCGTATGCGACGTAAATATAGTTTAAATTACATAACATTAAAATAAGTTGCACATGTCTATTTAGCTAATCAGTTTTAAAGTACGTAAATCTGAGCCCAGCGAGCTCAGCGCTCGATCTTTTTTTTAATTTAAATTGTGTTGGGTGTCCTTATGTTGTATTTTCTGCTGATTCTCATATTTTATATTATTGTGTAGAAGCCCCAGCTGGAAGCATGTCTGGCAGGCCTAGTTGTCTTGTTAATTTTCAAACAATGTTAGGTAAACAAGTAATCCGGTAATGTTAGGGAAGATTAATTGCTTGTAACTGAGATACCTGGCAAAGGCAGTCCTAGTAACTCTTGGCAGTTTTAAAATTTCAGAATAGCTAGTTCCGGCTGCCACCTTGTGGGCAATGAGAGATGACTTTCCCAGAGGTTCTCTTATGCACATATTTTAACGATCATTATTACAACGACTTGCTTTTATAACTTTTTTTTTAGCATTACATATTTATTTGCAACACATGCGAAGTAAATGCATGTGATGTAATGACTGCCATGTAGAAACGTGTTGTAAAAGCAAGTCGTTGAAAATTACCCTTAGTAACTGTAACGTTCCATAGAATACGAAGAGTTAACACATATGTAGTCTGCATGTTCGGGCTAAAATAAGAGCAACACAGTAATATAAAAAAAGAAATCAAAAGGACTGGAACAGACATGCTTTAATGTTACTGACAGCTGCTCATCTTGTCTCTTTAAGGCTTTTTAAAGGGGTTGAGTCTCTGCAGGACCCACGGGCCGAGATGTAGATGGATTTGTAACAGTTAGCGCACCAGCGTTTACCGCTAACGCGCGCCAGCCGTTCCCCGCCCCTGCGCTCACGCCGGCCGGCGTGAGCGCGCATATAAATAAAGGTGGGCGGAGCTGCGACGGCAGTCCGTGCCAAGAGCTTTACGCTGCCTCCGTGTGATTATTTGCGGCGCAATTCACGGCCTTTGCACACAGCCGTCAGCAGGAGGGTGGGCCCCTCCCTTAGATGTAACATTGGCGACGAGGAGCGGAGGCAACTCACGCCTGATCCTGCACAGCAAACCCGAATCACGTGGACATCACCCATCGTCTGAATCCTTGCTAGGCCACACTACAGGGATCCCTGCCACATCGCGACCCCAACTCAGGCAGCAGTGCGCAGCACCGTCCTCATGCCCCAGCGCCCACTGGTCAAGACGATCGGCACCATGCGGTCTGGGTGAGTCCTGCAAGACGCAGAGAGGACCCACGAGTGCGCCTTGCCCCAGGCCAGCCCGGCCACGCGCACAGGCGCACGCGGGCCCACGTCGCGCACAGCAACTTCGCACCACAACCTGGCACGTCAAGGCCCATCACTAGGGTGCAGCACTCTCGGCAGACCGCCTCTCCGTGCACACGCCCACCTCCATGGGGGATCAAGACAACGCAGCACAGGCCCCAGCGCTTCCGCACCACCCCCCCCCCCTCGGGTGTCCTACCTCCATTTAGTGCATCGGCGGACCCCACCACAGCAGCGCGAAGGTGGCAGACCTGGCTTGGCCGCCTGGAGAATTATTTCATCGCCACGAGGGAAAAAGAGGGAGCGGTGAAACGATCGCTGCTGCTCCATTATGCAGGGGAGGAGATCTATCTGCTGTTCAAGCACCTACCGAACACAGGCCCGCCCGACGACTACGTCGCAGCGGTTGCCGCCCTGAACGCCCACTTTGACCCCCAAATGAACCCGGATTTCGAACACTTTAAGTTGAGGCAAGCCAGGCAAAGAGAGGGCGAGTCAGTGGACGCCTTCCACTCGCGACTCAGTGAACTGGCCGACACCCACCTCGTGGGAGACCGTGCAGCGGAAGAGATCAGGGACCAGTTAATTCTGGGGATACGCAGCAAAGTCCTGCGAGGCCTCATACTCCGGCAACCGAACATACCGATGAATGACATTCTTGTCCTAGCGCGGTCGCACAACATTTCGGCAGCGCGGGCAGAGGAAATGGACATAGCATTGGTACGTGGGGCGGAAAAGAGCGTCGTTGTCAAGACGGAAAGAACAGACGCAGTCAGGACGAGAGACAAATCCTACAGGCCACGAGATCGCCAGCCGCAAGCACCAAAGAACCACTGTGGATACTGTGGGTGCGAGGAACACCCCGCGCAGTCATGCCCGGCGCAAGGAAAGACCTGCACCAACTGCGGAATCGCAAACCACTTCGCGTCAGTATGCCGGAAGAAGACACCGCGTACAGAAGGGGGCCGACCCAAACAAATGCGGAGAATGGTCCGCCAACTGTCGCACGTCTCACTCGCATCTCAACAAGGAGGGAAGAAGAGAGAGCAGACAGTCTACCAAGGGAGCGATTCCACATCGGAAGACGAAGGGGAGACGTACTTAGTCTCTTTCACCCAAGCCCTAAAGAGCAGGAGACGGCCCCAACCTCGCTGCACAGTACAGATTGCAGGGTCAGATGTCAATGCGGTAATCGACACAGGCGCCTCAGTGACAGTAATGGGAATCCAGCAATACAACAAGCTAAAACCCAGGCCGGAACTCAAACCGTCGAAAGCACAGATCTTCGCGTATGGCAGCAACTCACCGTTGCCCCTCCGAGGCAAAATGACCGTGCCAGTACGATCAGAAGACGTCGAGATTACTATCGACATCCATATCATAAACCAGGAAGCAGACACGCTGCTCAGCAGTCATGCGGCTGAAGACCTAGGGCTGGTGATGTTTGCCAGGAGAGTACAGGCAGACCAGACGGAAGAATTGCTGAGCCAGTTCGGAGACCTGTTCAAGGGCCTGGGGAAGATAAAGAGAGCCCCCATCCGACTACACATAGACCCGGCTGTCCCACCAACAGCCCTAAAACACTGACAGATTCCTTTCCACCTACGACCACTGGTGGAGGAAGTGTTACAGAAGCTCGAAGACCAAGGGTTCATAGAAAAGGTGTCCGGGCCCACGCCATGGGTGTCACCGATGGTGATCGCGGAAAAGCCTTGCCAACCGGGGAAGATCAGACTGTGCATCGACATGCGCCTCCCTAACAAGGCCATTCGGCGCGAACGCCACATAACTCCGACCATGGACGACATCGTGGCTGATCTGAATGGGTCCAGATGGTTTTCGAAACTAGATCTGAATGCGGGCTATCACCAACTAGCCCTTGCCAAGGACAGTCAATACATAACAACTTTCAGCACGCACCTAGGTCTCCGGAGGTATAAACGATTAAACTTTGGCATATCCTCTGCCGCAGAAATATTCCAAAATGCCGTCAAAGACATCCTGGTCGGACTGCCGGGCGTCCTAAACGTGAGCGATGACATCCTCATTCACTCGAAGACAGCGGAAGAGCACTACCGACACGTGAGAGCCACGCTGAAGAGACTCCTGGACCACGGAGTCACCCTACACAAAGAAAAGTGCCTGCTATTCCAACAGAAGATAGAGTTCTTCGGCTACACCTTTACCCAAGAGGGCATACAGGTCGACCCACGGAAATCCCAAACCATCAAGGCCGCAGCCGCCCCACTCACGGTAGCGGAAGTACGCAGTTTCCTGGGGATGGCCACATACTGTGGCCGCTTCATTCCGGACCTAGCCACCCTTGCAGAGACTCTCCGAAATCTCACCAGGATAGATGCCATGTGGCAGTGGGGTCCAGCCGAAGAGGAGGCATTCTAGGCTGTCAAAAAGGCCCTCCTTGACCATACTACGCTAGTGTACTTTGACCCCGCGAAGAAGACGGAAATGCCTGTGGGCCTAGGGGCCGTCCTCACGCAGGAACAGGAGCCCGGACGATGGGCTGCCTTAGCATACGCCAGCAAGGCGCTATCCCCGACGGAGAAACAATATTCTCAGATTGAGAGGGAAGCCCTAGCCGTCCGGTGGGGCTGCAGACATTTCCATTTGTACATATGCGGACACCCGTTCACCGTAGTTACTGACCACCAGCCGCTGGTGCCGCTATTCAAAGGGTCAGCGCCTCACCCGCCACCACGCATTGAAAGATGGGCCATTGGGCTCCAGCAATACCACATGGATGTAGTCTACAGGCCCGGCGCCAAGAACCCGGCCGATTTCCTCTCACGGCACCCAGACACTACTGGAGAATGCAGCGAAGAACCTAACAGTGATGACACCGAAGCACACATAGACACGATCGCAGCACTAACGTGCCCCCGAGCAATGACGCTCGAAGAAGTGGCCGCAGCGGCAGGGCAGGACCCTGTCATGCTCAGGGTTCGGGACACTATCCAAAGGGGGCTGTGGCGTCAGTTCATACAATCCGCAAACGCATGGTCGAGCCCCGAGAAGGAAAGCCTGATGCACATGTGTAGAGTCCGGAACGAACTGAGCCTCACTCAAGGGGGCATCCTGCTCAGGGGACCCCGCATCGTCATCCCGGCATCCTTGCAACTACGAGCGACGCAACTTGCCCACGGCGGGCACCAAGGAGTAGAGAAGATGAAGGCCCACATGAGAGAAAAGGTCTGGTTCCCAGGGATGGACGCTCTCGTAGAAGAAACCGTCCGGAGGTGCCCGTCCTGCCAAATAACGAGCGGGCCTGAGAGACCAGCACCGATCCTCACCGAAGACCACGGCCAAAGCCCATGGGAGAAGGTGAGCGTGGATTTTGGGAGCTTCCCTGACGGGCGTGTCACACTAGCCCTCATCGATAGTTACTCAAAATATCCAGTAGTAGAAGTCGTGCAGTCTACCTCATTCCTGCACATGGGCCCTGCCCTGGAGAAGATCTTCGGCATGTTTGGATGTCCGGACGAACTCCGCAGCGACAATGGACCCCCGTTCCAAGGACACGAATTCCGCGAATTCATGCACCACAATGGCATCCGGCACCGACGCATCACTCCACAGTGGCCCCAAGCCAACGGGGAGATTGAACGTCTCATGAGAACGATGAACAAGACTCTTCACATTGCAGTGGCGGAGTAAAGCGACCCGGAACAGGAGCTGCAGAGATTCCTGCGGGAGTATTGGAGCACACCGCACTGCTCAACGCGCCAAGCACCCTGGGCGTTGATGTTCAACGGCACCCGACGGGACGGGCTTCCCACTGCAGCAGGTTGGTCTCCCCCCCCCTTTGATGAAGAGCACGCCCTGAGGAGGAGAGAGAAGCGGAATAACACTGCCAGCCAAGCTCGGCGAGCGGTATCCCGCCAACTACAGCAAGGGGACACCGTCATCATGAAGGACCGGAGGCCCGGAGGAAAGTTCCGGTCTCGGTACGAGCAAGGGTACTGGACAGTGATTAACAAGCGGGGAACTCTAGTGACTGTCGAGAAGGAGGGAGAAACTGTGACCCGCAACATCTCATGGTTCAAACAAGTGGACAGGCCTACCCCCCCTACTGACATCATGACCGACGCGGGGGAGACGGAGGTCGGCCAAGAGGAGCTCCAAGCCGCTGACGAACACCGCCCAGAAGCGACCGCCGTGCCGGAACCCACCCGTGAAACTCCCGACCTGTCTCCAGCACCCCGATCCCTGCCTCCACCACCGGCCGGGGCCCTTCCAGGTATGCCCTGAGAGAGAATCCTCCGCCGAGCACCCGCCTGAGGGACTTTGCCTGCCAAGTAAGTGAACCACAAGACTCTTGGAATCCAGTCAAGGACTGAGTTGAGATGGGATGTAACAGTTAGCGCACCAGCGTTTACCGCTGACGCGCGCCAGCCGTTCCCCGCCCCTGCGCTCACGCCGGCCGGCGTGAGCGCGCATATAAATAAAGGTGGGCGGAGCTGCGACGGCAGTCCGCGCCAGGAGGTTAACGCTGCCTCCGTGTGATTATTTGCGGCGCAATTCATGGCCTTTGCACACGGCCGTCAGCGGGAGGGTGGGCCCCCCAGCCGCCACTGCGCCTGGCAACAACCGCAGGGCCGTGGTAAAACGGCAGCCATGATTGATGGGGAACAATTCGATAGTCTCAAATGGTTCCCCGCCGCACCACTCCACTGCTTTGCTCATAGATAGGATTGTCACCTTTCCAAGGGCAAAATGCCGGCAATTTGTCGGACATGATACTCAATAGGACATAAAACAAAATCATATGTGTTTATTTGTGATTATGACTTTTTGGTCTTTATTTACCTTAATTTTTAGTCAGGGATCAAAAACACAGCTCTAGGGCACCTTTTAAAATGCTTTCTATTTATAGGTTGTGTGCTATTTTTAGGTATATACTGATAAGGGCTAAAAATACCGACTTATGGCGATTTTGCTTTTTTTGTGCCGGTCGGGACATTAAAATACCGGTGGTGCCTGCAGAAAACTGGTCAGGTGGCAACTACTACTACTGGGTGAAACCAAATTTGGCGCCCCCTCCCACGCGTCCTCTTAAATTGTGTATGTATTGAACATTTGGAAGGAACAGAAGGAAGGTGAGGGGGGCAAGATTAAGGAGTGCCATAAAAAGAAAAACACGCAAAAAGCAGCCCACAAGGGCTCTGCAACCTTCAGAACAAGCACTGGAAAAGCCAATAAGTCTTGGCTGTGCAAGAGCTATTGTCTTTACCAATATGTTTTAGCCATGTTGTACACTAGCGTGGCTGCCGTTCAGCATGGCTAAAAGTTAGTGGTGTAGAGGAGAGTGGCGTGGAGTGTCGTAGAGTGGAATGGCATAGAGTGAAGTGGCATAGAGTGTCATGTATTGGAGGGGCATAGAGTGGTGTACAGTGGAGTGGCATATGTTAGAGTGACTGGTGTTGAGAGCAATGACGTAGAATATTGCAGAGCCTGGTGGCGTAGAGTGCAGCAGCATAGAATACAGTGGCGTACAATGTAGCACCATAGAATGCAGTAGTGTAGATTGGAGTTTTGCATAGTAGAGTGCAGTAGTGTAGAGCGCAGTGGTGCAAAGTGGAGTAGTGCAGAGTAGAGTGGCATAGAATGCAATGGCGTAGAGTAGTGCAGAGTAGATTGTCATAGAATGGTGTGTTACAGAGTGCAGTGGCGTAGATTAGAGTGGTGTAGAGTTCAATGGCGTGGAGTGCATTGCATAGAATGCAGTAGAGCAGAGTGGGGTAGAGTTGAGTGGCGTAGTGTGCACTGTTGTAGAGTATGGTACAGTGCAGTTCTTTAGAGTACAGTGGCATAGAGTAGCGTGGTGAAAAACGTAACTTCTCTGGCCTTCTGGTATACCGTCCGCCAGGGCGAGATTTCTTGCGACATGGGGCCAGACTCGTGATCCCTTTGCCACCATGGCCCACTACACAATCCTCTGGGATTTTAATTTCCATCTTGAATGCAAACAGGACTATGATTCTGCTCACCTACTTGACCTCATGACCTCCATGGGATTTGAACAACTTGTCCACTCTCCCACCCATAGGGCTGGTCACACCCTGGATGGCATCTTTGCTAACCATAGTAGTCTTAAGATTGAGGCAGTTCAGCCTCTTAGCTGGGGTGACCACCGGCTGGTCGAGTTCAATATCACTCTCCCTCACCCCATAAAAACCAACACAGGTTTCCCCCCCAAAAATATACAATGTAGGAGACTGAACAAGGTCACTGCCATTAACTGGAAGGCTGCCTTGGTCTCAGTCTCGGCTGGAAACCACACCACTCACCCCCCACCCCCCACCCGAGGGCTTCCGCAATTGGATTACCACGGTGCTGGACATTGTAGCTCCAGTCAAAAGTTGTGCCATTAAAAGAGCTAAACCCTCAGCTCTGTGGTTCTCAGAAGAGCTCATGGCTCTCAGACGCCTATGCCGCAGGCAAGAACGGATATGGCGTGTGGGTCCTTTGCTTCGGAAAAAAGCTAAGCAGAAATCTCTCCTGCGGAACTATAAACTCGCCATCTTCCAGGCCAAATCCCATTATTTCACTGATAAGAGTGTCAGCTGACAATTCCTCCAGCATGCTCTTCAAAGTCATCAAGGAGATTGCTGAGCCTCCGGGGTCACAGCTCCGGAACCCCTCCCAAGACTTCTGTGACAAAATAGCACTCTACTTCCAGGAGAAAGTCCTTAAAATCTTTCACGAGTTCTCCTCGACCGAGGAAGATGACCCAGTCGCAGAGGTAGCCAAAGGGGAAAACGCAGCCCCACCTAAGGGAAAGCCCAGCCAGGCTCCTGGGATGCTTGCTCTGTCTTCTTTTCCTCCTATAACAGTTCCTTGTATCAAGGAGCTTTTATTAGGCCTGAAGTCTGGAGCACCCTCTGATCCCTGCATGCTGTCCACGTTCAGACTTGCTCCCGACTCAATAGCTAACTTCCTGTGCAAGGTCTTCAATAACATACTTCTGTCCGGGCACTATCCGATCATCTGGAAGGAAGCTATTGTCTCACCTCTCCTTAAGAAACCCAACGCGATCCCTCAGAGTTGAAGAACTTTCGACCTATCTCCCTTCTCCCTGCCCCTGCCAAAATTCTGGAAAAATTCATTAATGTTGAGCTTATGAAACATATTGAATCCCAAGACGTCCTGGACAGCTCTCAGAACGGTTTTCGGGCAGGTCATAGCACAGAATCCTCCTTGGTAGCAGCCTCTGACTGTGTCCGCATGCAGGTTGACCAAGGCGGATTTTCGGTGTTGATTTTGCTTGACCTCTCGGCGGCATTCAACACCATCTCCCCAGCTCGCATGATTCAGCGACTGCGGGAAGCGGGAGTCACCGGGAGGGCCCTGCAGCTTCCTCACTCATTTATGAGCAGTAGAACCAACATCGTCAGCTGTGGTGGTTTCAAAGCCAAGGCCTTTGGCCTTCCTTGTGGGATCCCCCAGGGCTCTTCGCTCAGCCCCACTCTTTTTAACCTTTATGTGACCCCCCTGGCTACATTGGTAAGATCATTTGGTTTTCAGGTGCTCTCCTATGCGGATGACACACAAATCATAGTTTCCATCTCTAATGATTTGCAATCGGTTGCCCATAAGTTCAATCAGTGTATTCCCAGCATTATATGCTGGATGAAGGACAACTCATTAAAAATCAGTACTGACAAAACCGAGGTACTGGTCTTTGGCCCTCAAACTCCCATTTGGTCTACTGCCTGGTGGCCCGCAGACTGCAGTCCCCTTCCTGTTCCGGTCAAAATTACAAAAAATCTGAGGGTCCTCTTTGACGAGGGCTTGTCTTTTGACGCCCAGGTGAACCGAACAGTCCGCACCTGCTTTTACATCCTCAAAGTTTTGAGGAAAGTTTTGCCGTATATCCCTTCGGAGCTGCATCGGCCCACCATCATTGCACTAGTCACCTCCCGCCTAGGCTACTGCAACGCTCTGTACCTAAATATCAGCACAGGTTCCCTGAACAAGCTCCAGGTGGTACAAAACGCTGCGGCAAGGCTGATTCTTAACATCCCGAAATATCAGTCAGCCAGGGAAGGAATCCGAGCCTTGCACTGGCTTCCCATCAGGAAGCGCATCTCCTTCAAGGTTCTGATCTTGGTGTACAAAGCTATGCATAGCAAAGGCTCACCACATCTTAAAAGCATGTTTCAGTGGTACACTCCAGGGAGAGCCTTGAGATCCTCCACTCTAAAAAAAAAACTTGTTTCTCCCAGATTTCGCAGGTCCAAATGGGGTGGGCCGCTCATTCTCTGTGGCGGCCGCTAAGCTTTGGAACTCTCTGCCCTCTCCTATTTCCATGGCGGACTCGCTTCCGGTCTTCAGGAAACTTCTGAAGACCTGGCTCTTTGCCTCCTAGCTGGCTGTTGGTAATCTCTCTTCTTTCTGTTCGCCTAGCGCCTTGACACCTTTTGGTATTAGTGCACTCTGTAAATACTATCCTATCCTAGAAAAGAATGCAGTGGCGTAGAGTGGTGTAGAGCAGAATGTAGTGGCTTACAGTGGAGTGGCATAAAGTGGACTGGTGTAGAGTGCATTGGTGAAGACTGTTGCAGAGTATAATGGCCTAGAGTGCAGTGATGTAGAGTTATTGCATGGAATTCAGAGGCGTAGAATGCAGTGGTGTAGATTAGAGTGATGCATAGTAAAGTGCAGTGGCGTAGAGTTTAGCGTGTCAGAGTATCGTGGTGCAGAGTAGAGTGGTAAAGATAGCAGTGGCGTAGAGCGCAGTGGTGCGGTGCAGAGTAAAGTGGCAAAGAGTGCAGTGATGCAGAGTAGAGTATAGTATACTGGCATAGAGGGAAGTGGTGTAGAGTGCAATGGCGTAGACTGGAGTGCTGCAGAGTGCAGTGGAGAAGGATTCAGAGTAAAGTGGTGAGAGTGCAGTATTGCAGGGTAGAGTCGCGAAGAGCGCAGTGGTGTAGAGTGCATTTGCAGAGAGCACAGTTGCGTAGAATAGAGGGATAGAGAGCAGTGGCTTAGACTACAGTGGTTTAGATTAGAGTGCAGTGGCAAACATGGCAGTGGTTTAGATTAGAGTGCAGTAACATTCAGTGGAGATGGGTTAGAGTGCAGTTGCGTACAGTAGATTGCTTCAGAGTAGAGAAGTAGCGTAGAGTGGAGTGGTGCAGGGTAGAGTGCAGTGGGGAAAGAGTGGCTTAGAATAATGGCGTAAAGTGGTGTAGAGTGCAGTGGCATGGAGCGCAGTGGTGTACAGTAGATTAGAGTGGCGTACAGTGGATTGTCATGGAGTGCAGGGGCATAGAGTGGCGTGGTACAGAGTACAGTGCATTTGTGTAGAGTGTACTAGCATAGAGTTCAGTCTTGACGAGTGGCTTAGAGTGGAGTGGAGTGGTGTTGAGTGGAGTTGTGCAGAGGTGAGTGGCGTGGCCTAGTCCGGAGTGTTGTAGAGTAGAGTGCATAGGTGTAGAGTAGAGTGGTATAGATTGGAGTGGTGCAGAGTGGAGTAGAATGCTGTGGTGTAAAGTGAAGTGGTGCCGAGTAGAGTGGCGTAGAGTGGAGTATGCATGGTGTGGTAGCACACTGCCATTACGGACTACCCATTTTCAATTGAAATGGCCATTACATAGACATACAGTTTTACTAATAAAACTGTGCAGCGCACACATGATAATGTGTGGAAATGGCATCCCTGGTGTATTGATTTGTTTTGATCATATTAAAGTATTTGTTTCCAACACACTTCCAAACTAACAAAAAATGTGCTTCGTTTGTGCTCTGCTAATTCTGATATATTCTGAAATACTTGCACAATTAATTTAAATGTTGTTTTGTGCTAGAAAAAAAAACCTTTCCTACCCCAGTATGCAGCAAGATTGGCACATGAATCCTCTCACTTTGAAGTTGGAGAAAGAAAAGTAAACACCAAGCTTCATCAAAAGTCAGAGCCTGACATTTGACCTTTGTCTTTGAATGCAAGGCAAATGTTACAAGATAAGAACAAGATTTACAGGCCTATTTACAGAAAGGAGCACTTGTGGAAGTATACAAGGAGAGGTAGTGTGAAAAGGCTTTGCTCCTTGGGAGGGACGAACTGAACCTGGACAGCCTAAAACAAAGCCTGCAAATAGAAAGCCAGACATTGTGAGTTACAAACCACAAAGCCAATGGTAAGCAATGGGTGAAATGCATTCCCAGGGAAGCTTTCTGAATATCCCCAAGATGTCTTTATCAAACAAGACAGCTGCGCTGTCTTATAGGCTTCGACCTAAAAACTGTTTAAACACACTTTTCTATGGACTTAAGTCATAAGGAGATTGCTACAGGGAGCTCCAGCACTCCGCTGGAAGTCCGTGCCCTGTGTGTGGGCCCAGTTCCCATATACTAAGAGCCAGCCCTGGCACACAGCATGGGTTCAAGCCAGGAGCTGAACACCAATCATGACCACCAAATCTAGAAAAAGTTGCACAGGTCACATGGAAGCTGAACAAGTTCGAAAAGCTGGAGGGTCAAAGATCCATGCCTACGCAGCAAGAAGGCAGATGAGAAAGCAGGGCACAAGCTCTGCGTTGACATCCGCGACAGCACAGCCATCCCTCTGTCTACACAGCTGCTGACGATCTGCTGTAAGTTTGTGCAAAATTATGCAAATTTATCAAGGTGCACATTTTGTGGACCTTAAACATCTTTCCTGATGGCTAACATTTTGATGGTAGAATTTTACTCCCAAATCTGTTTTTGCGATGGAAGTTTACCTTCTAAAAGTAGGTTTTTGCATGTTTTCCTACTGCAAAACAAATGTTTAAAAAATGTTCACATGCACTTTTTTTTAAATTGATCAGTGTTCAAGCTGCCAAAACGTGCACATCTCTAGTCAGAACACAAGAGCAGTGCAAAAAGAGAGATATATACTGCATGCACACCCCTCTAGATCTGTCTTACAGGTCAACATGTGGTCAAGTTCAACCAAACCCTGGCGGTGGCCTCTGTAATGGAGAGAACATGTTCCTCGTGGTTCTGTATGTTCCTGTGTAAACAATGAAATGACGAACACTAGACTGATGAACCCTAACTGACGAATCTCTTATTTATTCGAAGTTTTCAATAGCGCGAACATGACCCAAAAACCTTGTGTGTCAGAGCGCTTTACAGTTCAACAGCATTCAAATTCAGATGATATCCCAATCTTTAACACCTACTACAGGGAATAGTTAATCATTTAACAGTGGCATAATCTAAAACTTACAAATAACACACAATTTAAGATTACTAGACATCAATTAGAATTACCGTAATACAAGTCACGTCACACTTACTCTTTGGATCAAATTCTCTTTCATATTGTCTTTGCTTCCTGTATGACTGTAGAGATTCCCACCCACTCTGTCAGATTTTATTGTGCTGTTTCTGACCCATGTTCCACCTACCCCTCCTCCTATTAGTTTCCTTATTTTTTCTAAGTAGATGGACACCCATTTTACCTTCCTTCTTTTTGCCTCTGTTATACATTATCTCATCCTTCCTTCCCCTTGTATCCTGCTATGATGCATTATTTGCCTGTTTTTCTTCTGTCACCCTACCCCCTCCCTCGCATCTCTGCTCACTTGGAGATGTTGGTCCTTTTTGTTTGTTTTCTACTTTTAAAAAAATATATATATTTTTATTAGTTTTATCCCATTTTTACAAGGGCTTAGAATATCAATCAACGGTTAGGTCATGACATATTCATCATACAAAAGAAAAGACAGCATAGACAAAATGCGGACAATTCGAATACATAGTCCCAGACATTAATAGGCTAAAGTATTTCTCTGAGATAGAAATTTTTTCAGGAGTCATACAAGTCACATAAAACCAATAAAGTATATAAAAAACAGAAAAACCTCCTACCCCTTCTGTAACCAATTTGTGTCTGGAGCCCATATTTGGCAACCCAAAGCCCTTTTTCTACGCCCTCTTACTTTATAAATTGAAGATTCTAATTTATAGGTAGCCAGAAGTCTTGAGCGCCAATTAATAAATGTAGGAGGATCAAGGTTTATCTATTCAGAAGTAACGCATAGGCGGACCAAAGCCATTGCAATGAACAAAAATGCAGATACAGAATTCGGCCTTGTGTCTCTTTCTATATCCAATCCTACACCCAAAATTATAAGGTCAGCAGTCATGATTATCGGGACTTCTAAAATCATAGTCAGAAATTTTCCAACTTCTCGGAGAAAAAAGTCTAGTCTAGGGCACGAAAAAAACATATGAACAGAATTTGCGGCTTGCAGTCCACACCTGTTACAGTTCCCTCCCCTCAAGCCACCCCATTTAGCAATTTTACCCGGGGTGTAATACAGATCAAAAATAGACATAAAGTGCTGGCTTCTTAGTCTACTATTAAAATTTGATTAGCCAGAACCAGCGACTTCTCTGTCTATTCCCGATTTTCCTAACTTATTTTCCCACTTTGAATTCGAGGTACAGATATCGTCAGGAAAAGCCACCAATAACTGCTGATAAATCTGTCCTATCGAAGCCCTTTTGCCTATTATTTCAACCAGAAGGATCTTATCAAATCTTAATTCTGACCCATGTGTACCTCTTTCTTTGTTTGTTTTTACAATGCAAATCTCTCAGTAACAGCTGCACCCCAGGACAAGTGCAGTGGATGGTCAGCTGCAGTCACACACATAAATGCCAGAAAAAAAAACATGCCAGTATGAAGCATTACAAATGCCAATGTAATGCCGCTAAAAAAAATATGCTGATCGGAAAGAAAAGAAAAAAGCAGATACGAATTGGAAAAAAAATGTTGAACAAAAGAAAGCTCTCATAAGCACAGCGGCGGCAGCGGAAAGAAAATAATAAACAAAATGAATTAGGACTTCGTCCATGCACCAAAACAGTAAAAGGAAAGGATGTCCTACGAATGGTAGCCAATTATGAGCTAGCTATAACTGACAAGCAAGCCTGCAAATAGTAAGTGATGGCGGGTCTCCAAGTCATTTATTGCATACAATACCCCTCAGAGCAACAGCACATGCACGCTGTTTAGGCAAGACGTAAAAATGTTCGGAGTATATGTTGCTGCACACTAATGCTCTGCATTCACCTGCCATCTGTTGTTAGGCTGACAAGTTTGCATGTTGTAGAAAATGTCTTCCAAGTCACGTATGGTGCTGTGACTCCTCCTTTATTGGACAATGCTTGTGGGCACCATTTCCATGTTTGATTGTTTTTTTCTGCCATTGCGTTCAGTCATACACTGAGAGGGCTACAAGTTTCACACGTTTTCTGGGTCCCCGCGATTAAAATAACAGGACAATTCGGAAGAACCAGTCTACCACGTTTGATAGCTTCCATTGTGTTCTGTGACAGACACCCTGTGAGGACTGACAACCAGCACTATAGGCACCTCAGCGTTTGGGGACCACTTGTCCCCCATTGTGCTTTGACACCATAGAATGCAGATGTATGGGGGAGATGTAACAGGTGCTATACCAGAACTGCTCCCAGTGGCATGCCAAGTACCTGTGTTCTGACAAAAATGATGTCTGCAGCTTGTGCCTTTCTCCAGGCCATGACAACGGCTCCTGAAAGCCTTGCCTCACCTTCAGCTCCAAGAAATCTTTAAGGTACTGAACTGAGAGCTATTGGGCATACTGCAAAATGCACCAGCAGTGGTACTCCGAGTCCCCAAAATCTTCAGCGAACAGGATCCATACTGCGCTGACGAATGAGAAGAGGCCGACCACTCCTGAATACCTGCTGCCAAAGCCTCACAATCTCTGGAGTCATTGTCCTTGAGTGTCTCTGAACACAAGGAGGAAGCTCAGGGACAACTACAATATCTACTGACCCCTAAATCTCACCCCCATCGGCTCACCCACCCAGGCAACCCAGATCTGGACCACTATCCCATCAGGGCATCCCTGCCTGTTGATATCACAGCCTAGAATGAGGTCATTCAGTGAGCCACAGCCTTCCATAAGGTGAACATGCACCACCTCAATGAAGAAGACTCTCCATATCAGAGGAGATGGTTCAGTTTCTACCTATATTGAAGGGCATGCTTAAATCCGCCCCTGAATCCATTAAGTAACACGTAAAGGCCAGGGTAGTAACACCAAGCTTGGAGAAGTGCAAACTCCCACCGAGCGACCCTGTGTATATCAAGAGCCACGTCCCCCCTGAATCCTTGTAGGTTAATACCACTCATAAAAGGGCCTCCACCAAGGCTACAGGCGATGCCATGTGACCTCATAAGGGGAGCAAGAGGATAGATGCAGCAGGCAAGAGGGTGGCTATAGGGGCAATTAACCACTAGCATGTAGCCAACTCTGTCGAGCTCCTCTCCCAGTATGACAGGTCACAGTGGGAGATGCCGGTGCTCGTAAAGTACTTTGAACCCTCGATGGAGATCCAGCGGCATATCCTCAACCTTCCATTTGATGAGTAACATATTTATGGGACTCAGGTTGGTGATATGCTGGAAAAAATTAAGAAGTGCACTTGAGATTTCGGTATCCAAGGGTGCCTTTCACACTCCAGCTGCTCGGGGATCCTTTTGGAAACAATAGTCCAAAGGAGGAGCCAAGCCCACTTCTCCATATCAACTGCAGTCTTATCAAAGACAGCAGCAGTCCTTCCACCCACAGGCAAGAAGGGGTTACACCAGAGGTGCTTACAGGGGTAACAAGGAGAGCAGGGTTAGAGGTGGCTCCGATATTGGGGCCTCCTTTGATTTACCCTCCCTGCCCACATCCGTAACTTTGCTTCATGGTAAGTGGGCACCACTACCAATTCAAAGTATTTCCTTTCGGGGTCAGCACTGTTGCAAGGGGTTTCATAAAGTGCCTAGTGTTGGTGGACGCTCATCTACAGAAGGGTGGCATACACGTTTTCCCCTACCTTGATCATTAGCTAATCAAGAGTGCAGGCAGACTGCAGTGCGTAGCCCACACTCAAGCTGCAATGTCCCTCCTACAGAGCCTGGGGTTCATCATAAATGCCATCAACTCCAACCTTCAACTCCAACAGGGTCTGCCCTTCTTTGGGTCCATCCTAAACCTAGTCACAGGGAAGTCCATTTCTTGGTCCTGGGTACAAGAGGGAGCAGGTTTAGACTTCAGGGCTCCTCTCAGGGCCCAGACAGCCAATCCAATCCTGTTCTTCCTCAGGTTCAGGAGTGTTCTGAAGTGGGTGCCTGAAGATGCCACATTTATGGCTGACATGACCTAATGGGTGGGAATGACTCTTGGGCACACCTTAAGCAATGGGGTAAATGTTCCCTGTCTTACCTTTCCCAGTTTGTGCATTTTCAAGATGGTAGAAGCCTTTGGCCACATAAACTTGGCTACGGGGGCGCGCAGAGAAGGAATATATATATATATATATATATCACCAGATATCCGTTTCGTTAGCACTTCTGCTGACTTTCTTGAAAATACGAAAGGCGAACTCCGTATTTAGATGGTGCAAATTAATTTTATTTCGCCCTCACACCACCGCCATGACACATTTCGGCCTGAAGAGGCCTTGATCACATGACGCGTTTACGGAGTGCATTCACATTTTTAAAGTGCTCAGTGCATAAACACGTGGTATGTTTCAACCATGGACAGAGAAGACCTACTATATAACATAAATGTTATAACATCGGCATCCGAAGATATTTACAAAAAGTGCTGGGTTATATTGTTTGTGCAAATTTGCTTGAACAGTTCTCAATTAATAAATACATGTGAAAACTAGTAATACCAGTTAAAACAGTTGGGACAGATAAAAACATGTCTGCTGTTAACACCAATTGTGAACATGACCATACACAGTACATTTTATGAAAAAATACATTTGTGCGTATATCTGCAACCATGTGAATTCTATATCCAGAGACACCGTAAACTCATGTCTAATTACGACTATGCAGTTTTAAAAGTAGTGTCCATGGAGGCCCATTCATACTGTTCATAAGCTCTTAATAGCGCTAACCCTAATGGCACTTTTGATGCTCATTGTTGACATACAGCCCCAGTGAGCCTAACCATTGTTATTTTTGTGCTTATATCTGTCCAACTAAAGTGCTATGTGCAATCAGTGTCACCAATGTGCATATGGTAAAAAAAATTCAAAAATGTAAAGACAAAACATATTCTCTAATAATCTCACAAAGATGGATTCAGCGGATTATTTACAAAGGACATGTTAATTTGAGTACTGCTACTGGTGTGGAACTATAAACATGTAAAAAAATCTTCACTTGAATTGTGCCCCTGCGGTGTCTTAGTGTCCAGCTCTATTATGTAGCGAGTTTCTAATCTGCGTAGGAGCGCTTCCCGATTGCCTCCCCGTCTTAAAGGCGGGACTGCATCCACAACAAAATATTTAAGATGGTCTAAATTACTGTTGTGGATGTCTTTAAAGTGCCTGGCAACTGGGTAGGTAGGGTCAACGTTCGTAATGGCCCTTAGATGTTGGAGTATTCTCTTGTGGACTTGCAGCTTTGTGCTGCCAACGTACTGCAGTCCACAAGAGCACTCTAAGATGTAAATCACATACTCCGTTTTGCACGTGAGTAGTTTCCTGATTGGTATCAATTCCTTATTGAAGGGAGTTCTGTAGCTGGTTCTATTAATTCCGAATCTGCATGCACGACATGTAGTGCATCTCACGAATCCCTTCCTTGAAGACAACCAATTAGCGGATGTTCTGACCTCAGGACTACTGCTCACTAATGAGTCTTTCATGGATCTTGCTTTTCTAAATGTGATTTTGGGATTGGCTGGTAATTGCTCCCCCAACACCGGATCACGCAACACTATGGGCCAATTCTTTTTTATAAAAGTCCGTAGCGAGTGCTGTTGTTTATTGAATGTCAATATCAATCTTGTCTCTTGATCAGCAGGTGGTGTAGCTAGTTTTCTATTCGGAGCTTGGGCAATTGACCTGGCCAATGCTGTGGACCTTTTAATGGCATTGTCTATTGCCTGCTCAGAGTAACCTCTCATCATGAATCTGTTCTTGCTGTCAGTTTGGGCCTGCAATAGATCTGTATCGTTACTGCAAATTCTTCTTATCCTCAGCATCTCCCCGTAGGGGATGCTGTGTATTAAATGCTTCGGATGGTGACTTGTAGCATGCAGTAGAGTATTTCCTGCAGTTTTCTTGCGATATAGTTTTGTTTCTATATTGCCCTCAGCTATATAGACCTCACCAATTGATTACTAATGGTAGCAGAAAAGTGCAGATTTAGTGAGTTCATATTGATTTGTTAAATGAATGTGCGCGCACTTTCTTCAGTGCCACTCCAAATCACGAACAAAGCATCTATATATCTCATCCAAGCAATAACATGATTTTTCAAGACATTTTCAAATTTCACTTTCAGGATTTGGTCTTCCCACCATCCCATATGGAGGTAGGCATAGCTTGGTGAAAAGCATGCCCCCATCGCCCCCCCCGTGAAATAAAAAATAGTTATTTTCTAGACAGAATAAAATCATATTCACAAGCATTTTGTTGTGCTGATATAGATGCAGGGGTCTGGAACCTAGGTAGTACTCAACAGCTCTAATACCGTCCTGATGGTGTATACTATTGTATAAAGAAGTATCATCCAAGGACATTAATAGGTAATTAGATTCCCATTTGTAGTTGCTAATCTTTCTAAGGAAATCACCCGTGTCCTGTATGAATGACGGCAAAGATTGTACAAATTCCTGTAAAAAGAAATCTATGTATCGCGAGGTATTCTCTAGTTGACTGTTCCGGGCCGAGATGATTGGTCTGCCGGGCGGTTTTGCCGCGTCCTTATGTACCTTCGGTATGAAGTAAATCACCGGCATAGTCAGGTGATCATTTTTGAGATATTTCATTTCGTCACTGCTGAGGAGGCCAGCGCTTTTCCACGGGAGTAGTTTGGCATGGAAATCATTCCAAGCAGCTTTTACTATTTGGATGTTGCTTATTTTGTAACAGTCTCTGTCGTTAAGCTGCTTTGTTACTTCTTCCAAATAGTCTTTTTGGGCCAAATTACTACATTACCCCCTTTATCCGAGTTTCTAATGACGATTTGGTCTATCACAATTTTAAACAAAAGCAAAGGTGCACCACCAATACAGAAACGAGGAAAAAATCAGATCCATGTTTGAAGATGTATTCTTTTAAAATTCTTCTTTTATTCTCATCAGATTAAAAACGATCAGGATGAACTAAACAGCTGACGCGTTTCGTCCATACACAAGGACTTCTTCAGGGCTGTTAAATTAACAGATATATACACATCAATATAATACGAAAGAAAGGACATTAACAGGAACTTAAGACATATAACATATATATACAATATTACAGACACATTAAAAAACATATATAACAAAAACTATTATGCATAGATTAACACATTTTGACATGACATAAATTATCAAAAATACATAACGTGTCGTTCGTGACCATACTACTATTTACATTTCAAAAAATTACACAAAAGTTTAAATTTTGTCCCATATTTGGAACATCAATACAGCAAGGAAGAAGAGAATAACATAAGGTAAGAAAAAGAGAGAGATAGCAAAATTTCACAAAACCATAGATTACCCACAAACCTATCTGATTAACCCTGGTGATTTAAAATTAAAATTAAACCTGGCAAGAGGGGAGAGGAGGAAAGAACATAGAGAGAAACAGAGTAAAAAACCTGTTAAATTAGTACTTCAAGTAGAGGAGACCGGGGTGGAAAGCCACAGACCAGACATGCGCCAATAATGTATACTAAAGTAATATACAATTATAAGACCACACAGGATTACCCATGGTGATTAGAAGTGGTATGAAAAGCTCAACCCACCAAAGAAAGAATCGCATGGGGATTGAAGTCAATCCGTCCACACCATATCTGAGCAGCTGAGGATATCGTAATCCCATCCAGTTCACTGTCTAAAGAGGGGAAAAAGACGATTTTTTAATAATTGACGATTTGGTCGTTCATCTGCAATTTCTTCATTAGTTTAAAATATTTGTCGCTCTGGTAGTTGAATTTTTTACGAGCATGTGATATTTGATAGTTCAGTTTTTTAATTTCCGAGACACAGGCTTTCTTAGGTAACATCCTGCTAGTTTACATATGCAAAGCGGCCACCTGGTTAACTCCACACACTTTTTACAAAACATTATTATGTGGACATCTTAGCCCGCCAGCATGCTGTGGTTGGCCAGACAGTCTTAAGAACTTTGTTTCAGGCATCTGCATCATCCACATACTGGGCACGACTTGGAAAGGCTACTGCTTCACAATTTATGCAGAGCATATGTATCTACAGCCACACGTGCTATGAACGCAAAATGTAACTTACCCTGTAAGCATCTGTTTGTAGCTGTACTGCTGTATGTTCACATGTACTCGCCCTCCTCTCTTGAAGCCTGCATTTGTTGTAGATCTCTTCTGTTATTACCTGGTTGACACTGCACAATACACATGGTGCATCTTGCTCCACTCACTTGCCACTCCATACACACTCTCACTCACTGTGCAGAAAAACAGTCTAACATGGAGTCGATGCCTATCTGCATTATGGGGGAGTTATACCACATCCTGTGACTCAAAAGACTTCTTAGAAGGAAAAGCAACCTGCAAACATCCAAGCCCAGCACTAGATGCCAAGAATATGCAGAACATGGGAATCTACAGCACTACAAGTTAGAAACATATGCTTACTTGGTAAGTAACATTTTCCTTACTCCATACATTTGCATTACAGCAGCTATTGGTGCCACATGGATATATAATAAAGTGAGGCTCAAAGCCAAGCCTTGTCGGACACTAGAAATATTAGTTTGAAATTATTACATAAAATGTGCTTTAGAAGCAGTTGGCAGCACTCTGATAAGAAAGATGTGAACCAGTTAAACGCCTGAACCCTGATACCAGTATCTTTGATCTATCGTATTAGAATGGGGTGGGACACAGTATCAGAAGCTGCTGGCAGATCTAATAATATCAGAGTAGCAGACCTACATCATCTAAAATCTAATAAATGTAATTTGCTTTAGTCTGTGTCAAGATGAACAAAAACCAGATTGATGGAAGTCCAAAATATTATTAGATTCAATCATTTACGTCAGTTGAATATTTACAATACTCTTCCTTATTAGGAGGAAAAAGAAGCAGCGATACGGGACCTTAATTAGATAAGGTCAGTGGGTCAGCAGTGGCTTATAACAGTGTGACTATTGCTTACTTCCAATAGTTTGGGACCTTGCCGGATTCAAACGACAGATTACACAGTGCAGTACGTTTAATAACAATAGAACTTGGGAGTAGTCTATATTCTTTCACATAACATGAATCCAGAGGTTAACCTGAGGAGATGGTTTGAACTTTAGGTGCAATTAGATCTAACGTTGCAAGGGAGAAATAAGAAAGAAAATTAGATGTCCTACAAAGTCCCTTAGAAATCTCAACAATATAACATTCTGCTCAACATGGTTATTCTTGAACGAGGCCAAAATGTCTGATGAAAATATCCAAAAGGTGGTCACAAAGAGATTGAATTGAAATGACAGAGAGGTTGTTGGTCTCTGGAGTTGCAAGAGTTTTAATAATGACAAGAACTTCCCCAGTGGGATATGTAACACAACATTGCGGTTGGAGTCCGTTAGCTCGCTTGCCTTATAAGTTTAATAAGAACAAATTTCAACGTTATGTTTCAGTTTAGCCTGCTTATAATTCGATACCCAGCAAGCATGTTCCAGTGTCGTACAATTGCTTATGACGATGGTTAATTCTGCAGTATATCAGGATTTAGAAGGAATACATTTATAGCACTTGTAGTACTTTAAAGAACGTTGGCATCCATGGCAGAGGTGATCCAATTATTAACAGAGTCAACAGCCCTCTTGATACTATTAGAAAAGGTTAAAGAGGGAAAGCCCAACAGAGTGTGTATCTGGTCATCCTTGTGTTTAGCCCATGGTCTGTTAGGGATAGCCAGTTTATCAACTGCATGCATATTCGAATGAGCAGTTCCTAAGGTGAAAACTACTGCTTTATGATCAGCCCATGGGGGATTCCGGTTGGAATCAATTTACACCCATCAGGATTCGAAAATACCTAGTCAAAAGTAAAACTTCCTGTGGGTGTGGAGGTATTTACTAGCGGTGTCAGTCTACTAGCAACACAGGACCAAATCAAGTCTTGTGCATCCATTGCTTAAGGGTCCACCTCACCCCCCATCCCGCCCCCAGCATTGAAACGCATATTGGCAGTAACTTCTCTGAGCGAACATAAAAGGGTGTGATGCTGTCTGTCATGTAGTCCGTGAAACACTTTAAAGGACCTTCCGGTCTATAAACCTGTACTATTTTAATGTTAATAGAGGTAGCAAAGCTGATGTCTAAAGCCATATTCTGTGCTGTAGATATGGAAGTCATGTTAACCTTGGAGATATGTATTGGTGTTGACTTATTCATCCCTTCTTGATGATCAGGACAGTCTACTTGACTCATTTTATATCCTGCTGGAGAGTGGCTATTTCAATATCAGGGCCAGATCTCTCCTTTACTGTAAGGACCAAAGAGTCAGGATCTTCTTTAAAATTGACCTCACTGTAGGGTAAGGTATTTCAGATTTGAAGATGGCATTTTATGGTTGTTGAAGTCTTTTCTCTTCATACAAACTTCTCCTTTGATGAAATGAACCAGTGTTGGTGATAACATCTCTCTGGTGCAGAGTGTGAGGTGTGGAGATTTGAGTGGGGCTTTTGTCCTTTTATACCCATATTCCTTATTGTAGGATATCCGTGCTGCTGTTTGCCCAAAGGTATTGGTGTAACTTTTGTAATTCAGTTTCTCAAATGGATTTGATGAGCAGCACAAATTGCACATCAGTTACCTCCCACTCCCTTGTGTTCTCTACAAATGAGTAAATATTGTGATACTTTGTGTAAATGTGCTTATGTTGAATATTGTGTTAAATGCTGTTGTTTATTGCATTGCTTTTGATAACAGTGAAAAATTTAAAGTTTGTCAACTAACGGAATGCCAATGTAGTGGGAAGAATCCTCTTCTTGACGATTGTTTGCCTCCCCTTATTTTTTGCGAGAATCTGTCCCCTTATGGTTCCTATTTCATATAACTTATAATGCTAAAGGTCAGTGCTCGCTTTCGTATGCCAATCTGAAGTACACACCCCTTGGTTTTCTAAAATCTTCATCCATTAAGCAAACTATCACCTTAATGTTTTCTACTGACTCGCGTGTAAAATGATGACGATGTTTGTACTTATCCCCTCTCTATCCTTTTTTCAGGGATCTTGTAGTATAAATACGGATGTGTTTTTAAGCCTCCCTTGTATGCTCGGAAGCAGTGGAGTATTGGAAATTATCAGAACTCCACTAAACGACGATGATGTGATTCAGAAACTACAGAGCAGCGCTGCAACGATGCACGCACTCCAGCAGCAACTGAGACTTTAAATCTTTTTTTTTACCTACAAGTTCAGGGTGCAAGCGGCTGCCCCCTCGTTCTAAAGAGATTGTTATTGTAATTGGATTGCATTTATAAAGTGCTTACTCACCCTCATAAGGCATTGGTGCACTTTACGATGGGCAGCACGCTGCTCTGGAACTCAAAGTAAGTGGTTACTCCAGTGAAATGGATACATTGCTTTAATTAATGCAGTTTAATAAACTTATACATTTTTTAGGTAAGTTATGATGTTTAGAGACACTTGTATATGATTTGAAGTCACTTGTATGTATCCCTTTTCTTCCTGAAACAGAGGGGACTTATTCCTTTCAGGGTGGTGTTGGTGATGTTTAGATGAATGTCATTGTGGTCAATCACTACCCAATTAAAGCTCTAAGAGCTGGCTCTAGAAACACGTAGTATACTACCTTTAATGAATTTATTAAGCTGCATCTTGCGAGGCCAAAGACAAGAAATATTTTTTATTCCTGTATAGTAAAGGACTTGTGTAATGTGGATAGTTTCCTTATAGAATGTAAATATGGTACCTTGCTCTCTCCCTATGGTAGCTACAATTATGTTGTTCTCGAAAGCAATAGAGACAATTGTCGCTTTTCAATGCACTTTCATTCTAGCTATGCAAATCCAGGCACGCTGCTGTACTGACTGGACACACTAATCTCCATTCTAACTGAATTCAATAATAAGAGAAAAGGCGTGGAGTTAAATATCTTTTTTATTATTTGATTGCTGTCTGCCTTCTTTTTTCGGGTCGGGGAATAACTACATGTATCACAGTTACCGAAACTTGCACAGTGTGAAGCACAAAAGATCAGGCTCAAACGCCAGTCCATAATTCAGTGTATTTAATGAACCAACTGTTACTGGTTCTTATACCTGTAGCCAATCATTAAATGTTACCTCTGATTAATCATGATGCTTTGATGATGGTGGATGTGAAAGAGTAAGCATGCAGTCTAATGATTTTTAGTTGATCACAATGTTGACATTTTCTTGTGTGACTATGAAGAACATCTCCAAAAATGCACTATCATTTTTTTTCATTAATTATCTCGTGTTGTTTCTGGGGTTGCATCCCCCAGAAATGTGTAATTTATTTGATTTGCGTTTGAACTGCTAAAATGTACTTGAATGAGAAATAATGTCTTAAACCTAACTACATTAAGATGCTAAAAATCAAGTTAATCACCGGCAAGATACCACTCTGCCTGTATAATACAGCTTTCAAATGTGTTTTATTTTATTGGCAACATATCCGGGAAAATATGTGCGTGTATATAGAACATGTATTGTATTCATTCAACTGCAGTGTTTTATAACAGTTTTAAAATAAAAGAACCATGCATCCGTGCTGTCCTTATGCAGGTGGAATCTAAAAATTAGTATGTGTGTCTGCGACTCCAGATTGCTTTTTGTCAAGGCCACTGTGTCCAGTATGGGAGGTTGGTCGAGAATGTTGCCATTTGGCTGCAGCAGGAATACATTTTCATGGGTTATTTGTGCTACATCATACTGTAGCCTCTTTCCTACTTGGTATAGGAAGCCCAAGTTCTGGTTTTGTGTACTACTCAACACTGAAAGTTTACAGTGCTCTACTTAAGCAATAACGCCCCTGCTCAATGGTGGGCATCCTCTGCTGAATCACTATATGCTACATAGCCCTAGAGAAGCTGGCTATTTCATGTTTGTCAGAGCATAGGTCACAAAGGTCACCTTTGAAGGTTAATCTTCTGTCAAGTACATCAAAAAGCATGGCCTTATTGTTAAAAGGCCCTTGTGGCAGAATATACATTACACTCTCTCAGATTGAGACCACCTGCTGAAGTACTTCGGTCAAGCACTTTGCAGCGATGTTGTTTAAAGTACATTCTCGGGGATACATTTTAAACCTAAAGACCTGTTTTCAGTCTGCGTTTAGGCTGTACTGTACTCTAAAGGTAATTGTGCTGAACAAAGATCTTTCATGTACATGCATCTAAACTGTGGCCTAAAGCACGGTCAAAAAAGTAAAATTCACAAAGTACAATTCTGGGTTGATGGACGGGTGAGTGGGTTGTGTATGGTTGTTAAAAAACTCCAAGTTCTTAAAGAACTATACTTTGTAAAAGGCTCAGTGCATGCAATGCTCTACTTGTTACATGGTTTGCCCTCTGATTGTGTACCTTTATAAATACCATCTAATGCTGTAATTAGTAAAAGTCTAGGCAGTCCCAAGTTATAGTGGGGAGAATAAAGCAGCTCAAAGCCCAGTGCCTTACCTAATGCATCCATTACCGATCAAATGATTTTTGTGGTTCATTTTGGATCTCAATAGAATTACATGGATCTCATTCCTACAATTTATATTGTTTTTTATTGTCTAAACGTTCAATATGTATATTTTTACACAATGCACCTAAAATTAAAAATGTTAGGTACATATAAGTACCACAACCAGCCCCCACTAGTGCACCTCCTGCTTTGATCTTGCAGAAGTCATCAAGTCTTCATTCCTATGTATACCTAGTGATATAGGAGAAGACCCACTTTGACAATTCGTACTTACTTTAATCTGGGAAGACGTGATGTGTCACCCTTACATCGAGGAGGGAGAGAGACAATCAGTTTTAAGTGCAAGTTACAACTCAGTCTGGTGTAATAAAACACACAAAGTCAAAATTGTCTTATTGGACATGAGAGGTTTGTCATATGACAAAGGAGCAGATAGAACATCTTCAGAAACTGGTATGCACACGCATTGATCCGGAATATCTCTTGAAAGTGTTGTGTTCTTCCAGGTATAAACCAGCCATAACAATTGACTGGGTGATGTATTTTTTCATATTAAACATACTGTTGTGACGTTTTCTGCCACAAAGATACAAAGTGTACCTGCAAACGCATTAGCAGCAGACTAGAGGGGGTAGAGCTCAATGGCACAAGACCTTGTAAGCAATTTGTATGCGTTTTACACATTACAGGGAAGACATGGCTTTTTACCGTATATGTAGTCACCAGGTTTTCATGTAAGGCTTCAGCTGCACTGCTGTCGCTGTTTGAATTTTGTAAATGTTTAGAATAAGACCTTTAGTGCCACTCCTCATAACTGTGTCAAAGCAAAATCGTTGCAGCTTGTGCAGCACAGTCATTCAGACTGATTGTAGGTAGCACATAGGGCCTGGTCTGTAGGGAAGTCTTTCAGAATGTGTTGATTTCTTTTCTTATTATTTAATTCAGCGATGAGTCCTGGACTTAAAATGAACTATAAATTGGGATGCAGGGCCAAAGATGGTATAAGTAAAATGAGAATCATGCTCTCCATGGAATGCTGTTTCAAATTATTTTTAAACATTTGCAGTTATAGCTGTCACTGGGATAACTCTCTCAGAGACACAAAACTATACTAAAATTCACGACTCTTGTCATGATAAGACGCAGCAGTCTGGCGGCAAAGCAGTAGTCAAATCCTCCATGCATTTGTTAATTATCGTCGTCTATTAAGGAATAACATTTTTTGTAAACATTCTAAAAACATTTACATTCATAGCATTCCAATGTGCATGTCAATAATCGTCTTGCTCAATGCGTTTCAAGTCTATGCTCTCTCTTCATCAGAAGTAATATTTACAAATGCTGTACATTTTGAATTCAAAAATACTTTTCAGTGATATGTACTAAACATGATGTTCGCCTGTCACAATACCTTGGGTAACCAAATGATTGATTCTCATTAAAAAGAAAACAAAAGTCCTTCAACCTGTTAGTCTGCCGATGTCTTATCCACAACGGCTTTGCTCACACGTTCGGATATTCTCAAGGTTGGAAAGCAGTGCCTCTTCTGTGTTTTTTCATTTATTGCATCCTTTGCATCAGCACATTCCCAGTAACATTTTACTTTAAAGAATCTTTTGTCTGTTTCCTCTTGTTGAAGGTTTATCTCATAAACCACTAATTGCCCACAACATTGTCCTACATACCAATTATGACAAGATAATACTTTTAAAGAAGGCCCACAATGTATTTTGGCTCTTTAAATCCATGCAAACTAACTTGGTTCCAAAGTTTGATACATTGAATTGAGTGTTGTCCACTCCTTTGGGCATAGGCTGAATCACTTCGCCAACCTGAAATCTTCACTGAGAAATCTTTTGCCCAAACAATTCAGAACGGACAAGTCACTGCAAATATGTCTTGAGGGCCAGCCTTGACACAACGGACTATGTAGGCTGTGCTATGGACATCAGTGTTATGATCATGAGCCATGCCTGGATGCATACCACAGGTTTCCCTGGTGAGGTACTGCCATCCCTAACGAACCTGTATTTTGAGACGCTAGACTCGTTGTAGCAAAAGCGGACTCAAATCGAGAGCATTTTAAAGTCATTCGTTTTACAGACCGATTTATAGGCTTACTTTTACTGGCCTGTCAATTTCATAAACAAGGCAGAACATTTAGATGGTATCTTGAGGCCTGGCTTGTCATCAGCTGCAGCTCTTACAACCTGTGTAGCAATCAGTCACAATTTTTGTTGTGACTGAGCCGTGGTCTAAGCCAAGGTCATTGACAACAGTCCTCAACTCCTTCTATCCTGCCACAACATCTAACAAGTCGCTCTGATTTCCCCTTTCAGATTTCTTCTACACTGCTAGAGAGCTGTAACTTTGGATGAGTGGTTGTTGCAAATTGTTCAGTGATGTTACACCCTGCCTTTCACATTGACCTCTCCGTGCATCCCACCCGTTTACTGTCAACCTTCAGCAGATCAAGTTGCCATCCTTCTACAGGAAGTTCGATTGCTTTTGACCAAAGAGGCCATAGAGAAATCTCTGAGGCAGAGAAAGGTAGAAGGGTATTACTCCTGCTGTTTCTGGATGGAGGACTCGAGCCGAATTTAGATCTCGACCCCTAAATGCCTTTTCTATAGAAGGACATGTTCAAGATGTTCTCTCTGGGACTGATATTTTCTGCCCGAGATTTATGGAATTGGGCGTGCAGGACACATACTTTCATTTCGTGGTGGGGCGGAACATATCCAATTTGCTGCCCTGCCCATTGGCCTCACCTGTGCCCCTGAGGTGTAACCGAAGTAATGGCAGTGTTTGTGGCCGGTCTCCTCTGGTCAGGGATACAAGTATTCCCAAACCTCAACAACTCATGAATACATTTATGCCCTAGATCCTAGGATCTCTGTTCCCTTTACCTCTCCTGTCTCGTCAATTACTCTCATGACTACTGATTGCTGTCATTGTTTTGATGATTGTTTTAGTTATGGTTATTGTGTTTGTACTATTGTAACCATCTGTATCTATTTTTTTGCTGATCTCTCCCATATCTTGGGAGCCTTATTTGTTTTGCTTATGCCTCTGCTCTCCGTACATATGTAAAGCGCTCTGATACCGCATGGGTCATGTTTGGGCTATTTAAAACTTTTAAAATGATATAAACACTCCTTTATCACAGGAGGTTTCGATCAGTGCACCGAAGTTCCAACTTGCTGCTGCACAGAGAATTCCCTTCACAGGAACCATCCTTTCCACCCCCTCAATGAGAGCAGAACTTTCAGCATATGAGCCAAATATTTGGGCTCCATGCTGGGACCTGGAGCGGACGGTTCTGTAGCTTCTTGTACTCCTGGCCTCATTTATCATCCTGGTCCCTCCTGCTCATTGGCACATGTGAGTCTTGCGATTGAACCTCCATTTTCAGTAGGCTTAACCCTTTCCGTGCTCATGACGAGCTCAGCTCGTCATGCTGCGCGGTAGCGCTGTGCGCATGACGAGCTGAGCTCGTCACGACCCCACCCGCGATCGGAATGTCCAGCATACGAGCGGAATTCCGATCGCGGTCAAGGGGTTAATAGCAGTGCTGCCTGTGAGACATCATCTGTGTATCAAAGGAAACACCTCGGGGCTTTCAGTGGACACAAACCTATCAAGAAGAAGGCCTTTCTACCTAACCCAACTGCAGCTCATTTTAGAGATAAGCACATCATATTTCATTTAGGACGATCACCTGGGAGAAATGGAGATCAGGGGCCTCTGATTTCTGACAGAGCTCTGTGCCCTGAAAGTCTTTCTCCCATTGATCAAGGGGAGGCCTGCACTGGTCTTAAGGGACAATATGTCTTCCATGTGGTACTGCAACAAGGAGGGTGATGTGGGGTCTTAGATCTTGTTCTAGGAAGCACTGCACCTTTGGACACAGCTGGACCGGACCATCATTCATGGTATCTCTCTTGTAGCAAACCATCTGGCGGGATTGCTCAACACCGAGGTGGACAAGCATAGCAGATGGCTCACCATGAATGGCATTTTTACCCAGAGGTAGTTCAGGACATCTTTGTTCAGCTGGGAATACCCTGGCAGGATCTTTTTGCCACTGCTGAGAATGCGCCATGTCGCGACTACTGCACAATGGGGTTTTCCACCAAGAGGATACCTTTGGGATACATTCCAATGGGGTGCAGGACTCCTACATGCCTTTCCAGTGCTACATCACCAGCCCAGATTTCTCAGGACAGATAGCTTTGGATTGGTCCAGGAATACCTGGTACCCTGGTCTGTTGAGCCTCAGCATCTGTTACCCTCCCACCGACCTCTTCCTCTCATCCTCTCACTCACTAAAGACCCCCTAACCACCAGACACAGCTTCCAGGAAGGAATGAAGGACGTCGCATCCTGGATGAGCAGCAGCTCCCTGAAGCTTAACTCGGAGAAGACAGAAGTCCTCGTCCTTGGACCCCCCCCCTCTGCATGGGACAACACATGGTGGCCCACTGCCCTCGGCAGCCCACTGACCCCCCATGGACCACGCCCGGAACCTTGGCATCATACTCGACTCGTCCCTCAACATGACCCGACAGATCAACACCGTCGCCTCCACCTGCTTCAACACCCTCCGCAAGACCTTCAAATGGATCCCCACCGAATCAAGAAAGACCATCACCCACGCACTCATAACCAGCAGACTGGACAACGGAAACGCCCTCAACGCCAGGATCAACAAATCTCTGCTCCGCAAGCTCCAGACCATACGGAACACTGCAGCCAGACTTGTCCTCGGCATCCCTCGACCCAATACTTACGAGACCTCCACTGGCTCCCCATCGAGAAGAGAGTAACCTTCAAGATACTCACCCACGCCTACAAATGCCTCCACAACACCGGACCCCAATATCTCAACGAAAGAATCTCCTTCCACTTACCCAAGAGAAACCTCCGATCCGCCGACCTTGCCCTCGCCGAAACCCCGCGCATCCGCAGAGCCAGAACTGGTGTAAGAACCTTCTCCTACATCGCAGCAAAGACCTGGAACGAGCTCCCGATCAACATCAGACGCGCCCCTACTCTGCACATCTTTAGGGGGACCCTCAAGACCTGGCTCTTCGACTGACCGGAGCTGCACCCCCCCTAGACCTTGAGACCCTCACAGGTGAGTAGCGCGCTTCACAATTCCCTGATTGATTCAGGAGAACCTCCTTTCTCAGCAATATGCCATAATCCTACCGTTGGATCTGTGCAACCAGCGCGTCCATGGGTGGAGAATGAACAGCAGCAGCTGAGCAGCTTCAACTTACCAGCTGAAGTAGCAAATGTTTTTCTTGCAGTTTGACATTGTTCTACCAAATCTGTGTATGAGAGGCATTGGAGGAAATGTGTGGCCTTGTGTGGGGACCGTTTACTTGATCCACTGCAGACCAAGATGTCTGATATGTTTTTGTTTGTTTTATCTTTGGGCTATCAAGACTTTGCAGTGGGCACAATTAAAGGTTTTATATATATAGCGGCCCTTTTGCCCATTTTATGTTTACCTGATCGACCTTCTTTATTCAATTCATCAGTTGTGATGAAATTTCTGAAAGAAATGAAATTACCTCTTTGTGCCATGTCAGTGAGTTACCTTAAGTAACGCTCTTTCTTGTAGATACTCTTAACTAACTGCAGATTCCTCACTGTACTCCCTCCCATTTTATGTGGCGTGAACTTCTGTAACTGTTCCAAGGAGGGTGGATCCAAGATTGTAGCCGGGTAGGAGGGGCTCTTGATACCTCCGCCCTGGCCCCAGATACCCTTTGTAATCCTGCTCCTTTTTATCGCCAGAAGGTGGGGAAGGTGTGATCTACCAATAGAAGTCATCAGGCATGGCCAACTGATAAAAGCAGAGCCATGGCTGAGGATGTTTGTCCGCCGTGGGCCCAAGACGCATGCGTGGGCCCACGCATGCCTGGGCCCAAGACCCCAGATGGCAGTGTCCATAGGGTCTTAAGCCTGGCGTGGTCTGGTAGCGGAGCATGTAAGGAGGCTGAGAGTGTCGGTAGTGGGTGAGTCAGAGGCCTCTGGGTTCCTGCTGGGGCCTGATGCTGCCTGTGGACCTCAGGTTGGGGCTCTGGTGCAAGAGTTCTGGATCCAGGGGTTGGCCGGTGCCGTGGTGGGGCCTGGAAGGAATGGTCATTCTCCAAAGAACTACCTCGTCCTTGGGGGCGGGCCAACCAGACCTCACCTCTGGAAGGATAAGCCTTAGATGGTAAGTGGTATAAATACAGGGCGGACCCTCTCTGCAAGACTCTTTCATTTATTGAGTGATGTCCTTTCCCCCATTACATGGGTCACCTTAGTGGGGGTAGTGCAATCAGTAGCTGGCCTTCAGAGTGAGCCGCCCCATTCAAAGGAACATGGGGAGGGGCTGGAGCTAAATCAACTTAAGCTACAGGGGTTGCTGACCTCAAAGAGTTGGATCTACTTTTAAGCTAAATTAATCTCACATTTCTGATGGATACTTCTAACCACAGATTCAGACTGGATCCAGCCACTTGTTTTGTACAAGTACTTTCTAACAGTTATGTTTTGAGATCCTAAAGAGGATTTCTCCTCGCTGAGAAAAGACCTGATCAAAGAACTGACATAAGTTAAGCGAGATTTGAGCAACATTGACAAGAGACTTTTTCCCTGAAAGGAAAACTGAGATGCCAAAGAAGAACAATAATTTCTCCATCAGAATGTGCTTGAACTCAGGGACCTAAAATATAGATTGCAAACACATATAGAAGACCTTGAGAACAGGTCACGTAGAAACAATGTTAGGATAAGGGGGCTCCTTCTGGCAATGAAGCCCTGAATTTTGGGAGCATAATGCAAAGGCTGTTCAGAGCTATCTCAGGAAACCCTGATACCAGTGAGATTCAATGGGAAAGAACACATCAAACCTACAGCCCTCCTTCTCAGTGGCAGCCCTGCCAGGCATCCTTATGTGTGTCCGATTCTTTCAGATAAGAGCCATGGCAGCCATGCAACCTAAAGATGGCATTTCTTTTGAGTAGTACTCTATTAAGCTCTTCCTAGACCTCTCTCCTGTCACACTTCAAAAACAAAGACAATTTCTCCTTCTGTTAGATTTCAAACGGGAAAATCAGATGGGGGACATCCTTTCAGATTAAGCTTTGACTGGCATAATCAGACAATATGGAATTCATCACTGGAACAAGCAAAACAGATACTGTAAATCACGGGAGGGCGAGCTGGAGCAATCGCTGTGCCCACTGAGCCCGACACAAAAGCAACCACATTGATGCCAAGTCAGGAAAGTGGAAGAAGGTCATGGGTAAAAGCCTCAAGTCATCCCTTAGGCTCATTGCTGCCACCATGGAAAAGGAATGGAAATCATTACTTAGCAAAGTTCAGAGTTTCACCTCCCTTAAGGATGACCCATGCATGTCCTGTGAGGCATCGACAGAAGCCTCTAGCTAACTAAGCAGCCTTACTCTCAATGGATAGTTGTCACTGTACTTGGCCACAACGGGGGATATGCTTAATTGAAGGGCAGGCTCGGTTGGAGTAAGGTAGGGTAGTTGTCTGTAACATGTTCACAAGAGAACTTAGAATCCACCCTGCTTGTGGGGCCCATTTGGGCTATCTTGAGCTAGAATCCTTACATGAAGTGGTAGTTAATGTACTTTTGAAACTGTTTTCAAGAGTTATGTTTGGGTTTGTTGGGGTTTTGCAAGGGGATGGGAATTCCAACACCAGCGGTTCCCACCTTAAAGGTGGGAGAAGCAAGCAAGACAGACCTCTCATCTTAGTTTAGGTTGTCAATTTAAATGCCATCAAATTCCCTAGCTATCCTGAATCACCTACATTCCATTAAAGGGGAGATGTGTTTGGTGCAGGAAACATACTTACTGAAAAAGGATTGGCACAGGCTCAAATCAAAGCTGTTCCCTTGAAAATATGTTGCCCCTGGTCTGACAAAAACCAGAGGGGTGGCTATTCTCTTTACAAGGGACTGTCACAGACTTCCAGAAATCCACTGCCCATTGAGATTTTATCAGGTTGAGCTATTTTTAGGGCCTACTGGCCTGCTCTGGCAAGCTGTCAAAGAGCAGGTGTTTTGTTCACTCAGAAAGTTAATGAGCAATAAAAATACCTTTAAATCTTGTTTTTATCTTGTCACATTAGCTCTGCTTCAGCAACAAAGGTCAAATATCAGTTTATGTCTACTTACAATTTGCAGCTAATTTTATCCTGGAGGTTGGTGTTTACTTTTCTGTCTCTGGCTGCAAAGTTAGAGGATTTTGTAAAGTGAACTGTCTGAAAATCGTGCTGTACAAAGAGTGTTAAATTAAAGACTGTAGGATGTCAGGTTCTTTTTCTAACACACATTTAAATTGCTTGTAAATTAACTGTACAAATATTTCAAAATATATTTCAGTAGTTATCAAAGCACGTTTTTTGTAATTCTGTGTGCTGAATAAATGGTTTTATTGGGATGAAAATAAATCAGAACACTATACTTGGTGATGTGCAAATGATAATTATTTTTGCTGAACCGCAATCTCCACAGATTATTGTTTTACTCACTATATAGTTTTATCAGTAAAGCTGCATGTTAGTGGTAATGTTTGTGGCCATTTCAATAGAAAATGTGCTGTCTGTAAATGAAGTTCAATACCACATCATGCTTCAGTAAATTATTTATTAGTGAGTTTTTAAACATGGACTGAGAAACATTACTGCCCCGGCATTGATGGCAATGCTATTAGAGAACTAAGAGGCAAGTTAAGGGTCAGGTGTACCCTATATGTGAGCTAGAGTCTTATTATACATGGAGAAAACGTTTAGCCTATCAAATCAAATGCGTTCTTTGTACAGCAGAAATGCTATTCTCACATAAATGAAGGTGCTCTCATGTGTTAATGAAGAAAAAGCTCTGTAAAATAAAATATTTGCCTAGGATCACACAATTTGAGAACAGTTTACAGGTCAAGTACATTACAGCAGGGTCGAGTAGATTATTCAACTCACTAGACCTGCAGCTCTAGTAACATTTTTCTGATTTTTCAAGGCCTGTTTCAGAGGAAACTTTCTGTCCAATAAGGAGGGCACACACTCCATTACCTCAATCTATAGCCCTGATCTATACCCTGAAAGGTTCCTGAGCCAAGCAGTAGTAGAGATTGTCCACGAAAGTCCCAGTGATCTTATCATTCGGGGATCTGAATATTGTAATGAACTGCACTCTTGACAGATAAGTTATGGGGATGGGTCAGACAAACTCTGAGGCAACCATTCAGTGCTTTCAGAATCTAGGTCTAACTGATATTTGGAAGGCACAAACCCCAACCAAGAGAGATTACACTCATTACTCAGAAGCACACAAGACCTACACATGTATTGACCACTTACTCATTTCTCAATCTGACATACAGTATCTCTCACTTTCGGATCATGCCCCATCTCCCAGTTGTTTTCTATGCCCACTCGGGGAATGCCTGCTAAACAATTAAGATTAAGGGACAGCACACTACATAATGGGCTGACATAGAGCAAACAATCGCAATTCTTTTTTGGCAGACACTAATGGAAGCACTAACTGGGATAGAGTGGACGCTGTAGTGCGGTGATGATTTATATCCGACACTGCAAAGTTGAAAAAAGAAAGACGTAAGAAGTGCTGAGAGCTTGAGGCACACCCCAATGAACGACAACAATCTCACAAATTGATGGGCTTCCAGAGAGTGGGGCGTAAGGTAATGGCAATGAGGGCGCACATCAAGACCTTAGACCAAGAGAAGGAGGAATACCTTCTTTTAAAAACTTAGGGTCGGTATGACGGTAGCAATAGGGTCAGCAAAATACTGACTTGCAGATGGAAAGCTAACGGGGACAAGGGCAGCATTTCAGACATCACGCTAGAGAAAATTGCCTCCACAACTTGGAATCTTCCTTGTGGCATCCCCCAACGAGCCTCTCTAAGCACTACCCTATTTAACTTGTACATCAGTCCTTTGGTTAAACTTGTAAAACCTTTGGGTTCTCAGTTGTTTCCTATGCAGACGACACACAAATTGTGGTGTCTGTTAAAGGAAATCCAGCCCATACAGCCTCGCAGTTCCGACTCTGTACGGGGAAAATTGGAACTTGGATGGCGGAAAATTGGCTGAGATTAAACTCAAGCAAGACTAAAATTTTACTCTTCGGAAACAAAACTAATTTCTGGTCCCCAGATTGGTAGCCACCAGATATGGACCCTAACCCATCCCCAGTGGAAAAGGTTAGAAACCTGGGGGTCATTTTTGACCAAAAACTCTCCTTCGAGAACCAAATCAATCAAACAGCCTCCTTAGTCTTCTGTCTTTTAAAGATCCTAAGAAAATGTTTACCCTATATTCCTTCCAATCTTCAGAAACAGATCGTGTCAGCACTAATTTTATCCAAACTCGACTACTGTAATGGACTATATATCGGCCTACAACAAAAAATGGTATCTAAACTTCAGACCTTACAAAATGCTGCAGCCCGTCTCATTTTCAAGCTCCTCCCTAAATCTCATTCAGCTACCACGGCACTGAACCAACTGTACTGGCTGCCTGTGAGGAAAAGGATTGCGTTCAAGAACTTGTGCACCACCTTTAAGGCATTACATTAACATCGGACCAGTTGCCCTCAGACAGCCCTTTTGCTGGTACATACCTCCTAGACCCCTACGTTCATCAAGTTTGAAAAATATTGAGGTGCCAAAATTCAGACTTGCCCGTTGGGGCAGTAGAGTCTTTGTTACTCGTACTGCCAAGTTATGGGACTCCCTTCCTTTCAAACTAAAAAACTCTCAGGCCCTCTTACTTTTTAGAAAATCATTGAAAACGTGGCTCTTTTAATCCAGAGGCCATAGTATATCTAACCTGTCTCACTGACCTCACGCACTGCAGCGCCAAGACACCCTCAGATAAAAGAGCACAATATAAAATTCTATAACATAACAAGGCTGGGCAGACTAACAAGCCAGGACCCATAAATAGTTGAATGCTTCAGAGAATTATTTGAATCTCTTTATTCCCTGGAGGAAACATCACACAATGAAATAGCTGATTGTTTACAAGACATATCACTGATTAAACCCACGAAGAAGCAATCTACCTCCCTTGAAGAACCCATGGAATTTGCTGAGGGTCTGCTGGCCATCTGAAAGTTGAAGGCAGCAAAGATCCCAAGACTGGGCGGATACACTCCCTTATTCTACATAACCTTTGCTAGACAGTTAGCCCCTGTCCTATCCTGGCCGTATAACACCTTTTGCTCACTACTGGTAAAACAGACACAATGCCCCTGACCCTCATATCAGTGATAACAAAACCTGACAGAAGTACGTGGCTGTGCGGATCGTTAAACGTAATTTCATTGTTTAGGTACACATTTCCACTGGTATATTAGCGGATAGACTGGTGAAGGTTATGCCCAGATTAATTCGACCAGAACAAGCAAAATTTATTTCAGGGTGCAGTGGTAGCCAGTGGCAACTCCTACGCTATGGCAGAGGAGCACTGCCCCCTGCCAGCAGCGTAAAAAAAACGATGATAACCCTCGTTTTTTAATCGTTTTATTTTGTGTCCTTGTTTCCTGGCTGAGTCTTGGGGGCGGGGCCAGGGGGATGACAGGCACTGACAGGGAGCGGTATGCTGCACTATTATCCATGCGCATGTCGGTTTGGTCGGCGTCTCAGGCGTCGTGTAGGAGAGAGCAAGCACAGGCTCCCAGACTCCCTGGGAGCGCAAATCAAGAGCGCTCAGACCGATCCTTATGCTGCTCTCATGCATGAGAGCAGCTTCAGGATTGGCCGCAGTGGAGTCTGGGAACCTGTGTCTGCAGTGGATCCACGAGAGGAGCAGAAGACCGGCGATGTGGGGGCTGGGTGGCAGGTAAGTTTTTTTTATTTTTTACTTTTTTTTATTGCCGGCTCCCCGTTGACCCCCACCCCTCCACTTTCCTCTGACGCTGCCCACTACTGGTGGTGGTGACAATACCAGACCATCCTGTACCTCGTGGATAATTGTCACAGGATAAAGAAGGTAGTGTTCTTGCTGTCTTATACACTTAGAAGTTGTTGGACACAGTCTGGTGGCCTTTCCTCGATGAAATGATGGTGGCTGGGGGTCTAGCAGCAAGATTCAGATTCTGGGTATCAACTGCTATCTCAACCACCTGACAGTGATAAGCATGAATGGCTGCACCTTTTCTCAGTTTCATATTGGAAGAGGCACAGGGAAAAGCTGCCCCCTTTCTGCTCCTTCTGTTTAACCTGACATTACAGAGATTGGCCACCAAGGGTAGACACTGTAATGTCCTATGAGGGGTCTGACAAATATACATATGTATGCAGATAACATAGTGATGGTGATTCACCCGGGCAGTACTTTCAGAGCCTTAATGGTAGAATTAAAAGTATATGGTAACTGTGATATGGACTGTGGCGTGACCGGGACAGCCGAGAAGTGCAAGATGGCGCCCGGATGGATACAGCTCCACGGGGAGGTCAGCGGTGCAGAAACGGCCGGCGCTGGAGGGATGACGTCACTGGGGGAGGACGAAGACGTAAAGGGAGGCTGGAGGAGAGAGACGCGGCGGGCGGCGGACCACGAGGAGCAGGAGGAAGAAAGTCCAGCGGGAGGAACAGTAACGAGAGCCGGAGGAGTCGAGGAAGCAGACGGGAGGACGGAAGGGAAGCCCGGGAGACCGGAGGACGAAGGAACACCACCGAAGAGGGAGGATTCCCCAACAAACACCGTGCACGTATCCGGCCGTCCCCAGAGGAGACAGGACGCCGCGATACCCGACGCTACGGTCCTGGAGGACCGTAGCCCCAGGCAAGTGTCATTTCTAGAATCTTGGAGGAGGTTTGCGGGGAAGGGCTTAAAGGGTCTGGCACAAGTGAAGGAAGGGCACCAGTAATTCCCGAGTTGTATCCCCCTCACGAGATACCTTTTCTTATTCCATTTTCCCCACCCCCTCACTACCTCTCGGTGACACAAGGATGCTGGTGATGGGAGAGCACCTTAGTTAATTAACGAAATACGGTTTGAATAGTGATGGTGTTGTCTTTTCTGTTTGCCTTTTGGGGACGCCGGTCCTGGTTGGGAATACTGGAGGACTACTGGCCTGAGGAAGAAGGCCTCCCACGTGAAGATTGAGTTTCTGGACCTCGTTGTCCCTCGCTTTGTTGGCATTGGTTGCTCTGATACTACGACCCCCTCCCCATTCCTCTAAGCACAGACTGTCGGACTGTTTACCTGTAATAAAGTCTTGAACTATAACCTCACAGAACCACGTGTAGTCTAGTCTTCTCCCTCCGTAAAGGCCTTACGTTCTGAAATCCCTGCTAGCTAGGAGGGGAAATCATTACAGTAACGTTTTGGGATGCGGGTAAATTTAAATAAATCCCTGGTCCTGAACCTTATGATTCCCTGAGAGCTGATTTCAAACCTTAAACTGCAGTTCCCCTTTCAATAGTCTGAATCATCTGTCCCCTATATACAGATATACACAGCTCATACATTAACACGCACCTCACAAGTAAACTAAGATTCCTTCATCAAATCATTGTGCTCTTACACACAGGCATGGAATATGTACGGGTTATTGTGGATGAGTTGAGTGACGGCCATAAGATTGACCTCTCTCCCATGCATTTTCTGCGTTCACTCCCCTTCCCCTTCCTCTGACTCTGGTGGATCCACCATTCAGGCTACACAATTGAGATTTATGGTGGAATGGATGCAAAAGGACTCAAAATCATTGGTGCTTTATTGACCAGACAATAGCAGCGGTCTATGTAGGCCAGGTTCCATGGATGCACAGAATGGACAGGGCATGGGGACTATATTCCTCACTGATCACCAGAGCGATGTTGGAAATTTGGGACCGATTGGTTGAGAAAAAGGCATTTACAACTTTCTGTTCATCACTGACCTCTTTTGGGGAACCCAGCCTTTCCTCTGCTCTTAGAGAGCCTAGGTATGAAATGTGGATGCAAAAAGAATGCAAGCTTTTAGGAGACATGCTCACTGTTCCTGATCACAAAACCTTCATGCACTTCTGCCCGCAATATGGCATCCCTTAGTCTGAGCGTTTCTGCTACACCCAGATCTGGCATTGGGCCCCACTATTAACCCCATTGAAAGCAGACCTCTTACTACATTTGGACAATGTCTGCTATCACGAGAAGTCAATGACAAGCATTTGCAATGCAATAGGCCTCGCATTTACTAGAGTTTGAGCTATTGGCATTGAATATGGCAATGCCTTTTATTTATGTGTTCTTAGAATAGATAAATAAAAGACCTATTGCATTGCAGATCGTGATATAAAAATGAAGAAAAAAAGCGTTAGGCGAGAGCATGTGTTGCAGGCAGGACAAAGCTATTTGAGAAAATAGTGCTCGGAGGCTGTAATTAAAGCCTACCAAGTAACAACACACGTAACAGGGGGTGTCGCCATGGGAGGTTACAAAGTGAGACAAGGTGATACTAAGGAGGGACTACTAAGCCTATTGACCAATGAATAGCCACCGTTTACAGTGGACAATGACACAAGTCAATGAAAAATATGGGAGGAGAGTGGGCGGAGCTTCAAATCCCTACCTGAATACAACATGCCTTGCAGAGCAATGCATGCGCTGTCCAGGCTCGACCTAAAAATCTGGACTCCTATATTTATTAATTGGTCTCACACAACGGCGCACTTACCAAAACAACAGGACAGAAGAGATGGGAAAAGGAGCTTGGCAGAGAACCGACTGGGAAGGAAAGAGTGAGGTTTATATTAAATCCTGTGATGCAGCAAAGACTGTCATCAAGCAGGAAGTGCTAAATAAAATATTGGTTCCTCGTGCCTATAAAAAATAGGAATGGGCAAACCCAGTTCCCAGAAGTGCTGGAGTGGATCTAGCGCAGATGGCACTTTGATCAATTTTCTCTGGAATTTGCCGGGTTGAAGTCAAATTGGGTGAATACTGGATTCTATAGACAGCATCTTCCAAGTTCGTCTCCCTAGAGTCTGGATTTATGTAATTTTGGGTGTAGATAATCCCCTAAACACTTCACTCCAAATAAGGGAAATTGATTTTCATAGTGCTCTGTGACGCTAACCACACCTTAACGGTTCTACGGGACAAAGACTGGCCACCAGCCGTGAGGTACTGGATACCCCACTTGTGGCAAATACTAGGGATGGAGAAGATTGTCCATTACCTTTCAGGAACAATAAAGCTTCATGAGACACAATGGGCGCAACTAATACTATTTCTATCCTTCTAAATAAGAGAACTTACGTGCCCTAAATATCTGTGTTCACAGAGGATTGTCCATGTGGAACCTGTCCTGTAACACATTTAGGAAACCTTAACCTTGCTGTTAGTTAAGACAATCTACACAGACTCAAAAGTGACACTGGTGTTGGAGGGAGAGAAAGGGGAATGTTTGGACGGGTTTTTTAGACTTATTGATGCACCTTGCCGTCTGGCTGGTTATATGCATGTGTCTGTTTGGCATTGACCCAAAAAAATACATATGAACCATAAACATTTTCCAAGCTAGATTTTGCACACTGACACCTCCAATCTGTTATGGTAAACCCACATCTGAGGGCATGAAAAAGTTTGAAATAACTGAAGTCAGCGCGCAGGGGTGGTGCCTTGATCTGACTCCACGTCATCACTTCTGGAGGTGGTGCACCTGCCAGTGTGCAGGATTAACTGCTTGGAAAAATCCTGATCCAGTCAGGGACCTGGGATATTCAAAAGTGAGTAATCTGGGGTTAGATAAAGTATTCACCGGGGGCCTTATTACAGATGGTTCTCCAGGGGCGCAACAGGCGTTTGCGCCTGCTTTGCGCACCGCCGGGGCACTTTGGTATTAAAGAAGGGGACGCAGATGCTTGTGCATCCTCTTCTATAATACCGTTAGCGCTGGCGCACCAAAAGCACCAGCGCTATCAACAGAGGGTGTTCCCTCATTTGCATAGGGGCGTGCCCTATGCAAATGAGGGAATTCCTTTGACTCTGCGCCCGTGCCTTATTACAGACGCGGGCGCAGAGTCAAAGAAGCCCTCAGGAGGCGAACTGACAGTGCATCATTTAAAAGGTGGCGCACTGTCTGTGCGCCTCCTGACAGCCCTCTGCAGGTGGTTAAAGGGGTCCCATGGACCCCCCAGACATCCCCACTGTCACTGACTTCACCCGCCTGCAAGTGGATCTCTAAACCCCTTTGAAAGTGCAGGCGGGGAGGCATGGCCAAGCAAGATGGCCGGGTGGACGTAACCCACCTCGGCTCCGTCGTCCCTTGGCTGTCTTCGGTGCTTCCAGGAGCGAGTTCGACCAAAAACACATCCGAGCGCGTGGACTGAAGTGCGGAGCAGCTAGCGACTGAGAAATTTGAAGTCGCAGGATGCTTTCCGACCCCTGGAAAGTGAAGACGACGTAGAGTAGCGGAGCGGCCGTATTCAAAATGACGGCGGGGCTCGGGCTTTCGTTCGGCCCCAATAAAGCATCAGCGGAGCCGCGTAGTTTGAAGCAGCGATCGGTGACACTCACTGACGAGACCCTGAGGCGGTGGAGGCAACTTGCGAGAGGCGGCAGAAAGGTTAATAACAGAGGAAGAGACGAGCCGCCCGGACACGAGATCGGAGGCCGCTCCCCCCATCCGCCCCGTGGAGGCTACCGGTAGGAGGCTATCGATTGTTGCGGTTGGGGACCCCCATTGGCATCGAGGGTCCCCCTAATATATAATTTGGCTTCCCCACGAGGTGCCTTGAATCCCACGGATGCAGTGCGGGCCGGCTAAAGAACCTGGTGCCTGACCTTAAGATGGCGGCCTCCGCTGCCACACACCGAATGTATGAGAAGTAAGAGAGAGAGGGTGCGTGGCGGGAAGTAGGAGATACACTCCCCTTCTAGGGGTGTTCAGAGAATCCTGCAGCAAGCGGCCTGACACTCAGGAAGACACCACTCAGAGCAGAAGCTGCTCACAATCCTTAAATGTGCCTATTGGACCCTGCGGGGGTCGGAGGGGAAGCCGGGTGTCCCAGCACTGAGGAGACTTCTGCTTAACCAACTCATGGGGGGCACGCAAAACTTCAGGAAACTCTATATCGCTGCGGTTGAGAGGGCTCCATCTGGGAGAACTTGACAGGTAAGAGCAGAAGTGGGCCTCACATGGAGAGAGGGGGCGGTCGGGCAGCAATTATGCCACCGAAAAAGGGGCCAGCTAAGGTATCCAGTTATTTTCCCACGGCAGAGAAGAAGTGTTGGAAAGTGGATTATTAGTAGGGGCAAATGTATATCTGCCACTGGCAATAAGGCCACTAGCACCTGATAGGACTCAGCATAGGTCTTAGAAAATTATTCCCATGCTCAACCCTTGGTAGCTTGGCTGCGAGCAGGCAGGCTTAACTTCAAAGACAGGTATGTAAAGCATTTAAAAACACCAATTCAGTAAATAATTAAGACACAATGCACAATCTTAAGGGTCCCTGGCTGAGTGTGGTAGTACCACCCTGAAGGCAGGTGGGGCCTATCTTAAGTGAAGGGACCCTGCGCTTCAGGAAGGGGTGGTGCCGGCCCCCCAGGGATCATGAGGGTCCATGGATGGTCTCCCAAGGTGCTGCAGGGAGACCGAGGAGAGCTCTGAGAGGTGGGCCTGGGTGTAGCTAACTCTGGGCCCACGGGCTCTCTAAGGGTACTCCGGGAGGAGAGCGCGCCTCTCTGAGGGAAGGGTGCATAGGCCCTGTTCTCGCAGCGGAGAACAAGGAAGGGGTCTAGGTTCCCGGGGTAGTTTCCGTGTGGAGCTACCAACGGGGAGAATGAGCTGTAGGATGTCTGACGAGGCACCCTCAGTGTTCCTCCCTGGCACTGCCAGTGTGGTAGTGAGGCCGGTCTGAGGTCCTGTCAGGGAGCCAGGTCAGTGGCCAAAGGTGCTTTTCTGTGTGGGAAAAGTACGAGTGGCTGTGCTTTCTTTAGGGAAGACAGTCATCCCGAAAGGGTGGTGGCAACTGAATGACCCCAGCGGCAGGCTGAGGATCCAGAGAGGTTGCATCTTTAGGGTGCAAGGACCAAAAGGAGAGAGGGTATTGGTTGGAACAATCTCCGGAAGGGAGACCAGCTAGTGACCCAGGGGATGGGATGTAGACCTATCCCAGAAGACCGCATCAGTGCTGATGCACTGTACCCTTGTCCAGAGAAGTGGTAGGCATAGTGTTGCGTGACCAAGGGCAAAGGTAGGCTAGTTAGGCTGAGTCCATGTAGACCGTGAGTGACCTAGAGGTATCTAACCTAGAGCCCAGAGGGTTCTTAGGGTAGTCTGGGATCCCTGTAATGGGTGGAGGTCTCATGGATGGGAGGAGCAGGTGGTCTAAGCGGATAACTGGTGAGTAAGGGGGATCTGGTCAGAACCCCTTATAACTAGTTATCGCTGACTACGGGAAGAGTACCCATGTAGAGTGGCTATTTCTTCACTGTAGGAATCAGCTGGGTGCGGCGTGTGTTAGAAGGTGGTTCTGACCATCTGCGCCGCCCGGATTTTTCGCTTTTTGAACACCTAATTGTTGAGCTTTTACTGTGGGAGAGCTTCATAAGATGGGACTTACCCCACAGTGAACTCATACTTAATATACCCCACATATGAACAAAAATAGAAGCGTGGGGTAAACTTCAATATGTCAGTAATTTATCGCACAGACTGCTGAGTGGTGATTGAGTAGCTTCAAAGCCCTGTAGGGCGTTCACGAGTCTTTAAAAGTAGAAAACGCCGTATTATGAAAACGTGCCCACACCGGTATCCTCGAGGATACCGGCGTGGGCTCGTTTTCATAATACGGCGTTTTCTACTTTTAAAGACTCGTGAACGCCCTACAGGGCTTTGAAGCTACTCCGCAGTCTGTGCGATAAATTACTGACATATTGAAGTTTACCCCACGCCATAGGCTTATGTGGCCTGGAATTTTCGCCACATTGGAAATTGAAATACAGTGAAACCTTTCAGCCGTGAACAAGTCGCATGTATAATTTTACTGAGGCGACGAAACACGTGTTGGCTTGGGAACGTTTTACATATTGGAAAATACAGTTGGAAGACTGAATAAAGAAGGAGAAAATCAACGATACGCTTCTATTTTTGTTCATATGTGATCAACTACTGATAAATAACACATTTTTTTAATTATATATGTGTGCTGGGGTATATTAAGTACGTTGTCTTGTGGCTTCTTAGCCTTACCAGGAACTTGGGGAGGCTGGTGGTTCTCCCTAACCCTTCAGCACCGCCTTTACTTTGGAACGTTCAAGGAATAATGAGTGAAACTACCTAGTGCGCCTGTACCCTATCACCTATACCACCGTGTCTCTCTTTAAAAACCACAGTGAACTCATGATGGAGACTGCATGTGGATTTTTACTCGTGTCCCCCTGGTGAGAGTAGGCCGCTGCGCTGCAGCCGGAGTAAGGGGCACCGGGCTGGTTACATGCAGACACGTGTGTACATGCATGTGCACACGTGTAGGGGCTGCGCAGGGGAGATTCCTGGCGTGCGCAGCCCCGGAGCCGGTACAGATTGAATGGTGTGGCAGGAATTATGCCGAGCTGGGTGGTGACATGGAATAGGCTTTATACAATGGGAAGAAACATGTAAGGAAAAGTCAGTGTGCTTTACTGTTTTCACTGAAGGACCACTCCATCATTCTCCTATGAGGGTGGGGATCACATGGGATAGTTTCACTTCCCTAGGGCCTGCAAATTCCAGACACGCACTAAAGTCCACTGTAACTTGTGTGAAAATAAGTATTCTGTTAATTCCAAAACCATATCTGTACTGCTTATGGGTCATCCAGAAATATCATATTCCTCTGACTCAGCTCATAACCAGAGCCTGGCTGGGGCTGACCCTGCCAGGCTGGATTAATGACTTTCCTCCCCAAGCTGTAGCATCAGAGGCCTAGCCCTTCAAGACCAGCATTCCAAGGGCGAAGGTCTCCTCTCCAAAAGGGAGAGAAGATGGGTGGAGCTACACGGTTATCCATCAGCAGCTGTCACCTGGTGCCAGGCACCAAGCTGCTCTGGAGAGAAGGCAGCAAGGGGGGAAGGGGCTTTTCAGAGACCATGTGGCATGATACCCCTGGATGACGCCATTTTGAACTAACCCAGAGGCATGGGCAGGAAGGAGGGAGCAGGGGCAGAGAGGTGATGTGTCGCTTTTTGATAGGGCAAGCAGAGACTTCCTGCCAGCCCCCTCCAAATTCTTTTAAAAGAGCTTGCACAGGAAGAGGAGCTCTCTCTGGGGTGTGGTCTGCTGAGGAAGACTGGTGCTGGAGCCTGGCGCCATGGGCAGTTGGAAGGAAGAACCCCCTGACTGTCCCAGGATCCTGAAGTGGGCCAGGAGGAGAATCCAGGACCAGTGAGCAAAAGCCTGGGCCTCTGCGCAAGGAGAAGAGGCCCAGGAGGAGAGCCAGGTGAAAGACTGGCGCAGGCAACCAGTGAAGACAGCTCCCTGCTGAGTTCACCCTCCTTGAGACCAGGAGGGCGAAGGAAAGTGCTCCCAGTGGCTGGGGCGCACCACCAGGAGCAAGAAGAGGCCAAAATGGGGAAGATCGGTCCCCTGGGGGCTGAGATATGCCCCCCAGAAGGTAGGCGACCTTTGACCTCTGAGAAGACCGACGAAGTGCGTGGGGCTCCGCCGCCGGTCTCAAATATGCCCCCGGGTAGGTCAGGCCCCGGGGGCTGCCCCCACAAGAAGTTAAGTCGGGGAGCGTCGTCGCGCTCTTCGTGACACTGCCCGAATGGGGTGCCAGGAGCCCACCCTGGCCCCCGATGAGACCAGAGGGAGGGGAGCGCCATCGCGCCCCCCTCACGGGAGAAAAGAAGCCGGGGAGTGCCGTCGCGCTCCCCGTGAAGAATTCCCAGGGGCCCGGGATCCCAACTCCAGGCCCCGTCGCCCCGAAGACTGAAGCCGAAGGGCCGTCGCACTCCCCGTGAAGACCTCCAAGGGGGAGGGGCTCGGGATCCCAACTCCGGGCCCCGGTGTGCCCCGCGCAGGTGGGGGAGTGCCGCCGCACTCCCCCGTGGCAGGAGGAAGGTGGGGGGAGTGCCGTCGCACTCCCCCGAGGTCTAGTCGGACCGGCGGGAGTCTCTGTGTCTGCCCGCTCCTGCGAAGACCAGAAGAAACGCGCTGGCTCCCGCGGCCGCACAGGAGGGTGCGGGCCGGACGGGGAGCCAGCCAGAACGGCCATAGCAGCCGGGGGTGGGCTCCCCGAGCTGCCATTGCCACAAGGACTCACCGGTTGGCAGCAGGGGTCCGGGTGGGACCGGACCCCCAACGAGAGGCGGATGGAGCAGCTGGGGGTGGGCTCCCCGAGCTGAAATGAATCACCTGGCAATGGAGGGGTCCGGGTGGGACCGGGCCCCCCTACGATGGGCTGATGCGGCGCAGGGCCGCCATCGCGGGCAGCGCGGCTCTACCCGGAGCAGCGGGAGAGCCGCTCATCAAGAATTCACCCGGTGGGGGAAGAGCGCCCCATAATGCCTTCCAGGCCCGGACCGGCCTGCAGGGGAAAGCAGCTGTAACTCGGCTTGTGGTGGCCCCAGGAGGATGGGGTCACAGAGAAATGTGTGCCAGGGTGCCGGGGGAGCTGCAGGAGCAAGGCAGCCTCCCCAAGCACAAGGAGGAAAGTCCCCCCCCCCTAAGTCTCTGGGGACTCCATACAAGTAACCCCTCAAGGGCTCAGCCAGCAATCAACAGTATCCCGGGGCTGGAGCTTTTGTTCTACAGCTGGGGGTGCCTTAAGGATTGCATCAAGGTTTGGAGGGCTGACCTGGGGATGTCTGGAGAAGGGCATCCCCTGGAGGTGAAGAGGTGCAATTGCACGAGAAGTGCATTTACCAATGTTATTTCTATGGAGGGACTGAAAGTCCCATGTGTAATGTGAAGTCATAAGCAAAGTGGGGTTATGTTGCTGGACATTCCTGCTAGGGTGTCTGGCTGAATATATGCTTAATCCTGTGATTTTAACTGTGATGTCTTTTAGGGGCTTTAATTGCAATGCATTTTAACTGTTAAAAACTATGATGAGTACTGTCATTCTAAGTGATGCCCAAACATGTATTCTTGCTACTGCGTTAGGTGAAGGACAACCCAGACTGTTAGCCACTAAGATGTAGAGGTGCATACTGTATGGTCAGTATGAGATGCTCAGTCAGGGTTATGTGTCACCAGGGCAGGTGTATCTATTTTAAATGCTTGTTGAGATGATGGGGTGGGTCGCCACTGGGTGTCAGGACTCACGGGAGGTTTCCTCCTTCTAACTGTATGCTGGCTACCATTTTCCCCCTACAAACTTACCAAAAGTCAGATAATCCCTCAAGCTGGAGTGCTTGTTGGCACCGATGGAACTCCAAGATGGCTGCCAACATGCACATACTGCGACAGCACACCACTGTTAGCAGTCTAGTCTTTTAGGCTTCATGACATCAGGTGAAGTGTGCTTCAACATTCCACTGTGCACTTCACTGAAGAAATAATTTGAAGAGCACCTGTTTTCCCAGCGTCGTGGAAGTCAGTTAGGGTAGTTGCGATAAAATCGGGGTTAGCTTCGTCGGAACTACATTCCCTCACTAATCAGGTTAGTGTTAAACTTGTAGCTAATATAAAACATTCTGTGAGAAAAGGTTATTGTGTCAGAGGTAAATTTCTATTTAAAGAGAAAAAAAGGAAACAAGTCAGAATATATTTTCCTTCGTTTGAAAACTGGAAATACTTTTTTCAGTAATTGCTTTCCTTAGCTGAGAAGATTAAATAAAAGCTTTTTGAATCAGCTGTCTTTTTCAGCTGTTCCAGAATCTGTCAGACGCAGGCGTGACCTTTCAACACGCAGTGTCTTCTTAGACTGAAACTTGTTCACTCTTCTGAGAATTAATTAAAAGGTGAAGTCAGGGTCAAAGGCCCGGCATGTTTCTTTCTCATGCCATGTGTTAAAGAACTCCAGTAATGTTCTCCTCACGTATGGCAGTGCTTCCAGCAAACATTAAAACCAAAGGCCTGAATAAAAGGAACGCTTCCTTTTAACATTTAACCTAAGTTCTGAAGCATTGTTTAAAAAACTAATTAAAGAGAGAAAACCAGTCATCCTACTACAGAAACCCCAGTTCAAGGCCCACTCCAGTCTCTTAACAGTGAGTTAATAGAAAGAAAGAGAAACCCAAATAATACATAAATTAGGAATACAGAAATAAATACTTACCTTATCTTTCTTACATTAAGGAATAGCAGGATCAAGTGCAGATTGTACCTGAGAACGAAAAGGAAAGAGATCTGAGTGAAGACTTCTCATACAACCTAGCAAACAATACATGAGAAGTAGAAGAGAAGTAAGCTTCAGTAAACATTCTGGTAAGATAAGTTATTTATACACCATAGAAAAAACAGTAAGTTAAAAGGCACAATAAATAAAGGTTTTTTACATGTTAATGTTGCAGTCCAGTAAGAAGAAGAAGACGTAGCTGAACAGGCAGAATATTGGAGCAGTCTCTTCTCTGTCCCCAACCCCTTTTCCCCCTTAGAACTTACCTGCAATGGAATACTAAAAGACCTAGCAGGGTTGGTTCTGAGAAGGGTATTGGGACCTAGCGTCATTCTGCTCCTGTGTGGTTCAGACAGCAAAAGGGATTTAGACCCTGACAGAGTGAAGTGCCCACGTTGGTACAAGCACCTGAGCAGAATGGCAGAAGGACTTGATTTAAAAAATTTGGGCGAGATTTTGAGTAATATACAAAGGGACTTGGAGGCAGTCAGAGAGGAAAATAAAATACTAAGACAGGAGATAATAACCTTTAAAACGGGAACACCAGCTTTGGGATCTAGGCCAAGCACCGCATCCTTTGAAACCCAGAGTCCTAACATCAGCACTTCATCCTTTGCCCCCACACAAGTAATCCACTCATTATCCCCAGTAATTCCTCTTGCCCCTCCAGAGCGATTTAATGGAGACCCGCAGAAAGCGCAAATTTTTTTGACCCAATGCTCTCTGCATTTTATGTGCCGTCCAACGATCTTCCCCGATGCTCAATCCCGAGTGGCGTTTATCTTGTCCTACCTTAGTGGGGACGCCGCCTCATGGTCCATGCCACTAGTAACCAAGGATGACCCAATTTTGTACAGTTTAGATGACTTCAAGAAGGAATTTCTCCGAATTTTTGATAGAAGAACAGCATCTCAAGCTTCAGACAACGAACTGTTGGAATTAAAGCAAGGAAACCGAGAACTCGTGTCTTACCTAGCCCAATTTAATAAACTAGTGGTCGAGACCAACTGGCCCGAGGATAAAAGAGCAGCAGTATTCTATAGAGGATTGCGAGAGGAATTGAAGGACGCTCTATCTCAAATCCCTAATCGACCCACCGACATCTCTGCCTTAGTGGATTTAACCTTAGAGATCGATTATCGGCAAAGTGAGCGGAAAGGAGAACGGCGGAAGGAGCTTAGACCAAGTGTTCCTCGTTTTGACCGTGTCAAAACAGAATCCACACGGACAGTAGAGAGTTCTTCGGGAATTGAACCCATGCAAATCGGTGTAGTCAGAGGTCCACTCTCTAAAGAAGAAAAAGAAAAGAGAAGGCTGAACAAACTGTGCCTATATTGTGGAAGAAGTGGACATTTTGTCAAGAATTGCTTAAAAAGACCAAAGTTGCCTGCTAAGGAGAAGGAAAACTAGAGGCACCACAGGTAAGGGGAGTTGGACCTGTGGATGCGAATGGAAAAACGACTCCAACAAATCACCAATTGGCAAACACACTACAAGTCTCCTCTCCCCATTTGGTTATGACTGTGACCTTAAGGTTTAGAGATGTGGTTTTGACAGGAATCATCGTCATGGTAGATTCTGGGGCAACAGGTAATTTCTCCGACCACAAATTCGCTAGCCTGATCGGTTTACAAGCTATCAAGAAGGAGAAAAGTGAGAAGGTCAGAGCGGTGGATGGTACGGATTTAACTTCAGGGCCCATAACCAGTCATACTGAATTGGTACACATGACTACTGTCGAAGGACACCAAGAGACCTTGCAATTTAATTTAATAGACGCCCCCAATTTCAACTGATTCTAGGTCTACCATGGCTAACGGAACACAACCCGTTAATTGATTGGGGAGCCCGAACTATTCAATTAAATTCAGACTACTGCACCAAAAATTGTTTCGACGACCAGACACATTCTTCTGTAATCTGCGCTGCCACCCAATTGTGTGAAGGTGGAGGTTCGGTATGTGCGATCCAAACTACCATGATACCAGATGAATACCAAGACTTTGCAGACGTCTTTGATGAGAAAAAGGCAGAGACGTTACCCCCCACAGGCCCTATGACTGCAAAATTGATCTAGAACCAGGGGCTAATCTACCATGCAGCAGAGTTTACGCATTAACGGAGAAGGAAAACATCCATTTGAAGGAATACCTAGCTAAGAATCTGGAGAACGGATTTATCCGACCGTCGCAGTCCCCTGTCTCTTCCCCACTTTTTTTCGTGCCGAAAAAGGGGGAGATCTCAGGACTTGTATTGACTTTAGAGCGATTAACAGGATAACTGTGAAGAATCGTTATCCATTGCCTCTCATTTCAGTACTAATTGATCAAGTGAAGGAAGCAAAGATATACACTCGCCTAGACCTACGAGGAGCGTACCACTTGATTAGACTCCGGGAAGGCGACGAGTGGAAGACTGCGTTCAGGACCAAATTTGGCCTTTATGAGTATCTTGTGATGCCATATGGTCTCTGTAACGCACCAGCGGCCTTCCAGTACTTTATCAATGATGTTTTAAGTGAATTCATTGACCGATGCGCTATAGTATACATAGATGACATCCTGATTTATTCCAACACGGTTGAAGAACATCACAACCAGGTCAGAGCAGTTTTACAACGTCTACGAGAGAACTCTCTATACGTTAAATTGGAGAAATGCCTCTTCAACACAGATACAGTAGAATTCCTAGGTTTTGTGTTATCACCTGCAGGAGTTCGAATGGATGAGCAAAAAGTGAAGGCGATAACAGACTGGAAATCTCCTACCAGTATCAAAGAGGTTCAAAGCTTTATCGGATTCTCTAATTTTTACAGACGATTCATTAATGGATTCTCCAATAAGATACTTCCGCTGACTCGTCTTCTGAAGAAAGGAGTTCCGTTCCAATGGTCAGAAGAAGCAGAAGAAGCTTTTCAGTTGATGAAGGACAGTTTCACCACAGCACCGGTGCTGCTTCATGCAGATCCCTCTGAGCCTTTTTATTTGGAGACAGACGCATCGGACCTAGCCATCGGGGGAATACTTTCTCAGAGGCACAAGGACACGGGACAGTTACACCCGGTGGCATATCGGTCCCGCAAACTCAACCCTGCGGAATGCAACTATACGATTACAGAAAAAGAACTCTTGGCAATCAAAGATGCCTTCAAAGATTGGAGGCATTACTTAATGGGGGCAAAACACACTGTAACGGTGTTTACGGACCACCGCAACCTAAAATTTTTGCGATCTGCTCGAACTCTCACACCACGTCAGCTGCGTTGGTCTCTTTACTTCGCGGACTTTGATTTTGTTATCACTTTTCGTCCCGGATCCAAGAATGGAAAGGCTGATGTCCTCTCTAGACTCGACACAGAAAATCAAACTTCAGTCATTGAAAACCAGCAAATCATACCTGATGGAAAATTCATTGGAACTATCTCCTTAGAACCTTTTGAACATCACGTTCGAAATTTGATGACCGACCTTGAAATGGAGAACTGGGCCACAGAAGATCCACAACGTTTCATTCGCAATGGCCTCCCTATTTAGGTACCACCCTGTATTTACCCACCAAGGAGCTTCAGCTGAAGGCAATGCAGGAATGTCACGACAACCCTCTGGCTGGCCACAAAGGTGTTGTGAAAACCGAAGAATTACTCAAACGTCGTTTCTGGTGGCCATACATGTGCCGAGACGTCCGTCAATATGTGTTAGGCTGTGAAATTTGTGCACGGGGAAAATCGGACAGACAAGCTCCTAAAGGTCTCCTACAACCCATGCCAACCCCCATATCCTTGGCACACAGTCTCCTTAGATTTGATTGTTGATCTACCTTCTTCCCATGGGTATGATACCATTCTTGTAGTTGTCGACACTTTTAGTAAGATGGCACATTATATACCCTTCAAAGGTACACCCACTGCTAAACAATTGTCCCAACTTTTCAATCAACATGTTATTCGCCTTCATGGGATTCCTAGGGTCCTCGTTTCAGACAGGGGCTCTCAGTTCCTATCACGATTTTGGAAGGCTTACATCAAAGGCCTTAATATTGACCATCGTTATTCCACCAGTTTTCACCCAGAAACTGATGGTCAGACTGAACGCATTAACCAAGACCTAGAACAACACCTCAGACTTTATTTGTTAGATGAGGAGGGTGACTGGCCTGACCACTTATGGACTGCGGAGTATGCTCACAATAATGCTCTAAATGTATCCACTGGCCACTCCCCTTTCTTTATAAACTCAGGCAGACATCCCAATTCTCATGCTAATTTTGATGATATTAATGTTCCTGCTGTTCAAGATATTGCCCGACAGTTAACTAAAATTCATCACTCAGTAACCCAGAATTTGTCGATCGCGAAGGATCGTTACAAACACTTCGCTGACCGAAAACGTAAAAAAGAACCTGAGCTTCATGTAGGAGACTTAGTCTGGTTGAGTACAAAAAATCTCAGACTCAAAGGTCCCCGTAAATTTCAGCCTCGTTTTATGGGTCCTTATCCAATTGAGAAGGTCATAAATCCAGTCACTTATCAACTATCTCTTCCTGGTTCTACCAAAATTCATCCAGTATTTCATGTTTCTCTCCTTAAACCAATTCAACCGGGGTTGCGTAGGGTTTCCCCTCCTGATCCTCTGATGGTTAATGGTGAGGCGGAGTACGAAGTTAAACGAATTTTGGATTCAAAACTCATCCGCAATGAAATTTTCTACCTCATTGATTGGCAAGGTTATGGACCTGATGAACGTTCCTGGGAAAAGAGTACTAATGTCCATGCCCCCGTTTAATTAGAGCCTTTCATGCCAAATTCCCTGCCAAACCACGACCGGAGGAAACCCCGTTGGGAGGGGGTACTGTCAGGACTCACGGGAGGTTTCCTCCTTCTAACTGTATGCTGGCTACCATTTTCCCCTACAAACTTACCAAAAGTCAGATAATCCCTCAAGCTGGAGTGCTTGTTGGCACCGATGGAACTCCAAGATGGCTGCCAACATGCACATACTGCGACAGCACACCACTGTTAGCAGTCTAGTCTTTTAGGCTTCATGACATCAGGTGAAGTGTGCTTCAACATTCCACTGTGCACTTCACTGAAGAAATAATTTGAAGAGCACCTGTTTTCCCAGCGTCGTGGAAGTCAGTTAGGGTAGTTGCGATAAAATCGGGGTTAGCTTAGTCGGAACTACATTCCCTCACTAATCAGGTTAGTGTTAAACTTGTAGCTAATATAAAACATTCTGTGAGAAAAGGTTATTGTGTCAGAGGTAAATTTCTATTTAAAGAGAAAAAAGGAAACAAGTCAGAATATATTTTCCTTCGTTTGAAAACTGGAAATACTTTTTTCAGTAATTGCTTTCCTTAGCTGAGAAGATTAAATAAAAAGCTTTTTGAATCAGCTGTCTTTTTCAGCTGTTCCAGAATCTGTCAGACGCAGGCGTGACCTTTCAACACGCAGTGTCTTCTTAGACTGAAACTTGTTCACTCTTCTGAGAATTAATTAAAAGGTGAAGTCAGGGTCAAAGGCCCGGCATGTTTCTTTCTCATGCCATGTGTTAAAGAACTCCAGTAATGTTCTCCTCACGTATGGCAGTGCTTCCAGCAAACATTAAAACCAAAGGCCTGAATAAAAGGAACGCTTCCTTTTAACATTTAACCTAAGTTCTGAAGCATTGTTTAAAAAACTAATTAAAGAGAGAAAACCAGTCATCCTACTACAGAAACCCCAGTTCAAGGCCCACTCCAGTCTCTTAACAGTGAGTTAATAGAAAGAAAGAGAAACCCAAATAATACATAAATTAGGAATACAGAAATAAATACTTACCTTATCTTTCTTACATTAAGGAATAGCAGGATCAAGTGCAGATTGTACCTGAGAACGAAAAGGAAAGAGATCTGAGTGAAGACTTCTCATACAACCTAGCAAACAATACATGAGAAGTAGAAGAGAAGTAAGCTTCAGTAAACATTCTGGTAAGATAAGTTATTTATACACCATAGAAAAAACAGTAAGTTAAAAGGCACAATAAATAAAGGTTTTTTACATGTTAATGTTGCAGTCCAGTAAGAAGAAGAAGACGTAGCTGAACAGGCAGAATATTGGAGCAGTCTCTTCTCTGTCCCCAACCCCTTTTCCCCCTTAGAACTTACCTGCAATGGAATACTAAAAGACCTAGCAGGGTTGGTTCTGAGAAGGGTATTGGGACCTAGCGTCATTCTGCTCCTGTGTGGTTCAGACAGCAAAAGGGATTTAGACCCTGACACTGGGATGGTGCCAGTGGGCAAGGCCCTCGCTCCAGGTTATGGTCAACCCACTGCATTAGGAGGCGAGATGATGTGCATACATGGGAGTGGTGGTACTAGACCCCACCCCCCCTGCGGGAGGGGTGGAAATGTTATGCAATGTCACAAAGTAATTCCAACAGTTTATGTATATTTGTAAATTGGTGCATAGTATTGAGTAGTGTGTGTGTTTAATAAATGTACTCTTTCTTTTATAAAGCAAAGTACAGACTGGACAATCAATTATTGAGTGTTATTTCTGCGTACTGGTAAATGGCGATTACTAGCCTACACCACCTCCCTTGAGTAAGCCTTAGACTGCTCTTCAAAGCTACCCTCTGAGAGTCAAGCGCTACAATAGGGTGTCTGGTTCCCAGTGAATAATTAAATGTGACAGGTTATTTGTGCAGGGCTCACAGATACTGCCTCATTTTCCAACAAGAAGCAATCGCAGGAGCAGGGTGGAAACGCTGACGCCATGGCTCTCACTAAAGAGGATTTAATGGCATCACTTAGGGAGTTCAAATCAGAGCTCCGTGCAGAATTAAAAGTGGATATTAAGACCTCCCTAGATCAACTGAAAGAGGACCTTACTGAGAGGATGACGGCGCTCCAACAAGATGTGGATTCTGTGGGTTCGCGTGTCCTTGAGGTGGAATCTCTGGACCAGGAACTGGAGAAAAGAACAGCGGCCACTCAAGACAGAATACAGGACTTACAAGCTCAGTTACACACTGCTCTATTCAAGACGGAGGACTTGGAAAATAGATCAAGGCGTGAAAACATTAGAATTAAGGACCTTGAGGAGGGAGCGGAAGCGTTCGTCGAGGGGCTCTTTGCAGAAATTTTGGGATCAAGCCAGACGATGGTCAAGATCGAGAGAGTGCACCGCGTGGGGGCCCAGCAGGGAGGAGAACGGCGACGCACCCGTGATGTCCTCGTCAAAATGCATTCTTTTAAAGTTAAAGAGGCAGTTCCTCAAGCTGCCAGAAAAAACGATGAGATATCTTTCCAGGACTTTCGTTGCAGCCTCTTTCAGGACCTGGCACCGGCGACTCTGCTAAGGCGGCAGCAGTTTAGGCCCATCACCATGAAGTTAAGAGCAGATAACGTCAAGTATAGATGGACATATCCCTTCGGGCTGGCCTTTGAACTAAATAACAAAACGAAACATATCACGGAACTGAAGGAAGGCTTGCGTCTTCTGGGTCTTCCTCCTAGCGCAGAGGACCACGCTGGGGCTGCCTCAAGAGGGAAAGAGAGCGACAACTCCTCACGGTGGCATGCGAGTGTTGGGGGCCGTCATTCGAAAGACTAGAGGCTGCAGTAAGATGGGAATCACAGCTACAAAAGTTTTTTTCTTTTTACAGGAGTCTCACCCAACATGGGAGATGCCGCAGGGAAAAGATCCCCACCCGAGGGTCCTATGACATTCTAGAGCACAGACATTGCTCACCCGCTCCCAGTCCCGCACCATGTTGTGCCACAGGGCCGGACTGGGAACCGAAACCGGCCCTGGCAAACTGCTCGGCTGGTCCCCCTGGGGGAAAGGGGAGTGCGGCCGAGCTGTTTGCTAGGGCTGGTTTCGGCCGATTTTGTTACAGGGGGCCGATATTGCCGCCCCCCGGTAACAAAAATGGGCCCCAGAAGGCCCAAAACCGGCCCCCACCCTGGCGGCCCACCGGGGAAACGCTGGGTGCCCCCTACGGCCAGTCCGGCCCTGTTGTGCCATTAGATGTTTTGGTGAACAACAACTTTCTGAGAAAGACAGCCCGGGCTTCGGACCTGAACCGATTGTCCCACACTACGAACTTCTTCTTCCACATCGCTATGGCTGGGGGTGCAGGAGCGTCCCGGCGAAGGTTTTGTTCGTATAATTGTTATCAATGTTGGGGGAAGAGGGTTTACAGGGGGCAGAGATTGATCAAGTAGAGGCTATGGCTACGTAATGTTAATGGCTCAGAACTCGCTTCCGTTTTTCGATCAGGTTAGGTGTTACCTTCCAGTAGACGACACTAGCAGGGGAGAGATGGGCCCGCATACAGGCTCTGATTTTGAAGGTGATGGGTGTAACAAGATCATGCCGATATCTATAGCTTCTTGGACTGTAAAGGGGCTGAATTTGCCCCTTAAAAGGCAGAAAGTCTGGAAATACCAGTAAGACCATGATTTTGAGGTAGTAGCCCTACAGGAAACACACCTAAAACAAGCTGAGGAACTTCGGCTGCGCCATAAAAGTTATGCATTATCTTACAGATCCTCAGCGACCACCAAACAGAGGGGTAGCTTTAATGTTCCACAATTCCCTGAAATTCCACCCTGAAGCTATAAAGTCCACTAAGGAGGGTAGAGTTATTATGGTGAAAGGGAAAGTGAGAGGGAGGCTCTACACATTTATATCGGCGTATGCTCCTAACACAGGGCAGTCGGCATTTTATCTGCCCTGCTCACTATGATCGGGGGATTTGCGGAGGGCTCAACTACAGGTAGCTTTCCCAGGAGTTTTAAACAGTCAACACAAGCGTTGGGTCTGGTAGATGCTTGGCGGCATCTCTACCCCGACACCAAGGACTACACATTCTTTTCCCACATTCATCAAACTTACTTGAGACTCGATTATATTTTTATAAGTCAAGGCCTCCTGGGTTCTCTTCAGGAAGCGAAAATCCTCCCGATCTATATCTCAGACCATAGTTTAATCACGATTTGTCTTGCCTGGGAGGGGGGCGCTCCTAAGTCTCCAAGATGGTATTTCCCGATCTCTCTGACGAGGGATAGGTTACTAAGAGAGGAACTCCGAGGGGCCATCACAGAATTCTTTCGATTAAATCAGCCGCAGGACACCTCACCCCGACTAATTTGGATGCTTTTAAAGCTGCTATAAGGGGAAAGTGTATAGAACTCAATTCCGCCTTAAATAAGCAGAGGGCCAAGGAGAGGGAAGCACTGGAAGAGACTCTGGAGGCTATTGAAGGGAACATAAAAAGAATCCTTCACGCATGGTACTACGTCAGATGAGGGCAGTCAAGGGGAAACTTACAGGGATATATTCTAATAGGGCGGAGCATACCCTTCTGCGCTTGCACCACATCTCTTATGCGCAGGGGAATAAGATTGGTTCACACCAAGTTAGACAGCTACGAGAAAAGAGGGAGAAAGAATTTATCGGGGCTATAGTAGACACAATGGGGCTCACTTCCCATGAAGATACCGATAAGGCAAATGCATTTGGGGCATTTTGTACAGATGTATATGCTAGGGATTACCTAGAGCTGTGGTTCCCAAACTGTGCGCCGTGGCTTCCTGGGGGGCCGCCAAACCTAGCCAGGGGAGCCGCGCACCAAGCACTTTAATGCATTTAATGTTTAAGAGTCTGTTGGCTTCAGTTAAACTAATTCGACTTAAACGCATGATGTCAATGATTTGTAAGTGACATGCCTAAATCTGTAAACGTAGTGCTTAATTGATGGCATGTCGAGGAACATAACCTCCATATTTCACTTGATCCCCACGTTCCAACACTCCCAAAGTAAGCAGAAGATGCCTAATTTATTTTGTTAGACTCGTTAATAGTTTAGTTTTTTTCCAAATGCATTTTACATCAATGCAAGTTATCAGGAAAGTACAGTTGTCCTGTCTATTAAACACATTAAGTATTATTAAGTATTGACACTTGTACTTGAACCATAGGTACTTCCAGTACATATTTCTTTTAGTACACACACATTTCCAGACAGGCCTGCTTTCTCCTTGAGCACAGGGAAGTAAAACACCATATACAGCATAATGCTAACATTTGAAAGCAAAAAATTGTGGATCGCCCTGCTAAGACAGGTGTGTTGGCACGTATGATATGGGTAGAAATGGAAGTGCATGCAGATATTCTTCAAGCGCAGAAACATTTTGGCAATGGGGCTTACATGCATAGGGGTGCTATCTAGCACTGTAAGTGGGGTAAAAAAGTTTGAGAGGGTACTCTAAAAAAGGCATAGGCAAAGAAGTGTAACTAGGAATATTTTATCTGAGGCGCCGCCTTAGTAATACGAAACACTCTGCATATATGATTATAATACCTTCATCAGCTTCATCCCAATTATTTTCAGGGAGAAAAATGCAAGTACTCCCGAGGCCAGGCTTACATCCCCCTCACCCTCCCAAAAAAGTAAAAGTGGGGAGCCACGGGCAATGGCAAATGGGTCAAGGGAGCCGCGGGCCGAAATAGTTTGGGAACCACTGACCTAGAGCCAGCAGCTCAACGCCAATATCTACAGTCGCTAGAACTCCCACAGGTCTCTCCGGACTGGAATGAGAGATTAAACGCTCCCATCACAGGGGAGGAGGTGGGGAGGGTAATCACGGCTCTCAAACCTAATAAATTCCCGGGGCCTGATGGCCTGACGGCCCACTTTTATAAAACCTTCTCCCCAGACATCATCCCACACCTAACACACCTCCTTGATGCGATAGCGGAGGGCCCGGCCGTCTCACACTCAATGGCGGAGGCCATTATCACGGTCATTCACAAACCCGGGAAAAATCCACGAGAATGTGCCTCTTACAGGCCTATCGCGCTTATGAATCTGGATGCCAAACTATATTCCTCAATTTTGGCGTTGCGACTGGAGGACCTGATGACGAGTCTAATCCACCCTGATCAATCGGGCTTCATAAAAGGCAGACAGACCCACGATAATATTAGAAAAATCATTCATCTGATTGAGAAGGCAACCAAATTTAAGATACCTGCAGTCCTGGTGGGACTGGAAGCCGAAAAGGCTTTTGACAGGGTGGATTGGTCGTTCCTCTTTAGCACGCTTGAAGACTTTGGGTTTGGCAAACCATTTATAGACATGATTAAAGCTAACTACGCATACCCGCGCTCTAGAGTCCAGGTTAACAAGACTAGTTCAGCCCTTTTTTCCCTAGAGAGGGGTACAAGGCAGGGCTGTCCGCTCTCGCCATTACTCTTTGCTCTAAGCATTGAGCCGCTGGCCCTACGGATTCGAAAGGCTGCAGAAATCCGGGTCATCCCTTTTGGGGGGGCAGGAGCATGAAATATCGCTTTTCGCTGACGATGTGTTATTATCCCTCACCTCCCCCGATCAGTTGATGCAGGCGCTGCAGGAAGAACTGCGGGAATTTGAGAAAGTGGCAGGTTTTAAAGTAAATCTCACGAAATCTTTTATCCTGAACCTCACACTGTCAAAGGAAGCCGTCTGTAGATTGCGCGATTATACTTCGCTTCAATGGGCTAAACACACACTCAAATACCTGGGTATTAACCTAACCCCCACGTTGGAGGGCCTGTTTAAGGCTAACTATCCCCCACTGCTGCTTCAAATTCAGCAGGATCTCAAACGCTGGAAGCCTCTCTTTATTTCGTGGTTGGGGCGCATCCACGCCATAAAAATGACTGTTTTACCTAAATTTTTATATTTGTTCCAAGCCCTACCGATAGAACTGGACAGGGACTACCTGCCCAAATTGCGGACTCTCTTTACTCGTTATATCTGGCAGAATGGTAGAGTGCGTCTTCCCTTTCATACTCTACGTCATGCAAGAGGCGAGAGAGGGGTGGCGCTGCTGGACCTTCATTTATACTTTAAAGCAGCCCAGCTCCGTATCTTGACAGAGTGATCCAAGAGAGAATCAGAAAAACATTGGCTGCATATGGACAGAGCGGTAGTGGGGAGAACAATATGGGATCTGATATGGAAACCTAAGAAAGATAGGGCGCCAAGCGCATACATTAGCACTCGAAGAGGACTGGAGTGGTCTACGTTCCCCTCGCCCTACACACCAATTCACTTTAACCCTGAATTCCCCCTGGCGCTGCGCGAGGGCCCATTTGATCTATGGAGGCTGCTTGATGTTATCAGATCTATTTCATAATTACAACATTCTCACCTTTGCCACCTGTCAAAGGGATTTCAAGGTCCCGCCCAGCGAACACTTCCACTATCTCCAACTCAAACACTGGGCTCTCCAGCCGCAGGTCAGAGAGGCAGCTACACGAGAGAAGACGTCAAAAGAAAAATTTGTGCAGCGGGTGGGATCCATGAGGGGGGTGATCTCCTTTCTTTATAACCTTCTTCTCTCCACGTCACACACTCCGAGACCCCGATATATGCAGGCATGGGAATGGGCAGGGAAAGAGATCTCAGAAGCGGAATGGAAACATCTCTGGAGGGATATCGCTAAGGATAACCATTCCCTAGAACTCAGGGAGGCACACTATAAGATTCTTTTTGATTGGTATCTTTATCCAACGAAACTTAAAAAGATTTTCCCAGAGACCTCGGATTTGTGTTGGAGAGTGTGTGGCCTCTTAGGGGACTTCAGTCATATCTGGTGGGACTGCCCTATGATACGACCTTTTTGGGAGGAGATTTTATCCCACATGAAGGATATTCTTGGTTACCCTATACCCATCCCCAAGGAAGGAGCCTTACTAGGATTGAGAGACCCAGAGTTAGAACACCAAACAAAAGCTGACAGGGCTATAATGTGGGCGTGTTTTGGGGCTGCCAAAGTAGCGATTGCAGCAGCGTGGAAGAAAAAGGCAGTGCCTGTGCTTTCACAATGGCACACGCGTCTTTGGAAGATATTGACTATGGAGAGGATGGCTGATATTTTCGAGATGACTGTAAAAATTTCTAATACAAATGGGGTTCTCTCGTCGCCTATCTCACAAGCGGCCTTCCCTTGGCGGTTTGCCCTACCTCATTGCGTGATGTGCACCTATTCCAGTTTTAGGTGAAGGACACTTGGTCATCATGAATAACCGACCTGACATCGGAAGAGTACACAATGTTAGCAGCCATAGACTCGTTCGGACCTAGGGTCCAGTGTCAGCCGCATCCAAGGACCGCCTCCTGGTTGTTATGTTATTTTGTTGTGGGAGGGAGGGGAAGGGGTGGTGGGAGGGGGGTTTAATGTTCCAGGCCGCCTGATATATACCATTTAGGACTGACAGGGTGAGCTGGCTGAGGTAGAGTGTGGCAATGTTCATTCCTCTCCTTAATGAAACTGTAACCTCGATAGATAATTTTTCAGATGGGGGGATTGTTGCAGCATTTTTCCTTCTGTGATGACCAGCCATTCTGTGACTTCTAATGTGCCTAATAAAAAAAAGTTTGAGATAGTGCAGGCGGGTGCCACCTGCATTGTGAAAACACAGAGAGGCTGCTCCGTGTTTTCACATGAATGAGTTCGCGGCTGCCCTGGGGGTAGCGCATACACCATAATGGGGCGCATTATCACTGTTTGTGCCCGGCGCACCTTTTGAAAGGTGCGCCAGGCGCAAACAGTGATGATGTGTAATACGGCCCCAGAAATTCTGTTCCCAAAGGTAATTTAAGTGTTTGTCCATTCTTGTTTGATTTTTTGTGAAGTCTGTCCAACATAGTTTTTCAGAAGGACATTTGATGGCATTCATAAATCACTTTGATTTTGGTCCTGTTTTGACATTCAATTTAAGTTAAATTCTTTCCTCAAGTTTCTCAACTTTAGCATTATAAGTGTAGCTGTTGCTGTTTGTGTTGGTTTTATTTCTTTCACTTCTGATGAGAATATTCCAGAATGTGCAGCACCAAACTGTGTTGTTGATTATTTTGATTGTTTTGACTGTCAAACTCTATAGCATTCTCATTCTCACTCTGTGCTGGAATACACAGTGTTTCTGATGTCCGCTGTCAAACTAGCAGTATTTTGCATTTTGTCTGTTGGCACTGAGCTTGCTGACTTTGATAACTAGGTAAGAATGGGCAGATACTGCTTGGTTGAGTTTTCTCGTTATAATTCTGTCTACTAGTGAGGCGGATGCATTGTCTGAACAGCCAATTTACTTTAATGTCTAGGATTTTTTAGATTTCCGTTGATCTAGGTGACATTTTCTGGGCCATCCTAGGTCCTGGAAGGATTTACCATTGATGTTTCAGCAAAAATTGCTATCAATGATTTGTTCAGTTAAATTAGATTTATTTTTCTCCTTCTGATGGATACTTCTATTTGCAGATTTCTCACATCTTGACTATACCAGGCATCAGATGGGATCCGGAAACCTCTGACTATCCCAGGCATTAGATGGGATCCAGAAACCTCCGATATAGCTCTCCCAGTAGGGGATGATGTCCCTATCACAATGTCAGAAGTTGAGCCTCTGAGATGTCACTGGAGCTCAATAGCAGCGCCGACCTCGGCGCCTTGAGATCTGATCTGTTTTTTGATGCGGACATGGAGCGTCTTTCCTCAGTTGAGGTCATTTTTTGCTCTCCAAATTCTTATCATCTGCAGTGCGTTAGCAACATGCTCCCACTAAAGAAGTCAGATGTTAAACATTGCCATAGGTAAGATCGTCAGATGTCCATCACTGACCTTCATGATGACTGTCCATGGTATCTGTGCTCCAGGCATCAGTCTCATCATGTGATTTATGTCTTTTCATGAATCTGAAGTTGAATAAGGAGACAGAGGCCAAACTTTTTATGGCTAGGGCCAGAGATGACCGTCCTAGATAGCGCTGTTCAATATCCAGATCCATATCTGCTTCCCACCCCTCTCCATCATCAAACTCTTCCTGGGAGAAGAAGAAGAAGCCCAAGAAGAAGCACAAGAAATCATTCTGACTCTCCCCAGGGGTGGTCGAGATCGAGAGGTAGGTCCTCGCTTCAAACTTACCCACCAGCTTCTTCTTCTCCTGAGCTAGAGTTATTGGAAATGACGACTTCTTAGGGGGCCCTACTGGCATCACTCCGGTGCCATTGCCTCCTTTAGCAGTACTGATGCTGGTTTACCCCGAGTCTGAGAGCCAATCTGACTTTGTTCCTCCAGGAGATGATAGTGGTGTTCAAACTGACAGCGTATCCATATGAAGTGCCACTAGGCACAAAGGGACTATACAGGATCCACTTGCCAGCGGGTTCACTCTTGGCACTGAAAGCCCCTCTGGCACCCTTGGATCCACTACTGGCTCGATTTGATGTCTTTCAGACACTAGAATCCTTATCAGTTCCTCTGGTTCAGACACCGATACCAGTACTGGCACTAGCACCACAACCTCTACTTTCTCAGGGAGTTCAGATGGCCCCAGTTAAGTATCAGTGGTCCAGGAAGGAGGTGCAGCATTTTCTGTAAGAGAACATGGTAGCGAGGGTTATGCTTGGTTCCCTGCATGCTTCTGTGACAGGGGAGTTGTTAACTCTCCAGAATGCAATGGGTCAAATTACATTGCCTGATTTTGTTAAAGGCCTGCTCCTCAACCCTACCCTAGTAGATGTGGCATTGTTTCATGCAGTCCTCAAACAAAACGGTGGAAATACTACTGCTTTCCTATGTTGAGTTTAGGCCAAACATCCTAAGTGAAGCCCTTCAATCCACTACTACTGCGAAGGAGTTGTTACTGATAGAGGCCCTCCTAGGATCTGTGAAGGAGACGGGCGAAACCAGCTATGGCTCCTACAATGAGTCATACAGTGGCGAGATGCTATAGACTAGCATCTGGGGAACCAGCCTTTCTTTCTGTACACAGTCTACCAAAGAGCCTTAAAGTCCAGGCTTCCTCCACCACTAAATTCAAACGAGGATGCTTCCCTGTCCATACAATGGACAGAGAGTCTAAAATAATTAGAAGGGGTAGGCAAGAAAGTTATTTTCTATCAATAGCATGGCATTGCACCCCCTCAACACCTCATGTGTCCTGGAATGCTATACCTATGCTTTGTGGGATATGGCTTTAATGGTCATTCCCAACCTTTCTGACAACCTTTGAGATCATTTTGCAGAGGTACTCGGCGATCGTCAAAATGCATCAAAAGATATTTTCAAGAAGGGTCTGCATATAGCAGACTCCACGGCCCGAGCAATCAGGACATCAGTAACACTATGCCACCATGTCGGCCTATGCTCTACAGGGTTTTCTGTTGATGTCCACAATACACTCATGGATATGCCATTTGATGGTGAACATCTTTTGAAGGGTGGAAGAGGAACAACTAGATCACTAGGGTTGCAATCCTCCATAAAAGACTTTCATCCCTTTGAGATGTTCAAAGGGTCCTCAAAAGGATTTCAAAGCAGGTAACACCAACCTGCCCAATCAACCCACAGCAGCATAGCCCCTGTGGGTGGCAATGCAACATATTTTTGGATCAATGGGTCATGCAAATTGTAGAAAAGGAGTGTACCCTTCCGTTCCAGCAGCAACCTTCCCTCATTTTTCCCCCATTAGTCCCTTCAGTCAGAGGACACCTTCGAATTCTGCAGCAGGATGTGGCAATCCTGCCTGCAGAGAGGAGTAGTGGACATAGTACCAGAGCAGGAAACTGAGCATTGATAAGTTTGTGGGGTTCTCCTCAGGACCTAAGCCTGGAAAGAGCTGAGTTCGAGATCGACCGATCTCTAGTTCTATAAGAACTTCTTTTTCCACGATGTGTCTCAATCAGTGTTATAAAACTTCATGGATGTCCATGATGAAAATGCCTGTGCTTCGTTTTTGCCGAGGGGTTTGATGATGCAGTGAATGCAGGATTCTTTCCGACTTCTTTTGGCATCTTCCCCGATGGCGTGTGTAGCAAGTCTCATCTAGAGCACTCACAGAGCATCTTGTTAAAGGGGTAGTACTGAATACAACATCGCTCTGATCCATACCTCCTCCACAGAAGATCCAGGTCATTTGGGATATGATTCTGATGTTTCTGGCGCGGCTCTGGTTCCATTCCTGATGGTTCTGCATCTGCTCGGTTTGTTGGATTCATGCATCCTTTTGTCGTACGGTTCATACATGTCTTAGTAAGACTGTGCATTTGGGACAACATAAACGTCAAAACTTTGCTAGACTGACTCCACGCACACCATCAGGATATGTTGGCTTTACTCCTGGCTAGCCCACAGTGCGCCATCTGGATCTCTAAACTTTACAAGGTACAGGAGGGTATGTGCAAACTGAGAACATGACAAATCTGACTCCCCAAGGAAATCGTGGAAACAGATCATTCCTTCTCGTTAGTAACTCATGCATAATGCATGAGACATAAGAAATACTAAAATTGGCATTTCAATCATTTATTGAAACTCTAAGAATTAATGTGTAAAATACGTGCGCTACAATGATCAATAGGAGGAAACTGAACAGAGTAATCAGCATTACTAGAATTGTAAAGAAGATGAACAATTCAACCATTGTGCTGTTACAATGATTATAAGCATACATGTATAATCATATCTGCACTCCTACCTAGCGCTCCCTAAACTAGTGTGTCTAGGGTGGGTGAATCTGCCAGAATACGTTAGGGTGATATAAATGTGTGTTTCACTGGTAAAGTCTATGTTACTTTTAAAGGAAAGAACATTTTAGGATGGGTACATCAAGTTATGCTAGACATTGTACTTCTACCAGAAAAAGTAGAAAAAGTCATGTCATTTTCTGAACTTTCACTTGAAATATTACAGCAACACAAGAGATGTTGTAAAATTGAATCCACGATTGGTAATTAATTCCTGCATGGTACCAATAATGATGTTGGTTTTCTTTTGCAGATTCAACAGTTGGTTAAGAAATATGATGTATTGTTTGAAAATAAGTTGGGAGTGTTAAAAAGAACTTTGAATTGAATATCAAACTCAAGGAAGATGCCATACCTATTAAGCACAAATTGAGATGGGTTTCTTTAAGTGTTTGAGATTAGTTATCTAAGGCTTTAAAAGATTTGTAAGATCAAGTTATAATAGAAAACCAGTTGATAAATCACCTTGGCTTTCACCCTTTGTCATAGCAAAGAAGACCAAGAACATATTTGTATTGATCTTAGGTCTTTAAATAAAAACATTTGGGTTGATGCTCACCCCTGACCTAGAATTGAGGAACTGATGGTAAAGCTAAAAGGTGTGAAAATATTCACCAAGTTAGACTAAAAGTCCGCTTACCATCAAATTGGTTTTGCTGAGTCTCACCTCACCTCTTTTGTCACACCAGAAGGAGTTTTTCAATTCAGGAGAATGCCATTTGGTTTGACGTCTGCTGCTTCGGTCTTTCAAAGAATAATGGAAAAAATACTGGGTGGTACGGAAGGGGTACTTATTTTTCAAGATGATGTGTTAATAGCAAGTGAGAATCAAGACGAGCATTTTCTTAGACTGAGTGTAGTTTTTATAAAATTTAAAGTCAGTGGTCTACGCTTAAGACAGGACAAATGTAGTTTTGCGCAAAATCAATTAGAGTATTTAGGACACATAGTGTGTTGTAGGGATTCTGCACATACACAGAGCTATGCACAGGATAATAGGACCTCGGAATATAGTGGTGAGCAAACCATACACCTTAGCACCTAACACCCCAATCCGACTAGCTTTAGCGTCTCATTAGCAACAATGCTACCAATGATTAGACAACCCAGAAAACGGTATCTCTCTCTCTCTCTCAGGACTCGCAGGAGCAAGAACACCCTTTCATAACTCACCCATACCTGTCCACAACGTGCGTAAGAAGAGACACTGTATAGTTTAAAATGTTTATTTCAACTACTGTGCTCTAAGATACAGTACACGTGCCAGTACTATCAGCATAATGCATTAGGATAATATAAGCAGCATAGTTACAACTCCATAGAATACAAACGGGGAAAGCATTTCATAAAGCAGCGGATATATGGCTAAATGACAATACCACCCTCCCCGTGCTAGTTGCTAGTTTATTATAAAAAACAGAAGACCTCTGGGCTTTGTCGAGCGAACCCCCATACCTCAATATCTAGATGCAAGGTTTACATCATCAGACAAGCACAGCTCTTCTCTCTGGAAAGGTTTTTCTCCAAGTGTCTCTAACAGTGAAATCACAATATTAAAAGCACACAAATTTCTCCAGGGCAGCTGTACATAGTGTTATGTCTAAGTGCGAGGGGCTGGCCAGATCAGCAGGAACAAGGGATGTTGTTTTTCGACCTTGTACATGGTGTGCAGACGTAGCCCAAAAGGAAACAGGAGAAAAGGTGAAAGACAGAAATGCAGACAGTGCTAAAATAGCCGGGCAGAGGCTGGAAAAACAACGGCACAAAGTAACATGCGCAAAAAGGCCTCATGGCAGCCAGGCCTAAGTCAACGTAGCAAGGCAGACCAGGAGGCCACAAACCACACGACACCCTCCCCTGGGCAGTCCATCGGCCAAGTCATAGGATGAGGACAGAGTTCAAATAGACGGAGCAGAACAGAAACGTCCGTAGTGGAGCAGTTCCCATGAAGGACAACGAACAGGAGAAAAAAAAAACAATCCAGCGAGGCAGGTCGAAGAAAGCAAAGGCCCTGTCAATCCAACAGAGTGTAAGTGCAGAAATACGCCACACCTTCCAAGAGGACATTGTTGGAATCGTCGGAAAAAAGCGACGCCATCCAGTCCAGTAAATCAAAGCTGCAGTCATGTTCCTTGCAAGAGGGAGCAGCGAACAGCATTTCGGGACAACTTGCGTGGTACTCAATATAACTTTGTTGTAGGAGATTCTGAGCAGCCGCCCAGATATCCCATTGTGCCAAAATCCCCAGTGCAGCCACACGCGCCATGTAGCCTGCACCGGAACAGTCCAGTTCATGGGCCTCTAAGGGACCCACCAGCAGGACAAAATCCGGTCGAGACAGAGACGTATTGGAGAGGCAATAATCCAAGGACCACGAGAAAGGACATCTGATGCAAGACATCACAGGTTGCACGCAAGTGAAATACGCAAAGCGAAAAGAAAGTCTATAGGACACACTGAGCGTCGCCAATGGCAGGATGCCGAAACCAGCGAGAATGCGCTCACGGAGCATCTGGAGACGACCTGGGTCGAGAAGGGCCCAAGGAGGTGCAGCCATTGCGTAGCAAACAGACCAAAAGCAGTATACCAGCCGCTAAGGCGAGGATCAGTGGAAAGCCACCAAAGACGCTGGAAAAAATGGAATGAATAAAAGCCGGTATTACACCAAAAATAGTCTGAAAAGAGGTCACAAGGCCAGAGCCCACAACTTTAAAAAAGTGCACCAGACCTTCAGTGCGTGATGCATTAAAAACACAGTGAATCAGTTCACCGAAATGTTGTGGGAGGTTAGTGTTCAAAAGGGCCTGTATTTCACTGTGGGTACTCGCCACCTGGAGAATGAATGTCTCCCGGGCGGACGTGAGCATAACCTCCTGGTTCAATAATAGTGCCTTTATTCTGCTCAATTTATTGAAATCCGCCCTCAGAGTAGGAATGGAAGGCCAAACGGAACTATCTATGATGTCGTGCGGGGGAGAATAAGCACATTTTTGTAGCAGAAAACCCTGTGTGAAACTGTAACAATATAGGGTATGCCGGCCAGCATGCCACAGCAGTCTTGGTTATTCAAAAGTAGATAGCTACCATTTGCAAGCACAGTGAAAGTAGGAGAAATAGCAGGAGCAGGAATGCCCTTCAACACACAAGCAAGATTCGGAGCCGAAATGTTACAAGCCCCGTGCAATTGAATGTGTTTGCAAACAAGGGAACGACCCACAGTTGAATCGCATGACTCCCCCGTGAGAAAAACCTCCCTTCCGTCTCTAAGGCATATAAACATGAAAGGCAGGGACCAAAGTTCATGCAGGAAGGCACTGCCCAAAGGCTGGAAACGGCCTACAGGATAATGCTTCATGCACGAACTAAATTCAAACAATGAAAAAGGCAAAGCGATAACACCGTGTACTAGCCACACAGCAGAATCCAATTCTGCAACAGAGAATGGTAAGGGCTCTATTTTTCGATATGTAACAGAGTGTATGCTGCATCTTTCATGGACATGAACCGCTGTTTCTCAGTTAAATTAAAAGGGAAAAATAAGGCAGAGGTGTTCAAAAATTGCCAAGGAACTTTCCCCATTTTAAGTGTTTGCAAAGTCCATGCAAACTGCATTACTGAACGCAATTGATTTTGAACATGATATAACACAGAAACATCATCTTATACAATATCAACAACAGAGGAAATAATATTCTCTAATGTGTAAATGCGGGAAGACAGGGTATTAATACTATTGTCAACAACAGCAAGCACTTTTTCTAAATTTGCTTGTTCGATTTCCCGAAGACAGGAAGCAGCTTCAATTTGCGAAAGCTTCCAGAGTTCATTGTAAGTCTCATAAATGAATCTCTTCGGTCGAGGACCACGAGGCCCCAGAACAAAGTCGGACAGATCAATGTTGCCTGATAGGAGGGATAAATGCTGTTTAACAGAATCTAAGGAAGAGTGCTACAACCACTGTTTACACAATTTACCAACAGAATATGTTGTAACAGTACGAGAGTCAGAAAACCTGGGGTCCGGCATTTCCTGTTTGTAGCCAGGATCCGTGTCATGAAAACGCAGTTGGCAGGCATTAGATGCTATGGGCCAAGCCAACCAGGGTGACTGTACAAACGTAGAGACATTAAACAAATTGTTCTGAAACAAAACTTGCAAGTCTGTAAGGGACATATTAAAGTACAAGCTTTCGTTGGGAGTGGAAGACAAGACAGGAAAGGATGGGGCATTCAATTGTTTTGACGTAGCCAAACCCCAACATGTCGTTTGATAGATGGTCTGATTTAAAAATAGAATTTGGGCCGGGATGAGGCAAGCACGGTGCAAGGCTTCTGTGCCCTGCACCTGCCATGCTTTGGAGCCCAAGATAGATTTCAAATCAATGGTGTCACGCCAATGTTCATACCCACCCACAGCTAAGGCGCTTAAAAGGAGCCTGAATATAGCAATTTGGTATGGGTCAACATGATTTTCTGAGTAGATGAAGTGTTTAATTTAAAGAAATAGGACCCAGGGTTCGATCTATCAAAATCTGTAAAATAAGTAAACTTATTTCTAAGAGTCTGGGAGCTACCTGGCAAAGGGGTCGGACAATGTTCCCATTGGGTGTAATTAAAAAGACCCCGAAGGGTACTGGGTTTATGGAGAAAGTGGTTGCCCCAATGCTGGTAACAATATAAATCGGCATAACTTGCAGAATTCATGTACAGATCTTCAGCATTAAAAGCAGCATAATATTTCAAATCAGTAAATAATGCTTCAACTGCATGCAGATCCCAATCGTCAGAATGAATATTACTTTTTACGACATCACCCATTGAAACACGAAGGACATTTGGTACATTAATAATTTCGGTCGGTCCATGAATTTGGAAGTTTACCGCATCCCATACGATGCCATCAGCGACTGGAAAAGCTGAAATGTTCACAAATGTGTGGTCTCGCTTCATGATGTGAGAGGAAGAATGTGGAGCCAAAGTTCCAGTGACTGAGTTCACTGCAGAGCGTTCTGGCAAATAGTGTCCATTGATGAGCAGAAAAAACACGGTGACAAAACCAATGGACATGAACAAAAAAATCAGGAAAAGTACCAACCAGATGTATGTCCATGGGGGGATCAAAAAATTGTCTCTGAACCAGGACACAAGAATACTGAATTTGGATGCGACAAGTGATGAAGTGGAATCCGAGTCAAAGGAATAACTTGTTGGGCTCAGTGGCGTTGTTGGTAGATGAGCCACGGACTCGGTTGCGGGGTAGGTATACTCTGTCTCCTCGTTGCAGGGGGAATCCGGGTAGTCGTGCAGGGGATCAGGCAAATCTACCATCTCAAGAGCAACATCAGTGACCGTTCGGGCAGGAGGGCCACGAACATTTGTCCGGTAAATGACAGGACAAGAGACCGCTGGTGTAACACTATTCAGGATCGGACAGATGTTGTAGCTTGACATTTTCCACTGAGATGTATCTGTTCTCTTTGCGACCAGGAAGCGGTGGTAAGATGACTGTACGAGTTCCCTTCAAGCCAAGGACTGGAACCGGTGCACGATAAGAGGGGCCAAATTCTTTTTTGTTCTCCACCTTCTCTCGGACCAGATCTCCAATCTTCGGAAGCCAGCCGGCAACCGGAATCTGCAGCGCAGCGTCTGTGGCTGAAGGTAAATGTGCGATTGCAAGTTTGTCTCTGGCTTCTTGTAAGTCCTGTAACATAGTAGAATGGTTATCTACATCAAAGATGGCGGATTGCGCCGCCATGTCTAGACCATCAAGGTCGGGCACAAACATTCTTATGCCAAAAAGCATTTCGTATGGGGTCCGCCCACCCAGAGGTCTTCTAGGGAGATTATTAAGTGCACGTTGTACGGTATACAAGTGGGCCAGCCAGTTCCTGCCAGTACCTAAGACTCTAGCTGTCAAGGATTGCTTTAAGTCACGGTTCATTCGTTCAACAATCGAATTGCCCTCAGGCCGATATGGTGACGAAAATTTCACCCGCACCCCCAGTGAACCCATTGCGTCCTTGTAAGCCTTAGAGGCGAACGCTGGACCTTGGTCAGAATGGAAGGTGCCACAGGCGAAAATTCCCACAAAGACACGCAAATCCTTTATGACATTTCGAGCGTCAGCACTTCGTGGTGGCCAAACCCAGATGAAACGTGTGCACGAATCCACTGCAACTAAGATATATTTATATGCAGTGTCTGAAGAGAATGGACCGCAGTGATCCAGGTAAACACACCCAAAAGGTCTGTTAGAAATGCAGAGCGGGGTCTGTGGTGGCCTTGTAACCGTGGAAGGCTTAATCTGCTGACAAACGTCACAAGAAAGCACATAAGTACGGGTTTGTTTGTATAAACCACGCCACCAGTAACGCTGCTGCAAGATGGAAACCGTCGCAGACGCCCAGGCATGAGCCGAAGCCATGCCTTTGTGTGCTGCCGTTATCAAGGAAAGTCTGCGGTCCGCGTTGGGAATCAGCTGATCACCAACGTCTGGAATTCTTATGTAAGGAGCCTGTTCGGGACCTAATTGATAAGAGTATTTTGAAGGGAAACCCCTAGGGTAATTAGCACCTTCCTTTGTCGCAGCAATAGCTGCTAGAATATCAGTATCTATTTTAGACATGGATCTGGTAACTGCTGCGACTGAGCACGTGGCTACTACTGATTTGGCAGCTTCGTCTGCCAAACCGTTACCGACAGCGTGTGCGCCCACACGCTGGTGGCCAAGAGTGTGTACCACCTGTGTGAGAGGCAGACGTTGTTGTAGATCTGCCACTCGAACCCAAAGCATTTTATGCTTGATTGTGCTGCCTTTTGCATCTCTATAGTCATTTTGTGACCAAAAGAATAGATTGTCATTGTAAGACTGAACACAGTAGTAAGAATCGCATACAATAAGAGTGGTCACATCCGGATTAGCGAACTCAAGTGCTAGCACCAATGCGCGCAGCTCGGCCAATTGTGCAGTACTGTCTCCTAGTGCCTGAGTATGCACTACAGTTGATTTGAACTTACCGTTCACAAAGGTACCTGCAACAATAGCACATGCTGCTGAATAAGCATGCTTGGAACCCGTGGCCGGTTGTGCCGAACCATCGGTATAGATAATACATTCGTATTCCTCAAGCGGTAGCAAAGACAGAGGAGGAGGATGAACGAATTCATACTGCAAAAACTCCTGTGTCTGAAGAGAAGAATCAAAGATAAAAGTGACATCCGGAGACGTCAAAGATGTTGCCCATTGTATCCAACGGGGGTGCAAAGCTTTAGAGTTCGGAACACTTGCTTTCGTCACTGCCTCTAGGGCAGGATAGGGTGTTACCACCAAAATGCGTTTTCCCTGTGCCAGTGCGCGTTCCTTCAGAATCGCCATCTGCACTGCAGTCAAAACTTTCTCCACAGAGGAAAAGCGCATTTCTGCAGAAGTGTAAAGATGTGACTTGTATGCAATCGGTACTGTGTCACCTTCGTTAAAGGTCAAGTACGTGAAACCCACTGCCCCTGGAATGATTCTAATCACCAGGTTTGTGTGGTTGTCACGAGTCAACAAGAATTTAGATTCAAGTAGGTCTGTCTGCAAAGACTGCAGAATGGAAGAATGCTCCGGAAGCCAGCATGACTTCGAAAAGCTAGGTTGTATCAAGGCATACAGTGGCTTGATACGCTGGGCATATTCGGGAATGTAAGTACGCCCGAAGTTCAGAAAACCCAGTAAAGACTGAAGTTTCTTCAGAGTGGTCGGAGGGCACAAAAGTGCACATTTCTCCAGGAAATGGGGGCTAAGCCCTTACCTTCATTGTTGAGCTCATAGCCCAGAAACAACACGGTAAATTCAGCAATGTGTGATTTGGCAAAGTTAAACTTATAACCTAAAACCGCAAATTCGAGAATAATGCGGTCCACTCGGGAAAGATGCGGGTATAACTCGTCGTCTGTCAGATAGATATCATCGACGTACGAACATGCATCTGGGTCTATGCCGTCTAACAAAGAGACAACACGGGCAGCGAATACGCCTGGACTGTTTTGTAGCCCATAGGTAAACGCCGAAATTTGAATAATTTACCACCGGAGGTAAAAGCGCTCCATTGGCTACTCTCCGGGGCCAAGTTGTGCGTGTAGAATCCATTGGATAGGTCAAGTGTAGTTTTATATTTTTTACGAACAAGACTGTCTACTAGCGCAGAACTATGTGTGTTTTGCACCGCAAAGGTCCGACAATGTGAGTTCAAATGTCGGTAATCCAAAACTAAGCGGTACGATCCATCGGGTTTAGAAACCGCGAAAAGGGGATTATTCATTGGTGATACGCATGTTTCAATTACTCCCTGATATTCCAACTGAGTCAGAATTTCGGAAACGGGGCCTTTTGCTTCCCGTTTGATGGGATATTGGGGTTGTGGCTGTGGCAGCGACCGCAAAGGAATTTCATGGGGTGGTGAATCTTCATCCCAGCCCACGTGGTTGCGGTATAACGCTGGAGCCAGGGACACAGCCCATTCAGCTGCAAGAGCCTCCGCTTTGTCCTTGGGGACATGGCGAGAAAAGCTCGGAAGGATTACCTCCTCCCCTTTACGCGCAGCAAGTACGAATGGGGGCGGCCAATCCGCCTCCGCTAACAAAATGTCGTACGAAGAGGTCAGATTTTCCCAAAAAATCCCTTTAATAACACGCTGTATGTCACCTTCAATTTGAATGACAATATTATATAGTCTGTCAAGGGGTGCCACTCTGGTATCTGCTGTCTCGACAGTAATGAATGTTTCAGTTGCTGTCGCCTCCACATGAGGACGTAGCGCCTCCCGCACTATGGTAACTTCCGCGGCGCTGTCTAGGAGTGTCACTGCCCACGTCCAATTCAGGAGTCTCGTTCTCACCGTCTGTGGCATATCTCGCTGTTACAGCGGCAACTTTCTTCTTCTGAAACTGTGGGCGAGAACGTTGAAATTCTTCTGTTTTCCCTCTGACCTGTTGTCGAGGTTGGTCTCGTCCCTGTGGAGCCTCTCGACCCCTTCCTCTATCCTGGCGATCTCCTCCACCAGCCTGCGAAGTTGTTGGTGCCTGTGAAGAACGAGGAGAACACGAATCAGGGACTTGAAATCTCTCTGGAGATTTAATTCTCGCCCTATCACGCAAATCATATGTGCGTTCAGAAGAGACGGAAACCGGGGATGCGCCTCGCGACCCCGGCGCCTTCTGTTGCTTACCCTGTTTCTTCAACCTCCAGCTCTTTTTAGTAAAAACTGGTTTCTCATCTTTCTCAGACTGAGTTTTTGGTTGTTGTTGCGATTGTGTTTGCGATTTAGAAAAAGGCTTAACTCCCAGGCTATTGCGGCCAATTGTTTTGTAAGCCTGTGCAATAATTTTCGGTAATTCGCGCGGCTTGTCCAGATCTGGGACCAAAGCCAAAGCATTAGCTACTTGAAAGTTAACTGCATCGCCCTTGACATTCACATGGATCAAATCAGCTTCTACGTCGAACACTCCCACCAGTCTCATCCCTAATTCCACAGCAGCTTCAGGGCCATGTTCATCCTGCACTCGTTTAATCACAGAGGGGAGAACCGTCATGGAAGGAGTGCCGAAACACTTCGCATATACTGCGGCGAATACCCTACCCCAGTTGTTGCATTCTGCCAACTCGGGGACTCAGTCTTTTGGCAAACTAATCGTCAAAATCCTGTGTTTTTCCACTGGAGATGTATTTGGAAAAACTGCCTCCAGCTGGTCAAATTTTTCTGCAAGCCAATAAGGAAAATCATCCTTATTTTGTGGGCGCTTGCCCATCACTGAATTAACCATGACAGGACTTATGGTTATACCGCCTGCTCCAGCTGGAAGGGCTGCAACTCCAGGCGGGACTCCCTGGATGTTGCCTGTAACATACTGTACTAAACCTCTATGCACTCGTATTAAAGACAAATGTAAATTACGCAGTTCACTGCCTGCCACCGTCCTATAACGCGGATGTGGGGTATACCCGGCCAAGACAGGCCAAGTGGCCCCTTCAATTGATAATGGGCCTAAACGAACCGCGGTAACCGGTTGGGGGAGGGCGCCATCAAACCAAACACGGTGTTGCCAAGCCGTGAGCGGTACTTCAAGATTCCTATACGGTCTATAGTGATTAGGAACAGCGGTGGCCGTATATTCATGGAACAAATTATCAGCCCCATCCACCGCAGGAAAGGTGATCCATGAGTAAAACACCTCAAAGTGGTAAGCTGGATCTGCTTGTACCACAAAGATCAAATCGACACCCGCGTCAGGCACTCCATACACTGTCAAGTGAGCTCGGAGCGCTGTGCGGCTATGTGCCGCAATTTGCGTAGCCATTTTAGGCTAGAAGTTTCTGACAACCTAATATGTTGCAGCACAATAGAGGGTATTCTTTAAGAAACCTTTTAACAACTTCAAGCTTGAAAGAACCTATAAAAATGTCAATATAGGAGGTATCACCGTCACACACGCTTCCGGAAGCGTCTGTGAAGGGAGTTGTGGACAAGCACAAATACTACTCAAGCGTCTCGCAGATAAGCAGCCCACTCGTTGGTTGCGCCATGTTGTAGGGATTCTGCACATACACAGAGCTATGCACAGGATAATAGGACCTCGGAATATAGTGGTGAGCCAACCATACACCTTAGCACCTAACACCCCAATCCGACTAGCTTTAGCGTCTCATTAGCAACAATGCTACCAATGATTAGACAACCCAGAACACGGTATCGCTCTCTCTCTCTCTCAGGACTCGCAGGAGCAAGAACACCCTTTCATAACTCACTCATACCTGTCCAAAACGTGCGTAAGAAGAGACACTGTATAGTTTAAAATGTTTATTTCAACTACCGTGCTCTAAGATACAGTACACGTGCCAGTACTATCAGCATAATGCATTAGGATAATATAAGCAGCATAGTTACAACTCCATAGAATACAAACGGGGAAAGCATTTCATAAAGCAGCGGATATATGGCTAAATGACAATACCACCCTCCCCGTGCTAGTTGCTAGTTTATTATAAAAACAGAAGACCTCTGGGCTTTGTCGAGCGAACCCCCATACCTCAATATCTAGATGCAAGGTTTACATCATCAGACAAGCACAGCTCTTCTCTCTGGAAAGGTTTTTCTCCAAGTGTCTCTAACAGTGAAATCACAATATTAAAAGCACACAAATTTCTCCAGGGCAGCTGTACATAGTGTTATGTCTAAGTGCGAGGGGCTGGCCAGATCAGCAGGAACAAGGGACGTTGTTTTTCGACCTTGTACATGGTGTGCAGACGTAGCCCAAAAGGGAACAGGAGAAAAGGTGAAAGACAGAGATGCAGACAGTGCTAAAATAGCCGGGCAGAAGCAGAGGCTGGAAAAACAACGGCACAAAGTAACGCAAAAAGGCCTCATGGCAGCCAGGCCTAAGTCAACGTAGCAAGGCAGACCAGGAGGCCACAAACCACACGACAAGTGCAAATGGCATCAGTCCTAAACCGAATATAATTAAAGCCATTGAAGAAGCTCGGAACCAAGTAACAGAGAACAGGTGATGTTCCTTGTTGGGTTGTGTGAATTTTATGCCAAGTTCATTCCAAATTTTGCATCGTTTGCCAAATCGATTATGAGACTCCTCAAGAAAAGAGTAGATTTTGTTGTGTGGACATCAACAGAAGGAGTCTCTCGCTCGCATAAAAAATGATTCATTACAAGCTCCTCTTTTACAATCATATGATCCAGGTCTCCCTGTTTGTATAACTATAGATGCCAGGGACAGGGGTTTGGGAGCTGCAGTTACCCAGAGGTTCAAGAATATTGATCGCACAGTAGCGTTTGCTTCCAGGGTAATGAAAGATGCTGAAAATCATATTCTGTAATAGAGAAAGAAATGCTAGCTTGCACTTGGGCTATACAAAAATTCAGAGCGGATTTTCTTTCTTGTTGTCCTATTTTGGATAAAGATTTAAATGGTGAAAATTATTTAGAAGAATGTATAATAGCTTCAGTGGATTTTGAGAATCAGTCATGTATTTCCAACTCTGAGTGGATAGGTGGATTGTTATCAGACCCTATAATGTGTAAAGTTTCAGGATTTCTCATTGAGGGTTTACCAAAAGAAAGAATTCTTACAGGAGAGTTGAAAGGTTTTGCAAAGATTTCTCCAGAATTTTCCCTCAGTGATGGTATTGTTTACAGAAGAGAAAAGCTAGTTCCTTCTTTAAAAAGCAAGCTATTGGAGTTAGCTCACTCAGGGCATCTGGGAATGACTTTGAATACAACAAATGTTACATGAAACCTATTGGTTGTCTAAGATGGACCATGATATTGAGCAGAAAGTATATTATTGTGAAACATGTTGCTGAGCAGATAAGCACTAATCTATTAGAACACCTTCCATGGTAGTGGTAGATCTGCCTAAGAACATTTGGGACAAGGTTGCATTGGAGTTTTTAGGCCCTTCCTCATATATTAATGATCAGTATGCTTTGGTTCTCATTGATTACAGGTCCAAGTGGATTGAAGTAGAGTTTGTAAGGGCACCTAACACACTGCCTATAATCAGTTTTCTTAAGAACTTTTTTTTCGCGTGAAGGCATTCCGAAAGTTTTTAGTTGCGTATAATGGAGTGCAATTTACGTCTGATGCTATGAATAAGTTTCTTAAGGAAACATGCATTGAGCACAGATACACTAATCTTTATCTTCCCCAAGGTAATGGTCTTGTGGAATGTGCCAATAGACTCATTAATAACACCCCTTGGTGGCTGTCCAAGACATGTCAAATTCCTATCATGCAACACCTCATTCTACAAGTGCTATTTCTCCTTTTCATGCATTAAAGGGACATACTCCGTTCACCTTGGTAGAACAGCATTGTGCTAAGAAAAACATTATTCTTACAATTGTCAAACCTGTAGAGCAAAAGCCAATGATGTGGTAAAACAAGAACAACTACAAATGTGCTCAAAAAACAACTGTTTCAATAGGGTTCATTTTATTGACTATCAAATTGGTGATACTGCAGGGATTAAATTACCCATATTAATCAGGAAAGGTCATGTGAAGCATTCAGCAATCCCAGAAAAATCATTGCTGTGTTCAATTTGTGTAGAACGGGAAAATGGGTGGAACAAATACTCTGTTAGTTCCCGTTGCTCCTGTAAACAAGGAGGTTTTGAGTAATGATGTATCAAGGAAAGGTAATCTTAAAAGTGTGGCAAATAACATTTCAGAAACCAAGTCATCAAAACCTAAATGTTTCTCTAACCAGAAGGAGTTAAGAACGAGTGAATGGGGACAAACTTTGTTAAACTTGCTCCTTAATGAATTTTCGGCATTGTTAAAATTGTTGGTTTTCCTTAGTTTCCTTTCTATAATATGTTATTGTCTAACTTTATGATTGTATCTCATAGTTGTAACCCGTCATGACTTTTAAAGTTATCGCAAGGTTCTTTATGCTTTGGCGATGTTTTGTTTTATGAAAAGGGGAGCTGTGTTGTGGCGCATCGCAGCTCTGCAAATCTTATCCACATTGAGCTGCTCATGCAATCATGCTGGTGGCTCACGCGCTGTCATTAGGCTCGCTCTATCGGTCAGGTCTCATCTGTTGCGATGGTTGAGAACGCAGCCAATTTGAGAGATGCTGGCTGACATCGGGAGCGGTCGCCTGCATACATCTCTCCCCGAGGCTGATTTTACCAATAAACCTGCTGAAGTTTAAATCGTTACCTAGTTGGACATGTCTTCTGTTGTGGCATCCTTCTGACCCCCTCTGCCAATGGTCACATTGATAATGGACGCGCCCACTCTCAAGTAGCGCGCATTTCTAGAAACTGGAGATCAGAGGGGACTGGTCTCCAGAGGAGGCGGTTCATCACATCAGCTTGCTCAAGCTGTAGATAATTCAGCTAGAGCTCGAGGGCTTTGTTCCTTCTTTTTGTGGCAAGTCCATCTGGATCTTGACAGACAATACAAGTGTGATGTGGTATGTTAACAAACAGAGAGGTGTAGGATCCCACCTTCTCTGTCGAAAAGCACCGAAGTTCTTAGCCTTGGTGCCCCAGAATGGGATGTAGCTAATCGCCAACCATCTGGCCATCTCCTTAACACCAGGGTCAACAGCCTGAGTTGACGTCACCTTGACAATCACGGCTGATGTATTTATCCAGAGGTGGTTCAGGACATATTTGCCTGGTAGGGCACGTCTCAGGTGAACCTCTTTGCTACTTGCGAAAATCTCCAGTGCCCAGTGTTCCATTCCCTTTAGTATCCTTTACAGGGAACCCTGGGAGAAGCATTTCATTTGAAGTGGATGTTTATGCTTCACTACACGTTTCCTCCCACACCCTTAATTCCTCAAGTTCTGAGGAAGATTTGCAAATACCTTCCTGAGTCCATCCCCAGATTGGCCAAGAAGGGTCCATGGGCCCCCTGCTCCATCTTCCTCTCAGGGTGGGCCCCTGTCCCTGTTGGCGGGACAGGCACTGCACCCCAACCTCTGGAACTTACACCTTCATGCTTGGAGATCGAGCGGGACACTGATCCTTTTCCAGCTGCCATTTGAGATGATCAATTTTTTCTGCTTGTTGCTCCTCCACAAAGCTGGTTTATTCTTGGAAGTGGAACAGGTTTGTTTGGTGTACTAAACATATGGTGGACCCACTGAAGGCTTGTTTGTCAAAGATGATTCAGTTCTCACTCTCCCTGGCCCAATAGCGTTGTGCTATTGGTAAGATCAAGGGGTTTATGGTGGCTCTAATATCCTTCCTTTGCATCACAGATCAACATTCTCTCTTGAAGTCACCAGTTGTTATAAGATTTCAGAAAAGACTGATGAAAATGTTTTCCTCAACTCCTTTCATCATGCCCCAAAGGGACTTGTACCGTGTTCTCACTTTTTGATGTGCGCTCTGTTTAAGCCCCTCAATAGTTATCCTTTATGTTTGTTGATGCTAAAAATAGATTTTCAGGTTTCTGTTATGTGGGTGAGGCATGTCAGTTAACTGCAGGCCCTGAGCATTCGCCTGCTGTTCACTTGTTTCTTCCTGGACATGTTTGTCCTCAAAACTAATGTGGCTTGCCAGGCCAAGGTGGTGACCACCTCCCATCTGGGTGAATCTGTCACTATGCCCACCTTTAATCCCCCACCCAGGGGGAGCATTTGCACTGGCTGGACAACAGGTGTGCGTTCATCAGATCTGACAACCAGATATTCATAGGGTACACAGGCAGCAAAATAAATGGTCCAGATAAAGACTTTATCCTGCTACATATTGCTATGCATCAAGATCTGCTATACCATCGTGAAGAAGGAACCACCTGTGGGAATCTGAGCCACTTGCACCATGGTGAAATCTTGCACTGCCGCCTTGGCCATTGGTGCTCTTGTGATCTATATCAGCAGAGCAGCCACATGGGCTTCCCTTTACACCTTTGATGGGGCCGGGTTCCACGTTCTAGATTTACTCGGGAACCCCTGGTCGATGGATCGTTGGTTCCTGCTTAAAAGTGTAGAGGGGAGAAATACCTTGTTCAATCAGATCTTACAATTCCAATAAACCATGACTCCGAAGAATCACTGACTCCAGGTTCTAAGTTTAGTTAATTTATTACAAAGCCAAAAATATTTGGACATACAAACACCTCAAGATGAGGGTGTAGAAATACATCGGAACTAATACAAAGCCAAACCTACGAGCGAAATTCAGTCTGTGAAGCACACAAAGGATGACCAGTTCTAGTATTAGGACGCAGACGATCACTGCGTCAACATCAAGAGTATTCTTCATTTGAGGTTCGTAAGTAAAAAGCATTAGTCTGTCCCTACACTACCACTAACGTGACAGCACTACTTAGCATTTTCCCCAGGCAAGTTCAGGAAAAGGTGTCAGCATGTGAAGACTTCCAAAGAAGTGCACTCACATTGAACTGGTCAAGTAGCATAAAGCTATGGAGCTCGTTCTAAGATGCTCCGTCTTCTCCTCCAATCAGATCTCCTCTCCTAACTCAATTCCCAGGGGCACTGTCCCTAACCCCAACACCAAAATCTTAGGACACACCCATCCTCATATCACGCAATCGTCCCATCCAGCTAGACACCTCCTCGTAGGTAACTTTCCAGGCGGCTTCGAACCTCCCAGCCTCTGGCTCGATGACCTTGATTCCCAGGCCTTCTCCAGTGAGAAAGAACACCGTCTCACATTATCAGCACTACTTGTTCAAATGTATCCTCTCCTCCTTAAGCCTAACTCCTAAAACAAAAACGTTATTCTAACTAACAAAGACGAATTTCTCCACCTGCAACAGAAACGTGAGAAAGAAAAGATCCTGCATGAATATTACGACCAACAATTTTTAGAGAGCCAGGGAAAAATACACACGAGGCCTACAAAATCAGCTAACATAAAAATCAATATGAACTTCATTAAGCACACATATACATGAACATTATTACTGTGCACGTTTAAATCAGTGCTTTACACGTTAGCAAATTAATTTCTCATTAGTCATACTTAAAATCGAACTATAAACATGTAGAACGCAATTACAATGTTAATTTCTCCACGTTATACAAAATCTCTCTATCACTTCACTTTACACGTTATTACATTACCCATTCTAATAACCAAGGGCCATATGTAGGTAATCTGGAAATACCGATTCCTAATTACCGAATTTTACCGAATCGGTATTTATGAATCGGTATTCCCGATGTACGTAAAAATTTGGTAAATAATACCGAATCGGTAAAAATCGGTAAATATTTACCGAATCCACAATACCGATCAGTTTTACCGAATCGGTAAATACGGAATCGGTAAATACCGAATCGGTAAATACCGAATCGGTAATTCAAAAAAACAGCAATTGAGGAATCAGCCAATCCTGTGCAACCACCACCCCTCCCAACCAGGAAGTGGCCACACCCAGGCAGGTGCACACAATCAGAACCTTCTGGAGAGGCTGGGAGTGCAGAGGAGAGCAACAGAGCCACTGCCTGAACCTCGCCTGCAAATCTTGCACAATGGACACCCAGGACACAGAAAGAGAAGGAGGGGAAAGGAAGAGGAAACTGAAATTCAGTCAGAGGGAACTGCAGGTCCTTGTGGAGGAGGTGGTGAAGCAAAACGCAAAGCTGTTTGAAAAGCAGTCCCTGCAAGTTGCAGAATCAGTGAAAAGGAGAATCTGGCTTGAAATCCAGTCACAGGTGAATGCCATTGGAGTGACCCCGGGACATTGATGTGCTCAAGAAGCGGTGGTATGACATCAGGAGCATCACCAAGAAGAAGATGGCAGATCTCAAGAAACAAGCCAGGCTGACAGGAGGAGGAAGGAACAGGGCACCTGCCCTGACTGAACTTGAGCGGCTCGTGGAGTCCACGATAGAGCCAGAAAGTGTCTGTGGGATCGGGGATGCAGACAGCTCTGCCAGGGCTGCATCTAAACGAGGTAAGAAGCATGCACAGCATTGTGCCCCCCCTCCCCTATCCCAAATCCCCAATTGGGCTCTGTGAATCCCACTCCAGAATGGATTTTTGTGCAAACCAGCAATGCATTATGGGAGATGTAGTCAGTGAAACCCCTATCATGACAGGAATCGCACTGAACAACAAGGCATGTGACACACATCAGCGATAAGCAGGCAGAAGACAATGAGATAGTGTGGCAGAAATGTATATTTATTCTTGCTATGCAGGGCTGCAGGTACACTGAGCTAATGTACAATTTCTGTCCACAGGCGAGACATCGCGCAGGACTGCTCAGGACAAGGGAGAGAGGGCACCCGGAAGGACATCACTGAGAAGGCCAGTACGAGTGCAGGGCACACAACACCACCACAGTCAGCCTCACCACCACAGCTAGCCTCGCCACTACTGCTAGCCTCACCACCACAGCTAGCCTCGCCACTACTGCTAGCCTCACCAGCATCAACACCACCTGCAGTGCTGAGACCTAGGAGGCGTGCTGTTGCCAGACTGATGGAGTTTGAGTCCTCCTCAGAAGACTCGAGGGGGGAAACATCCACTGTGCCAGTGGATGGTAGCAATGCTGGTTTGCTGTCCACCACTGAGGGAGCACACACAGGTGCCAGACGCCGCCGCAGGGCTCGTGTGAGCAGTCCACCTCCACAGGGTGAGAGCCATGGTGTCTTCGGAGGGCTGGAGGCAAGCATGGTGAAGGTGCAGCGCCTACAAGGAAAGGCAATACAGTCAGTCCAGCGACAAATGAGGCGCCTCAATGACAACATGAGCAACATTGACAAGGGCATAGGCACAATGGCTGAGGGCATGAAGGAGATGGCTGCAGGCATGCGGGACATGTCCCAGTCTGTGATGCTGCTGTGCAGCAAAATGGATGAGGACAGAGTTACACGGCGCAGGGAGAGGCAGAAAATGGAGCACCATACAAGGGCAGTGAACCGCCTAGCAACTGCCACTTCTCTGCTCTGCAGGCGCTCCGTGGCCATGCAGGAGGGCCTGGCGCACTGCAGCACTGATGTCACTAGGGGGCTGGTAAAGGTGACCACTGCTCTTGAGGTGCTGCTGACAAGTCAGTCTGCCACTACTGGTGCTGTGGAAGTTGGGGACAGCGAGGACACGACCAGTCGGAGCAGCATTACCCCCTGTAACAGACACCCGGAGGAGCAGCAGACGGCATGGGGCTGCCACTGGTTCCACAGCCAGTGAGGACAGTCACTTAATGGCATCCAGTACTGTTGTGCGTGGCCGCAGACGCTGATGCAGCCCACACTAACAGGACAGAATTGGGTGAAGTAACCCATGACTTCCTACTATGGATGTCAGAAATTGGAATGCCAAGTTTGGCCGTTTGTGTTGTGGCGTAGTGCCCAGAAATTAAAACTACGTCATTACATACAACAACTGGCTGTGTCTCCTTACTTACTTAAAAATAGTTGCATGTGATCTCTGCCCGTCTCTGTCTCCCATCTGTTGCTGGTGGCACTCCTGCTGCGTTGGGCTCTGGCTGTGCTAATTCATCATCATTGTCCTCAAAATCAGTTAATTCCACTTCTGTACCTTTCTTTGTGGCAAGGTTGTGCAGCATTGCACAAGTTGCAATGATTTTGCAGCAGATGATGGGTGTGTACTGACGTGCGCCTCCGCTTTTGTGGAGGCAGCGGAACCTGCTTTTCAATAGTCCAAACGTGCGCTCCACAACGTTGCGTGTTGATTTGTGTGCCACATTGTATCGTCTCTCACTCAGGGTTGATGGGTTTAGGTAGGAGTGAGGATAAATGACCGCACGGCATATGCACTATCGCCTAGGTGAGGAAGAGAGTGCCATTAGTCACATACACCAATACACATTCATCTGCAGTAAGTATGAGTGAGTGTCACAGTGATTTACCTAGCAGGTAACCTTCTCCAAATTCTCCCGCAGCCAGGCGTGTGTAGATCCCACTGTTCTGGAAGATGTATGAGTCGTGGGTGCTCCCAGGAAATTTGGCCACGATGTCAGTGATGATGTTGGCAGCATCGCAGATTACCTGCACATTTATGGAGTGGGTGGACTTTCTGTTCCTGTAGATGTGCTCAGTGGCTGCTGGTGGGCAGATTGGAATGTGTGTGCCATCAATACAGCCTATGACATGCGGGAACTGTGCCATCTGGTAAAAGTCTGTCTTGGTTTTGAGCAGTTCCGCCTGTGTGTTTGGGAAGCTAATGTGGTGCATTCTCTGCATCATGGCATCCAGGAACTTTCTGAAGAAACGGGACAGGCAACTCTGAGACACCCCGCCTACCGCAGCTATCACCCCCTGGTAACTGCCAGATGCGAGTAGATGTAGGCTACAGAGCACCTGCACATGTGGTGGTATGGTGTGCACCCTTGGTGTTGGGTGCTCCAGGAGTGGGTGCAAGTCCCTTATCAAGTCCAGGATGGTGTGGGGGTGTAGCCTGTACCTTTCATGGATCTCAGCCTCAGTCTGTTGGAAGATTGTGATGCGCTGTCTGTAAATGCGCTCCTCCCTTCTCCAGATCCTCACTCCTGCTGCCTGTAGACGTAGCCGCCTTGCAATCACATAGAAAGCCGCCATAGTGATCACACTGTTGCATTTTGGGATTGCTTATATTCGCTGTAGATGATTACCACCTGCTTTCAGTCAGTGTTAATTACCGACTCTTAAATACCGAATTTCATGTAATTCGGTATTACCGAATTTACCTACATCTCTTTTTCGTTTTTACCGATTCTTATTTACCGATTCGGTAAATAAGGAATCGATGATTTCGAATGGGTAGTTTTGAATTCGGTAATGATGAATCGGTATTTACCGATTCATAATTACCGATTCCTTCTTTTTGGCCTCCTACATCTCAATCGCCTAAATACCGGTCGGTAACGGGAGATTTACCGAATTTCGGCCGTTACCGACCGGTATTTAGCTACCTACATATGGCCCCAAATGTTAACACGACAAAGGAATATATGCAGGTGCAAACAACTCGTAATTATAATGCACCCCTACAAATTGAAAAGCACAATTGCGCTCTATCAGTCCCCTCCTCTGATGGCAAGTGTCATCACAATCAATAACATTTCCCTGTAGAAAGAACCGACCTAAACAGAAGTCGTAGCCAGTCTTCCCTGTCAAAACATTTCTAGGTTCTCATATTGACTGTCCTGCAGTCTTTCCATTCCTTTCTCACGTTGCCTAAGAGAATTCTCAGCCAGTCTTACCTTATGCCACTTCTAGGCTCTTATCGCTCAAAGCAACAGAATCGCACAGATCACAACTATAATGATAGGCTTCAAGATGTAACCAAGAATTCCCTTCCCAAGATTTGCAAACCAACTTCCAATCTTTCCAAATCCTTTTCCAACCCTGTCCCAAACACCTTCTGTTGCCAGGTCATGTATCTCATGGTACATCTTGGTAATGTTACGTATAAACTTCCTCAGATCCTTGCTGTGGTCTGGCATATAAGTGCAACACTGTTGAACCCTAAACATTTTACAGACTCCACCCTCTTGCTAACAACACATCTAAAGCAAGACAGTTCTGCATCACCATTTCTCTTATCGACACCATCTCCCCATCCACAAGTAACAAAGACTGAGCTGTATTTGCTGACAACTTATCCACAATAGTTGACAACCTTCTAATCTTTATGTCCTTCAAAACCACTCCCAAACTCGGTATCATTTCTCCAAATGCAACTCCAACTATCTCTCCTGCACCTGTGCCTCGCTTCTCTCTATGGTGCGACTCCCCATCCAAGAGTCCCAACTCTTCAACCTGGTATATCTTGGGAAGCACAACAGACACATAACATGTGTCATACCAATTCAGTGGCAATCGTACATACTCATTTTTCCCCACACACAAAATACACATTTGGCACCACTTGTACCGCTTCTTGCAAAAACTTCTTTGCAGTGGCCTCATTTGTGAAAATGTGATCACACACACACACTGTCCAACAAAGATCTTATCATAATAGGTCTGTACTTGTCTAATGTAAAGTTTTCCTTGCTGTTCAAAATCTAAAGCTATCGGACCATAACTCCCCTTCGCCTTGTGTGCTAATTCCTCCTTGGTCCACTGAAATGTTCCCTCTCTACCATTAAGCTTAACTGTTAATTGCCTATGTCTATCTTCTACTTGATCTACAAATTTCTTCTCTATATCAGTCAATATACAGATCAAGTTGTGGCGGTGTGCGTAAGCTGTATCTAACGTAACAGTAGGTATGAAATACTTCCCCATCCTTTCTTCCTGCTTATAGTAGTCATACTTATTCAGGTGCTTGTAAGCTGGAACTTCTGAAAGCACCACATCGTAGTTAGAAAAGTAATATTCATAGTGACCCTTACCATAAAACATGCTAAGCAATAAGCTACATGTGATACTATACGTCAGAGGAAGGTGTTGATAACGAATCCCCTCCTCACCTGACGCAGGCAACTGCATACACACATAACACTCTCTCACATCCATCGTATTTACATACTCATACAACAACTTCACATAAGCATTCAATGTATAATCACCGTTAGACAGCTCTACATGCAACAAGCGACTAGTTTGATCTAGCATAGCTTTATCAGCTCCTAATGTACCCTCTTTTATGCTAGAAGTGGTAGGTGTGGATGTCCCTTGTATTCCCACCCCATCAGCTCCTGCTTCGTGTGAAACTTTTACAGACACGATAATAACTACTGCTATAACCACTATTACTCCTACTATAAGTGTACCTATTATACACTTTGCTCTACGGTTCGGATTTCCAGACTCCATCTTTAACTGAGTTTGGGTTAGCACAGCAAGAGAATCAACGCAAAGTCTCCTTCTCTGCCTCTTACTGCCGATCAGCAAAGTTCCTGCACAGTCCTTAGAGTTCTGGAACCCAATCTCTCACAGTTCATTGTACAATTATTTCCACAGTTCAAAAGACTTCCTTAGCCCTCTTTCTTCCTCTGTGGAAATCCCTAATTTTATTCTTCCACTCGGGGCTAGGTTATCTTTATTGAATCAAAAGCATTTTATGTACAGTTCACAGCTCAATCAACAATCTCTCACAAGATCAGAGCCAACTTCATCAATGACACGCTGTAGAATCTCAAGACGTATACTGCGGCAACTTCCTGGGCTGGTGGCTGATACCCAAAGGATGGAAACAATAGATCTTGCAAAATCAAACTTCGCAAGCCACTGAGTATCAGAGGATTTGGAACAGTCACTGTCAACACTCCATTGGCTTCTATTCCCGGGACCAACAGTTCAATCTCGATGATCAGTTCTGAAGCTCTGCTTGCTTCTCGTGCAGACCTCACTCTCCCGGTCCCCACTGTTCCTGGCATCTGTGAGCAGATAAGTCCACTCTGGGGCTGCGTACCTCTGGCATGGCACTCTTGCTCTCCTCGGTCTGCTTAAGCCCTCCTGTGCTTGCTCTGTGTCATTCAGTTCTGATTCAGACGTTTCAGATACGGGAGAAGGTCTCTCTCAGGAGCAAGTCTCGGGTTCTGTCTCTCCTGACTCACAGGCCATTACTCTCTTGCAACTTCTGCTCTCCTTCCCTGCACCCGACCACTTTCCACAGCAGTTTCTTCATCTGAATCTGACTCTGCACCACTTGCAACGTTACCGTCTCCCTCAGAGTCGATACCCGGGTCTTGTGTAGCGTGACCCCCCTCAGCTTGCTCTGGTGGGTAACCAAACTTGTCAGGAACCCCCACAGCTTGGCTTGTCCTCACTGGTGGTCTCGCAACCACAGCTGGATTTTCTTCAGGGAGAAGAGCTGTTTCTTCCGAGGGTCCTGAAACTCTGCGGGTGTGGGAGGCGTGAATCCAATTCGGCAAGCCTCCACACTTCACAGCTGTATTTGTCACCAGAATCACTTGGTACGGACCCCTCCAGTGAGCATGAAGACAGTTCTTCCTCACTTGCTTCCGGACAAGTATGCAGTCGCCTGGACACAAGTCATGACAGACGTCCTTTGAGGTCGGTGCAGTCGCAGCTTCAGCCTGGTGAGACACACAACGGACCACGTCAGCCACTCCTTTACAATAATCATGGATCAAATCATCGGTGATGTTTATCAATGCTGTAGACGGCGCTGCTGGTAAGCGCATCACCCTCCCCATCAATATTTCATGGGGCGAAAGTCCTGTCCTCCTATCTGGAATGCTACGCACACTCATTAGCACCAAAGACAATGCATCAGGCCACTTCAAAGACGTGGAAGAGCACACCTTCGCCATCCTCATTTTGAGAGTCCCATTTATCTGCTCCACAAGACCAGACGCCTCCGGCCTGTAACTACAGTTCGATCTCTGATCAACTTGAAAGGCAGTACACAACAGCTTCATAGTCTCTCTGTCGAAATGCGTTCCTCTATCCGACTCCATTGAAGTTGGAAATCCAAAGCGCGGTATGAGTTCCCTGAGCAACAGCAACGGTGAGACTATCACACCTTCTCGTTGGATATGCTTCCACCCACTGTGAGAAAACACACACCACAACCAGAATGTATCTCAGTCAATTGCACCTAAGCATCTCAATAAAGTCAAGTTGAATTCTGTTAAAATGTTCCCCGGACCTTCCTGTGTGACTCAGTGTAACCACAGTTTTGTTTCCAGCATTCTTCTGTTGACACGTAACACATCTGTGACACACCGCTTCAGCAAACACACAGAATTGTGGATTGAACCACGTTTGTCTGAACACTCGCACCATGGCACCTCTCCCAATATGAACTGCTCCATGAATCTGCCTTGCCATAGGGCTCAGCAAACAATCCAGCAACACTGCTCGACCATCCGATGAAACCCAAATGCCATCATCTCTTTTTTGTCGTAACCTGCTTTAATACAGCCAGTTCCTTCTTGATCTGACACTTCTCCCTGCAGATGCTTGACCTCATCCCAAGTGTCCACTATGACTAGCATCATGATGAGCTCCGTTCTTTCTGTGCTCTCTTCTGTATAGTCCCCATTAAAAATGCAACCTTGTTCAGCGCAAAAACGTGCAACTTCATCTGCATACCGATTGCCTAATGTGACGAAGTCCTCCCCCTTCCCACAGGCAGTACACTTGACCACAGCTCCTTCTTTTGGTCGTTGCAAGCTTCCAACAATTGTCTCACATATTCCCCATTTCTGATGGGAGATCCCGTTGATGTTAAGAACCCCCTCTGTGATCATAGCTGTCCGAAGTCATGAACCACACCGAACCCATATTGGCTATCGGTGTAGATGGTAACTCAGATTTGATCAGAAACAAGGCATGCACGTGTCAAGGCAATGACTTGTGCGGAGTGTACTCCCTGTAAACAAGCCGCTTCCACAACTCCAGAAATGGTGCAGACAGCAGAAGCTGCTCTCAAGCATCCCGCATTGTCTCTCAGACATGAACCACCAACAAAAAGGATCTGGTCTGACTCAGACAGAGGTTCATCAACAATGTCGGGTTATAATTGAAAGAGGAACAAGGCAGGGGTGTCCTTCCTCGCCTTTGCTGTTCGCTTTATACCTGGACCCGCTCCTTAGACGACTGGAAGATTCTAAGGATATTATCCCTGTAAGCTTGCAGGGGTGGGACACTAAGATATTGGCATACGCCGACGATGTGGCCGTAATCACTACCGACCCTGATAGAGCAATACAGGCGGTCGAAAACATAGCCGATAACTTTGGGATCCAATCTGGCTTCTTACTGAATAGGACTAAGACCCAGTTCCTGATAAATAGGTTTACCCCAGCCTCCGACGGTAGAATTGTAAATGAAGCAGTCTATCTCGGAATAACCATTACGGCAAAGGTTGAGGCAATAGTGGATCTAAATCTTTCCCCTATAATGAGGAGAATTAGGAAGGACTTTCGCCGCTGGGACAATCTGAGACTCTCGATTATGGGGAGGTGTAATTTAGTAAAAATTATGTTTTTACCAGTTACTTTATATTTTTCGAACTATACCCCTCGCAATACATAATGACTGGTTTAACTTAATAGAGAGGGAGGTTGCTAAGTTTATCCGGTCCTATGGGAAAACAAGGAGGGCCAATGCGTTCTTAAGTTTACCCAGGGATAGAGGGGGGTGGGGGCTGCCTAATTTTAAGATATATTACCTGGCATCAGTCCTGCAGTTCTATAGCCCCCTATTCAGTAATAAGGTATGGGAAGGGACCGATCCTAGCTACGTCCCATCAATATTTGAGATCCTGATAGGTGCTAGGGCAGAAGGCTGCCTCGTGAAATTCTATGAAGCTAGTTACTTTAAAAAAACAAAATTTAAAACCTTAATTACAGTATTCCGGAATTGGGCAGAGATCCGGATATGGCTTGGGATAGGCAGATTCAGCAGATATACCCCCTTCCTTAGGAACGATCAGGTACCTAGTGCCCTGCAAGATGACTGTTTGGTAAGGTGGGAGAAGGCTGGCTTTGGCAGGGTAGGGGATCTGCTGGCTGGAGATCATATTGCGTCCTTCGAGATAGTCAAGGAAAGATATAACATTGGCCCCCGAGATTTTTTACAATTTTTGCAATTAAGGGATTTTCTATATAAGAAAGCTGGAGGAGCTGCAGACTTTACAGTGGTCCCTCTAATGGAACTATTCACAAAGGATGAGAGCTCCTCAATCTCACAGATATATAGCTGTCTGTTGGATGAGTCCCCTGACGATCTGGATAAACACAGCTTGAAGTGGCAGGTCAGGCTAGGGCTCTCTGATTCCTTGTTTCTCGAATCATTAGCAATGGGGAGTTCAATATTATGTTCTGCCAGCTTACAGTCACAGCATTTTAAAACCTTGTTTGACCATTATATAACACCTTCAAAAATTGCGAAATGGGGGGGAAGTGGAGGGGACCCGGTGTTTCAGGTGCAGGGCGGAAGGAGCGGAATTTGTCCACATATTTTCCACATGCCCTCGCCTCGAATCAACAGTGAGGGAAATAATTGGTTTTCTACGAGACATATTGAAGATGGACATTCCACTCTCTCCCCAGATTATGTTATTAGGAACAGACGAACAAGTTGGGGTAAATGGGAAGGAGCTAATTTTTATTGCTGTCAGTTTATAGGCTGTGTGTTGCTTCTGCCTGGCTGGATCCGCATCCACCGACCTTCCAGCAATGGAAAGGGTGTTTCCGGCATGTTTATAAGCTCGAGATAGCGCTGTATGATCGAAGAGGCAGGAAGGGAAAGATCAAGGGGAACATGATCTGGGGGCTTCTTTCAGCTTGGATCTCCCAGCAGAGCTGAATCAGCTATGCTTTAAGATTTTGTGTCTGTGACTGCTTTTATTAAATGAAACTGCTTACTCCTATATATGGTATCTAGGATCTTAGACCCTCCCATAGAATCCGCTTTTTATAGGTTTATGAATTGCTATGACTGTATTTTTTATGATCAATTTGGCTAAATATTCACTATTTGTAGTGTATTTATGTTTATGATTAATCTTTTCTAATTGCTGTAACTTGTCTTTGCTCAGAAAAAATAAATATTAATAAAAAAAAAAAAACAATGTCGGGTCTTGGTTTTGTGCAAAGTTCAGTCACATCGAGACAGTCATGGTCCTCACAATCCTCCACTTCAGTGTTTGGAATAGGCATCAAAGTAGCAGGATTCAACACAGAACGTCTTTTCAACGTTACATTTTCGGAGGCTAGAATAACCTGCTCATAGCGTGTGAGCCGGTTATTTGTCAAATGCTGTGTTTTGGTTCTCATCATCAGGAGCTCAACTGAGAGTGGAACATAAACAGTAAGAGGATGACCCATCACAATGCTTTCACACCTTTCAATGCTGACACCTGTTGCAGCAATGGATCTGAGACATCCGGGCAACACTGGAGCTACTGGATCTAATGTAGCTGAAAAGTAGGCAACTGGTCTACGGACACACCCATGTGTCTGGGTGAGTACAGACAGTGCACAACCCTCCCGCTCACAACAGAATAATGAGAATGCTTAGCTGTAATCAGGCATTCCCAGAGCTGGAGCGCAACACAGGCTTTCTCTCAGCTCTAAGAAGGCAACCAAACAGTCTTTATCGCATGGTACCGGATCACTCACACCTTTGTGTGTCAATCTCTGCAAAGGTTTTGCTTTCAATGAGAAGTTGGGAATCCACTGACGACAATACCCAACTATTCCCAAAAACATCCTGACTTCCTTTTGCGTGGTAGGCGCATTCATTTTCATGATCGCCTCAATGCGGTCTGGTGACACCTTCTTCTTGCCTTTCTCAATACGATGACCCAAATACTGGACTTCAGGCAAACAGTACTGAAGTTTGCTCGGGGACACCTTGTGTCCGTTTTCCGCCAGGTGGTTTAACAGAGTGACAGTATCAACCCTACAAGCCTCCTCAGTCTCCGATGCAATCAGGAGGTCATCAATATACTGCACGAGTACTGAACTCTGCGAAAGTACTAAACTCTCAAGGTTCCATTTCAAAATCTGATTAAAGATTGACGGACTCTCATTATACCCTTGTGGGATACGACACCACGTTGATTTTCCAGACGGAAAGCAAATAAAATTGGCTTTCCTCGTGTAAGGGTATTGAGAAGAATGCCTGACATAGATCAATCACTGTAAACAATTCAGCCTCACAAGGAATTCGGAACAAGATCACAGATGGATTTGGTACCACAGGACAACATGGAACTACAATTGCGTTGACCTTTCGCAGGTCCTGCACCATCCTGTACTTCCCACTCGGTTTCTGCAATCCCATTATGGGTGAATTGCATGGGATCCCCATGATTTCCTTCAGAATGCCCTGCTCAATCATCGACTCAATCACAGGCCTAATTCCTGCCACTGTTTCCAGAGTCAGGTTGTACTCGGGTGTTCTTGGGAACTCAGCATTTGGCTTGATTTGTGTCTTAACTGGCTCAACTCCTCGAATCAATCCCATCTCTTCTCCCGTAAAGTCCCACACCACTGGAGAGACAGAGTCCCTCAAGTCGTATGGCAGGTCTTCCACTGTCAACATGGGGAACATCTCTATGCAGAGATTCTGATTCGCCAATTTAAATGCAATGTAAATCATTAGACTGCAGCTCTACTCCTTTAGGCGTGCAATAGATGGTACAATTCAATTTACACAAACGGTCACGACCCGTCAAGCAAACTGGACTCGAATCGCACACAATGAATTGGTGTTGGTCTTGAAATGTTCCTATTCTCACAGGCATCTTCTCTGTCAATGGATTCGTCATTCTCTTATTGGCAACTCCTTCAACTTGAATTGATTGTCACGAGAGGGGTACGCTTGGGACTACTGCAGGCCTCACAGTAGAACGGGTAGCACTAGTATCAATTAAGAATGTAATAGGATGACCGTCTACATCTGCCTCCACATACAGTCCTCTCTGGTCTACCTCCAAGACCGCTCCAAGGGTACAGTCTTCCTCCCCTTCAGGCACCGTCATTGAAACGGGTCTGGATCAAACTCATCTAGTGTTTCAATAAAGGGCATCTGCTGGTATACTCGATTCCCTTGTGGAATTCTCGGAGGTTGGGGAACTTGCGTTTCCTGACTCGGACTCCCTCCGTTCATGGACCTGGGTCTCGTTACGGTACTTATGACCTCAGGTACCTGCACTATCTCCTCATCTTGAAGCTGATTTGCTGGATTTAATCGACACTCGCTCTTCCAATGCCCGATTTTGTGACAATAATGGCATGCTGTGGTTTTCTTTAGGGTACCGACCTCAATTCCTGTCTTGGGATCTATTCCTCTCCCTCTTCCCTGACCTGTGTGAGCCAACGCGTTCTGGGTCCTCCGTGATTATTTCCCTGCTTCCGACCCAACATTCCTCCACTCGTTTGCACTTGGTCTACCCTATCTGCATTCCTCATCTGGTCTAGCATCAGTTTATCCTTTATTTTCCTATGCTTAGAATCCACTTTGTCACTACAGTATCTGGCATATCGCAGAATCTCGTCCACAGACTTGTTCTGCCAGCAAATCAAATGCTGTTGGATCATAAAGCTAATTTCTGGGCTCAATACCAAAACAAACTTGGAAACGAACTGTCCCATGGCCTTAGAGTCCAGTGTGTCCAACCCACTATACTGCTTAAAGGCTTGCAAGAGCCTTTCGTAATAAGCATGTACAGTTTCCTTGGGCTCTTGGGTGGTTCGATCTATCTTAACCCAATCAATATCTTGTGGCAAGAGCTTGGATTGTAACCATGTGATTACCTGCTCAAACTTTTTCCTGACCAAAGGTGAAGGACTATATGTTATGGGGTCTCGGTCTGGTTCGGCAGACGGCCAATCAACAGCAATTTTACAAGCAGGCCACAAATCACTAGGTACCACAATGTCAAATAGAGTGTTCAAATCAATCCACAACACCTTAGAAATCTTCACAAAAAGATCAACTTGTTTGTACCATTCAGTAGGTTTCTCCCTCAGCCGAGGAAAGTTGTTTGTAAATGCTGCCAAATCACTCCTGCTCCAAGGCACATGCACGTACCCGCCACTCATTACCTCTCGCAATGGGTAAGCCTCTACTTCAGCTGTTCCCCCTCCCGAAGGTGGTGCCCCTTCTTGACATTATTTTTCTTTGATCAACTTTCCTCCCACTTCTCAAGCATGCTCCATACACGTATCCCTACAACCAATTCTCGAATGTGTATTTTCAAACCTATAACTCTTCTCTCCTCCAATTCCTGATCACTGTAATTTGGCCTGTGACTTCCCTGTATCATTTTCGTTTTGGACAAATCCACATCATACTTTTAGCCCACAGCTCGTCCTGCTCATAAAATTCTATCCTTTCCAAAGGCAGACTTCCACTGATTATCTCTTCTACTTTTGCCTTCAACCTTACTACGTCTAACACCTTGGCCTTTACTGCAGCCTTAATGGTTCCCTGACTTGGCATGCTACCCTGTTCTTCTCTTTCGCTGCTCTGATTCCTGTGGCGTTTTCCTATCGCTATATTCTCTGAGACAAGCTGACACCTAGAAACTCCCTGATCGACTCCTACTTCTGACATCCTTCCCATAGGTCCTCTAACTGGAGCTTCCCACATCCTCAAGTCTGAACGTGAATCCGCCAAAGACACTGATCGTACTGCACTAGACCCGACACGCACTCTAGAAGGATCCGCGGTTGCTGGCAATCGAGTACTAGCTTCTACAGGCACCAAATATGGGCGACTTCTGTTTGCGGTAACATTTCCTCATAGGTTAACCCTTTCTTCCAATCCTGACTGTGGCTGACTATTGCTTTCCCCTTGACTTGGGTCATACACCTACACTATAGGTCCAATGGTGACCGGCACCCTAAGGGGTTCCGGTAACCGCATAGCAGTGTTAACTCCGCTCATCTCTGTTCTTCCCGCTGGTATCCTCGCTCCTTCTGTTCCTGTTGAAATCTTTTCCACTACCCTCGCACTTGGGCTCGTCTGCGGTGCTCCCGTTCTCTCCATGTCTACTGCATTTGCCAATGCTCGCCTTCCCTTGTCTGAATCTGGATTGTATGGTAGAGGACGCTCTGCTAGTACTCTATCGAGCAAACTGTCATCAGTGTCACTATCATCATCTTCCTTCCTGTTCCTAGCGTCCCCCTCTTTCACCAATAGTGGGTATAACCTCTCTCCCTCAGTGGTGTCTATTCTCCACCTCTTCAACTGTGCGTCCCATTGCACATACTGGTATGCCCTCATCGCTTTTGTTCATCCTCCCCTGACTTCTTTCCCTGCTCTTTGCCTGTGCTGCTCGCATCCAAGCATCTAATGCCTCAAACTGTGTTGGTCTAGGCGGAGGTCGTAATGAAGACATTACTCCCCTCAACTGATATAGCACCTCCAATCTAAATGAACCATTTTTAGTAATCTTATCTCAATTTTGAAGCCAAACTATAGTATGGAGTCATACATTCATTGCCATATAATGTGCTTGGGGTATCCTCGGCCGGTGCTTCCTCACCCACTCGAGTTACCACTCCTCTATCTCCCCTACAAAGGTCTCATAATTCTTTAAAGCATCACATGATTAAACCAAATTCTTTGCCCACAAGATGTTTTCGCTTCAACTTCCTGATGACAACCAACCAATCCCAGCGCGGCGTTATGCCAACCGAACTATTGCAGGGTGGCACACTCCGACGTCACTCTTCCCCCATCTCAGCGATTCACCCTCCTTCACAATCTCTCTTTACACATTCACACTCTCAATCATAGAAACAAGTAACTGTCTGCCTACCAAATGACCGGACAGCCACATAAACAAGTATTTGTCTGCCTTTCTTCAAGATCGATAGAATTCAATCACTCAAGAACACTCATGCGCCGTGGCCCTTGACTTGCGCTGGTCACTCGAATCGCTGTAGTCCACCCCCGTACACAAGGTTTCCCACACGATTCTAACAAACCCACTCACACAAAGTTCCCTGTCTCAGGCGGGTCGTCGATAGCGCTTCACGAATTCCCAACAAACCAATGGTCAGACAATTACAACAAATCAGTGTCTTCTACACCACAAATCTTTTCCGGGATCTAGGCTACTCTTGAGCCTGACATCAAATCAAAACCAAAACTCATGGACCGCGCGAGTTCAGCCCAAAACCACATTCACTCGACTCTCATCCCAATTCCGTAAGACATCACACAATCAATTCATCACTGCAATCTAACACACAACATCCCTATTCATACTCACTCCACCGTTCACTGCTGTTCGCACCAAAACATCAATCTCAGTCGGTTTCCGCCAATCTCCGTCGTTCTCTGCTCTAGATCTTTTGGGCTCTCATTCTTTGGGGCTCTATGGGGCTAAACTTTTCTAAAATGTTCTAGATTCTCCCCTCACTTCAAGAGGAAACTATCCGACATTGTTACCAACTGATGGGGCCGGGTTCCACGTTCTAGATTTACTCGGGAACCCCTGGGCGATGGATTGTTGGTTCCTGCTTAAAAGTGTAGAGGGGAGAAATACCTTGTTTAATCAGATCTTACAATTCCAATAAACCATGACTCTGAAGAATCACTGACTCTAGGTTCTAAGTTTAGTTCATTTATTACAAAGCCAAAAATAATTGGACATACAAACACCTCAAGATGAGGGTGTAGAAATACATCGGAACTAATACAAAGCCAAACCTACGAGCAAAATTCAGCCTGTGAAGCGTACAAAGGATGATCAGTTCTAGTATCAGGACGCTGACGATCACTGCGCCAACATCAAAAGTATTCTTCATTTGTGGTTTGTTAGTAAAAAGCATTAGTCTGTCCCCACACTACCACTAACGTGACATCCCTACTTAGCATTTTCCCCACGCAAGTTCAGGAAAAGGTGTCAGCACGTGAAGACTTCCTAAGCAGTGCACTGACGTTGAATGGGTCAAGTAGCATAAAGCTACGGAGCTCGTTCTAAGATGCTTCTTCTTCTCCTCCGATCAGATCTCCTCTCCTAACTCAATTCCCCGGGGCACTGTCCCTAACCCCAACACCAAAATCTTAAGGCACACCCATTCTCACATCACGCGATCGTCCCATCCAGCTAGACACCTCCTCGTAGGTAACTTTCCAGTCGGCTTCGAACCTCCCAGCCTCTGGCTCGATGACCTTGATTCCCAGGCCTTCTCCAGTGAGAAAGAACACCGACCCACATTATCAACACTCCTTGTTCAAATGTATCCTCTTCTCCCTATGCCTAACTCCTAAAACAAAAACATTATTCTAACTAACAAAGACGAGTTTCTCCACCTGCAACAGAAACGTGAGAAAGAAAAGATCCTGCATACACATGAATAACAATAATTTTTAGAGAGCCAGGGAAAAATACACATGAGGCCTACAGAATCGGCTAACATAAGAATCAATATGAACTTTAGTAAGCACACATATACATGAACATTATTGCTGTGCACGTTTAAATCAGTGCTTTACACGTTAGCAAATTAAGTTCGCATTAATCATACGCAAAATCAAACATTAAACTTCATCAAGTAGAACGCAATTACAATGGTGATTTCTCCATGTTATACAAAATCTATCACTCCACTTTACGCGTTATTACATTACCCATTCTAATAAGCAAATGTTAACACGACAAAGGAATATATGCAGGTGCAAACTACTCATAATTATAATGCACACCTACAAATTGAAGAGCACAATCGTGCTCTATCACCTTCACCAAGCACTATTGTTTGAAGTTAGAGGTAAGAAGGGATAGCCTTTTCGCTTGCTCGGTTCTCCAGCATTTCCTCTTCTGACAATTCCTTCAGACCTCATCCTGGTGTGGGTACTGCTTTGAAACGTATTCAAGTGATGAGGAATTTGCAGGTAGAAGTATCTATCCATCAGAAGAAAGTTACTTACCTTTGGTAACAGTCTTTTTGATGAATACACTATTTACCTGCACATTCCTCACCAACATCGCCCTTCTCTCCGTCCTGAAGGAAGGCCATATGCCTGTTAATAAGACTCCTAGTTAAATTGCTGCAGAGCACTACTACAAATGCTGTTTTACCTTGTCTCCACCTCGAAAGGCACTGTTAAAAACATACAAGAACGTCAGGGTGGTAGGGAGGGCTCTATTTGGCTCACATGACATCACTGTGTTTCCGACTCTTGTCTGGTGCCTGGGATATTCTAGAGGTGAGCAATTTGCAGGCTAGTATCCACCAGAATGATCCTTCTCAAAGGTAAGTAACTTTTTCTGTGAAGCTGTGTTGCTCCATCTACCTGTGTTTCTGTTATTCCAAGTACTTTGGTTGATTTCCTCCAGTTAACTTCCCTTTTGGAACCTTATAACTTGTTTCCTTGGGTCTTGCACCAGTAGGCACGCTCCCTTCTGTTTGGAAAAACCTTTTATGATTCTGCTATTTATTTAGGCATCTGAATATCGGACGCCTCTCTTGCCTAAATTCCCATGTTGTTGTCAGCATCAGAGTCGGGCTCATGTATGCATGGCACAAGCACTCTTACGGGTACGACAGATATTAGTCTGGACATAATGCGGATACAGATGTCAATATAGCTCCTGATACAGCTGTAGGCGCGTTCACCAATACTGACAGGCGTTCATTTACAGCTGACGACTTTGCGGAGTCAGCTGTCAATTGAGATGATGCCAATGAACCAGACTTGTTCTTCAAGGTTTCCATCTCATAGTTTTGAAGGTGACTATCACTTCAGCTGGCCACCGTTCATCTTAATGCGTTGGTTCACTTCTAGTTACGTTTCATCTACTGGAAAAAAATATCACCAGATATTTGTGCATCACTTCGTCGTTGAAATAACCCGTGCACGGTAGTATCTTACGATAGTAGAATCTGGATTTGGATGTAAAGAGTATCTGAAGAATCAAACAAAAAACATTTCATCTGAAATTTGAAATATTTTTTTAATTTCAGCAAAAGAGGGAGACATATTTTTTGACTATACTTTTTTCTTTTCTTCAATTTGACCAAAGCTTGGAATATAGCAATCTTATATTGTAGTGTTTTTGCGAGTAGGGCGCAGAACAAATCATAGTGGATGAACCTCCTTCAGATATGTATACCAGCCTTTTGTTTCCTGTGAAACAATAACATTTTGAAAAGTATATTTTTGGAGAACAACTATTTTCGGAAGGCTCTTTATAGCAGGAAGGGATTTTTTGTCCATTTGGTGACCAAGAGGTCTCTTTCTCCTGCATTCTCCCTGCAAGAGGTCAAATACCAGATTTCCGTCTGCAGTGTTGATGTCCTTAAATGAAGGCACTTAGCACCACAGCACGAGCTGGGAATACCAGGGACATCTTAAGGATTTTGGGGGCCCTGGGCAAACGTATTTTGGGGGCCCCTATTCGGAACAGCTTTGAATTTATGATCCAGTTTCAGCTCTTTCATGCCCTCTTTGGCCAGGTCACTGACAGCGCACAGGCAGACTGGTCCAAATTCTAAATGTGTTGACATTTAATATTCAGGGATAGTGAGGTGTGTATTCAATATTGTAACACAGCAGCAGTTTACTAATATTACTGCAAATAATCTCTGACGCCCTCCCATTTCTCCTATGCGCAGTGCTGTTTTGTTATAAAATAAACTTTTTTTATGGATGTTGCATGAAACATAAACATATTTGTCTGCAAAATGTCTCTAATAGACTCTCACACATAACCATAGTAAAAATAAATTAAAGGAAAATGCTATTTAAAACAATCTGTTTAAGAATGATTCAAAATCATCAGGGCAAGACTCTCTCAAGAACACAGCTGGCTCTTTCAGGGCCCCCCTTAGAGGCTGGGGCCCTGGGCCTGAGCCCAATTTGCCCATGCCTTAAAACATCTCTGGCAGAGACGTTTTAAGGCATGGGGAAAGTGGGCTCTGGCCCAGCCCCCCCTCCCCACCGTCCAAGGGGCCCCAGAGAAAATTAACTTTTGCTCTTTCATACTTGTGCCTATTTCTCTGTCTCAGCCTTTAACATATAATTCAATATACTTTTGGTATTGTCGGTCTTCAATTTGGAGTAAATCAATGCTGGAATTGGAAAAAATATACTCAGAGAACCCACAGATTGGGGGTCACGGTGTGGCAGAGGATAGGGGACGGAGTCGCGAGGGGCAGAGTCTGAAAAGCAGAGTCCGACAGTCAACTTGTACATTTCTTTAAAAAAAATCTACTGGAAAGAAATTGGCAACAAGGATATACATGACAATAAACCTGTTCTAGATTACTTAATTGGTCATGAAGTGGCTGCAGTTTAATATATTTTACAGGATTAAGACACCTGCTTCAGAGATTATTGTGTTCCTAGCAGTTTTGAGGGGATTATATAATAGCTAAAATAACTCAAGTGGTTCTGAGAGATTCTTTGTTTTGCTCAGTCGTAGATTTGTATCATAAAATAGCATCGAGAGTTAATGTACCTGCTGCAAAGTACATCGCGTAACATGCAGATCACTGACTCGTGTTTTATTTATGCAGATAAGTGGACTACTGCTTTTGACACTGAGGTATGTTTTTTTGTTGCTTCCAGCTCGTATGTTGGAAGCCCTGTAATACAGCACAGTGATCTCTTTAATGGCATCCCGGAGCTGCTCGCAAAATGTAAATCATGGGTTTAGTTCCTTATTTTTTTATCTGTTATTATTCTAGGACTGCAAAGAAGGGTTCTTATTGGAAATAATAAAGTCTTGTTAGTACAGACAACCACAACCACTGCATTATGTTTTCTATCCTGACTTTGTGTTTCTCCCCACCTTTCACTCTTAACATATAATGTCTACATGTATAGATGATATGTGATTCCTACGCTTTAATCCACATCATTTTATGTAGCATTTCCTGTACATTGATTTACACGCTTGAATGATTTATTGTTCCTCTGAGTGGGATATAAATCGCTCCGATGCCTTACACTGGGATGAGTAGCGCTATAAAAGAGTTACATTAAAAAGAACTAGTAGTGCCATTTAAATCAACATTTGTGTAGTTACTCAGACAGACAGATAAATCATGCATTCTTACAGTGCAATCATATTTCTTACATAGGGGGTTGAACCGAGTTCAAATACTGTCTCCAAATCTTAGTTTCTCTTAAGTACTTCTGAAATTATAAGCATTTCCTTCCATTGCATTGGAGTCTCGGTGTTAGGCTTAAGATGGCTTGAACAAAAGGAAGGCTGCTGACTCTTTAAATCAGGCCTTTGTTTTGGGTCCAGCTGGATATTAATATAAGAAAGCCTCCTCACAGCCTGCAAGTTGCTGTACTAAACAGAATACAGACAACGTGCAGGTGCTGCTGAATTAAGTCCCGGTGTCGGAAAATAGCACCAGGACAAGCATGTTTCCCTGGGTCAGCAAGATCACAGATCCAGCCCAGAGATAACTGCCGGAACTGGGATCTGACAGGATAACCCTACATTCCAGCACTGAGAAAATGTATCTTAAAATTCAAAGTTGTTCTGTACAGGGGCCCACAAAATATATTTCTTGTACGGGCCCCCTGAATTCTTAAGATGTTAATGTTAAAAATAATTTATAAAGCGCGCGTACACCAGGTGGCTTCATGGCGCTATAGAAGGCTCTAAGTGCTATCCAAGAAAACATCAATCATAGGCTTGTGCAAAAAGCCATGTTTTAAGGGACTTCCTAAACTGCAGGAGGTTTGTGCAAGACCGTATTTCCAGCGGGAGTGAGTTCCACAGTTTGGGGGCGAGAATAGCAAATCTGCGGCCTCCTTGACGCACCCGCTTGAATGTCGGAGTGATGAGGAGTGAGAGGTGGGCAGAACGCAGGTTACGTGAGGGAGTATGCCTAGATATCAGGCTGTTAATAAATACAGGACTATTGCCATGCAAGGATTTAAAAATGAGGCAACCTGTTTTAAAGGCACAGCGCTGGGAGATGGGGAGCCAGTGCAATTTCTTCAGCAAGGGAGTCGCTTGTTGCCATTTAGGTTGTCGAAAGATCAGTCGGGCTGCATGATTTTGGGCCAACTGAAGCCGTTTAAGCAGGTAGAGTGGCATGCCCAAGTACACAGAATTGGCATAGTCCAGATGTGACAGGACGGTGGCTATTATGACCTGGATCAGGGCTTCCTGAGTGAGAAGGCGGTGTATCTTCCTGATCTTGCGCATTTGAAAAAAACACTTAGAGATAACCGCACCGACCTGGGTTTTTAGTGAAAGGTCATTGTTGAGGGAGACTCCTAGTGTTTTAGCCGAGGGGGACGGGGAGGGAGGGGGTACTAGCTCTGGTGGCCAGTAATGGGAACCCCAGTACTTGTAACTGTCCCCGGTGAGAACAAGCTCTGTCTTACCAGGGTTCAGTTTGAGATGGTTGAGGTCCATCCATTGTTGGATGTGCCGCATTGTAGCCTGAAAGTCCGTGACCGAGTTGTGTGAGTTGTCAATCCTAAAGAGTAGTTGGAGGTCATCTGCATAATTAAAAACAGTCACCTTCCTATCTTTAAGGGACTGAATCAAGGGGGCAATATAAAGATTAAATAAGTGGGGAGAAAGAGCCGAGCCCTGTGGAACGCCACAGGTGATTTTACGTGGGGGAGCCAAAAAGTGACCTTGACGAACGGCCTGGGAGCGATCTTCCAAAAAGGAAGTAAGCCAGAGAGCCACTGTGCCTTGAATACCAGCATGTTTGACACGGTCGAGCAGAATAGTGTGGTTGACCGTGTCAAAGGCGGCAGAGAGGTCCAATAATACCAGTGCCTGAGGAGAGCTTCTGTCGGCGTTGTCCCGGAGAGTATCCAGGATAGCAAGGATTACAGTTTCAGTAGAATGAGCCGGCCGAAACCCTGCCTGATGAGGGTCCAGGTATTTAGATTCCTCCAAAAAGTTAGATAAACATTTAGCTAAATGGGCTTCCAATACCTTCGAGAAGACACAGACAATGATCAACTGCAATGCTCCACCTCCATCACCCCTTGCACCAGGTACAGCGCCAGCAGTAGCAGCTCAAGATCACTCCTCTCCACAGAAGAGCTACAGCCTTATAGCAGCATAATTGACACATACACACATTCACACTCTTGCAGATGGCAAATATAGAGCAGAAAAGTCTGCAATAGAAACAGTGCAACATACACATGTTACAGCAAAGGCAGCAGGAAGGTTATTATGGGTAGCCCCTCCAAGGCTTTAAGTGGAATGAAAAAATTGGTGGGGTCCCTAAAGGGGGTGTGGCCTGTGTAATTAAGAGCATGGATTAAACAAGTAAACTGAACTTCTGTGATTTCCATAGTGTGCCACCCAACTTGGTATTTTGGTTCCTCTGAGATTTCTGCATTTTAAATACATACAAAACTCCATAGGTTCATAATCAGAATAGTTAGTACCATCATGTAGGAGATGAGTAATTCGCTGCCAGTGGCGCAGTCTGTCAGTTCTGGGTCATGTGGCAGCTAGCCAGTGTTTGTGTCAATTGACGTTAGTGATCAGGTCATGACATTGTGTTTTTGCCTTGTCCAGTCATTCAGGTGAGGAATCTGTTTGTTAGGCTCATCTTGACTTCTTTTTTGAAGGCTGAGAAAGAAGGTTTAGTCCGTATCTCAGGTGGGAGAGAGTTAAAGATTCTTGGTGCCACCTACAAGAATGTGCGGTGATGATTCTTCTTGGGTGGAGCAGTCCTTGCTTTGGGCAGTCCTGATAATGTTGCACACCTGTATTCCAGTCTGGATATGACTTAGGATTGTATGGCTGTTTTGAAGTCTGGAGGTGGTAGGAAAGGTTTAATTTTCTTGAGGAGATTCGTTTGGAAAGAGGCTCCTCTTGTGGCTGCGCTGATGTGTTCTTGCATATTGAGCTTTATGTCTAGCTTTATTCCCAGTGATTTAGTTGACTCTATGATGATTGGTTTGCAGTTGATGACTGTTTAGTTGCTGATCCATTCTTCGGCTGGTGGAGAGCTTTGTGGTGAGGAAAGTAGTAAGAATTTTGGTTTTAGTGCATTTAATTTTAGGTGGTTTTACGCCAGCCAGTGTTGTGTTTCCATGGGTGTGTTGTTGAATATTCTGATGTCTTCTAGACATGATATCTTTATGTATAGCTGTGCATCATCTGCTTACATGTAGTAAGATATATTAGTTTGTTTAAGGATTTCTGTCAGTGGCTCCATGTATAGGCTTACGAGAGTGGGTGATGAGGTGAATCCTTGGGGAACCCCAATTAAGACCGATGGGAAAGCTAGAACCCATTCTCCTCAATAGCCTGATCAATGATTCTTTGAGTGCAGAATGAGAGGTGAAGAGAGAACGCCTTCCACATAATCCAAATCACGAAGTATCCAAACTACTGTAAAAACTCAGGTCAACAGCTAAACTCAGGTTAATCTGTTTATTGCAAATTCTGAAACAGCTTAATGTACACCAATCTAAGCTTTATGGTATAGAAATACAAAGAAAATAGGATGAGGCCAAATCGATGGAACGGATTCACCCTATATAACAAAAAAAGAAACGACTAGTTCTATAACAGCCACATAAGTTATCTGGAGGCAAAAATGCACATTGGATTGCATCAAAACTCCATTTAGAGATCCTTACAAATTCTCTAACTGTCCCTACACTATCTTATAGTGGACACCCTAACCTAAGGCAAGCTTCAGTAAAGATGGAGAAAAAGCTGTCAGCCGTCACAGCCTTCCAAAGAAGTAGCTCCAACCGGGTCATGTAGCGTAAAGCCACAGAAAGCTAACATGAGGTCTGTATCTCAAGGCGTCCTAAAGCAAAGTGTCAGCTATTCCTATCCTACGTTGCAACATAAACAATCGCCGAATCAAGGCACCTCCCACAAATGTACTAGAACTTTTCCATTATTCCAGCATTCCTCCAGCTTTCTTTCTCCGCCTCCATGTTCACACGTTCAGATATTTCTTACGTCCTTGGTGCCTTTTTCTTATTCCGCAAGAACTCGTCCCCTATCCGTTATAGCCTCTCTTCTTCTTAGGCCTCTCTATCTACTAAGAACAATACCTATTTCTCTCAACTAATGAAGCCTTGTCCACCTGCAGTGGAAACATAAGATACATGCAACATTCCACAATGCAAGCAGAATGTGAATTCAAACGTTTAGCTGGAAAGTACATTAAAAATGCATTTCAGGCCTACTGTTCGGCGCAATTAACAACGCACAGGTTACCATATGTGTGCCCTTCTACAAGCAAATAAGTAGTATTTTCGACATATACCTCAACAGTTACAAATGGCAAATTGTAAAATATTCAGTGTCATGAGTGTAATATTAAATAAATTAGCAAACACCTTTAGTTTGTTATCCCCTAAGTATTAATGCACATTTTTGTCAGTTACATTCTAAAGTACACGTCATTTGCATTACTCATGAGGATACTTTAACATCTCGTATTTCTCTTTCTTCTTTTCATATACTAGTCATACAGAATATATATGAGTGCAGACAACCTGCGATTATAACGCACTCCCACTGTCAATTCAAAAAGGGGCCCAAACTACTTTCCCCCACTGGGGAGCGGTTGGAAAGTGTGTGATTCTACTCGATTCTATGCGACCGGTCCCGGAGAAAGGAGGTGAACCATTTTAGCAGATTTCCTGCCAGTTCCATTCTGTTTCCTAGATGTTTTAGGAGATTATAATGTCTGAATGTGTGGAATGCTGAGGATAGGTCTAGGAGGATCAGGAGGCATGAGTCATTTTGGTCGAGTATCATTAGGGCGTCATCCACAATATGTACAATGGATTTTTGCATGCTGTGCCCTGATCGGAAGCCTGGTTGGCACCAGACTAATAGTCTGAACTGCTCAAAGTTTTGGCATAGTTGGTTATGCACAATTTTCAAGCAGTTTCGCAAGGAACGGTATGGTGGATATTGAAGGAAGTTATTTACGTTTGATGGATCAGAGTCGGGATTTTTCAGGAGTGGCGTTATCTGACCTGTCTTAAGACATTCTGGGATTGATTCTTGTGTTAAGGAGGAGTTCACAATCGTGGTCCAGAGTGGAGAGAAGAGATGACTCATGTCTTTCAGGATTATAGATGGTACTGTGTCATTGAAGTATGTTGTTGGCTTCATTGATAGCAGGGTTTTTTGGATTTCACTTTCACTGAGTATCTTGATTTCTCTCCATGTGGCTTTATTTTTTGCCTTCATGGGCGGGAGATTGTTGGTGGCCTTTGGCAGTCTGTCTCCATATGTTGGGGGTGGTAGGTAGATAGAAGCTACGCTTGTAGATGTGCAGAATACTTTGTTATTGCGCTTCCAATATTCTTTATCTTCTCATCGAAGAAGGTCGAGAAATCTTCACGGTTCAGCTGCATGGTTGTATCCTGTGGGGTATTGCTATAGTGGGTCAATTGTTGCTTAATGATTTCAAACAGTTTCCCTGGGAATTGTTTGACATTGTCTAGCTGTGATCTGACATACTCCATTTTTGTATTCCATATACATTGTTTGTAAGAATTTCTCAGAGCTCTGCTCTGTTTTACTTGTGATGAGAAAGGTGCTTACCTCCATCATCTCTCTGCAAGTCTGAGTCTTCTCCTTTCTTCATTTAGGTGACTGTTGTACCACAGTTGTGTTAATTTGTTTTTGATCCTTGTTTGTAGTCGGGGGCGGGGGGTGCAGTGTCCATTATTTTATTAATCATTCCGTTGTAGTGCTGTGTACATCAGAAATGTTTTCCTGGGGATAAACGTTTCTTTGGCATAAATCATATAGTTAGTCTCTATCATATTTCTAGTGTCCCTTACCCACCGTCTAACACAACAACTAACAATGGGTGTTAGCTGTCTAAGATAAATGAGTTACAATGAAGAGACTACGAATAAACATTGCTGAGGTATGTTGAACGGGTAGTGGTCTTCACAGTGTCCCAATGACTCCTGTTATGCTCACTCTGTTAGACATGTATGTCTTTTTTTCTCTTGAAATCTCGTCCATCTACATGTCATCCTCCCAGTGCTTCATTTGAGCTGATGGCATACGGTGCTCGGCACCAGCACTTAATTGTCAACACCGGCGCTTGTGACAGTCTGCTACAAGGTGGCATTGCCTGGCTAATTAACAGATGACCTCAACAATAGTTAATTACTAATTCAATATACATTAAAATGACTATAACCTGCCCCCCAAGCCATTCTTATAGCTTTAGGGTCATGAAATACTCTGAATTGTCACACCTGTAGGAGTGTGATGGTGTTTGACGGTGGTTCTGACCATCTGAGCCGCCCGTATTTTTCGCTTTTTGAACACCTAATTTTTGAGCCTTTACTGTGGGAGAGCCTCATGAGCTGGGACTCATCCACAGCGAACTCATGATGAAAGAGACTGCATGTGGATTTTATCGGTGTCCCCCTTGGGAGAGAAGGCTGCTGCGCTGCAGCCGGAGTAAGGGGCACCTGACTGGTAGCATGTAGACACGTGTGTACATGCGTGTGCACACGTGTAGGGGCTGCGCGGGGGAGATTCCTGTCGTGTGCAGCCCAGGAGCAGGTACAGATAGAATGGTGTGGCAGGAATTATGCAGAGTTGGGTGGTGACATGGAATAGGCTTTATACTATGGGAAAACACATGTAAGGGAAAGTCAGTGTGCTTTACTGTTTTCACTGAAGTATTCTCCTATGAAGATGGGGACCACATGGGGTAGTTTCACTTCCCTAGGGCCTACAAATTCCTGACACGCACCAAAGTACACTGTAACTTGTGTAAAAAGAAGTATTCTGCTGAGTCCAAAGCCATATCTGTGCTGCTTATGGGTCATCCAGAAATGTCATATTCCTCTGACAAGCTGTAGCATCAGAGGCCTAGCCCTTCACTGCAAGCATTCCAAGGGAGAAGGTCTCCTCTCCAAGAGGGAGAGATGGTGGGTGGAGCTGCAGGTTATCCATCAGCAGCTGTCACCTGGTGCCAGGTACCAAGCTGCTCTGGGCCAGGAAGGCAGCAAGGGGGGAAGGGGGCTTCTCAGAGACCATATGGCATGAGACCCCTGGACGACGCCATTTTGAACTATCCCAGAGGCCTGTGCAGGAAGGAGGGAGCAGGGGCAGAGAGGTGATGTGTCGCTGCAAGTTAGGGCAGCAGAGCCTTCCTGCCAGCCCCCTCCAAATTCTTTTAAAAAGGTCTTGTACAGGAAGAGGAGCTCTCTCTGGGGTGTGGTCTGCTGAGGAAGACTGGTGCTGGAGCCTGGCGCCATGGGCAGTTGGAAGGAGGAACCCCCTGACTGTCCCAGGACCCTGGATTGCGCCTGTGGGGGAGTCCGGGACCAGTGAGGAGAAGCCTGGGCCTCTGCGCACAGAGAAGAGAGGCCCAGGAGGAGAGCCAGGTGAAAGGCTGGCGTAGGGAGCCAGTGAAGACTGATCCCTGCTGAGTTCACCCTCTGGGAAGCCAGGAGGGCAAAGGAAGGTCATCCAGATGGTTAGGACTGGCCATCCGGAGCAAGAAGAGGCCAAAATGGTAAAATCGGCCACCTGGGGGCGGAGATATGTCCCCCAGAAGGTAGGCGACCTTTGACCTCTGAGCTGACTGACGACAAAACGCGTGGGGCTCCGCCGCCGGTCTTAGATGTGCCCCCGGGGTGGGTCAGGTCCTGGGGGCCGCCCCCAGAAGAGGAAGTCGGGGAGCACCGTCGGGCTCCCCGTGAAGGTGCCCAGGAGGGGGCCAGGAGCCTACCCTGGCCCCCGATGCGGAAGAAGTCGGGGAGCGACATCGCGCTCCCCGTGAAGGTACCTAGAGGTTGCAAGGAGCCTACCCTGCCCCCGAAGAAGCGGAAGAAGGGGAGCGCCATCGCGCTCCCCGTGAAGTGATCTCCAGGGGCCCGGGACCCCCAACTCCGGGCCCTGCCGAAGATGAAGTCGGGGAGCGCCGTTGCGCTCCCCGTGAAGAATTCAGTGGGCCAGGACCCCCAACTCCGGGCCCCGGTGTCTGCAGTAAGACGGGGGGGAATCCCGTCGCACTCTCCCACCGTGAGGAAAGCCGAAGCCGGGGAGGGCTGTTGTGCTCCCCGTGAAGACCTCCTAGGGGCTCGGGACCCCCAACTCCGGGCCCTTGTAATGCCGGAAGGAGGGGGGAGTACCGCCGCACTCCCCCTGTGGTAGGAGGAAGGCGGGGGAGGTCCCGCTGGACCAGCAACAGCCTCCGGGTCTGCCCGCAGGAGCGGGCAGACCAGAATAGACGCGCTGGCTCCTGCGGCCGTACACGAAGGTGCGGGCCAGACGGGGAGCCAGCAGGAGCAGCCGGGGGTGGGTTCCCTGAGCTGCAATCCGCTTACATGAACAGAAGGGGTTCGGGTGGGACCGGGCCCCCAACCACAGAAGGGGAAGCGGCAGGAGCTTTCGGGGGTGGGCTCCCCGAGCTGCCAAGAAGAGCTCACCTGGCAGTAAGGGGTCCGGGTGGGATCGGGCCCTCAACGAGAGCAGAGGCGGCGTGAGGCCGCCCACGAGGGCAGCGTGGTTCTCCCCAAGCAGCGGGGGAGCCGCTGCTCTATTATTCATTGGCTTTGGGAAAGCACCCATAATGACTTGCAGGCCCGGATCGGGCTGCGAGGAGAAGCAGCTTGTGCTCTGCGTGTGGTGTCCCCAGGAGGATGGGGTCACCGACAAGTGGGTGAAAAGGTGCAGGTGGAGCTGCAGGAGCAACGCAGCCTCCCCCAGCACGAAGATGGGAAGTCCCCCCCCTAAGTCTCTGGGGGACTCAATGGAAATAACCCCTCAAGGGCTCAGCCATTCTACAACAGTAATCTGTGGCTGGAACATTTGTTCTTTACCTGGGTGTGTGTTTGGGACTGCACCAAGGTATGAAGGGCTGAACTGGGGATGTCTGGATAAGGGCATCCCCTGGAGGTGAAGAGGTGCAATTGCACGAGAAGTGCATTTACCTGATATTATTTCTTTTGAGGGACTGAAAGTCAAATATGTAATGTGAAGTCATAAGCAAAGTGGGGTTATTTTGCTGGACATTCCTGCTAGGGTGCCTGGCTGTATATGCTTAATCCTGTGATTATAACTGTGATGTCTTTTAGGGGCTTTAATTGCAATGCATTTCAACTGTTATCGCTATGATAAGTACTGTCATTTTAAGTGAGGCCTAAACATGTATTGTTGCTGCTGCGTTAGGTGACGAACAACCCACACTGTTAGCCATTAAGATGTAGAGGTGTATACTGTAGGGTCAGTATGAGATCCTCAGTCAGGGCTATGTGTCACCATGGCAGGTGTGCCCATTTTAAATGCTTGTTGAGATAATGGGGTGGGTCGCCACTGGGATGGTGCCATTGGGCAAGGCCCTCACTCCAGGTTATGGTCAACCTACTGCATTAGGGGGCAAGATGATGTGCATACATGGGAGTGATGGTACTAGACCCCACCCCTCCTGCGGGAGGGGTGGGAATGTTATGCAATGTCACAAAGTAATTCCAACAGCTTATGTATATTTGTAAATTGTTACATAGTATTGAGTAGTGTGTGTGTGTTTAATAAATGTACTCTTCCTTTTATAAAGCAAAGTACAGACTGGACAATCAATTATTGAGTGTTATCTCTGCGTACTGGTAAATGGCGAGTACTAGCCCACACCACCTCCCTTGAGTAAGCCTTAGACTGCTCTGCAACGCTACCCTCTGAGAGTCAAGCGCTACAATGGGGTGTTTGGTTCCCAGTGAAGGACAAATGTATACATGTTATTTGTGCAGGCCTCACAGATACTGCCTCGTTTTCCAACAGATGGTTAGTAGCTGTGTTGTTACTATCATTGGCAGCATAGCAGGTGCAATGTGTGGTGCAAGCTGCAGTAGCCTCCTTACAAGAGCCCTGGCACCTATGTTTTTTACAAACTAAGCACTGCATCCACCTCATCTCTTCCCTCTTCAGCGTCCTCTTTTCACTTCTCTTGAAAGCACTTCCACGTATCTATTTCACTTCACCACCCCCTAAACACACAACGCACTCCCTCAGCTGTAAGCACTGCATTTTCTTTTACTTTCACCTTCTCAATATTTTGACAACTGTGTACCTTCTTCACACACGTTTGCACAGAATCACATTTGCAGCTGGCATACGTGATCATTGCTCTGTGCGTTCTGCAGAGAGGCCATGGATTACATGAACACATTTTAGACCCACTGACACGCAATGTGAGAAACTCTCACTGACTTCCACTTCAACTCTAGAGCTTTCAACCGTGGCCCGTTATAAACACATGGAGGCAACTCAGTTCAAAGTATGCACTATACAAGAACAAAATGCTACGCAAAAAAATACAGAAACACAACATCCTGGAAATAGCTTACTTAATCTAGCCCCGGGTGGAATTTTTCCAACTCGATGACAACGAGACCAACGTGAGGCTCCAGCAAGCAAGCTAGCAAGCGCGACAGAGATTTGGTGTCCCGTAGCCAGATTTCCAGATGCTAGGAAGCCTTCCAATCCAATTTTATAATGCAGGCGACCACGAGTGGTCTCGGTCAGCAGGGCTGCTTTTCAAGTAGATTTTCTACACGAGAAGCAGCAACATCAACTCGAAAATTGTTTTTTGACTAGGTATTCTACCCAAACAGACGGTAGTTTTTTGTTTTTTTTGCTAAACACATTTCTTTAATTTCACTCTTTTTTCAGCAAAGACTCAAATTTCCTAATCCTGTCCAGAAGGCTCCTACCAGCGCTTTGCCCATCCCTTGGTTATTTTTCATTTGGATTTTGAGGATTTAACTGTCTATGTCTGAAGATGGTTTGTAAATTGCATGTTTGAAAATGCCACTTTTAGAAAGATTTGCACGGCGATTAAGATGGATGCAGGCCTGTATTGCTGGGCGGCTATATAATAATTTTGAATTTCTCTTGGGCTGGCTATTAAGCTTGCACCGGTTTCCATGTGAGGGTCTTCATTTGTTCACACGCCCACCTAGCACACCTATGGCCGGACTTCGGATTAATTCCAATATTTCTGATGCGATTTCTTCTTCTCTTTGGCCTTAACTTAAAATGCTCATGTCCCCGAACGAGTTTTTCACCTCGAGTGAGCAAACTTTTCTGTTGGATGCTCTGATAATTATACTGTTTGTCCTGATGATGTCCATACCAATTTAGTTTTGTCGAAACACCGTTGACGCCTATCTTTGGCACACATTGAAGAGGAAGCATTGATTGCTACTTTTGTTCTTGTGATTTGTCTGATCAGTCTTTAAGTTAATTTATCTGCCTCTGCCATTGTCCTTTTGTTTACACTGTCAACTGTGTTCTTTTATAATGTTTGTTGTGTAACTGTATGAGCACTATTGGTTTATCATTGTGCTGTCCTTTTATATTATTGTCTTAGTAAAAGCAGCATGTATTGCTTAATTCTGTTTGGGTATCATTTTCATAACTTTGTACAATCTTTCTATGTGATATAGCTTTCTCAATTCATTATTACATTTGTATTGTTTTCAATATCAGTTAGATTTACGTTTTGTGTAATTTTTTGCTTGAACCTTTGTTAGTATTATAGTCTTTATTTGCCCCAGGTTCGGGTAATAGGGCTGCCCCTGTTTGATGTAACCACTTTTAGAAAGTGGGCATTTTCTTGCTTAACCATTCTGCGCCTGCCTGTGGAATCCACATCTGTGCTGCCTGACAGCTGGGCTTTCCTGCATACACTCTAGCCAGTCACACAAAGGGAGCTGAGGTGTGCCCTGCATATCCTGATGGCTCATCACCCACTTGATGGGCCTTCCTGAGCTAGAGTGGTGGGAGGAGTTGTCACTGACACCTGAATAGGGCTGTGCCTGTCTTCACACAATGCTGTCTCCACCCCCTGTAGTGTGTCTGGGAGCACACCAGGGAAGTGCAAGGTTTTGTGCACAACAGAGACTTTTCTTTGAAGTTTAACTCCTTCAAAGTCCAAAACTGGTATAAGTATTGGGGCTCTGGCCCCACAACTTTAGATTACTCTGGACTAAGGACTCTGCCAAGAAGAAGAGCTGGAACCACTGTCAGGAGAGATTACTACTTTGCTGCATGCTTTGCTGTGTTGGCTTGCTGTGTGCTGCTTCTGTCTTGGGTAGTGACAGGAATGGACTGAACTTTCTTGATCCTACTGTTTAAGTTTTTTCAAGGGCTTGAGGTAGAGCTTGCCTCCTGTTGGAAGTGTCTGGCTCATCAAAAACTTCAACTTTATCTGCTTACCAGCACTGGGAACTGCGTGTTTGTGCTGCAACGGAAGAAAAAGGTAACACTGATGCCGTCTCCGACACCGTCACCGCTGCCTGCACCATGACCTGACGGCACCGCATGAAGCATCGCCCTGCTTCACAACGCAAACCTGGTCTCACCGCCGCCGGACGCCGTCATCGAGAAGCTGCTTTCACCGTGACTTGTAGAAGCTGCACGTCGCATCGCCTCGCTTCACATCACATCCCTGGTATAACCTACGACTCCCCTCCACCCAAACATCTACGCCGCTGCCTGCACCGTGGCCTGTGGACACCGCTTGTGAGGTACACGAAGCATCGCCATGTCCCACACCACAGCACTGGTCCACCGACATCAGCGACCTCAACTCCAGCCTCGTCAACTGACACCGCCACTTGCACTGCGACCTGTGGGCACTGCCAAAGCATTGCCCCGCTTCGCATCACAACCTTGGTTCTACCGATGACAATGATTCAGCAACAACGGCGTAGCTGCCTGCACCGGGATCTGTGGACACCTCACGTTGCATCGCCCCGCTTCACACCGCAGCCCTGGTCTCACCGACGGCGCTGGACGCTGTCACTGAGCCACTGCCTGCACCATGACCTGTGGGCACTGCCATTGCATTGCCCTGCTTTGCATCGCAGCCTCGACACCATTTATGCCAGTGATGGAGTGTAAAAGTTTAATGACGGTTCCCTCTATCAATGCTCACCATTAAAAGAGATTTATGACAATAATTTTTGATTAAAACATGTAAAATGACTGAAATGAAAAAACGTGAGGTTTCTTACTGCATCGTAAAAGCATGCAGAAATGTTTCGAAACGTGGAAATATGAAAACATAAATAAAGAAAGAGAAAAAGTTTATTTGTTTATGCATACAATCGTGTTTGAGAAAACTAAACATAGTTAACATAAAAATGTGCTGATGTTGGCTTTTAAAATGTGAAAGAGAAATTAATGCTTACATAATGAAACACTTGAAACGATTGAAATTGCTTAGTTTAAAGATGCTTGATAATATGAAAATTCGCAGTTTTATCTTTAGTATTGTGTGATAAAAATGTGTATATCAAAAGTGACACGTATATTAAATTTGATTGAAAATTAATAACATGTGAAACATTTTTTTAGTAGTACATAATATTGACGTAACTTTTAAGGGAAGAATAATGAGTGAATTAATTAAGAAAATTGAAATATTCATATTAATGTGTGTTTTATATTAGTCATACCGTGGTAAAGATTTAGCAGGTTTTCATGTAGGCCTCAAATGCTTCTCTTTCCCCGTTCGAAAGGCAGAATTTAGCTGAAGTAGTCATTGTAGACGTTGTGAGAACTTTTCATGAAGTTTCTTTCTTGTGCTTGCAAACAAAGGACTCTCGTTTGATTCAGCAACACTTTTTCACAGAAATGTATCGATAAAATTGCAAACCCTGAGACAGCGCCTGGGAACGGATAGACAGTGAACAAAGTGAATTTTCTTACTTCCGAGGAAAGGATGATAATATAAAGTTATTGAATCTGATGATTTTGCAAAAGGATTACTTAATGCTTCCGGATTTCTTAGTGAGGTATTGATCACACCATGAGCAGCCCACTGTGGACAACCAATGGAAACCATATGGAGAGATTCAAAAGATACTTTGTGGGCGTATACTGAGAACTTTTGGAAGTATAATTGCCCCCAGGAGGAGGAGTCAGGGGCTGGTTGTCATTTTCAATTTTCCTGCCTGGATTGCTGTCGGACTAAACTCTGATTTTCCCTTTCTATGCCAAACCCATTTGAACTGAACTTTCCGAATTGACTCAAACCTGTACTTTGCCAGCTGGTAAAGTGTGCAGGTATAACTCTTCAGCTGCAGAGTGTATGTACTCTTTCCTGTGACTCATTGCTCTTCAATTTCTACATATTTGGTTTGCATAACCTAAATACTGAAACCCGATTTTTTCTATGTTTCTCTCTCTCACCTTTTTCCTAGGTAACCAGCAAAATGATTTCTTGTTGAATCTGTATGGCATTGTGTAACTAATTGTACTAAATAATTCCTATTAAATCTGATTATATAATGTGATTTATATTCCTGATCATTCAAATTGAGTCTTAGATAAATGGTTTACATGAGCAACTTTTATCGTATTTGAGTCCTTCTTGGTGTGTATTTCTTGTCGTAAGTATTATTAATGGTGTCTAGAGAAAAGGTTGTTTGTTGATAGTATTGTATTTGGCATTTTCTTATTCCAGGTCCTCATAAGGAATTGCCTCACGTTCTCCGACTAGCCAAGTCCCTGTTAGCTCACATAAAAGATACATTGGAGGACCAATGGCAGTTTAGTGATATGTCATGGGCCCAGAGAGGAAATAGTTGTGATGTAATATAAGTGACGGGAATAAAGTAAATTTTGACCCAGCTTCCCGCTCTCCTGAATTCATCCTTATGGAGTTTGATCCGCAATGAGTGTGACTTCAAGGGCCGACGACTTTCTAAAATAGGTATGGTGTCCTTTTGTAGTGTTTTCACTGTATTACAGGGAAGGGAAGGTCCCTACTTAGACAGGGTACAAACCTGCCAACTAGAGACCCCCATTTCTAACATATATTTTTTTCAATAACCTGAAATTTCCTTTGTCTTGTCTCCTTTAAAAAACCATGTCTTGGTGCGTGGCCAAGATGGCGACTTGAACAGTCGCAGGTCCCGGAGGCTCCTCGTCCCTTGCCTTCCTACCCAGCCATTCACGGTGCCTGCGGCCCCAAAACCCCGCAGAAAGGGGTAACTGAGAAAGCGGAGGCGAAAGGACCGGGCCCGCTGCAACGCCGAGGGTCTCCGACTCCTGATTCCTGCCGAAGAGAGCTGCGGCCGGCGAAAGGCAGTGCGGACAAAATGGCGCCGCATCGAGGCTGAGCCGAGGTCGAAAGAGGTAGGAGGACCGGAGGGGCGAATGCGGGACCCCAGGAGAAAACGGGGGTATCGCGTCTGGAGGAAGCACCCCGCTGTGTGACAGAGCGGGCGGCGGGGCACTGCCCTGGTGGGGGAGCAGCTTTCTGAAGCCCGGGGCCCGCTGAGGGACTCACGGACACCTGGCAGTGAAACCGTGGACGGCGTAGAAGGCCCGGAAGAACACGATTCCGGGGAGAGCGAGCCGCGGCGGAAGCGGAGGCCACCGGGTTGGTGGTGAGCGATCCTCCCCCTAGTGAAGGTGATCGGGGGAGAGGCGGAAGACAGCACGGAGGGGGAGAGAGGCCCCCACGACAGCGACTCACGGGCCCCGACGGGAGCATCCTCGGGAGCTCGCACAACGGTAAATAGGAGACGGGAAGCTGGGCCCGCTGACCCGGAGGTGAGGCTGGGCTGGGACCCCCTGAAGGTGATAGAGCGCTGAGCGGGTGGAGAAGGCCCAAGGGCACAGAAGATGCGAGGCCTGGGGCGGCGGCCCAGATAAGAAAGGCGGTGTGGACGGCTGGTAAAGGGCCCCACGCTACGGACAAGGCGGGAGACACCCGGCCAGGATTGCCGCCTGGCGGAGGGACAAGGAGCGGCAAGGCGTGGTGCATACACCTTCGGTGGGCGCTCACGAGGTTAAGGGAGTCACCGGGGGAGTGAGAGCAAGGCACGGTCAGAGGGGCCCCCACCCTAACCAAAAGACCACGAGACCCCCAGGTCCGGAGAGGGGGCGCTCAGCGAGGCAGGAGCGGCGGAGGTACACACCTCGAGGCGGGAGCAGGAAGTCGGCCAAGGGGTGCGAAGGGACTAAGCTAAGTTGCGTCCCCCTCCAGAGAGCCGGGAGACAGGGGCTCGAGATCGAGTAAGAAGGCCAGATTGCTCGGTGACGTGGGAGGAGAGTGGCGGACCTCACAAGCGGGGTGGACATGCGCAAGGCCTCGACTCTAGTCCTGCGACGTGCACCAGCCGAACGGAACCCAGGAGGGCTGGTGGGACGGGTACCTCCTGGCTTTTCTCAGCTATAGGAGTGGGCCTAGGAGACGTTAGGCCCCGCCAAGAGATCGTGTCGTGATCACAGAAGACCCCCACGACTCCTACAAGGCCCTGCAGGGAAAGCAGGAGCAAGATGGCCACGGCAAAGAAGAAAGGGGAAAGGTCCGTGAGAGAGATGCTCACAAAACATACGGTGGTAGAGGAGAAAGGCAGTAAATCCCCCCAGGTCAGAACTAGCGGTGCCGCCCCAGAAGATGACGCGATCCCGATCACCCGGGCCTTCCTCGAAACGCTATTTAACACCCTCCGGGAAGACTTCCAGGCGCTCAAGAGCGAAGTCGCAGGAGAGGTAAAGGACATCCGAAGAGATGTAGACGCAGTGGGGAAAAGGGTGGCGGAGCTTGAAGACCGAGAACATGCAGCGGGAGAGGAACTCGCTCAGCTCCAACAGGAGGTCATTCGCCTTAAAGAGCAACAAATCGACCTCCAGGCCCATGCGGAGGATCTTGAAAATCGCTCCAGACGCAATAACATCCGCGTTCTTGGGGTCCCACCGAAATCCGAAGGGACAAATGTGGCAAGCTATCTGCAGGGACTATTCCGAGAGGTCCTAGGAGAGGACCAAGCGTTTGAGATCCGCATAGATCGAGCGCATAGAGTGGGTTTGCCGCGGCGGGCCCCGGCGCCCCCCCCGGACATCCTGGCCTTCCTACCAGACTACCCTCTAAAGGAACGCATCTTACGCGAGGCACGTTTGAAACAGTCCATCATCTATCAGGGCCACTCCGTGGCTTTATATCAAGACCTTGCCTCCATAACGCTACAAAAGAGGAGATCATTCAAAGACGTCACCAGGCACCTCAGAGAACAAGAGATAGCCTACTCCTGGGGGCATCCATTTAGACTGATTTTTAAGTGGAACGGCAAGGTACATCAACTTAGGTCAGTGGAGGACACGTGCAAGCTCCTGGGCCTTGAATTCCACGACACGGAAGGTTCGCCCCCATCCACGAAACGACCAACGGGGGACGGATGGCGAAGAGTGGGACGCAGACGCTCCCCGACTTCGGAAGCAAAACCAGACTCTGACACTATGGCACATGAGAGGCAAGCAGCTCTGGAAGCCGTCTTAAAGGATACTGCCCCGCCACAGTGAACTGAAAGACATGGAAGGGGTCAGTAACGCTATAATATAAGAGGCTGGGGAGGAAGTGGGGACGGGGAGCCGGGAACACTTGGTTCACACATGCCCCGATTGTTGTTTTTCCACGTACCAGGGCAAGGGGCCCTTGGGCTATGGACAATGTTAGGGTTTTTGGGGTTTCTGGTTGGGGTTAGGGAGGGGGGAAGGGGGAGGGGGAGGATGGGGCCAAGGGGGGGGGTTGGGGGGGTTGGGGGGAAGGGGAGGGTCGAACCGATGTGCTGCAAGGGGTTGGGTCCAGGAGGACTCCCGAAGATCAGGGTCCTAGCCCTAGCTGGGCGAGGCTTACTAGATAACAAGCTGATAAGCGTGCCCTACCAGACTCAGCGCCTACCAGGGTTCAACATTCGGGATGATTCACAAACTTCAGATTCTCACCCTTAATGTGAAAGGGTTAAATAGTCCCATTAAAAGAAGGGCCATCTTATCCTATTTGGAGAACACAGGGGCGGCTATCTGCCTCCTGCAAGAGACACACCTCCTTTCCTCAGCAATTCTATTCTTCCTCAGCGGTGAAAAAAGCAGGGGTAGCAATATTAGTGTCTAAATCCTTTCAGGGCCTGGTGAGCGAGAAGGTGGCAGAAATAAAAGGACGGCTGCTGGCATACAAATTCTGGGTGGGAGGGGTCCCACTGGTGGTGGACTCCCTGTACGCCCCTAACGCGGGACAGGAGAAGTTCCTTACCACAGCACTCTCAGAGGCATTCGCCACGCAAAACATGATGGTGGTGGTAGGGGGGGACTTGAACTTAGTCATGGACACGGAGATAGATCGCTCCGGTCAGCGTTACGGACAGGAGGGTGCACTTTCTACTGCAGGGAAGGACTGGCTACGGGAGCGGGGTTTGACGGACATTTGGAGGACAAAGCACCCACACAATATACAGTATTCCTTCTACTCTCACGCACATCGAACATATGCCAGACTTGACCATCTCTTAGGGTCTATGGACCTGACAGCATTAGTGGACACGGTAAATATAATTCCTGCGGCGCTTTCCGACCATGATACGGTGACAATGACTCTCTCTCTACCCACAATACACAGGACCCCGGGGAGATGGCGATTAAGGGAAACGCTGCTTCAGAGGCACGGGTTGGTAACAAAACTACACAAAAGCATCACTGACTATTTAACCCGAAATGACCTCGCAGATACCCCCATCACGGCCCTCTGGGGGGCACTGAAAGCAGTGGTACGCGGCGAATTAATCGCTATTGCAGCGGCGGAGGCTAAGGAGCGTAGAGAGGTTAGGGAGAAGCTCACAAAGCAGGTAGTAGAACTGGAACGCATCCACAGTCGCACAGGGGCCCCTAGGATTTGGCGTCAGGTTAGAGCGGCAAGAACGCAGCTGGCTGCTCTTGATACCAACAGAGCTGAGTATGCGGCGCTGAGGCTCAAGCACTCGTATTATATCGGAGGTGATTCAACAGGCCGTCTGCTGGCCAGCAAACTTAGAGCCCGCGTCCAACGGGATAGGGTATCCGCAATAATAAATGAGAAGGGAGTGAATGTGGACAAGGATGAGGAAATAGCAGACGCATTCCGAGAGTTTTTCTCCTCTCTTTATAGGGAGTCTATACCCGACTCTATCGAGGGGGAGGATTATCTCAAGGGAGTATCGACCACGGCTTTAGATCAGATAGAGGCCGAGGCACTGGATGCGCCTATTCGGATAGAAGAGGTGATAGGGGCCATTACTCGCCTAAATCACACAAATCACCGGGCCCAGACGGGTACTCCGCAGGTTTTTATAAGACCTTCTGCTCACTGCTCGCCCCCATATTAACACGACTCTTCAATACCTTCCAGGGGCGTGGGTCCATCCCCCCAGACATGTTAGCGGCGGACATTGTTGTCATCCCCAAACCGGGGAAAGAGAAGACAAAATGCAGCTCTTACAGGCCGATTTCTCTTCTCAATCTCGACCTAAAACTGTTTACTGGAGTACTAGCGGCACGACTGGGACCGCGATTACCGGGCATTATAGACCCGGATCAGTCCGGTTTTATTCACAATCGGCAGGGGAGCGATCACACCAAACGGGTACTACATTTGATTGATAAGGCGCACCGAACCAAGATGGAGGCTTTGCTACTGTCAGTGGACGCGGAAAAAGCCTTTGACCGGGTCAACTGGAGCTTCCTGGACCACACCCTGGCTCATTTTGGATTCGGGGAACGCTTCAGGGCTTGGGTGGCGAGCTGTTATGATGAGCCTAGGGCCATGGTTCGGGTCAACTGTACAACCTCACGGCCGGTAGTAATTCAGAGGGGCACACGACAAGGGTGTCCGCTTTCCCCACTCCTATTCGCACTATACGTGGAACCACTCGCCCAGAAAATTAGAGATAACCCAGACATAAGGGGGATTCCCTTTGGGGGAGAGCCATACAGTGAGCTTATATGCGGATGATATTCTGGCCACGTTGGAGAAGCCGGAACGTTCGGTACCAGCCTTCTTGGAAGAGCTGGCCTCCTTCGGCCGCGTCTCCGGTTTTAAAATTAATGTGGGAAAGTCTACATTGCTACACCTGGGTCGATACGCAGACGCCGCAGATCTAGAACGCCCATCTTATGGAACCCTACGAGCACGGGACTCAATCACCTACCTGGGCATAGAATTAGCCCCCACGGTAACACAGACGGTTGCGCGGAATTACGCAGGGCTCCTTTCCCAGGTCCAGAGGTGTCTCCAACAATGGCGCAAGCAACCACTCTCGCTCCTAGGTCGAGTCGCGGCTATTAAGATGAGCATCTTGCCCAAAGCGCTGTATATCTTTCAAACCATACAGGCCTGACCGCCGAAGGGTGCCCTCCAACAAATTCAGAAAGAAGTCAACCACTTTAGTTGGTCTGGAGCGCGACCTCGGATGCGTAGAGAGATATCCCATCGACCCCTAGACCAGGGAGGGTTGGGTATCCCGAACTTCCTGGACTACTATAGGGCTTCCCAACTCCGACACCTGGTGGAATGGAGCAGGCCCGAATCAGAAAAGAAGTGGCTGTTTCAGGATAGGGCACTGGCAAAACTCTCGTTATGGAAGGTGCCGTTTTTAAAAAAACGTGACAGACCCCCGAATCTAAAGGGCTCGCCGATTACGAACACAATTTTAACCATTTGGGATGCAGTGGCAGTGAAACGGGGCCTTACTTCCTTCCCCTCCCCAATGACGCCGTTATTTGATAATCCGGAATTTGTCCCAGGGATGAACGAAAGAGCTTTCTCACAATGGAGGAACACGGGATGCAAATCGGCAGGTCACCTTTTAACCTCGAGGGATTTTTGTCCTTGCCGAGGCACAACACTCTTATGATATTACCGCTCCGCAGCAGTTCCAATATTTTCCAACTCCGGCACTGGCTCCTTCAGCCGGAAGTGAAACCCCTCATCGGTCGGAGGCTCACTAGCTACGAAAGGTGGCTCCGTGAAAAACGTCCGATAAAAAACGATCTCAGAAATATATGGTCTGCTTCGACCCTCAGCCCCATTCGCGCCCTCGGCAGGCCAGAGGCGCTGGGCTAAAGAAATTGGGAGGGATCTCACGGAAACGGAATGGCGAGATATCTATTATCGGGTTTCCCATACAGCTCGGAACATGGCCAGCCGGGAAGCGGCAGTAAAAGTAGCCACATACTGGTACCTGACTCCGGTCAGACTGCATCGAGGGAACCCAGAGCGTAGCCCGACGTGCTGGCGGGGCTGCGACGAAGAAGGAACACTGACACACATCCTATGGGAATGCACGGAAGTACTAGATTACTGGAGGGAGGTTTTAGATGATATAGACAGCTGTTTTGACACCGAAATCCCTAGATTCCCAGCTTATACGTTACTAGGCCTGCCTAATGGACTCACATACCCGTTGAAATCCATAAGGGGGAAGCAAATGGGGGTGGCTATGGCGGCGGTACAGCATATACTTTCACTATGGGGCACACAGACCAGACCTTCACACACGGGGTGGTTGCACAAACTCTGGTACACAGTGGGAATGGAACCCATTCAGGCGACACTCACAAACTCAACAGAATCCTTCCACACCATATGGAGCCCACTTCTGGCACTGTTGTCGAAGGAACTGAATGAGGTGACTTGCCCGAAGTACCTCCACCTTCTACGTCTCACCGATAGGCCAGCTGAGGAAGGAGCCCATGGAACAACTAATTGAGGTCCTGCAGAATACAAGGTCCAATACTGGGAGTAGTCAGCACATCGGTTCGGGGGGGAGGGACGGGGGGGGACAGGGAGGGGGGTAGTTATTATAATAGCTCATTTGTTGGGTGTTTTGATTTTTCGGGAGAAAACGGAGGGGGCAAACAGCCTTTCAGATGGATCACTCATCTACGCGGCCGGCCTCCGGGTTGTGGCAATAGCGCTGTGTATCGACCTCCTAGAAACGCTCTGCCGGCCAAAGGATGTAGGCAGTAAGCTGTGTATTCCCAAAATGTCTCCTTCCAATAAACATGATTTAAACTTAAAAAACCATGTCTTAACTGCAGCACCTATTTTTCCATCCACTACAGTGGTACTGCAAGCATGACTTCAGACCTACCCCGTGTAGCCTTTGGCAGTATAAAACTCTAGAACTCAACCTGTTAAAACAAGCCCTTTTGACCTGTCAAATCCTCCCTTTTAATTATTAATAAGTCACCCCAATGCAAGTCTTGTAACCCACAAGGTAGGATGATTGGTATTTAAAAGTAGGATATGTAAAACTTTAATGTTAACATGTCCTTGCAGGAACTAGCACCCAAAAGCTATTTTCACAGTGGCAGGCCTAGCTGACTGTCAGGGTGCTGGAAAAAGGAGCAAAGACTCTCCAGTGCTCCTCCGTATCTTGTAATGAGCCCGTTGTTAAGAGATCACCCGCTCGCAAAAGGCTGCGGGTGATCGTCGCGCACAGCCGGTCATTTCTTCCTGTACTCACAACAGGGAGGACCGCAGAGGCAGTGGCTGGTCTAGTCTTGCGCTCCTGGACGCGAGTGCGAGGTCTGGACCAGCTGTGAAGTGCGCCGGTTGATTGTGGAACCGCGCACTTCACCAACGGAATTTCTGGGTTAAGTAGCGAAAAGACAGGCTTCTAGTTAGGTAGAAATAGAGTAGTTTTGGGAGCTAGGCTTAGGCGTAGGATAGAGCGTTTCGGTTCGTCGGTTAGTTAGTTAGGTAAAAGGCTAAGAGAAAATTATAAGTTAGAAGGAAAAATAAATAGAAAGAAATAAAAGCAGAAGTTTAAAAGAATTACCATACTCACCATCCAGCATCTCAGTTCCTGACCTTCCTTCGTCGTCCTGTTGATGGCGTTGATTTCTGAAGTACCTACGGAACAAAACAGAAGCGAATTAACGAAGAAGAGAAAGTAAGGCAGAGTGTGTGAGAGAATAAAGGAATGAAAGAGAGAAAATAAGAAAGTCTATAATGTTTTAAAGTATCAAATTATCGTTGCCATACAGAGCTCAGAGGAATTAAAAATCTCATTTGAAAGAATAGAAGAGGAGCGAAAGCCTTAGACACTCTGGGTAAGGAAAGAGCCAAAGGGGGAGAGTGGGAGAGTGGGGGGAAGTAGAAGGGAATTAGTAATTATGTGTTCTTCTGTTGCAGTGCTTCCACAAGTTGCTAGACGATAGAGAGGGTGTAAGAAAAGAACAGAACGGAATGCAGAAGTAAGAAGGAGGTGGAAGCGCCAAAGACCAGGCAGTCTCTTCTCTGTCCCATTCCCCTTTCCCCCAGCGGGGTTCACACGGCCGCTGGTAATTACTGAGTAGGTGGCTGTGGGAAAACCAGTGGTGGAATTTGGAAAATCTCGTCGTTCTGCTCCTGGGAGTGTCGGCATAGTGAGTAACCACTGCCCATGACAGAGTGAAGTGCCCACGTCAATACTCACCCGAGCAGAATGGCAGAAGGGTTCGACTTAAAAGATTTAGGGAATGTTCTTAAGGAAATTCAGCATGAGTTGATGGCAGTCAGGGAGGAAAATAAGGTACTCAAATTGGAAATGGAGGCCAGTAGACGCGAGACCAAAGAGATAGCATCTCAGTTGAAGAGCGAAGAGTCTGGGAATAGGTTCCACCCTCTCCTTCTGGGACCAGTATATTTAATCAGAGTTCCGCAATTAGTGGGGGTCAGCTACGCAGGTCATTCATTCCTTGGCGCCTGTAATTCCTTTGGCTCCGCCAGAACGCTTTGGTGGGGATCCCCAAAAGGCCCAAATTTTTTTAACCCAGTGCTCTTTACATTTCATGTGTCGGCCCACTGTCTTCCCGGATGCACAGTCTCGAATAGCCTTCATCCTATCTTACCTGAATGGAGACGCAGCTTCGTGGCCTATGCACTTGGTCACTCAGGATTCTCCAATTTTATATAACTTCGAGGAATTCAAGAAAGAGTTTCTGCGAATTTTTGATCGTCGAAAGGTGGCACAGGCTACGGATAATGAACTACTGGAGTTGAGGCAAGGGAATCGAGAACTAGTCACCTACCTTGCCCAATTTAACAAACTTGTTGTCGAAACAGATTGGCCTGAGGCCAAAAGGGCAGCCTTGTTCTATCGGGGTTTAAAAGATGATTTGAAAGACGCCTTGTCACAGATTCCAAATAGCCCCACAGAAGTATCTGCTTTGATTGATTTCGTTTTGGAAATGGACTATCGACAAACGGAAAGAAGAGGTGAAAGACGACGTGTATTTCGACCCAGTGTACCTCGCTTTGATCGAGTCAGGTCGGAAGTTGTTAAGTCTGGAGATAGAGAGCATGGTGTAGAACCCATGCAAATTGGAACTATCAGAGGCCCCCTTTCCAAAGAAGAAAAAGAAAAGCGTTGACTGAATAACCTACTCCTTTATTGTGGGATCAGTGGTCATTTTATAAAGGAATGTCCCAAGAGACCAAAAATCTACAAGAAGGAAAACTCTCTGCACCACCAGTAAATGGAGTTGGGCTGGTGGTTGCAAACAAGAATACAACTCCAATCTCTCACCAAGTGGCGAATACACTACAATCTTCTGCTCCACACCTCATTCTGACGATGACTTTAAAGTTTCAAGATCAGGTTCTTTTGGGAGTGGTCGTGATGTTGGATTCAGGAGCCACGGGAAACTTTTGCGATCTCAAATATGCCTCCAGAATTGGGTTGAAAGCTTTACCGAAAGAAAGAAGCGAAGCAGTCAGAGCCGTTGACGGAACAAATTTGTCTTCCGGTCCCATAACCAGTCATACTGAACTAGTGGAACTTGTCTCAGTAGAAGGTCATAAGGAGGAAATTCAATTCAACTTAATCGATGCCCCACAGTTCGGAATTATCCTAGGGTTGCCTTGGTTAACTGAACACAACCCAACAATTAACTGGAGCGATCGAACAGTGAAGTTTAACTCGAGCTATTGTTTGGAACATTGCTTCGGTGAAAAGCAAAGACCGAGATGAAAACCCAGCAGCCTTACTATGCGAACAAGGGATGATGGTTTGTGCTGTGCAAACTGTGAGCTTACCAGTTGAATATCAGGAGTTTGCTGAAGTTTTTAGTGAATTGGAGTCAAAGAAATTGCCCCCACACCGGTCGTATGACTGCAAAATTGATTTAGAACCCGGAGCAAATCTTCCTTGCAGTCATATATATGCTCTTACCGAGGCTGAGAACCGTCATCTTAAGGATTACATACAGGAATATTTGGAAAATGGTTTCATACGTCCATCACAGTCCCCAGTTTCTTCGCCGTTGTTTTTCGTTCCAAAACGTGACGGAGATCTGAGAACGTGTATTGATTATCGCGCCCTGGATAAAATTACTATCAAGAATCGTTATCCCCTCCCTCTGATTTCTGTTCTACTAGACCAACTAAAAGATGCCAAGATCTTCACAAAATTAGATTTGCAGGGAGCATATCATCTAATTCGAGTGAGAAGTGGAGATGAATGGAAAACGGCGTTTAGAACCAAGTATGGATTGTATGAGTACCAAGTCATGCCCTACGGGTTAAGCAACGCCCGGCTGCTTTCCAATACTTCATTAATGATGTCCTGAAAGATTTCATAGATCAGTGCGCTATCGTCTACATTGACGATATTTTGATTTACTCCTCATCTGAAGAAGAACACCAACACCAAGTCAAAGGAGTTTTGCGTTGTCTGAAGGAAAATGAACTTTACGTAAAACTGGAGAAATGTGCTTTTGGAGTGAAATCTGTAGACTTTTTGGGATTTGTGATTGCCCCGGAAGGTCTAACCATGGATGTTAAAAAAATTGAGGCGGTATTGAATTGGCCTCCTCCAACCTCGGTGAAAGAAGTACAGAGCTTCATTGGATTTGCAAATTTCTATCGCAGATTCATTCGAGATTTTTCCCTGAAGGTAGCACCAATAACTAGGTTGCTGCGAAAGGAGTGTTTTTTCAATGGTCTTCTGAGGCAGAAGATGCTTTCCAGTTTTTGAAGAAGAGCTTTACCACGGCGCCCATTCTGCTGCATGCGGATCCTGCTCAACCATTTTACCTGGAGACAGATGCCTCTGAGCAAGCCATTGGAGGAGTACTTTCACAGAGACACAAAGAAACTGGGCAGTTGCATCCGGTGGCATATCACTCCAGAAAACTGCAACCAGCGGAAATGAATTACACAATTTCAGATAAGGAACTCCTCGCTATCAAAGATGCTTTCCAAGAGTGGCGACATTACCTTCTCGGAGCCAGACACGTGGTGACGGTATTCACTGATCATCGAAATCTCCAGTTTCTGAAATCGGCCAGGACGCTTACTCCACGCCAACTTAGATGGTCCTTATATTTCGCCGATTATGACTTTGTAATCACATTTCGGCCCGGAAGGAATAACGGAAAGGCAGATGCTTTGTCTCGAATAGACACAGATGGAAAGAAGATTCTCATTAATGATCAAAACATAATTCCAGAAACTAAGATCATTGGAGCCACAAGTGAGAAAACTCTCGTGGAAAAGGTTAAAGAAGTCTTAACTTCTGAAGAAATGCAAAGTTGGGCTCTGAAGGATCCAGCTCGGGAGATTATCGATGGAGTACCATTTCCAAGGCCTTGTATTTACCAATTCAAGAACTTCAACAGCAAGCGTTGATCGACTGCCATGACAATCCGTTGGTTGGTCATCCAGGAATCCATCGAACTGAGGAGTTGTTAAAGAGACAATTTTGGTGGCCTGTGTTGCCTGCTGATGTTCGAGTTCATGTGGAAGGCTGTGGGACTTGTGCAATGGGGAAGACAGATAAGCGGGCTCCTCAAGGGTTATTGAGACCTTTACCTACCCCACCATATCCTTGGCACACAGTAACCATGGATTTAATAGTAGAGCTACCCTCTAGTCAAGGATTCAGTTCTGTATTAGTTATGGTAGACGCCTTTTCCAAAATGTCGCATTTTGTTGCCCTGAAAGGGAATTCATCTGCAAGACAAATTGCCACTCAATTCAACCAAAGTGTGATTAAGTTACATGGCATACCCAAGGTTTTGATCACAGATCGTGGGTCTCAATTTCTATCTCATTTCTGGAAGGCTTACACTAAGGGTTTGGGAATTGAAACGCGTTATTCAACGAGTTTTCATCCACAAACAGATGGGCAAACAGAAAGGGCAAACCAAGAGTTAGAAAAGTATCTTAGGCTGTTTCTTTTGGATCAAGAGGGAGAGTGGCCCGATCTTCTTTGGACCGCAGAGTTTGCGCATAATAATGCAAAGAATGCCTCTACTGGTTTTTCCCTTTTACTTGAATTACGGAAGGCATCCAAATTCTGTGGTTTCCTCTCAAGAAGTGTTGGTGCCAGCGGCTCAAGATTTTGTACAACATCTTAGTGAGGTACATGAGTCTGCCACTAAGAACTTAAGGAAAGCTAAAGAACGCTACAAGCAAAGTGCAGACAAGAAGAGAAGGCCAGAGCCAGATTTGCATGTAGGGGACAGGGTTTGGTTAAATACCAAGAATCTCAAACTTAAAGGAAATCGAAAATTCCAACCCCGTTTTGTAGGTCCCTTTTCTGTGGAACAAATAGTGAATCCTGTGACTTTCAAACTAAAACTGCCTCCCCAGCTGAAGATACACCCAGTGTTTCATGTTTCCCTTCTAAAAAGGTTTCACCCCATTTGAAAGAGTTGAGGAGTAGAGAACCCATTTTAGTAGAAGGACAAGAAGAATTTGAAGTTAAAAGAATCTTAGACTCCAAGTCTGTTCGAGGTAAAATTTTCTATCTCGTAGATTGGAAAGGTTTTGCCCCCGAGAATAGGTCTTGGGTGGAACAATGAGATGTTCATGCTCCCCGATTAACCAAAAATGTTCACTCACAGTATCCTCACAAGCCTCAGCCCGGAGGCTTAATCTTGCGGGGGGGGTACTGTCAGGGTGCTGGAAAAAGGAGCAAAGACTCTCCAGTGCTCCTCCGTATCTTGTAATGAGCCCGTTGTTAAGAGATCACCCGCTCGCAAAAGGCTGCGGGTGATCGTCGCGCACAGCCGGTCATTTCTTCCTGTACTCCCAACAGGGAGGACCGCAGTGGCTGGTCTAGTCTTGCGCTCCTGGACGCGAGCGCGAGGTCTGGACCAGCTGTGAAGTGCGCCGGTTGATTGTGGAACCGCGCACTTCACCAACGGAATTTCTGGGTTAAGTAGCGAAAAGACAGGCTTCTAGTTAGGTAGAAATAGAGTAGTTTTGGGAGCTAGGCTTAGGCGTAGGATAGAGCGTTTCGGTTCGTCGGTTAGTTAGTTAGGTAAAAGGCTAAGAGAAAATTATAAGTTAGAAGGAAAAATAAATAGAAATAAATAAAAGCAGAAGTTTAAAAGAATTACCATACTCACCATCCAGAATCTCAGTTCCTGACCTTCCTTCGTCGTCCTGTTGATGGCGTTGATTTCTGAAGTACCTACGGAACAAAACAGAAGCGAATTAACGAAGAAGAGAAAGTAAGGCAGAGTGTGTGAGAGAATAAAGGAATGAAAGAGAGAAAATAAGAAAGTCTATAATGTTTTAAAGTATCAAATTATCGTTTGCCATACAGAGCTCAGAGGAATTAAAAATCTCATTTGAAAGAATAGAAGAGGAGCGAAAGCCTTAGACACTCTGGGTAAGGAAAGAGCCAAAGGGGGAGAGTGGGGGGGAAGTAGAAGGGAATTAGTAATTATGTGTTCTTCTGTTGCAGTGCTTCCACAAGTTGCTAGACGATAGAGAGGGTGTAAGAAAAGAACAGAACGGAATGCAGAAGTAAGAAGGAGGTGGAAGCGCCAAAGACCAGGCAGTCTCTTCTCTGTCCCATTCCCCTTTCCCCCAGCGGGGTTCACACGGCCGCTGGTAATTACTGAGTAGGTGGCTGTGGGAAAACCAGTGGTGGAATTTGGAAAATCTCGTCGTTCTGCTCCTGGGAGTGTCGGCATAGTGAGTAACCACCGCCCATGACACTGTCCTATGTGGACAAGCAGAGTACAGATTAAATTCTAATACTGTATCTCGGAACTGGGACTAGCAAGGAAAGTAATTAAACAACTATTTTTAATAATTATTAAAATTCTAATTCAATAATAAAGTTGGATTTTTAATAAATATTAGGGAAAAATGACTTTTAGGAAGTTATATTTTCCTTGCCTGTAGTTTCTGGAGGCTAAATACCATTTGATCTACAACTTTTCTAAGCCAGTGATTAGCATTTGCATAGATAATTGTGAAAACAGTGTGAAATTCCTCCCAGGGGATACAGAATAGGTCACTATGATTGACAGGTCAACCTGAATAAGCAGTGTTGATTCTTTGAACTTAGCAGAAAGGTGGGGGCTGCGAGCACCCTTTTGAACATTAAATAATGTCTGAGTGTAAAATCCTGCTTGACAGGTCTACTGGCTTGACACATAATACATAGGGCACACTTGGAAGGAAGAGAACAGAATGCCAAGGCAATTCTTGTGTATCTACTGTCTGGTTGCTGAAGAATATTGGTTTTGTCCTGCCAAAATTCTAACTCTGGGTTTTATGAATAACACTTGGGGCACACTTAAAAGGAAGAGAACAGAATGCCAAGACATTTCTTGTGTATCCTCTGTCTGGTTGCTGACGATTCCTGCTTTTGTCCTACTAGTCTTCTACTTCTGGGTTTATTGGGGTACAGTGGCTGATTCTAACTGGATTTGGTATTAAATGTGGGAGGATACTAGGATTGCCATAGTATACTCCCACCACACACCCAGCCCACAGAGCTCAAGTTTAGTGTGGCAGAAGACTTTTCCCATCTTGATAATGTCCAAGTGGGTAGGGTTGGTCCTGGAAACTTTTACCTCATTGGTTAGGGTGTGCACAGGAGTTATTTCCATCTGCCTGACACTCTGTCAGTCTCTAAGTGCCTCCTCGAAGGTCCTTGGAGTCTTTAGAAGTGTACTCCCATGGTGGATTGGGACATAAAGGTCAGACGGTAAAATCTTTTACCAGGACGAGCCTGGTTGGTGTGTTCAACCCATGCTCCATCGCTCTCAGCGCCAAATTGCTCCTAGGTCCCGATCTACCTCCACCATTGACTGTCATTAACCCTTTGTGATTCTTGCAGCTATTCCTACTTAAAGCTTTAAAAATTCATATCTCTGATACCCCTTATTAGATTTTTATCAACACAATGTCATTTTGTTAATTAAATTTTGCTCTATATTTCTAATCCCGTTTGAGATTTTTTATTGTTTTGCATTTTGACTTTATTACTGTTTTCGTACTGCATAAATATTTTACACATTGCCCTAAGTTAAGCCTATCTGCTCTGTGCCATAGGTATCAGGGGGCTGAGCTCAGGCTAATTTAGCAACTTGGAGGGTTCACTCTGACAAGGATTGTGATTATTGCTTGAGGTGGTTAGTCACTCACCCGAATTAATACATTTCTTAAATCTACAAACTTCAGTTTCTAGGCTATGCCATCCACCTTGGGAGTGCAGTCAATGCAATTCTAATCTCTGGGGAGGATATACCACAACCTTCATCTTCTGCCATGCCAACCCAGGAGCAATCAAAATGGATCCCACTGGCTTCAACATTCACTCACTCCCAAACAGCATGGAGTCCTGTTACTCTTCACCATATATGCACACTCATTCGACATAGATACTGTGATGTTAGGACAAGGTCTGGACATGACATGTCAGTGGAACTTTACATGAGTGCACCTAAGGGCATCATGCTCTCGCTTTGAACAGGTAAAAAGGCATGTCTAAAACGATTACTCCAAACATGACTTGCTGCCACTACCACTCACAGTACATGTCCAAATGACTCCGGTAGTAGCCACTAGTGAGTAGATTTTTGGTTTTGGTACCCCTCCTAGTCTCGTGGTCAATTTCAAGCCTACGCCTCAGTGTGCTCACAAGGTTCCATATATTCTGTGGCCAAAAAAAATCTGAATAGCAGTTTCACTTTCAGTTGGTTACTCATAGCGGGGGTACATGTCAATTGACCATGCAGGGGACATTCTTGTCCCAACAAAATGCATTTACAGCAAACTCTTAAAAAACAGATACCCTGAAAATGTTTTTTACTCTAGAATCGAGTTTCAGACGTCTTCAAAAATATTGTTAATTTCAGCCTTTTCATAGCTTATCTACACATAATATATGGAAAATATACATGTGATTTATAGAAAGTAAAACCAAAATCAAAACGGATGTTTTTAGGAGCAAGCTAAAAGTTTTGATAAGTTATGGGCTCTGTAGAGGACGTACAATGGATTGTTGTGACAGCCATTTTGATCAATGATTATTTGCCGTTTTATGTACCTTCTTTTCTGTCATGGGAATTCTGGTATGGGACTTGTAAAAGTTTAGGACATATACTACTATCCATAATCGTGGTTCTGTCGAAAGGACTGAATTGCATCTGCTTCCTATGTAATCGTTTTAAAAGTAATATTGTAGATTGAAATAAGTTGATTGTGCAGAACCACCTGAGCAGGTTTTGATTTACATGTTTAAAAAGTAAAAAAATTCTGCACATTTCTGTGTGATTATATAAACTTATATAAACTGGTTCTGTAAAACGCACTGCAGTCAGGATGCTAATTCAAATTATCACAAACGTCATTCACTATATCACTTTTTTAATGTATCATAAATAATTGTCTTTGACTTCATATGTCATCCCTGATACCAATACGTCGATTTCCAAATATAAAAGAAAACTTTAAGAACATGTAGCTTCTTAATTAATGTAATGTCTACTAAATTCATACATTCACAACGTATTGTAAGAGATTGTGCTGAATGTGCGTTTTCTGGCAAATCTAAAATCACACTTATGCCACCTTTATATCCAGTGGAAAGTCCTGGCCTGTCTTGGGAAACCATAGGTGTGCACATTATGGGCCTTGAAGTAGGAGAGAGTGGTGAAAGTACAAATGTCCTGGTGGCAATGGATTATTTCTCGAAATGGCTAGAGATTGCTTTTGTAGAAGGTGACAATGCAGAAAATGTGATCAAGTTTTTGAATGAATTGTTTCAAAGGGAGGAATTGCCAAGGAAACTGATTACTGATATTGGCTCTCAATTCAGGGCTGTTGCGGTAGAGTCATTTTTAGAGCGTAATGGTATTGAGCACAAATGTACATCTCTGTTTATCATCCCAAAGGCAATGTGAAATAGAAAGGTTTAACCGGGTTATCAAACGTATCCTACAAATGGCGGTGGGTAGGAAAAGAGTATGGATGGTGAAAGTGAAGAAAATGGTTTTAATGTACCGGATTACTGCCAGTGTCCGTGCTATGCGTGGTAGAGTCCCTTTCATCAAGGACACTCGAGGGTGGATGACAGAAACTGAACTGGTACAGTGGTCTCCAGAAGTGGTTATGGACAACATTAGGAAAGCACAGAGGAAATATAAGCTTTACAATGATAATAGATCTGGAGCTAAGGAGGTACAGTTACAGGTGGGGAAAATAGTTCAAACTAAAACAGCTGGAAAAATAAGGAAAAGAGAGAGTATATATTCGAAACCCATGAAAGTAGTGGACGTGTATGTGAATGCACCCACACTGAGTGACAAGTGAGTGTGACACATGAGTAGAATTTCAAGGTGCAGGGATGTGGTAGGCGAAAAGAAAGATGAGGAAGGAAAAAAACATTATAATTGGTTGTGTGAGGACAACTCTATGGTCGATAAAAGAATGGCTCCAGTGGTGATGGAATGGAAGAGGTGATTGAAACGCGTATCAGTTGTAAAAGTGATGGTTTTCAGATTGGTGACCAAAATGAAATGGTCCTGTGTAATTCAGGTTGCATTATCAGATGACCAACCTATTTAAATGATTATGTAGCGTAATCGAGTGTTTTGCAATTTCTCGATCAATGTATGTGTATTACACATGCTTTGTTTTGTTTGAATTACATTATGCTAAAAAATATATTGTATTTTGTAGTTTGTTTTTTGATAGATTTATGATTGTATAAGAAATCTCGTATCAGGTAGATTGTTTGAGATTGGCTTATAATTAAATATAATTAAATAGGCAAATCTATCTATCGCATAAATGTCGCAAATGCAAGCACTAAAATGTAGCCCTTGACCCACAGCTGAGTAATGAAGGCAGCTCTAGTCGGGGTGCAATGGGCCTCTCATTTCCCTGTTCTCAGGTGCCACTACATTTGATGCACAACTGAAAGCCAAGTCCCTGATATCTGTCCATCAGCTTTCCTCCCCTGCTCTTGATCTATTCCTGTGTATCTCCATCTGTGTCTGTGCTTGTCTGTCTCCGTATATGTCTCTCTACCTGTCTGTTGCTATCGCTCGCTCACTGCCAGTGTAACCTTATTTTGTTCCCATCTTTCTATGTGCAAGACCTTTTAACACTCTACCCAAGCATCTGTGTGAAGTGGACACACGTTTTAGGCACAATCTGAACCCTCGTCAGGGGGCACCCCGTGTGGTCGCCACCTTTCCAAGAGAAAAATACGAACCATTGTTTTAAGAGTCGCGTAAAGACCAGAGCTGCCGACTTTGGAACTGCGAACCAGATTCGAGCCTCAACATCCTGTGATTCTGGGCAAATCACTTAATCTCCCCTTGCCTACCAAAAATGAATGAGTAATGAATGTAACTTGTGCTCTTGTGAAGCGCTCCAATTTCTTCGAGTTCTCCCTATATAAAAACTGCAACCAAAAAAAAAAGTCTGGACGTGATACCTTACTAAGTAGGATTTTGAACAAAATTGCATGGATTCATTTGTAACAAGACTTTCCTGTCCTTGCTTCCTTTAAATATTAGCCATGGATCAATAACGCAACTCTAGAACACATTTACAGGTGCTTTTTATTTATTATATTTACTGTTTGAAATATGTACAGATAAGGGCTAAAAATACCAGCTTTAGATGATTTTACTTATTTTTGTACTGGCCGGGACACAAAATACCGGTGGTGCCGGTAAAACACAGGTCAGTTGGCAACCCTCGCACTACCGGGTTGAAAATAGCTTAAGGATGCTGTCAGGCCGACTGTGCATGTCGCCTTTAGGGCTCTGAGCAGGAAGTTGAGCTAAATTGAGCTGCGTTTCGATTTCCTGCTTCTTCCAGACAGTCGCTCTTAGTCAATGGTTTTCTTCTCCTCAGCGACTGCTGTTACGTGTAGCCTTCCACTCAGTTTCCAGGTCTCTTTAAAAAGCATTTTCCTGGAAAAATTAATTAAAGCCCCAGTCTCGCCTCCGTGCGCCGCGCACTTCTTTCCCTTCCTGCAGAGTGTAAACATTTCTTCAGGATGTCATTAATTCTCAAGTGCAGTCACTTTTGTTCCATTAAACTATATTTCACGCCTAAACCTATTTCACGAAGGATACTCCTTGATCGCCTGCTCATGACATTTTTTAACACATACAAGTTTCAGTTTCTGCAGTTGTTTTGTGGCTTGGAGAATGTACTCGTGTGTCTGGCCAAGGCTTTAAATGGGCAGGTACTATCCGGTACTGAGTACCTGCTGTTCTTAAATTATTTAAATAGTGAGTACCTGCACATCTGTATTTCCATTTAAAACACTGGTCAGTACTAAAGCAGACCTGCCAACTCACGCGGTGCCACCGTGTGTCACACGATTTCGACTCCCTTCACACAGTCACACAGTGAGGAGCCAAAATCACACAGTGGCAGGGAAAACAAACTGAAAACCACTGCAAACAGTGGTTTTCCAGCTCGGTTTCGGAGGCAGTAAGCAGCCAATGTCCATTAAAAGGTGTGAAAACACCCCAGCACCAGGAACCCTGGATCTCCAACCATCCACCGCTACGACTCAACCCTGGAAGGGACAACAACTGCCAGCTGTCTGTGCCGAGCACCACCCACGGACAGTTCTCCTGCCGCCACTGCCGCCAGACCTTCAACACCATCAGCACCCGCACGGCCACCACCCCCGCACCAAACGCCAACACCACCTAACCCCTGAGGTACATCCTCCTCAACGTGCGCTCCCTGCACAGACACGCCATCGAGATCTGGAACCTCCTCGACACCCTCTCACCAGATGTCGCCTTCTTTACAGAAAACTGGACCAACTCCTCCCCCCCGACATATACAAGATCCAGAAGAAAGACCACCCCAACCGCCCAGGAGGAGGTCTCCCCATCGCACACAAGAGCTCACTCTGACTCTCAACCTCCACCACAAATGACTCCCTCTCCATCACCGAACACCTTCACTTCCAGATGCAGACCAGCCCTAGAACCACCCTTTGCGGCACCCTCGCTTACAGACCTCCCGGACCTCGCGCCTCATTCGCCACGACCATCGCCGACCTCATCGCCCCCCACACCATCGCCTCCATGGACTACATACTCATCGGAGACCTGAACTTCCACCTCGACAACCCCAGCGACCCCAACACCACCACCCTCCTGGACAACCTCGCCAACATTGGCCTGAAACAGCTTGTCACCATGCCCACCCACAGGGCAGGACACACCCTCGACCCCATCTTCGCCGGAGGTAACAACATCAGTTTCAGTCACATCACGCAACCCCCCTGGACGGACCACCACTGTGTACACTTCAACGTCGACAAACCCAACGCCCCCAAAACGGCAACGCACCCTCCACGTAGGAACTGGAGCAAAATCACTGAGGAGCAGCTCAACCACACCCTCAACTGCAACGCCCCCTCCACCTTGACCGACGCCAACCTCGCAGCCAAAGAACTCCACAGATGGATCTCCAACTGCGCAGGCGAACTCGCACCCATACGCAACTCCAACAGACAGCGCCCCAGGAAGGCCACCTGGTTCACCACTGACCTCCAAGAAACCAGACGCACCTGCAGACGTCTTGAGAAGAATTGGAGAAACAGCAAAACGCCAGAAGATCACACCACCTACAAGAACGCCATGACGTAATACCACCATTGCATCAGATCCACCAAAAGGACCTTCATCGGAAACAAGATCGCCGCCAACTCCAGCAACTCCAAAGACCTTTTCAGCATCATCCAGGAATTCACCAAGCCACCCAGCGAAACCACCGACATCACCCCCTCCCAGGACCTTTGCGACAAGCTCGGATCCTACTTCCATCTGAAAATCAAAGGCCTCTACGACCACTTCAAGGACCAGACACCTGACGCCGAAACCACCTCCCTCTCCAGCAACACCAGCCGGCCTACCATCTCCTCCTGGACCCCAGTCACCACCGAGGACACCGTCTCAACCATGACAGGCATCCACTCAGGGGCCCCCAGGGACCCCTGCCCCCGCACATCTACCACAGAGCCGCCACCGCCCGAACTACGACACACCATTAACACCACCTTCAAGACCGGCACCTTTTCCGACGACTGGAAACGCGCAGAAGTCAGACCCATGCTCTAGAAGCCGTCAGCAGACCCCTCGGACCTCAAGAACTACCGACTCATCTCCCTCCTCCCCTTCGCAGCAAACGTCACAGAGAAGATCGTCAATGCCCAGCTAACAACATTCATCGAAGAAAACTCCAGCCTCGACCCCTCCCAATCCAGATTCTGAAGCAATCACAGCACCGAGACGGCTCTACTGGCCGCCACAGACGACATCCGCACCCTCCTCGACCAAGGACACCCCGCGGCCCTGATCCTACTCGACCTCTCTGCAGCGTTCGACACCGTCTCCCACCGCACACTCACCGCCAGACTCCACAACATCGGGATACAGGGAACCGCCCTCGAATGGATCCGTTCCTTCCTCACCGGCAGATCCCAAAGAATCAGACTGCCACCCTTCCTCTCCAAACCCATGGAAATCGACTGCGGAGTGCCCCAAGGATCGTCGCTCAACCCCAGGCTCTTCAACATCTACATAGCCCCCCTCGCCGCCATCGTCAGACAGCACAGACTCAGCATAGTATCCTACGCCGACGACACCCAGCTAATTCTCTCCCTCACCAAGGATCCCGTCACCACCAGACTCAACTTCCAGGAAGGAATGAAGGACGTCGCATCCTGGATGAACAGCAGCTGCCTGAAGCTCAACTCGGAGAAGACAGAGGTCCTCGCCCTTGGACCCTCCCCCTCTGCATGGGACAACACCTGGTGGCCCACCGCCCTCAGCAGCCCTCCCAACCCCATGGACCACGCCCGAAACCTGGGCATCGCACTCGACTCATCCCTCTCCATGACCCGACAGGTCAAATCCGTCACCTCCAGCTGCTTCAACATCCTCCGCATCCTCCGAAAGACCTTCAAATGGATCCCCCGAATCAAGAAAGACCGTCACCCACGCACTCATAACCAGCAGACTGGACTACGGGAACGCCCTCTACGCCGGGATCAACAAGTCTCTGCTCCACAAACTCCAGACCATACAGAACACCGCAGCAAGACTCCCTCGACACGAGCCCATCACCCAACACCTGCGCAACCTCCACTGGCTCCCCGTAGAGAAGAGAGTCACTTTTAAGATACTCACCCACGCCTACAAATGCCTCCACAACATTGGACCCCAACACCTCAATGAGAGGATCTCCTTCCACGTACCCAAGAGAAACCTCCGATCCGCCGACCTCGCCCTCGCCGAAACCCCGCGCATCCGCAAAGCCAGGACTAGGAGCTAGGAGCCTTCTCCTACATCGCGGCCAAGACCTGGAACGAGCTCCCAATCAAATCAGATGTGCCCCCTCCCTAAACACCTTCATGAAGACACTCAAGACCTGGCTCTTCGACTGACCGGAGCTGCTAAATCCGACCCCCACACCAGCACCTTGAAACCCTCACGGGTGAGTAGCGCTCTTACAATTCCCCTGATTGATTGATTGATTGAGCACATCCGCGACAGCCTAGATGACCCCTTTTTGGGAGGGGTTCGGGGGGGCATGGCGAGCGGCAGAGTGCTTCTTAGATAGCTCTTGGCTCCAGGCCCGCCCTTTCCAAGGCCCCACCCTCTCCTCACATGGCGAAATTATTTTGTAAGTTGGCAGGTATGCTAACGCCTTAACTGCGTCTCTCCTGCATCACCCCTTCAAATTGTATTTATATATTTTCATTGTTTTTCAAAATAAACAGAAATAACGCATTACATATTTAAGGTGTTCAGCAGAAGAACAATGCAGTGCATGGTTCCCATGGCTGCAGCATCGCAGCTCCAAATCATTTTTAACAATATACAACCCTCTTCCAGTGTACTTGCATCTTATGGAGTGAGTGTATTGCATACATGCCAACATTTTAGAAGGGGAAAGAGAAAGATTTAAAAAAATTATCTGGAGAACGTATTTCCCCCATTGACTTCTTTTGATGCAGAGGCAATTTCAGAAGAGTGACAGCCGAAATAAAGCCATTTTTGGCTTCTAAAATTGGGAGTCTCCTGCCTTAATCAGGTCTATTAGCAGATATAGTATTGGTCCAAAAGAAACAGTAAATTGGCCACCTCCCCCATTGAGCTATTTCATCAGCTACAATAGGGTTGTCGGTCTTCAGTATCTAACATACCATCTATAGTATTGACCACCCCTGCACATCATTCTGCTACTTTGTCAAGGAAAGAAAGGCCTGTCAGCTGCATCTAAAGTGTGGCTTCCCTCCTATGGGCCAAAACCATGCTAACTGCTGCAAATCTGTGTCTTATTTTCCTTTTCTGTGTGTGTGGGTGGAGTCCAATCCAGCAATGTTTAACATACATCCGAACCTTATGTCCCATAACAGTTCTGAATTTTGAATGACATCCTGTCTATAAGCAGGTTTTACTGGGCAGGTCCACACTAAGTGAATGTAATTAACACGCCCAGGTTATTACTTGTGATGGTGACATAACAAATACAGGATGTGCATTATTAAAATATGTTACTCTGGTAATATAATGGAATAGTGACCAGGGGCCATATTACTCATAAGAAACACTGCTTTTGGTCTATGCCGTAGCAAGCCATTAACAAGGTGTATCGGTTGCCGCAGTTTCTTCACCCCTGCGCCCACATCTGTAATATGGCATGGGAGAAAAGGCAAAAGATTCCCTCATTTGCATGAGGCCACTCTCCAATGCAAATGGGGACACCCTCCATGGTATCACAGTGCTGGCATGTTTCTTATTTTAAAAGGGGCAGCACAAGCATCTGCGGCCCATTCTGTAATATGAAAGTACCCGGGGGCACAAAAAGCAGGCACAAATCCCTGTTGCATCCCTGGGCACTTTGGGTAATACTTCCTTCATTTTTAACATAGAGATTTAGGCTTGTGGAAATAGAATGATGTGTATGTGGCAAGGCTCTTTGCAGAGAATGCACAGAGGAACTAATGCATTTTGGTGTAAGTGGGTCTGTTAAGACAACCTAACAAGGTGCGTTCTTTTCCTTATTTTGAAATTACTAGAATGAGAGGGTAACTATACATAAGTGACATCATCCTGACACTTCATACTGTGTGAGACCTACAGAAAAGACTTGATCCACTCAGAAGCCAATTTTCTAGCAATTACAGATGCTAAGACCCATCATGTTCTAGAAGATTGTCTGCACAGTTCTGTCCTGAACCTCACTGTGCTCATGGCTTGGATTCAATATGAACTCTGCTCCTTAGACTTCTAAAAGGGACCTTTTTTCCACTGACTTCATCTATGACTGCTTAGGTCAGCACCTCTCTTCACGGGTGGCATGAAAGTCTTGAATGTGCTTGCCTCTTTTGCACCCCTTCTGAAGGAGCAGTGGTTGGATGTTGATCTTGTAGTCAGCTACTTAAACCTAACCCTCTCTTTTTAAATAAAGTTTTGAAGTGGTTGTTGATGCTGCAGCTTTTGAGGTCCTTCGATGCCGTCCAAATTTCTTCATCAGGTACGGCACAATAACACGTGTGTCTCCTGTGATCCTGCTAGGTCTATCTTCAGCTTTTAACACAATGTATCATGGAACTCATTTGAATTTTCTTTCTACATTGGCTATCACTGGGACTGCCTAAGATTGGTGTTGTTCTCCTTTGTCTAACCACACTTTCGGTTTATTGGAATCCTTATTTCTCTGCTACTTGCCCTGTTTCACTACAGGATCCCCTCTGCTATTTTTTAAACTATTCTGTTGAATCCACTTTGCTGTCTTAAGGGTTGTCCCATTTTTAGGTCTAGTATTAGCCAAGACCTTTTGATTTTATTAAAATTAAAAATGTAGAATACACTTACTTATGGGGGCTTTCAGCCAGTCCTCTTCATCCATTGCTCTGTTATTTTGTCATTCAATATTTTCTTCCACACACTACAGTATATAACATAGGGCAATGGTTCAGCCCACTTCAGCTACTGGCTAACTTCACTATGAGTGACAGCAATATGCCCTTTCACAAAGAGCACATTCACACAAAGTAGCTCCCTTAAGTGCGAGGGACTACTATGGGAAGGTGCTTTTTAAAATAAAAATAAAAACTCTGTTTATTGGCATTTAGCAGCACAGTACACACAGCACTTTAACAGTGCATAAAATACAGGACCAGCAAACCGGTCAAACTGCCACCAAGTAGAAACATTCCCTTAACTCCCCCACTAATTTCCCAACCACTCTCCACCCCTCCCGACAGATGGCATCAGAACAAGTTTTCATGTATCTACCCAGGTATCCTTCCACGCCACTGTCAACCATTATCAACTCTCAGAACTTTAGTGCCCAGACACTTCACTCAGGGGTGTTGTCACCCATGATGACACTGACTAGAGGCCTGGCCACCGTACCCAAACCACCAGCACAAAGGGATCCTCCGGGTCCTCCCCCTCGAGGCCGACCTCCCGTATTCACTGGCCACTGCTTCCTTCCAGGGATGCCAGACCCTTTTAAACTTCTGGGGGCATCCCTTAGATCTACATACCTGCTCCTCTGCCCACATGTACCAGCTGAGGTTTGACTCCCACTCCCGCAGTGTTGGCAGGACCGGGCATCCACAGCGCCTAGCTATGTCTCTCCTCGCCACAGCCAGGGCCACATTCCAGAAGAGCATAGCATACCTCTCCAAAGTTTGCTCCCCCCATATACCCAACGCAACCAGCTGTAGCGTGAGCTGTACGGGTGTCTCCATCGCCTTGGATAGTCACGACCCCACCTGCTACCAATACCTCTGTATTAATGAGCATTCCCATAATGTATGGAGTAGCGTACCTCTCCAGCCACACCCTCTCTGGCAGAGGTCAAAGTCACACCTTCCCAATCTGTGCCGTCATACCCTTGTGAAGTACGCTCTGTGGAATAGCTTCAGTTGTACCAGGTGAAAACCCACCCTGTTCGCCATCTCATGTGGGTAACAGCAGGCCTCACCCAGTGCCTCATCTTCCAGTACACCCAGGTCTCTTTACAAGTGTTCCCTAAATGAGGTCAAATCAGGGAGGTTATGAGCCAAAAGAGTAGTATATACTGGGGAGAGAGCATGCACGTGCAGGGCGGGACAAAAGTACCATGTATTCTAGGGGGATTCCTCTTGCATGTCATCCAACAGTGGACCATGGCATTTTAGAATATGTTGCATCTGTAAATACCTGAGATATTGGCTGCCCAGCAGCTTGTACTCAGTGTTAGAAATGGGGGTCTCTAGTTGGCTGAGGTATGTACCTTTGTCCAAATAGAGACCCTTGCTTCTAGTCAGGGTAAGGGGGATACACACTTTAGATAACCCCAGCTCACCCCTTGGGTAGCTTGGCACGAGCAGACAGATTTATGCCAAAGGCAATTTGTAAAGTATTTGTACTCAAAACACACAGTAATACAGTGATAACACCACAAATGGACACCACACCAGTTTAGAAAAATAAAGTATCTTTATCTAAACTCAACAAGCCAAAACAACAAAAATCCAACATACATGTAATAGGAATATGACTTTAAAAAAGTTTCACAGTGTAAAGAGAGAGGCCCCCTGCTAATAGAATACATGTTCCTTAAGACAAGGATCAATGAATAAGTGCGAAGACTTAAGGCAACTGACTATTCATACATCACCACAATATTTGCAACATGAAATGAAAGAACCAAAGAATACTTTTTTATCAAAAATACAAAAACATTATTTTATTATTGCAAATGGATGCACATTACAAAGAAAACTCACTCATGCTGACTCACTCATGTCTGCATACATCCATCACTTCCAACCTTTCATTTAAAAACACAATATACAAAAACCATCCTCTGATGGTTCATATTTTTCATGACATGAGTCGAGCTATTTTGCTCCAACAATGGTTGAATAATTTGATACATATTCAAAACAAACTTAAAGAGTTCCAAAGATTTTCATTAGAAAACACGGTGTGGCACAAACTCGGTTGACTTCGATGGTTTCTATGCGCGTTTCGGCACACAAAGTGCTTTCGTCAGGAAAGTCCACCACTTTGGAAACTTGATATCCTATATTCTGCAACAATGGATGTAGACTATGCCTGTTGTCGATTTTCTATCAATGGAACATGACACGATCCACGTATGTACTTAAGTTATGGATGTCAAGTAAACCTTGGAATATTGCATGAAGGCTTCTCAAGTAACAACGCCGTCCGGTAAGTACAGCGAAAGAACTATGAGCGGATAATGCTGTTACACATAGGGGGGGACCACACGATGGCGGACCAAATAGATGTGTCCGTATTTTTATTATATGGCTCGAAACCGCACGATAATGGGACCCTCCAAAAGATAGACACCTTCCCAATCTGTGCCGGCATACCCTTGTGAAGTACGCTCTGTGGAATAGCTTCAATTGGACCAGGCGAAAACCCACCCTGTTCGCCATCTCATGTGGGTAACAGCAGGCCTCATTTTCCAGTACACCCAGGTCTCTTTACAAGCGATCCCTAAATGGGGTCAAATCAGGGAGGTTATGAGCCAAAAGAGTAGTATATACTGGGGAGAGAGCATGCACGTGCAGGGCGGGACAAAAGTACCCTGTATTCTAGGGGGGATTCCTCTTGCATGTCATCCAACAGTGGACCATGGCATTTTAGAATATGTTGCATCTGTAAATACCTGAGATATTGGCTGCCCAGCAGCTTGTACTCAGTGTTAGAAATGGGGGTCTCTAGTTGGCAGAGGTATGTACCTTTGTCCAAATAGAGACCCTTGCTTCTAGTCAGGGTAAGGGTAATACACACTTTAGATAACCCATACTCACCCCCTGGGTAGCTTGGCACGAGCAGACAGACTTATCCCAGAGGCAATGTGTAAAGTATTTGTTCTCAAAACACACAGTAATACAGTGATAACACCACAAATGAACACCACACCAGTTTAGAAAAATAAAGTATCTTTATCTAAACTCAACAAGCCAAAACAACAAAAATCCAACATACATGTAATAGGAATATGACTTTAAAAAAGTTTCAAACAACTTGACCCAAAGAAAACTATGGATGCGTGATTTCTCTCAAAGTACCTGTAGTTGCGACAAAATTCACAAGGCCTAACAGCCACAGAGATGGGAAGCGTCGAAAAACAAAGAGATGCGTCAGTTCCTGAGACCATGGGGAGGCGATGCAACAGTTCTGCTGCACGCAGGAGAAGTGATACGTTGAATCCGGTCTGCAGAGGGAAGTGATGCGTCGATTCCGAGATGGTTCAGGTCCGCGGGTGATGCGTCGGGAAAACTTGCCGCACAGGTATGATGCGTGGAAATCCGGGATGCGTCAGCGATCGATGCGGCGGCATCGAGCGGTGCTGCGTCGGTTTCTTCAGCTGCGATGCCTAGATGCGTCTGTTCTTACAGCGGCGACAGGCGCTGAATTGGTTTCAGCAGCGGTGCAGCGATGCGTGGAGATTCTTTTTGCATAGCGGTGCTGCATAGGAAAAACAGCCGCAAGAAGAGCGATATGTGGATTTTCTTGTAGTTGCGTTGCTTTTCCAGCTCCCAACAGCAGGAACAATCTCCAGAGGCCCAACACAGTCATAGGCACCTATTGGCAGATCAGAACTCCCGGCAAGGAAGTTCAGGGGAGAAGGGGTGAAGTCTTTGTGTCCCTGATACTTCAGAACAGGAGGCAAGCTCTACTCAAGTCCTTGGAGATCTTCCTCAAGCAGAGGGACACAGCACACAGCAAAGCCCTTGTCCTTTCCTTGGCAGAAACAGCTACTGCAGGCCATCCCCAGACAGCACACAGCAAAGGGGCAGTACTCCTCCTCAAGTTTCTCCAGATCTTCCCCTTGGAAAAGGTTCCTCTTGATTCCAGAAGTAGTCTAATGTTCTGGGGTTTTAGGTCTAATACTTATACACCAAAATGTATTTGTTCTCTTTGTGCAAGGGTCTCTGAGCCCAGTCCAAACCAGTTCTGTCCTCACTGGTGCAGTATGACCACAGGGGGTGGAGACAGCATTGTGCAAGGGAGACAGGCCGTATTCAGGTGCAAAGAAATCTCCTCCACTACTCTAAATTCAGCCAAGGTCTATTCAGCTCAGCTCTGAGTCATCCAGGAAGGGCCAGGCACACCTCAACCCCCCCAGTGGCTGTCTACAGTGAATGCACATCCCCAGCCCCTGTCACTCCATAACCAGACAGTCAATACACAAACAGGCAGAGGCACACAGAATGGTTAAACAAGAAAATGCCTACTTTCTAAAAGTGGCATTTTCAAACACACAATTTAAAAACCATCTTTACTAAAAGATGTGTTACTAAATTCTGAGTTCAGAGAGACTAAACTTTATTTCTCTATCTTGTCCTAATGGTAAGTTATACTTGTAAGATGTTACAAAGCATTTCCCATTCTATCCTGTGGGGCAAGATAGCCTTTCAATAGTGAAAAACAAAATTGGCAGTATTTCACTATCAGGACATGTCAAACACACCAGTACATATCCTACCTTTCACATACACTGCACCTTGCCCAGGGGGGTACCTTGGGCCTACCATAGGGGTGCCCTACATGTAAGAAAAGGGATGGTTAGGGCCTGGCAAGTGGGTGCACTTGCCAAGTCGACATGGCAGTTAACAAACTGTGCACAGACACTGCAGTGGCAGGTCTAAGACACTTTTACAGGGCTACCCATGTGGGTGGCACAATCAGAGCTGCAGGTCCACTAGTAGCATTTGATTTACAGACCTTGGCACACTTCAGTACACTTTACTAGGGACTTACCAGTAAATCAAGTATGCCAGTCAGGGAGAACCAATTGTAACAACACTTTACACAGGGAGCACTTGCACTTTGACACTGATCAGCAGTGGCAAAGTGCCCTAAGAATCTAGGCCAGCAAAAACGAAATCCAGCACAGCATCAAAAATACAGGAGGTAGAGGCAAAAAGTCAGGGGAAACCACGCCAAAGATGCCAGGTCTAACATGTGTCCCCTCCAGCTGAAAGATGAGGGGGAGAACTACCCACCCTCTTGAGAATTCTCATCACTAAGGCGGAAGAATCTGGACAGACCATCAGCTTTTAGCTCCATGCCCAGGAAAGTCAAAACTGTGCTAGGGCCCACCATTTTTTCTGGTGCCAGCGGCACCCCAAACTAATTTGCCAAATCCTGAAAAACCTCTAACACTCTTGCACATTTTCCTGAACCTCACTGTCCTGCAAAAAGAAAATCATCCAGATAATGTGAAATCAACTTAGAACCTGCCTTCCTCAGAGCAATCCAATGTAAGAAAGTGCTGAAACACTCTTAATAAGAACAACAAATTGCTCAGCCCAATGGTAATACTCTGTCCACGTATACCGCCCCTTCGAAGAAAATTTCCAGCAACCGAAAATCACCTGGTTGAACTGGGAATATGTGAAAAGCCAACTTTATGTTGCATTATACCAATTGCTCTCCCCTCCCACAGTATCACAGCAAATGTATGACATCATCCACAGACACGTAAAACATGGATGTTTCCTGTGCAGATATGTAATCGTTCATTGATGTACCCCCTGGCCATGACCGATGGTGTATCAAGCAATATTCCCCCAGACTTTTCCTGGGTACTACACCCAAAGGAGATGCTGTGACGTTTGGACCGTTTTTCATATAAGGCCGTTTTTCATCCTTATCCAGTGTATTTTCAAATTCTCCCTCTTTTATATCCTTGCTCTTCTCACTCACTGACGTATCCTGTGTCTACTTTTCACTGAGCAACAGACCTGTTTCTGACTGTGAACTACCCACAGCTACAGTTTCAACCTCCTTGACCTTCAGCTTCGTTCCCATATTCTTGCTACTGACCCCACCATTTCCAATGGTGCCCTCTCCAACACCTAGTGATCTGACTTGACCTTTCTTCTCCCTTCAAAACCCTCATCTTCCAGACCACCACTTCTTTGTACCTGGTGGTAACTGCTGTGTCCCTCCTCGATCCATAGCCCCGCTCCGTCCTTCAGAGACACTGTGCTTTGTCTTCACAATTATCCTTTCTGGCGGAGGTCCCAACTCTGCTCTGGACCTCTGAAAGGCACCAATCATCTGGCCACTGTTAACCTCCACCTCTCCGCCACCCACTTCTCAACCACAACAGCCATCCCTTTAGCTTTCACAATCTTGCCATCTTCCAACTCCTCAATATCATCCTTGTTAGAACTGGGGGTCTCTAGTTGGCAATGGTTTGCACCTTTGTCCAAATAGGGACCCTTGCTTCTAGTCAGGATAAGGGGGATACACTCCTAAAATAACCCCTGCTCACCCCCTGGTAGCTTGGCACGAGCAGACAGGCTTATCTCAGAGGCAGTGTGTAAAGCATTTGGGAACACATACAGTAATACAGTGAAAACACTACAGATGGACACCACACAGGTTGTTATGTAAAAATAAGTAATCTTTATATAGACTTATCACAAGACCCAATAGCAAAAATCCACAATACTGTACTCAAAAATAGACTTTAAAAGGTTATAAAATAGTTCAGTTCTCTCAAGTTGTAAATGCGACACTTTACTCTCAATGTACCTTGAATGCGTAACGCAAAGAAAACAAAAGGGTCGCAGGGAAGGTGATGCGTCGGTTCCTTACACTCAGGGGAGTGGATGCGTCGGTTCCTTACTGCTGCGCAGGGGAGTTGATGCTCGCTTCCTTACTGTGTGGGGAGGTGATGTGTCGGTTTCTTACTGCTTTCCGGTGCGATGCGACAAGATGGCACCTCGATGCGATACTCTTCTCCGGTACGATGCGACAAAATGGCGTCTTGGTTGCGATGTGACAACGTTGGTGTGATGCGTGCACGCCCGACGGCCGTGCGGCGACTCGATGATCTTTGGAGCCGCGACAGGCCCTGCGACGCGCTTCTCCGGTGATGCGACGATGACCTCTGTGGCAGCGTCCCGCTTCTCCGGTGATGCGCCGCGCTCGGCGATGCGAGGATGACAGCGGCAGCGGCGTCTCGCTTCCTTGGCGATGCGATGACCGCGGCTGCGGCGGCGACACGCTTCTCGTTGTTGCGTCGCGCTTCCAGCTCCCAGTGACACGCAGTCTCTCAGAAGGCCCAGCACAACAGCAGGCACTTCAATTCCCAGCAAGGGAATGCAGGGGGAGCTGGTTGGTGAAGTCTTGTATCCCTGAGACTTCAGGCAGGAGGCAAGCTCTAGTTCAAGCCCTTGGAGATTCTCTTCTTCAAGATGACAAAGCACAGCAAAGTCTTTTCTCCTGTCCTTGGTAGAAAGCAACCACTGCAGGCCAACCCCAATCAGCAAAACAGCACAGGGGCAGTACTCCTCCTTCAGCTTCTCCGGTTCTTCTCCTTGGCAACAGGTTTCTTGATTTCCCAGAAGTGATCTAATTTCCTAGGGGTCTGGGTCCCCTTTTTATACACAGTTTCTCTTTGTTCTCTGAAGGCAGAGAGGCCTCTGCCTAGTCCAAAACCAGTTCTGGTCAGTCCTGGAGCACTTTGTTTTTCTGACTCCTTCTTTCCTTTGTGAGTGAGGGGCAGAGCCATCAGACGCCCGGCAGGAGGTGGAGCCAGCATTGTGGAAGGCAGGCACAGCCCTATTCAGACCCAGGTGCAACTCCTCACTCCACTCTGGATGCAGATCTTTCTATTCAGCCCTGTGCTGACTCACCCTGTCTCCTGTAGCCACCCCCAGCCCCTGTCACTCAATCTCCAGACAAGGAATACACAACCTAGCAGAGGCAGGCTTGGAAGTTTAGGCAAGAAAATACCCACTTTCTAAAAGTGGTATTTTCAAACACAGAATGTTAAAACCAACTTCACTAAAAGATGTATTTTATCATTCTGAGTTCAGGCATACTAAATTAGTTTTTCTACCATGTTCCCTGGGTCAGTTAGGATTATAAGGTGTAATAATCAAACTGCCCATTCTGGCCTATGGAGAACAGGTAGCCTTGCAATAGTGAAAAACGAAAATGGCTGTAATTCACTATTAGGACATGCCACACACACCAGGGCATGTCCTACCTTATACTTACAATGCACCCTGCCCTTGGGCCTACCTTAGGGGTGTCTGATATGAAGATAAGGGAAGGTTTAGGGACTGGCAAGTGGGTGCACTTGCCAAGTCGACATGGCAGTCACAGACCGCACACAGGCTCTGCAATGGCAGGCCTGAGACACATTTTACAAGCTGCTTCTGTGGGTGGCACAACCAGTGCTGCAAGCCCACCAGCAGCATTGGATTTACAAGCCCTGGGCACACTCAGTGCACTGTACTAGGGACTGACAAGTAAACCAATCATCCAATCATGGAGTCACTAATCCATACATCAATTTACAGTAGGGAGCACTTGCACTGAGGCACTGAACAGCAGTGGCACAGTGCCCAAAAGCATCTAAAACCAGCAAAACATAAGAGGCAACAGCAAAAAAATGGAAGGGAGACCCACGCCAATGGTGCCAAGTCTAACACGTGTCCCCTCCAGCTGAAATGTGGGGAGAACTACCCTTCCTCCTGGGAGTTCTCATCACTAAGGCGGAAAAATCTGGACAGACCATCAGCATTGGCGTGTTCTGTACCAGGGCGATGTTCCACCGTGAAGTCCATCCCCTGTAGGGAAATGGACCACCTCAACAGTTTTGGGTTCTCATCCCTCATCTGCATTAACCATCTGAGGGGCCTGTGGTCTGTCTGAACCCGGAAGTGAGTCCCAAACAAGTATGGTCTCAACTTCTTCAGTGCCCAGACCACAGCAAATGCCTCACGTTCAATCGCACTCCACCTCTGTTCCCGTGGGAGTAACCTCCTACTAATAAAGGCTACAGGTTGGTCTAGGCCCTCCTCATTCATCTGTGAAAGCACAGCCCCAACACCATGCTCTGAAGCATCTGTCTGCACAATGAATTCCCTTGAGAAGTTGGGCGCCTGAAGCACGGGCGCCGTGCACATGGCAGATTTCAGGGCATCAAAAGCCTTTTGGCAGGCATCAGTCCAGTTCACTTTCCTGGGCTGCTTCCTGGAAGTCAGCTCAGTCAAGGGTGCAACAATGTTGCCATACCCCTTGACAAACCTCCTGTAATACCCGGTGAGTCCTAAGAAGGCTCTCACCTCTGTCTGGGTTTTGGGGGTTCCCAAGCCAGGATGGTATCTATCTTGGGTTGTAGGGGCGCCACCTGGCCGCTCCCAACCTGGTGTCCCAAGTACACCACAGAACCCTGCCCGATCTGGCACTTACTCGCCTTGATCGTGAGGCCTGCCCTCCGCAGCGCCTTCAACACTTCCCAGAGGTGGTGCAGATGTTCCTCCCAAGTGGCGCTGAACACTGCAATGTCATCCAGGTAGGCGGCACTGAAATCCTCCAGCCCAGCCAACACCTGGTTGACCAACCTCTGAAAGGTGGCAGGGGCATTCTTCATCCCAAAGGGCATCACCCGGAATTGGTAGTGCCCATCTGGTGTGGAGAATGCTGACCTCTCTTTGGCCCCATCAGTTAAGGCAATCTGCCAGTATCCAGACGTTAGATCAAACGTGCTGAGGTACCGGGCAGCCCCTAACCGATCAATGAGCTCATCAGCTCTGGGGATGGGGTGCGCGTCAGTCCTGGTGACTGAATTGAGTCCTCGGTAGTCCACACAGAACCGGAGTTCGGGTGTGGCACCAGGCGCGGCAGCCTTTGGGACCAAGACCACTGGGCTGGCCCAAGGGCTGTTAGAGGACTCAATCACCCCTAAGGCAAACATCTTGGAGACCTCCTCCTTGATGCAAGCTCTCACCCTGTCAGTCACTCTGTAAGTTTTGTGCTTCACAGGAGGACTGTCCCCAGTGTCCACATCATGGATGCACCATTCAGTGATACTGGGAGTCAGGGAGAACAGATCAGAAAACTGCCCCAACAGTTGGCGACAGTCATTCTGCTGCTCAGGGGTCAGGGTGGGAGAGAGGTTCACACCATCCACTGACCCATCTTGCTCTTTTGCATACAGGAGGTCAGGAAGAGGTTCAGTCTCCTCTTCCATCCCAGCATCTGTTGCTAAGAGCATGCCCACTTCAGACCTCTCAAAGTGGGGCTTCAGGCGGTTCACATGCAGGACCCGCAAGGGGTTCCTGGGAGACTGCAAGTCCACCAAGTAGGTGACATCACTCTTGCACTCCACCACCTCAAATGGTCCGGTCCACTTATCCTGGAGCGCACAGGGCTCCACTGGGGCCATGACCCAAACCTTTTGTCCAGGCTGAAACTCGATCAGAGTGGCATTCTGATCATGCCAACGTTTCATCTCTTCCTGGCTGGCTTCCAGATTCGCCTCAGCGTGTTGTCTGAAACGCCGAGTCTGGTTCCTGAAGGCCAGCATGTAACTAAATACATCCTGGGGAGTTTTCCTGGGAGCTTCCTCCCAGCCTTCCTTGACCAGACTCAGAGGTCCTCTTACAGGATGGCCGTGCAGCAGTTCAAAGGGACTGAACCCTAAGGACTTCTGGGGCACCTCTCTGTAAGCAAAGAGCAGGCATGGCAAGAGGACGTCCCACTTACGCCTCATGGGTTCTTCAAGACCCATAATCATGCCTTTCAGGGTCCGGTTGAATCTCTCAACCAGCCCATTACCTTGGGGGTGGTAAGGAGTGGTGAACTTATAGGTTACACCACACTCCTGCCACAGGGACTTCATATACTTGGAAATGAAGTTGGTACCACGGTCGGACACCACCTCCTTGGGGAACCCCACACGGGAGAAAATCCCCATCAGTGCACGTCCCACCACGGGGGCCGTCACTGTCCGAAGAGGGATGGCTTCCGGGTACCGGGTGGCATGGTCCACCAAGACCAGGATGAACCTGTTGCCCATGGCTGTCTTGGGATCCAGAGGCCCCACAATGTCAATACCCACCCTCTCAAAGGGGGTGCTGACAACAGGGAAAGGTTGGAGAGGAGCCTTGTGCTTCCTCCCACTCTTACCACTTGCCTGGCAAGTCTGACAGGTCCTGCAATGAGTATCTGAACTCTTGCGCATTTGGGGCCAATGAAAGTGGGTGACAAGCCTTTGAAAGGTCTTGTCTTGCCCCAAATGTCCTGCTAAAGGCACATCATGAGCCAGACCCAGTAGGAAGGCTCTGAAGCGCTGGGGTACCACCAGCACACGGGCTGACCCAGGCTCAGCAACCTTAGGCTCACTATACAGGAGACCATTCTCCCAGTAGATCCAGTGTGATCCAGACTGATCACCTGCTGCCTGGCTTGCAGCCTGTTGCCGCAAGCCCTCAAGAGAAGGGCACTTCTTCTGCTCCTCGCAGAACTCTTCCCTGGAGGGGCCTCCTTCCTGCTGCCAATGGGTCAGCTCAGGCAGGTCCCCCAGTTCAGCCACTTGTTCCCCTGTAGGTTCCAGGGCATCCCCCTCAAGGTCTGCCTCCTCCTGGACCGTGGGAACTTCGGGGGCCGGTTTCCCGTGCCCCCCGCCTCCTCTCTTTAAGGCAGGCACCTGGGCCTTTCTTCCAGGCTCCAGGTTCTCCTGAATACCCTTACCGGCTGCCATTGACCGAGTGGTCACACACGCCCACTCTGGCAGACCCAACATCTCCAAATGAGACCTCCGCTCCACCTTCGCCCAAGGGGAGCTCTCCAAATCATTGCCTAGCAGACAGTCAACAGGCATGGCTGGCCTCACAGCTACTTGAAGGATACCTGAGACCCCCCGCCACTCAAAGGGAACCTGGGCCACCTTGCAGTGGCTCTCTGAGTTGTCAGCGGCAACTACAGGGTAGAATACGTTGGGGACCACCTGCTCCTCAGACACCAGCCGACAACTGACAGCTGTCACACTGGCCCCGGTGTCTCTGAGAGCCTCCACCCTATGGCCATTGATGGTCACCCACTGCCTGTATTTTTTAGTGTTATCAGGCAGCTGGGTCCTAGGGACCATCTCACTGTCTCCTAAAGAGACCAGGGACATCTCTGCGGGACCCCACCCACCTTGGGCACCCAACTCCTCCCCCAGGGCTACACTAGCCATCTGCCGGGGTGGTGCACCAGTGGGTGCAGTGGTCACGGTATTGGGGCACTTGGGACTTCCTACAAAGTGACCCACCTGACCACAACTAAAACATGCTTTGGGCCCCTTCTGAACAGACTTATCTGTTGGGACCCATGGTCTTTTCTCAGTGGGAGGCTGGGAACCCTTACCTTGGTTCTCTTGGGGTTTACTTTGGGGCCCTTTTTGGAACTCCTTCTGTTTACCCTTGTCCCCCCCACTCTTCTGCTGGGGACCCTGCCCACCTTTGGCGGAGTCTCCCACAAGACCCTTGTGGACCCGGGTACTGACCCAGCGGTCCGCCTCCTCAGCAAGCTTCCTAGGATTAGTCAGCTTACTGTCAACAAGGTGCTGGCGTAGCTCTGGAAAACAACTACTGGACAAGTGCTCCCATGCAATTAAATCATAGAACCCCTGCAAGTCATTTACTTTGCTACCCTTCACCCATCCATCCAATGCTCTGCAAAAATAAGACACATACTCCACCCAGGTACTAGACTCCAGCTTTTTGCAGTTCCTAAACTTCTGCCTATAAAGCTCTGGAGTTAACCCATACCTTGCCACTAAAGCTTCCTTCAGGTGGGCATAGGACATCTGATCCTCTGTGGGCAAGGCTAGCAAGGTTTCCCTTCCCTCACCTGTAAAGCGGCCCCACAACCCCGCTCCCCAATCCTTCTCAGGGACCCGGTGTGATGTCATGGCGATCTCATATGCTTTAAACCATTGCCCAATGTCCTCCCCCTTCATGAAATCCTTAATAACCTCCTTGGGGATGTATACTCTACTTTCTACAGGCACTGGAGGTGTGCTGCCACCAGAGGGAGTGATCTCTAGGCTCCTAGCCTTTAGCTCTAGCTCCCTCACCACTCTCTCATGCTCTAAAAGCATCCTTTTTTCTTCCATGGCCAACCTCTTACTTTCCAACTCCAATTTCTTGTGCTCAAGGCTATCATGGCTTCCCTGTTTCAGTTTGGCCATTTCCATTTCATGCATCCTGCTTTTGTCCCTGTCCTCCAGCTCCTCTGGAGACAGGCCCTTTTGAGAAACACTGCTGCCCTCCCTGGAAGGCACTCTCCTCCCGGGTAAGCCTAATGGCCCCTCAAGCTGCTCATCTAAATTCTCTGCCTCCTCCACAGGCTCCTCGGGCTGCCCACCGGCATTCCGTGCTTCCAACCAGGCCCTCAGCGCCTTTTGAAGCTCCTCCTTCCTGGTGAGGCCTCTCATAGAGATTTTAAACTTTTTACAAACGGCTTTGAGCTCTGGCACAGTGTAGGTATCAACCCTATCTTCTTCAAATTCAATATCTGCAGGTGCAATGGATCCTCTTTTGCTCATTGTGAAAATTGGCAGTTCTCAACAAAAATAAAGGTTCCCAGGAAAAAAAAGTCCTTTCAAAATGTATGTGGTCGCGTATTGGTCTGCACTCACTAGTAGTGTACACCAATCACTGTATATGAATCACAAATGCAAGTCCAAATCCTCACCGCTGACCACCAATGTTAGAACTGGGGGTCTCTAGTTGGCAATGGTTTGCACCTTTGTCCAAATAGGGACCCTTGCTTCTAGTCAGGATAAGGGGGATACACTCCTAAAATAACCCCTGCTCACCCCCTGGTAGCTTGGCACGAGCAGACAGGCTTATCTCAGAGGCAGTGTGTAAAGCATTTGGGAACACATACAGTAATACAGTGAAAACACTACAGATGGACACCACACAGGTTGTTATGTAAAAATAAGTAATCTTTATATAGACTTATCACAAGACCCAATAGCAAAAATCCACAATACTGTACTCAAAAATAGACTTTAAAAGGTTATAAAATAGTTCAGTTCTCTCAAGTTGTAAATGCGACACTTTACTCTCAATGTACCTTGAATGCGTAACGCAAAGAAAACAAAAGGGTCGCAGGGAAGGTGATGCGTCGGTTCCTTACACTCAGGGGAGTGGATGCGTCGGTTCCTTACTGCTGCGCAGGGGAGTTGATGCTCGCTTCCTTACTGTGTGGGGAGGTGATGCGTCGGTTTCTTACTGCTTTCCGGTGCGATGCGACAAGATGGCACCTCGATGCGATACTCTTCTCCGGTACGATGCGACAAAATGGCGTCTTGGTTGCGATGTGACAACGTTGGTGTGATGCGTGCACGCCCGACGGCCGTGCGGCGACTCGATGATCTTTGGAGCCGCGACAGGCCCTGCGACGCGCTTCTCCGGTGATGCGACGATGACCTCTGTGGCAGCGTCCCGCTTCTCCGGTGATGCGCCGCGCTTCGGCGATGCGAGGATGACAGCGGCAGCGGCGTCTCGCTTCCTTGGCGATGCGATGACCGCGGCTGCGGCGGCGACACGCTTCTCGTTGTTGCGTCGCGCTTCCAGCTCCCAGCGACACGCAGTCTCTCAGAAGGCCCAGCACAACAGCAGGCACTTCAATTCCCAGCAAGGGAATGCAGGGGGGAGCTGGTTGGTGAAGTCTTGTATCCCTGAGACTTCAGGCAGGAGGCAAGCTCTAGTTCAAGCCCTTGGAGATTCTCTTCTTCAAGATGACAAAGCACAGCAAAGTCTTTTCTCCTGTCCTTGGTAGAAAGCAACCACTGCAGGCCAACCCCAATCAGCAAAACAGCACAGGGGCAGTACTCCTCCTTCAGCTTCTCCGGTTCTTCTCCTTGGCAACAGGTTTCTTGATTTCCCAGAAGTGATCTAATTTCCTAGGGGTCTGGGTCCCCTTTTATACACAGTTTCTCTTTGTTCTCTGAAGGCAGAGAGGCCTCTGCCTAGTCCAAAACCAGTTCTGGTCAGTCCTGGAGCACTTTGTTTTTCTGACTCCTTCTTTCCTTTGTGAGTGAGGGGCAGAGCCATCAGACGCCCGGCAGGAGGTGGAGCCAGCATTGTGGAAGGCAGGCACAGCCCTATTCAGACCCAGGTGCAACTCCTCCCTCCACTCTGGATGCAGATCTTTCTATTCAGCCCTGTGCTGACTCACCCTGTCTCCTGTAGCCACCCCCAGCCCCTGTCACTCAATCTCCAGACAAGGAATACACAACCTAGCAGAGGCAGGCTTGAAGTTTAGGCAAGAAAATACCCACTTTCTAAAAGTGGTATTTTCAAACACAGAATGTTAAAACCAACTTCACTAAAAGATGTATTTTATCATTCTGAGTTCAGGCATACTAAATTCGTTTTTCTACCATGTTCCCTGGGTCAGTTAGGATTATAAGGTGTAATAATCAAACTGCCCATTCTGGCCTATGGAGAACAGGTAGCCTTGCAATAGTGAAAAACGAAAATGGCTGTAATTCACTATTAGGACATGCCACACACACCAGGGCATGTCCTACCTTATACTTACAATGCACCCTGCCCTTGGGCCTACCTTAGGGGTGTCTGATATGAAGATAAGGGAAGGTTTAGGGACTGGCAAGTGGGTGCACTTGCCAAGTCGACATGGCAGTCACAGACCGCACACAGGCTCTGCAATGGCAGGCCTGAGACACATTTTACAAGCTGCTTCTGTGGGTGGCACAACCAGTGCTGCAAGCCCACCAGCAGCATTGGATTTACAAGCCCTGGGCACACTCAGTGCACTGTACTAGGGACTGACAAGTAAACCAATCATCCAATCATGGAGTCACTAATCCATACATCAATTTACAGTAGGGAGCACTTGCACTGAGGCACTGAACAGCAGTGGCACAGTGCCCAAAAGCATCTAAAACCAGCAAAACATAAGAGGCAACAGCAAAAAAATGGAAGGGAGACCCACGCCAATGGTGCCAAGTCTAACACGTGTCCCCTCCAGCTGAAATGTGGGGAGAACTACCCTTCCTCCTGGGAGTTCTCATCACTAAGGCGGAAAAATCTGGACAGACCATCAGCATTGGCGTGTTCTGTACCAGGGCGGTGTTCCACCGTGAAGTCCATCCCCTGTAGGGAAATGGACCACCTCAACAGTTTTGGGTTCTCATCCCTCATCTGCATTAACCATCTGAGGGGCCTGTGGTCTGTCTGAACCCGGAAGTGAGTCCCAAACAAGTATGGTCTCAACTTCTTCAGTGCCCAGACCACAGCAAATGCCTCACGTTCAATCGCACTCCACCTCTGTTCCCGTGGGAGTAACCTCCTACTAATAAAGGCTACAGGTTGGTCTAGGCCCTCCTCATTCATCTGTGAAAGCACAGCCCCAACACCATGCTCTGAAGCATCTGTCTGCACAATGAATTCCCTTGAGAAGTTGGGCGCCTGAAGCACGGGCGCCGTGCACATGGCAGATTTCAGGGCATCAAAAGCCTTTTGGCAGGCATCAGTCCAGTTCACTTTCCTGGGCTGCTTCCTGGAAGTCAGCTCAGTCAAGGGTGCAACAATGTTGCCATACCCCTTGACAAACCTCCTGTAATACCCGGTGAGTCCTAAGAAGGCTCTCACCTCTGTCTGGGTTTTGGGGGTTCCCAAGCCAGGATGGTATCTATCTTGGGTTGTAGGGGCGCCACCTGGCCGCTCCCAACCTGGTGTCCCAAGTACACCACAGAACCCTGCCCGATCTGGCACTTACTCGCCTTGATCGTGAGGCCTGCCCTCCGCAGCGCCTTCAACACTTCCCAGAGGTGGTGCAGATGTTCCTCCCAAGTGGCGCTGAACACTGCAATGTCATCCAGGTAGGCGGCACTGAAATCCTCCAGCCCAGCCAACACCTGATTGACCAACCTCTGAAAGGTGGCAGGGGCATTCTTCATCCCAAAGGGCATCACCCGGAATTGGTAGTGCCCATCTGGTGTGGAGAATGCTGACCTCTCTTTGGCCCCATCAGTTAAGGCAATCTGCCAGTATCCAGACGTTAGATCAAACGTGCTGAGGTACCGGGCAGCCCCTAACCGATCAATGAGCTCATCAGCTCTGGGGATGGGGTGCGCGTCAGTCCTGGTGACTGAATTGAGTCCTCGGTAGTCCACACAGAACCGGAGTTCGGGTGTGGCACCAGGCGCGGCAGCCTTTGGGACCAAGACCACTGGGCTGGCCCAAGGGCTGTTAGAGGACTCAATCACTCCTAAGGCAAACATCTTGGAGACCTCCTCCTTGATGCAAGCTCTCACCCTGTCAGTCACTCTGTAAGTTTTGTGCTTCACAGGAGGACAGTCCCCAGTGTCCACATCATGGATGCACCATTCAGTGATACTGGGAGTCAGGGAGAACAGATCAGAAAACTGCCCCAACAGTTGGCGACAGTCATTCTGCTGCTCAGGGGTCAGGGTGGGAGAGAGGTTCACACCATCCACTGACCCATCTTGCTCTTTTGCATACAGGAGGTCAGGAAGAGGTTCAGTCTCCTTTTCCATCCCAGCATCTGTTGCTAAGAACATGCCCACTTCAGACCTCTCAAAGTGGGGCTTCAGGCGGTTCACATGCAGGACCCGCAAGGGGTTCCTGGGAGACTGCAAGTCCACCAAGTAGGTGACATCACTCTTGCACTCCACCACCTCAAATGGTCTGGTCCACTTATCCTGGAGCGCAGAGGGCTCCACTGGGGCCATGACCCAAACCTTTTGTCCAGGCTGAAACTCGATCAGAGTGGCATTCTGATCATGCCAACGTTTCATCTCTTCCTGGCTGGCTTCCAGATTCGCCTCAGCGTGTTGTCTGAAACGCCGAGTCTGGTTCCTGAAGGCCAGCATGTAACTAAATACATCCTGGGGAGTTTTCCTGGGAGCTTCCTCCCAGCCTTCCTTGACCAGACTCAGAGGTCCTCTTACAGGATGGCCGTGCAGCAGTTCAAAGGGACTGAACCCTAAGGACTTCTGGGGCACCTCTCTGTAAGCAAAGAGCAGGCATGGCAAGAGGACGTCCCACTTACGCCTCATGGGTTCTTCAAGACCCATAATCATGCCTTTCAGGGTCCGGTTGAATCTCTCAACCAGCCCATTACCTTGGGGGTGGTAAGGAGTGGTGAACTTATAGGTTACACCACACTCCTGCCACAGGGACTTCATATACTTGGAAATGAAGTTGGTACCACGGTCGGACACCACCTCCTTGGGGAACCCCACACGGGAGAAAATCCCCATCAGTGCACGTCCCACCACGGGGGCCGTCACTGTCCGAAGAGGGATGGCTTCCGGGTACCGGGTGGCATGGTCCACCAAGACCAGGATGAACCTGTTGCCCATGGCTGTCTTGGGATCCAGAGGCCCCACAATGTCAATACCCACCCTCTCAAAGGGGGTGCTGACAACAGGGAAAGGTTGGAGAGGAGCCTTGTGCTTCCTCCCACTCTTACCACTTGCCTGGCAAGTCTGACAGGTCCTGCAATGAGTATCTGAACTCTTGCGCATTTGGGGCCAATGAAAGTGGGTGACAAGCCTTTGAAAGGTCTTGTCTTGCCCCAAATGTCCTGCTAAAGGCACATCATGAGCCAGACCCAGTAGGAAGGCTCTGAAGCGCTGGGGTACCACCAGCACACGGGCTGACCCAGGCTCAGCAACCTTAGGCTCACTATACAGGAGACCATTCTCCCAGTAGATCCAGTGTGATCCAGACTGATCACCTGCTGCCTGGCTTGCAGCCTGTTGCCGCAAGCCCTCAAGAGAAGGGCACTTCTTCTGCTCCTCGCAGAACTCTTCCCTGGAGGGGCCTCCTTCCTGCTGCCAATGGGTCAGCTCAGGCAGGTCCCCCAGTTCAGCCACTTGTTCCCCTGTAGGTTCCAGGGCATCCCCCTCAAGGTCTGCCTCCTCCTGGCCCGTGGGAACTTCGGGGGCCAGTTTCCCGTGCCCCCCGCCTCTTCTCTTTAAGGCAGACACCTGGGCCTTTCTTCCAGGCTCCAGGTTCTCCTGAATACCCTTACCGGCTGCCATTGACCGAGTGGTCACACACGCCCACTCTGGCAGACCCAACATCTCCAAATGAGACCTCCGCTCCACCTTCGCCCAAGGGGAGCTCTCCAAATCATTGCCTAGCAGACAGTCAACAGGCATGGCTGGCCTCACAGCTACTTGAAGGATACCTGAGACCCCCCCGCCACTCAAAGGGAACCTGGGCCACCTTGCAGTGGCTCTCTGAGTTGTCAGCGGCAACTACAGGGTAGAATACTTTGGGGACCACCTGCTCCTCAGACACCAGCCGACAACTGACAGCTGTCACACTGGCCCCGGTGTCTCTGAGAGCCTCCACCCTATGGCCATTGATGGTCACCCACTGCCTGTATTTTTAGTGTTATCAGGCAGCTGGGTCCTAGGGACCATCTCACTGTCTCCTAAAGAGACCAGGGACATCTCTGCGGGACCCCACCCACCTTGGGCACCCAACTCCTCCCCCAGGGCTACACTAGCCATCTGCCGGGGTGGTGCACCAGTGGGTGCAGTGGTCACGGTATTGGGGCACTTGGGACTTCCTACAAAGTGACCCACCTGACCACAACTAAAACATGCTTTGGGCCCCTTCTGAACAGACTTATCTGTTGGGACCCTTGGTCTTTTCTCAGTGGGAGGCTGGGAACCCTTACCTTGGTTCTCTTGGGGTTTACTTTGGGGCCCTTTTTGGAACTCCTTCTGTTTACCCTTATCCCCCCCCACTCTTCTGCTGGGGACCCTGCCCACCTTTGGCGAAGTCTCCCACAAGACCCTTGTGGACCCGGGTACTGACCCAGCGGTCCGCCTCCTCAGCAAGCTTCCTAGGATTAGTCAGCTTACTGTCAACAAGGTGCTGGCGTAGCTCTGGAAAACAACTACTGGACAAGTGCTCCCATGCAATTAAATCATAGAACCCCTGCAAGTCATTTACTTTGCTACCCTTCACCCATCCATCCAATGCTCTGCAAAAATAAGACACATACTCCACCCAGGTACTAGACTCCAGCTTTTTGCAGTTCCTAAACTTCTGCCTATAAAGCTCTGGAGTTAACCCATACCTTGCCACTAAAGCTTCCTTCAGGTGGGCATAGGACATCTGATCCTCTGTGGGCAAGGCTAGCAAGGTTTCCCTTCCCTCACCTGTAAAGCGGCCCCACAACCCCGCTCCCCAATCCTTCTCAGGGACCCGGTGTGATGTCATGGCGATCTCATATGCTTTAAACCATTGCCCAATGTCCTCCCCCTTCATGAAATCCTTAATAACCTCCTTGGGGATGTATACTCTACTTTCTACAGGCACTGGAGGTGTGCTGCCACCAGAGGGAGTGATCTCTAGGCTCCTAGCCTTTAGCTCTAGCTCCCTCACCACTCTCTCATGCTCTAAAAGCATCCTTTTTTCTTCCATGGCCAACCTCTTACTTTCCAACTCCAATTTCTTGTGCTCAAGGCTATCATGGCTTCCCTGTTTCAGTTTGGCCATTTCCATTTCATGCATCCTGCTTTTGTCCCTGTCCTCCAGCTCCTCTGGAGACAGGCCCTTTTGAGAAACACTGCTGCCCTCCCTGGAAGGCACTCTCCTCCCGGGTAAGCCTAATGGCCCCTCAAGCTGCTCATCTAAATTCTCTGCCTCCTCCACAGGCTCATCGGGCTGCCCACCGGCATTCCGTGCTTCCAACCAGGCCCTCAGCGCCTTTTGAAGCTCCTCCTTCCTGGTGAGGCCTCTCATAGAGATTTTAAACTTTTTACAAACGGCTTTGAGCTCTGGCACAGTGTAGGTATCAACCCTATCTTCTTCAAATTCAATATCTGCAGGTGCAATGGATCCTCTTTTGCTCATTGTGAAAATTGGCAGTTCTCAACAAAAATAAAGGTTCCCAGGAAAAAAAGTCCTTTCAAAATGTATGTGGTCGCGTATTGGTCTGCACTCACTAGTAGTGTACACCAATCACTGCATATGAATCACAAATGCAAGTCCAAATCCTCACCGCTGACCACCAATGTTAGAACTGGGGGTCTCTAGTTGGCAATGGTTTGCACCTTTGTCCAAATAGGGACCCTTGCTTCTAGTCAGGATAAGGGGGATACACTCCTAAAATAACCCCTGCTCACCCCCTGGTAGCTTGACACGAGCAGACAGGCTTATCTCAGAGGCAGTGTGTAAAGCATTTGGGAACACATACAGTAATACAGTGAAAACACTACAGATGGACACCACACAGGTTGTTATGTAAAAATAAGTAATCTTTATATAGACTTATCACAAGACCCAATAGCAAAAATCCACAATACTGTACTCATAAATAGACTTTAAAAGGTTATAAAATAGTTCAGTTCTCTCAAGTTGTAAATGCGACACTTTACTCTCAATGTACCTTGAATGCGTAACGCAAAGAAAACAAAAGGGTCGCAGGGAAGGTGATGCGTCGGTTCCTTACTCTCAGGGGAGTGGATGCGTCGGTTCCTTACTGCTGCGCAGGGGAGTTGATGCTCGCTTCCTTACTGTGTGGGGAGGTGATGCGTCGGTTTCTTACTGCTTTCCGGTGCGATGCGACAAGATGGCACCTCGATGCGATACTCTTCTCCGGTACGATGCGACAAAATGGCGTCTTGGTTGCGATGTGACAACGTTGGTGTGATGCGTGCACGCCCGACGGCCGTGCGGCGACTCGATGATCTTTGGAGCTGCGACAGGCCCTGCGACGCGCTTCTCCGGTGATGCGACGATGACCTCTGTGGCAGCGTCCCGCTTCTCCGGTGATGCGCCGCGCTTCGGCGATGCGAGGATGACAGCGGCAGCGGCATCTCGCTTCCTTGGCGATGCGATGACCGCGGCTGCGGTGGCGACACGCTTCTCGTTGTTGCGTCGCGCTTCCAGCTCCCAGCGACACGCAGTCTCTCAGAAGGCCCAGCACAACAGCAGGCACTTCAATTCCCAGCAAGGGAATGCAGGGGGAGCTGGTTGGTGAAGTCTTGTATCCCTGAGACTTCAGGCAGGAGGCAAGCTCTAGTTCAAGCCCTTGGAGATTCTCTTCTTCAAGATGACAAAGCACAGCAAAGTCTTTTCTCCTGTCCTTGGTAGAAAGCAACCACTGCAGGCCAACCCCAATCAGCAAAACAGCACAGGGGCAGTACTCCTCCTTCAGCTTCTCCGGTTCTTCTCCTTGGCAACAGGTTTCTTGATTTTCCAGAAGTGATCTAATTTCCTAGGGGTCTGGGTCCCCTTTTTATACACAGTTTCTCTTTGTTCTCTGAAGGCAGAGAGGCCTCTGCCTAGTCCAAAACCAGTTCTGGTCAGTCCTGGAGCACTTTGTTTTTCTGACTCCTTCTTTCCTTTGTGAGTGAGGGGCAGAGCCATCAGACGCCCGGCAGGAGGTGGAGCCAGCATTGTGGAAGGCAGGCACAGCCCTATTCAGACCCAGGTGCAACTCCTCCCTCCACTCTGGATGCAGATCTTTCTATTCAGCCCTGTGCTGACTCACCCTGTCTCCTGGAGCCACCCCCAGCCCCTGTCACTCAATCTCCAGACAAGGAATACACAACCTAGCAGAGGCAGGCTTGGAAGTGTAGGCAAGAAAATACCCACTTTCTAAAAGTGGTATTTTCAAACACAGAATGTTAAAACCAACTTCACTAAAAGATGTATTTTATCATTCCGAGTTCAGGCATACTAAATTCGTTTTTCTACCATGTTCCCTGGGTCAGTTAGGATTATAAGGTGTAATAATCAAACTGCCCATTCTGGCCTATGGAGAACAGGTAGCCTTGCAATAGTGAAAAACGAAAATGGCTGTAATTCACTATTAGGACATGCCACACACACCAGGGCATGTCCTACCTTATACTTACAATGCACCCTGCCCTTGGGCCTACCTTAGGGGTGTCTGATATGAAGATAAGGGAAGGTTTAGGGACTGGCAAGTGGGAGCACTTGCCAAGTCGACATGGCAGTCACAGACCGCACACAGGCTCTGCAATGGCAGGCCTGAGACACATTTTACAAGCTGCTTCTGTGGGTGGCACAACCAGTGCTGCAAGCCCACCAGCAGCATTGGATTTACAAGCCCTGGGCACACTCAGTGCACTGTACTAGGGACTGACAAGTAAACCAATCATCCAATCATGGAGTCACTAATCCATACATCAATTTACAGTAGGGAGCACTTGCACTGTGGCACTGAACAACAGTGGCACAGTGCCCAAAAGCATCTAAAACCAGCAAAACATAAGAGGCAACAGCAAAAAAATGGAAGGGAGACCCACGCCAATGGTGCCAAGTCTAACAATCCTCATAGTCCAACAATAGTACATACTCATCCAAACCCGGATCCCTTCCAGCATTCCCTCCCGGACGCTCATCATCACCCACCCCCCATCATACAATCTCCAATCCACTACACTCCTTGGTGAATATAAATGTGGTAGAATCTGCTCTCTCAAGGTCAGAGGGTCTGCCAACAACCTCCTCCTTGCCTCTGGCTAGTGTAACAGGGCGGCCCTTGACCCCGCCTGGGAGTTCTCAGGTCACCAGCCTCAGATGCTGGCATTGTAGGATAAAATCCCTACAAACCGCTCCTGCCTCGGGGGCCCGTGATCTACGAGCTCCTTGAGCCGCTGCAGCTCTTTCTCCACCCACCAAATCAGCCAGTTCATCTGGCACTGAAACCCACTTGCCCTGACTCACCTCTATGCTCCTACTGTGCCCTTGACCATCAAGCCTGGAATATTTTCTGGGGTCCTTTCACCAGCTGAACCTGGCCTTGTAAATGTGGACCCCTTTCACGCATTACTCTGCGTAAAAGGGGCGTTCCATGGGTGTTGCTGTGGGTTTTCCCACACAACATCCATGGAACTGACACTCCCAGATTTACAACGTTTTGTAAAGCTGGGAATGCGCCAGAATAGGCATAGGAGTGGGGCAACGAGGATTTTATTTCTCCTAGTTTTTTCCTCTTTATATAAATGCAGCAGACATAAAAAGAGGGAAATGCCATTAATGATTGTTTTTGTGCAATCCAGGCCCCTTTGCAACATGACACATGGGTGCCTGTGCTGGTGCATTTTAGCCAATTGTGCGCCAGTGCAGGGGAAATCACAGGGATGCGTCGTATACGCATCCCTGTGCTTTTAAAATGCGCAGCTCGGTGTAGAAAAATAGCTTGCGGTGCCGCGCTGCGTCATTTTGTAGTAAATGAGCCCCCAAATGTTTAGTGACAAAATCACTTTTTCACTACCCACCTACTCCAACCGGCCTAAGAACTATATGTAGTTCATCTAAATCCCGCTCCCGTTAACCTGCCTGGCCCCTGACCTATTACTAAAAATGGGCTCCGTGGCCTGTTCCACCTGCCCGAAATATAACGGGATTAGCGGCGGGGGGACGGGCCCTCTGGGCCACAATTTCCCACACTATTTTGAAGGGTGTTACACATTCTCATTGACCTCTGTCTGTGCTCTCACAATTAGTATAATGACTGGCCCTTCAGTGCCAATTTCTTGCATTCACTTTGGACAGAGAGACTACATAAAAAGGTGGAACAATAAATATTTATGTTAGGAAAGCAAGATATTCTGATTATAACGTGAAGAGCGATGCTGACGCTAAACAAGAAAATCTGCCACTCCACCAGTAGGTGGTGCTAGTTACTTTCAAAGGGTTCTTGAAATGGTAATCCCCAAGAGGCTAAAGTATGTGGGAATATGGGGAAGTCCGGGCAAATGCACTACGTCAATTAGGTTTGTTTTGCTGTGGTCTGGGCGCTGTCACTCAGCACGTCAATAGACAAGAGAATCACCATTTAGCTGTAAATGTAACCTTCCAGCCTACCAGCCCACGATTTAACCTTGATGCCGCGGATACGCACTTACAAGCAGATAACGCATCGCTTGGTGAATGAACACTTACATCAAATATAAATGCTGGGTAAATCCGCAAAGAAGAAAGATGGGGTGAGAAGGTGTCGCAAACTATGTTCACTGCTCGCAGGAGAACATTAAGCGTTTAATTGGTTGTGAGCTCAAACATAAGGCAATCAGCTAGAACCGAGAGTGGCCCTAACAATCTTCATTAGGAGGCCGATATAGATAGTACAGGCCTAAGAAAACTCCAAATCCTTACCATGGGTGACTTTATACGGCCCTGTCCTATCCCTCTCTCACCCTTCACCTGTCTCACGAGAGATTACTCAGACTAGCTATCTTGACTGCTGTATCCTGGTTCTGTATGAACATCTGGAGAAGACTCTTGCGAGGTGCAGAATAAATGACAACTGAGGCGAGCAATGTAAACTAGAAGTGGGCAGCCAACAAATTAACAGGGAGTCGAGCCGAGCCAATGGGCTGGCTCGACCCTTAGAGCCCATGCACGAGCCGAGCCCAGAAAATCATACAACAGACCACATAAAATATGATAAAGTATCTTCAACATTCAAAAAGTCTATTTCTTTAACATGTGGAAGCTTTGAAATTAATATATCACATTCTAGCACTGCACTGAGAAGTACTTATTTAAAAGTGATGGTTTTGAAACATGAATTATTAGCAAGTAGTTGTTATGTAAACGTATAGTTGCCCAGATAATTATATAGCAACATTATAGTCTATTAAATCAAACACAATAGGTTTTGTACAACTGGTATACTGAGCTCGAAGATTTGAAATTGTTTTCTCATGTGATAATGAAGAAAAAGGAATTTTGGTGTAATAAAAATATTTGCCTAAGATCACACAATTTAAGCGGGTAAGCACGATTTATCCAGGTTTTCTGGCTTCACTTTGTACAAATCAGCCACTAAATGGGTATCTATTTGCTTTTCCTTTTTCATGTTAACGCTCTGTTTTCACCTCTTTGTGCATTTTTTATACAGTGTGAACTTGACTGGCCTGCTTTACCTAATACCAGTAACATTTCACAAGGTCACAATCAGGGCACGAGTCGGGGGTACACGCGGGTGGACGGCGTCCACCCACTTTTTTCACAGGGTGGACGCCGTCCACCCTGCCAAGAAGTTGGGCCCCGCTAAAAAAGATGCTGAATTCGTCCCGGTGTAATTTCCAAACACCGGGACACTTTCAGCAGCGCCTGCACGTTGTTATCTGCTTTCCATCACTGGCAACAACGTGCAGGCCGTCACGGGATGGGGCTCTCTTATTTCTGACTCCTGCTGGGCCCATAACAAAGGCCGAATTTGAGGGGTCATCAGGCCTCCTTTTGTTCAGTCTCTTGCTGGCAGCAGTCAGGAGCCTCACACTTAGAAGCAAATGCAGCAGAGGGGAAACAAAGGCTCACACCGTGTTAGCACTTCACACATACTTAAGAGAGGCAGCTTTTCACTTCAGTCAGTCCCTGTTTAGGAGATATGCATGCACTCTAAGAAAGTCAGATGTGTTGATCTTTCCCAGTATTTGCACAAAATAATTAGCATTTATACAGCGCTTACTACCCCTGAGGAGGTGTTGTAATAATTTAAATATCACTATTTTTTCTTTTTTTAAGCACTATGGGTAGAGGAAGTTCACGCTGACAAAAGGCAACATTGTTTTATGTGAAGCTTACAAAAGTGTATCTTCTGCCTAAATCAGGAGGGTTTGCAAGTATACACGAAATGTGCTCAAATGTACTCATGATAGACCTGCTAAACATATATGTGAGGGCTTAAGATCTGATGTCACTTCTTGTGATGCCACTTCCAGTGATGTCACGCGCTGTGATGTCACGCACCTCACGCGACGTCACGCTCCGTGATGCCACTTGCATACTGATTAATTAGGTTAGTCCCCCCACTTCTTTTTTTAGGACTTGTGCCCTGGTCACAATCAATTTTTTAAAGGCATGGAGAGACTAAGTGATTTGCCCCGAATCACAGGATGTTGAGCTGATGTTGAGTTCCGCAATTCCAAAGTCCGCAGCTCTTGCAGTAACACCATATCCTGGATAGAAGGGGGTGGCAGGCAGAAGCTACTTGAAAGCTGGGCTTGTTATGGGCTCGATGTTCCAACATTACCTCGAGCTGAACAAGAGCCAGACTTCTGGCTCGAGCCTGGGTCGAGCTTTCAGTGGCTCGCCCACCTCTAATGTAAACTGAGAGCGTACTTTCTCTTGCTCTTCTTCTAACCACCACACTATTGTAGTTTAATATTTGTAGAGCGCTTACTACCCTAAATGGGGAGATGAAGCGTTTATCCACACGAATAGCACACTTTAGTGAAGCGTGCGGTTGGAAGTGTGTTGTCTTTGCTTTGATCAAAACATATGTGTGAAGTGTTTCCATGCCATGCGTTAAGACCACAGAGGTGGGTTATCGCATTATAGGGTGCAGCGCTTTCGGTGGGATGGATGAGTAAGTGTGAGAGACAGATGCAGCATTTCTAATGACTGTACTATGTTGGCAGCTCTGATTAGCTCTGAAGGTTTTTATTTGTATGGGTAGTATTTCTTTTTATGTACTCTGATTTCCTATGATGGCTGTGGCAGGAGGTCGTTCACTTTGAGATTTTATAGATCTTGGGGAGGTAATTGATGTACGGAAAGAGTGAGGGCGATCAGAGGTCTGCACAGATAGATTGAGTTGTAGTTCTCCATTATATGAGTGGCATTATGAGATGCCAAGTGAGAAGATTTGCCAACATGCCACGTGTTGTATTCATCCGTTTTATTATTGATAGTGTAGGATGGTGGCACTCACAGCATGTGAATATTCATGACTTGCAACTACATTATGGTCCTCTGGTGACCAGCAATGTGTGCCAGCCTTCTCATGCCTCTCTTTTTCATATCTAGTGGTTAGTTAAGCGGACTGGTATAGTCTGTGCTTGTGCCATCCAGCTACCAATATGGTTCCACAGGTCCTTTTCTACATTATGTGCCTGCCCGTTTGATGGTGAGTGGTCAAGTAGGTAATTAGAATATTATATGGTGATATGGATATATCACCTGAGCCAGTTGAAGGGTACTCAGTGATGGAGTGAGAAGCCAATGAAATGGGCAAGGATTGAGGGCAGGCTCGTCCAAGCTAAATGGAGGTATGTCAGGGGAAGGTGAAAAGATAGGTATTCAGGGAGTCATGGGGACCATATACCAGGACCAGGGCTGGACTGGCCATAGCATGTATCGGGCATTTCCCAGGTAGTCTGGAAAGGTGGGGGCCGGTTTTGCAGTGGAGGGGGCGGGTTTTGTTACTGGGTCCAGCTTTACAATGGTGCTGCAATATCGGCCAGTTATATCCTGAGTTCAATGCTATTCATGCCCTGCCTGTAGAATCTTACTGTGATGACATGTTATAGAATGTTGTGAGTCAAATGGTCACAGTTGGCTGGGCTGAGCAGCATGCTGGCTACTCCTGGTGGGGTCTCGTTATGGTCTTGATATGATCTTCTTGTGTTCTTGTAACTATCCTGAATAAACCTCTCTGAACCACCTCAACCTGCGTGGACTTGATCACTACAATTTTGGGCGACGATCTTCAAAAGAACCTGCTTCTGTCACCTCTTCACGAACCTCAAGCAACTTAAAAAATACAGAACCTACTGCTACTCAAGTTAAGTTAAGCAAACTGGCATCCTGACCCCACCAGTGACCTCCCATCGGTCGCCCACAGCAGTCTGCCAGTTGTTCCTGTGCTGTGCCTTCACCGAGGGTAAGCCTAATCTTGTGTGTTCACCTGCCACATACCTACGTCTGCGCACTGTCTGGGGAAGTGCTACTTAAGGAGCTGCCCATCCAGTTAAGGGCGTCTACTCTCCAGAGTCTATCTCTACTTGTCTGAGAAATTCCACCTCTACTTGTGCGGTGCCTTCAGTGAGGGTAAGCCTGTATTTCTGTCTTCAGTGCCACACATCGTTGTCTACACTGTCTGGTGAAGAAGTGTGCTTTTACATGTGTGTGCCAGCTAAGCTGTTTCTGAACAAGACTATCTTGAAGTATCCTACTCTGTTCTACAATCCTACCTACCGCTTCCTGTTTCTTAACGCTTGGATTTCATTTGATCAAGCAAGTCGGACGTTATTTGCCTGCCTGATTTTGTGTTCCCCTGTGGAGTGAAGTGCTCTTCTGCACAGAGCTATGCTGCACCTAGCTTACACTCAATGTTCAGTCACACAATCTGCGTGTCGTTTAGACATGCTGCAACAGTGGTAATTGACCAGCAACAGTCTGTGACTTTTATACAAGGTCAGACAGTGGGTGTTTTAAACATCGTGTGGTCCCGGGGAACTATAGAAGAGGATTTCCCAATACGAAGCGCGCCGTGAATTATATGACTGCACTGAGGAGGACTTGTAAGGTGAGCAATGTTGGGGTCTGTGATTGTTGGCTCCGAGACATCGAGACTTTGTGGAGTTAACCCAACCGTTTCTGTCTCTGATTGTTTGTCCCCTTTGAGACATTTAGACCTGCGGTTTTACCAACCGCCGTGTTGTCTTTTAAAGTTTGTCACGCGCATTTGCATCAGAACGCGCGCTTACCTTGACCTTCACCATTGTGCCGGTGACGTTACTTCTTCTGCCTTCCGCTGTTTTCTGTTTCCGCATGCACTAGCGCGCCGTAAGCCATCCTGCACAGCGTGTGCAGCGTGCCGCCATGTTTTGTTTGACCGTTACTGCTGTCGTCTACAAGGTTTAGTCCTCGTTATGCCAACCACGTATTTTTTGACAAAGTAAATATTTGGCAAGATACGATGGAGTTTGAGACAACGCTTCTTTCCTGTCACCACAGCATGCACCCACGTGATGGATCTTTCATCAGAACTTGATCCAAGTCAACTTCAGTATTGTTTTCCAAATCAGCAGTTCCTTTTATCCAGTCTTCAAGATGGAACCAGGCATATTTTCTGACACTGTCGAACTACCACGGGGATCTCTTTGTCATCTACGGACTGACACTGTCGAACTACCATGGGGATCTCTTTGTCATCTTCGGACCTTTCCTTTTGTGTTCTTTTTGCCTTAACGCTACTTGAAGACGCAAGAACTACTCTTAATTCATTCTGCAACATTCTATGGTTACTTTTGCTTGTTTATTAACGTACACTTTATGTTACTTTACAAGTGGGTTGTACGCCACTCACACTACTTGGGTGAGGAATCGCTCACCAACGTCGTTAAAAGTGTTTTACAGTTCGCTTCATAAGTGTTCTATATGTGTATGATATTTATATACATTTTGCAAACAGGTATCACATGTGGATTGTTTTTGCCATGAGTTTCTCAACACTGGGATCGCAGTGAGTGTTAGTCCCATCTGTTTGTTGTACATTTATACAATTTTCACAAGTGCACAATATTTTAGTTGTCCCTTTTTACAGGGGATCTATGCAAGGGTTACAGTCCTTTTTGCATTTGCATGGGTTCCTACCCAGACACTCTCAGTTGACGGGTCTCCACCCGGTCATACACTCCACATGTTAGAGTGTTTCTTGTTTCTATTGGTTCATGGACCCTAGGTTTTCACCATCTAGGTACACAAGGGTTTCAGTTTTTTTTTTTTTTGCATTATCATATGGGTCCCTACCCATATCTGTTTGTTGACATCACTCAACCTCTCTTAGTTTTCTCTATGTCAACACTACAAGGACTATTTTTTCTATGGGTCTTAGTCCCATCTGTCACTTCTATAATCCCTTTTCTTTTTAGGGGTTGCTGTTGGGCTATAGTCCTCCCAAACTTCACATATGTATGTTATTATTATATTGAATATTGTATTTACACTGCTGTCTTTACATTATATTTTAAATTTTGTATTGATGGTGGTGTTTCTCTTGGGTGAGGATTATTCTTATACTTCTCCTCATCTTCCTTGTTTCTTTCTTCTTTTCTGTTTTCCTCGTGTTGTCTTCTTCCTGGTGTCTCGTGTGGATTCTGAGCTTTCATTTACTTTTCTGTCGTGTTTTCTTAGTCTGTTGGTTTTTCATTTTTCAGCCTCCTTACATTCCTGTTCTGGCCAGTGGGTGTGTTTTGGGGCAGTCGTTCGTGCTCTCTCTTCTCCTGTTCTCTGACTATGTTATTTCTTGCCTTTGCTTTTGTGTACAGAAGGGAGGATGGTTCTTATGTTCTTGTTTTCCTCTCTTTTCTTTGCTTCTCTTTGCTTCTATCATCCTTTGCGGTTGCTCTCTTCGTTCATTGGTTTGTGGTTCTTATTTCCTTTCTGTTTCTCCTCTTAATCTTTCTTCTTCTCTCATTGTTGTTCTTTTGTATATTTAGGAGAAAGGGGGATATGTTATATCCTGAGTTCAATGCTATTCATGCCCTGCCTGTAGAATCTTACTGTGATGACATGTTATAGAATGTTGTGAGCCAAATGGTTACAGTTGGCTGGGCCGAGCAGCATGTTGGCTGCTCCTGGTGGGGTCTCGTTATGGTCTTGACATGATCTTCTTGTGTTCTTGTAACTATCCTGAATAAACCTCTCTGAACCACCTCTACCTGCGTGGACTTGATCACTACACGGCCCCCATTAACTAAAGCAGGAGTTCTTCACACTTGCAAACCGGGAGGCTGGTCTGACAAAATTTCCAGGGCTGCTTCGGGTTTCCAGTCCGGCCCTGACCAGGACACATTCAGCCAATGCCAGAGGACAATGAGGCATAGGAAGGGGACAAGTAGTCCATAAGCTGTGGCTACCAAATACCAGGATGGAGGTATCCAGTTTGCATTGGGGCTGTCACAGAGCTGGCAAGCAAGGACGGGGACCAGTGGAGCCTTAGGGACCAGATATCAGGGCAGGCACAAACAATCTGCAGGGAGATATGTCAGAGCACAGCGATCAGGGGAAGAGGGCAGGTATTCTTGGATCTATGGGGAACAGATGACAGGAGAGGGTTGTTGTAGCATTTTTGAAAATGTGCAAAATGCGCAAATTTTGCGTGAAAAAGATTTCTTATATTTAGAGTTTAAAAAAATTATATTTTATTTGATTTTTAAATTGACATAGGTTGTCAAATAACATTGCAAACCAACAAACCGTAATAAAACTGATCAAATTGGCTATATTGGTCATGTTTCCCATGTTTTTGCCGCCTACCCTTCTCATACACTGCACGTTCTATATGTTACACCATTCCAACATATTTCCTTTCCATCATATCTCCAGTCCGAGGGCCGATCTTACCCTAGTGTTTTTTGACATTCAACTAAGTGGGGGTGTATCTCTCCGGTGACTCCTAGGGTACAGGTCCAGTTCTCATGCCTCTCTATTCCCCGGTGCCCCCTTCATTTTCAAATTTGTGGGCGCAGCCCCTCCCCTCATACACCATTTTCTCTCTCATTCAACATATATCTCTGCCCCTTTCCCAGTCTCGGAGATCCTGGGCATATCGTGCTGCCCAATTTCCTAGCAATTTCCCTTTTTGCTAGCAGGAAGCCTAGATTGATGAGTAGTTTCTTATAGGATCTGGCCTCCGATTCCCATCATATCCCCAGTATTACTAGTGGGGTTTGAGCTTCAATGGTCACTCCTGTGGCCTCTTCCAACTTTCTTGTCACTCCCTCCCAGAATGGTCTCAGTTTGGGCAGTCCCACAATGTGCGTATGAAGGTTCCCCTCTGTCCACACTGTCTCAGGCATGTGACATCCCTAGTTCTGCGTATTTTCATTAGTATTGTTCTGGTGTATTACGTTCTATGCAATATTTTGAGTTGGATAAGGCGGGACGTTGCTTTTATGGCAACCTCTCTAGGGAATTGCAGTGCATCCCTCCCGTCTTCATCGTCCAGTTCTCCTATGTCTGTTTGCCATCGAGCCCTTAGTCACTGTAGGTAGCCCTGCGTGTTCCCCATGATAGTGACATTCGTAAGTGAAATAGGTTTTACTGTCATATGGCCGTCCAAGAGTCTCCACTCCAGTGGGGACTAATCTTGGGATTCCTCATCTTGGGGGACTGTCGCCTTTTAAAGTTTGTGTTGTTGCCATTTTATATTCCGTCCGCATGTGCTCAAAAGGCACCATGCCATTTGCATCCCATATGTACCAGAGCATCGAAAATTCGGTCATGTCCTATTTTTGGAAACATGACAACTCTGATACCAGGCCCAATAACGTTCCAATCCACAGTGACGTTTTGGGTGTCATTCTCTTCTCCCATCACATTTTCCTCATGAGTTTACACCAAGTTCGGGCCGGACTGGGAACCGAAACCGGCCCTGGCAAACTGCTTGGCCGGCCCCCAGGAGGGGGCAGAGGGGGTGTGGCCGAGCTGTTTGCTACGGCCGGTTTCGGCCGATTTTGTTACAGGGGGCCGATATTGCCGGCCCTCGGTAACAAAAACGGCCCCCATGGGGCCCAAAAACAGCCCCGACCCTAGCGGGCCACCGGGGAAATGCCCGGTGCCCGCTACGGCCAGTCCGGCCCTGAGCAGTTGCCAGCGGTGCGTCGGTTCTTAATTTCCCTCCATACAGTGTGCGTAGGTACTCCTCTGTCCCAGGTAGATCCGTTCCATTTTAAACACCAGGTCATCGAGCGTGGTGTATGCCCATTCATTCACTATACTGACTTGAGCTGCCTCGTAGTACCTATGGATATTTGGCAGTGCTATCCTCACTTCTGGAGTGGGGACAGCGCTAGTCGGGGTGGACCATTCTGCCATAATAAGGTCAGGAGCAATCTATTTCTTGCCCAGAAAAATATGTCTGGGATTGAGTAAGGGCTATTTTGCATAATGTAGGTGAATTTGGGCAGTGTGATCATTTTAAATATCGCTGCTCGGCCCAGGTGGGAAAGTGGCAGCACCCTCCAGTGTTTAACATCCTTTTCCAACCTGCAGATTAGTGGATCTAAATTGTCATCACAATGTCTGTGCTCTCTTTTTGAGATCCAGAGCCCTAAATATTTAAAGTGGTGGGTGGCGATTTTCAGAGGCAAGGGTAGTTCCCTCTCAGCTGTCCAGTTACCCATAGGGAATATTAAAAGTTTCTTCTCAGGCCCGAGAATGTGCCATACACCTCAAATATCTCTCCTAGTCTCTTCAGGGACCTTTACGGTTTTGCCAAATATAGTAGTACGTCATCCGTACAGAGGGATATTCTTTCTTCTCAGGAGCATACCCAGTTCCATCACCATATTTGGGCATCCACTCTTATTCATTCCATCAGGGCTTCTATTGCCAATGCAAATAACATTGGCAACAGGGGACAGCCCGAACTGCCAAGCCAGGTTCCGTGCTCTCCATGCCACTGGAGTCGAGCTATCCTGGCTGATGTGGGGTGAAACCCCTAAACCGGTCCTAGGATGCTTGTTTCCGGTCCAGGGAGGACCTGGCTTGGCAGTTCGGGCCGGACTGTTCCCATGAGGCACTGGGTCAAGGCTCATTTGCATATGGCCAGGTCTAAACTGGGTGGCATGGTGAGCAAAAGAATGATGGATTTAACCTAGATCTCTTGGCTGGGGGTGAATGTTGTGATTTGTTCTGCATTCCGTCCATCAATTGTGTGTCTTTTGCTTTCATTGTGGTCTCAGCACAGCCTACGCCATCTTGCTGTGCTATGCCTCCACCGCGTTTTCTCCATGCATTCCGTTCCTTGGAGCCCGCCCACCGACACTACGGGCTACTAATAGTTCTCCGGGTCCTCCACTACTGTATCGGCCACGCTAGACCCCCGGGGGAGCAGGATAATTGCAGCCACAGGCTTTGGATGCCAGAGATCAGCGACAATGCAGTCGTCTTCATGCAGCTCCAATCCACGCCCTCATAATTAGTGTTTTAAATGAGTCGTAACTGATGAACTGATGATGTTGATCCGAAATGAGTTACCTAGGTCATTTAGAAGAGTAGAATATGACATAGAAAGGTTTTGCCACAGTTTTGTGCTACACGCCATTATCTCTAATATGGGTGTAGTTTGTGGATGTTCTATGCTACTTACTCCTGCTTTTCCCCCCCTCCCAATTAGTGTCCCGCTGCAAGTAAATTCTCCCTTTGTCTCCTCAGCGCATTAACTGAATGACGTAAATATAATAGCCTTATGGAACATGTTAGAAAACCTGTATTGTGAATGAAGCTTCTATCTTGTACCCAAAGTATCATTTTCAAGTGTTAGTGTGGATGTGCAAATTCTATGAGCCATTGTTAGAGGCATGTTTCATTTTGTGTTGATCATCTCCGGAGGGTGGTTGCTGAGAGGGAAGATGTTAGATTTCTCTTACCTTAAGTAATGGGTTAGTGTTAGTTTTTAAGAAATTACGTAGTTGTTTCTGATTTGCCAATGCGACTCTAATCATGATCATACCATGCTGAATTTGCAGAAATCTATTAATAGAAAGTGTGGTTTGTGTATAAAAACTCTTGGGATTTAGCTGTTCAAGTTCTTTTGGGTAGTTTCTTTTGGGTCGTTCCTTTTGAGGTTCGGTTGGGTTTTACAACTGTCATTGAATTGCTGATGTTGGAGACTTTATTTTTTCCTATGTCCATTTGACTTAGATTCTTTATGGAATATGTCAATGCTCTTTATGAATTTGACATTTAGAATTCTTGCTGAGATTCTGCTTAGCTAAAGATTAATGAGTTTTATGATTTTGCATTATTTGTAATTCTGTATTTGAGCCTTTATGGCATTTACATGCATTTTTCTATGCTCCACATTTTGACTATTCTGTATTAAAATTCATATTTTTGCTCTATTTATGTCCTAGAACTCAGTCTTTCATGTTTCCAATATTTATTTATGTTTAACTCTGCTAAATTGTGTTATTTTGATGAGGAGTGTAGTCTCTAACCGCTAGATCAACTTAAGATGCTGTATCCGAATTACTTAGTAATTATTGGGTTATCCAAATATTGGGGGTTTCAATGATATTTGGGAATTGGCTCCCACAGGGTCATCCAATCTATAGTGAGAGTGATTCAAGACAGAATAAGTGCACTACTCTGGTCACTTGCGCATGCCACCAAAACCTAAAAAGACCACACAGCAATTCAACACAATTCCATCTAAGACCTCCCCTTTGGAGTAGCTTGATACCCATCATATAAAGCATGTCAACACCTCATTAGGGTTTGAAGCACCATACAAATGCAAATACAATACAATATTTTGAGGGAAGAGACTGCAGATATGGTACGGACCAGACCCTGGCACTAACTTGTAGCCTTCCAAAAGTACAGAGCAGATGTCCTCCAAGTAGATTTTAAGCTCTCCCTGGCTGGGTACATTGAGGTGGATAAAACCCATGACTGGGTCCTGAACATTATCTTGAATTATTTGTGACCTGAAGACCTTTTTTATAACTTGCCTTGTTTGCCAGGTGACTGAGCAATTGCAGGGTAATTCCAAGACTCACTTCCCACCCATGTCAGTGGTGGGGATCCATTTTCCAGCCCACCAGCATGGACTGTTTAGGGTCTCAGAATGCTGCTAGCAGCACTGGCACGCCATATTTTTCTGGGTTTACGTGTAGGAAGGATTAAACCATAAAAAATGTTAATGCAATTCCAGATTCTCTGTAAAAGTGCAGTCATGGCTTCAAGGTGTGAACTTTGCAGCCTTCACCAGAACACAAACACCACCAACAACAGAAGTCTACGGTCCTCGGACTCTCTGTCTGGCTGCCCCTTTCATAGTGAAGAACATTGAGCAATATCTGGACACAGACAAAGTAGATCCACTGCATTCCGATATTGTTGGGTCTCTACACGGTGCCGGAGGACTTCCAGTAATAAGGGAAATGCTGGATCTGGGGTAGATTACTGCATCCATAGGTGCATGGATAAGCATGACTATTTTAGTGCTCATGTCTGACCAGGAAGCCCACTTATGTATAAGTTACAGGAGATTGGATCAATTTACAAAGGGTGATGCTTGCTTCATGATCTAGAAATTTGATTTTCTGGATTAGCTGTGGACATCGTGAGTCTTTTTAAACATGGATAAAATTGCTAATTGTTGGCAGCTGAAGTTCATGGACCAAGCCCAGATTCTTTTAATTTGCATCTGTCCATTAGTACTCTTTGGTTCAACTGGTACACTCCTTGGCATGAAAAAGGACCCTAGCTCCTTTCAGCACATGATGAGCATCAACACCTCTATTGAAAGCTCCCGCTTCTTCTTAGTATACTAAAGGGAAGTCATTCCCCAGAGAGGTTGGTGTCTGGATCCTTAAATAGAACGCCCTGCAAAGAGAGAAAGCATAATGTACAAACCACCGTCTAACGGGGACTAATTAATATTTTTTTTGTTCCAAATATTTTATTTGTTTTTTTATAAAGAGAAAACAGATGACGAATTAAAAATGCATATCATACACACATATATCGAAGGCCCAAACTTAATAAGAAAATATTGAACACAGCTAGAAACTTCAACAGTGATCGGTCAAATGTACAGGTAGGAAATTAATCATACATGCGTTTCATAATTTACTTTTACTTTACTTTACTTTATCCGGTTTCTGTACAAACCATCAAAGTATACAATAAAAAATAAAAAATAAACTTTTCCTATTTACAATTAAAATATTTAAAACAATTCATTTGGGTATTTAAAAAAGGAAAGATTTAAAAAAGACCACCAGAGCGAGAAGAAAAGTGCATTTGATAACTACAAAATACGCCTTTGCCTAAAACCTTACAACATACAAAGCCTCAATGGGACAAAGGGACAATTTGTAAAATACACAGCACAGGTAATATACAAATCTCATAAACAATTAATATTATTGTACAGTCTGTAATATAAACTTCTGCCGCATTATCCAGAAGGCAAATAAAAAACGACTGACAGCAAAAACTATTGGTTCAGAAACATCTGCCTTTAAAATTCTATAAGCAATGTGATACTGCCTAACACCTGCATTAAGGCAGATGGGTCTTATCCACCTTCTGCGCAACTCGTGATATCCAGGGCAAAAAAATAAAACATGTTCTTCAGATTCAATAGCTGAAGAACAGGCAGAACATGAACCTAATTGTAAACCCACCACCTCCTTGCCCGGGTATTTTAAAAGCAAATTACCATATCTAAATCTGATATACAAGCTTTTAGCAAGGGGAAATTAATCAAATAGTGTTGTAAGGCCAATAGCAGAAGACATAGCATATGAACAACAAAGCTTCACATATATTTAGGCACATAATCCAAAGTTAAGCTCAATAGCGAAGGAGAATATAACGGCCTAACGATATCAAAACAGATACATAACTAATAAGAAAGGGGCAAAACAAATCAGGACAGGTTCAGAAAAACAATGGACCAACAGAATGAGGGCTGCATTGCAATACAAAAAGATAACAAGCATTTGCAATGCAATAGGTCTCGCATTCACACGAGTTTGAGCTATTGGCATTGTAAATGACAATGCCTTTTATTTATGTTTTGGGTTTTAAAACATAAATAAAAGGCATTGTCATGGGGGCGTGGCTTCGACTCCGATGGGGTAAGACGCACGCGGCTGGTGCTCCGTCCTCCGGGGCCTACCTAGGGCATTTGGGGAGCGATCCAAGGCACGGGGGGCACGTGAGGTGTCCCCCCCCATACGAGCACACGCCCGGGGCTGTCCCCGACCCAAGGTGGGGGCTACTTGGCTCGTACGAGCCGGCTGGCGGAGCTGGTGCGGAGAGACCAGCCGCCATCTTATAGACGTTTTGGAGTGGCGATCCGGAGGCTGAGCCGGCACCGGAGGCTAAGACTGCGGGGAGATCGCGGTCGCATAGCCCGCAACAAGCGGAAGACACACCGGGGAGACCCGCGGCTGAGAGGTGAGAGGCCCGGGAAGCTACTGGCGGCTGGCGGCCGGCAGAGCGGGCGGGACGGAGGCTAGACCCGCCATCTTGGGGAAGCGGCGCAGCTGTGCCTGAGAGGCCGATTGACGCCGGTGAAAGAGGCAAGCGCTCGAACTTGGAACTCCACAAGTCCCGCATAGAGGAGACACTACACCGGCTGGGTGAGGACTGAGTCCCCCGGGACGCCGGAGCCCGACGGCGGCGCACATCGCTGGGGGCCGGGTGTCTGGAGACGGAGACCCGAGAGCTGAGGAGGGCCCTGCGGTGAGAGGCGACGGCCTGCGACACCTGGTGAGTCAGGCGGGGGCGGCCTGCTGGCGGACGGCCGGGGCGGCTGCAGTCCCCCTGGAGAGGCATTGGATTCCCAGAAGGTGAGGTGCGGGGGTGTAGATCCCAGGGGGAGAACGAGATAACGCTGGGAGGAGTGAAAAGCCCCCGGGATCGTACAAAAGCCCCAAGGAGGTAAAGTTTGGCCTGCTCGCCCGACCACAAACGAGGAGGTGCAGTTGTTACAGGCAGTGAGCCCTAACGCGCAAGGGGGCACTTGAGGCCTTAAGGGGCGGGAATCACCTGCCTGATAGACCGGGACTTGAATCAAGCTGGGAGCGGGGGAGAAGGCCGTGCTTCTGGGAGTGACCTCCCACCCCATATAATCGCCCTGATGAGCCAGCGCCCCAAAGCCTACGACAACACCCTACTGTGAAGCAGGGGTGAGAGACGACTCCGGGAGGGAGAGGGCACCAGCAGCGAGAGCGGGTTTCTGTGAGCCTGGGGTCCCCCATGGAACAACCCCCAAACTAACCTGTAAATTTGAAAAGAGCCTGGATGGGGATGTGGTTCGGGTGGCGCCCTGTTGAAGAGACCGGGTCAGAGTGAATGCTAATCGACAGCATACCGCTCCTGAGGGAACCCTGCGGCCTACCCACGTGCTGGAAAGGGGACTAGTGCTGGGCTACACAGCGATACAGGCGACGACCGCACTGAGCCAGATACCAACAGCATGACCAGGCCTCGTACGGGGAAGTCTGTAGCGACCCCCGCCACCAAGGACACATCGGTCAAGGATTTGTGGCACAAACGCGCCCCGTCACCTTCACCAGAGGCCCCTGACATGGCGTCCGCCCTGAAAGACTCCGACCACGGTACTGTCACACAGGCAGTGCTGGCCACTTTTCTGCAAGAGATAAAATCGGAGATTTCCTCCCTTAAGACGGAGGTCAAAACGTACTTGACGGATGTACGACGAGATATTACCGAAATTGGCAATCAGGTAGAAGATATGGAGCGCACCATAGACTCTCGTACAGAGGACCTGGAAGATCTCCGCCGCAGAGTTCAGGCAATAGAAGAACAGAACGTAGAGCTCCAGATCAAACAGGAAGATTTAGAAAATCGGAGCCGCCGGAACAACGTCCGCATCCGGGGGGTGCCACGGGGGGCGGAAGGAGCAGACATACTCACATACGTGGCAGACCTACTCCATGCCATCCGAGGTGATGAGGATATCTCCCCCCCGACGCTAGACCGGGCTCATCGAGTGGCTCCCCCACGAGGCAACCCCAACCTGGTCCCTGACATCCTGACCAGAGTCCACTTCTATGCGGAAAAAGAGGCAATCTTCCGGGCCTCCAGGGCGCACGAGAAGCTGGAATACGGGGGCCATAATATCCAGATCTTTCAGGACCTCTCGCCCATCACTCTGCGCCGCCGTCGGGACTTCCGGCCAGTGACGGCCAAACTGAAAGCGTCCAATATTAAATATCAATGGGGTCACCCTTTCGCTATAATTTTCCAATGGGAGGGACGGCGTCGATCCATACGCTCACTGCGAGAGGCACTCCGGCTGCTGCACCTTTCACGGGACTCACAGCCATCCTCGCCTCCCCTGCTGACTCGGCCTCCCAGATATCGCTGCGCCCGGAGTGGTCCAAGGTACAACGCCACGGCTCGGGATCATCGGTAGCCAACTCGGCTTCTAGCCAAACTAAGCAAGACATTATACGCCACCTGAAAGCTCTAGAAGAACCCCAGCCGCCGTCGGAGAAGAGGTCTGGCCAAGCGCTCCCATCGACCGAGGGACCAGGAAGTGGAGAATGACTTGTGCTCAACACCTGTAAATTTCGTCCTGCCGCGTGGGCCTCTTGAACACGCACACACCCCTACTCTGGAAGACAAAACATGCCCCTGAGCTGCGACAACCCAGTTCTACTTACAACAGGGGCAATGGAGGAAACACCTATGCACTGTGCACGGGAACTTCTCTGAAGATGGCCCTTGGGGGCCTTGTGGTCCAAGGGGAACACACAGCCTGAACTGGCCTCTCTAGGCAGGACAGACCCCCAAATGATGCTACAGTCAAAGACGAATAGTGGTCACGTTCACTACGGTATAAATGACCGGCTTTCCTGGACCAGCAAACTGGAGGCGGCGAGACATCTCCCACCAGTAGGCCACAATGTTATGTGATACCATGTTATAAGTTTGTTATTGCAGGACCTTATCCATTGAGGGATGCTCAGTATAGAGATTAGGTTGACTGAAACCCACTATGTTCGGGCTTGACTTCACCGAATGTCCCGCCCCCGCCCCGTAGTTTAACACTGTGTAAACACTTGTGCCTGCCCCCCTTGACACCCTTTCAAGGACATTGACAGCAACAATGACGTACTGTTGGTAGATGTATTGCATCCGTGACTTCTCTCACTACTGGGAGGGTCCGCGGGCGCTCGATCTGCCAGCTGGGGACTGAGATATAACAAAAGTAACACTTTATAGATCTCATCTTAAAACCGGCTACTCATGTGAACACTGGGCCCCGCACTACTTGGCAGAGGAAGGCCACACACAACTATTGGGAAGTGGGTGGCACTCAGATGTCCAGGGTGTAGAAGGGGCGGGTGGAGCTCTAGATCACCTTCCAGGTCACCCTATAGCCTAGGTGAAGGGGGCCTTCACGAGTCGACCCTCCTGACGCGGCCCGAGACCTACCACCAACAAGCTTTTGCACTACTAGATAACACGCCTAGGTCAGGCCACTACTTGGCTTTAAGAACACCTTTAGGCGCTCGTTACATCGTGACAGGCCTACCAGGCCCTACTGGGGCCTGTTCCTATACGCCCCATACACTAGATATCCCAAGCTACAACCTTGCCTTTCTACATTGACACCCACACACAATTGGATACGGGACACAAGAGCCCCCAGCTCTCCAAGGTAGGGGCTCGCTCCCCTGACATAATATGGGTGAACACCTTGATAGGCTCCACGACCACAGTTGGATGAACAGATGGCTCCCCGGGGGACGGTAGCTGCCCCGGCTGTCTGGTACCACATTCCCCCCCACCATGTCCTTAGTCCAAATGAGGAGTGACTTCCTCAGAGCCGCCCTGGTTCACACCACTGGGCCGCTCCAGGGCCGGACTGGTTCTTTATGGCTCAGTTGGCCATCATGTTGCTGGTTATTCTCTATTATTTGGTTTCTCTGTCTTCTTTCCTCTCAATTTTTTCCTTCTCTGCTCGCACAGGCCTGGGAGGATCGGGGCATGCATGCGGGATTCCACGCTGATTCGCTGGCCGGACTGTTGGGGACAGGCTTGGGCGCCGGGTGTCTATCTAAGAGGAAGGGATTATGGACGTGTGCTACGCTCCCTGCCGAAAGGTGTCCACTTAGCGGGAGAGGGCCCCGGGATGGGGGCGGGAGGCGAAAGGGAGGCATTTCCAGATCGTGCTCCATCCTACTGGACCAATGGCACAACTTAAATGCATGACCCTAAATGTTCGGGGCCTGAATTCCCCGAACAAGCGAAGACAAATCTGGAGATATCTCCTCCTACGCGACCCTGATATTATCTTCTTACAGGAGACCCACCTCCTCTCGGCGGATGTTTCGCGTATGTCCCACCCTAGATATCCGGTACAGGTATGGGCCCATGCACCAACTAAGACTGCGGGGGTAGCAATCCTTTTCAAAGCTGGCACCCCAATAACAATCAGCCGTACTACACGTGATAGAGAAGGTCGGTATCTTAAGACGGCAATCTTAGCTCGGGGCAACCTCCTGTTGCTACTTAATATATACGCTCCTAATCAAGCGCAAGATAGCTTTCTCAGGGATCTCCTCCGCTCACAACTATCCCAGGAGGATGGACCCGCCATCATTGGAGGCGACTTTAATTTAGTATGGGATCCGGGCTTAGATCGCACCGCTTCCTCGTATCAAGGGACTGGAGCTATGTCCGCGACACTTAAGCACGACATACAGGCTCTTGGTCTTGTAGATGCATGGCGATACAGGGAACCTGACACGCGGGATTACTCCTTTTATTCCCATGTCCATCGATCTTACTCCCGCATCGACTACTTTTTTATTTCCCAGACACTTACTAGAGCCTTGGAATCGGCGGACATCTCAGACATATCGGTTTCTGATCACGCCCACGTGGAAATCACCCTGGCGGGAATGGGCAGACCCTCGGGCTCCACTCCACGGTGGCGTCTTCCTCCTCGGGTCTTGCGGGATCCGGTGGACGTAGACGAACTAAAACAAGCCATACAATCCTATTTCATTCATAATGACCTACCGGACACCCCGATTTCTCTCTTATGGGACGCCTTCAAAGCTACGATTAGGGGCACTATCACCTCTATTTCCATAGCTCGATGAAGGGAGGCTAGACTGGTAGAGGACAACTTCGGTCGCGACATTAAAGCGCTAGAGCGGCAAACTCACATAACGCCCTCTTTACTTGCGAAGAAAAAACTCGCATCACTTTGGGGACAACTAAAGGCCCTAAGAGTAAATAAGGCGGAACACTCCCTTCTCGCCCTAAAGCAGAAATTCTATGGAGGAGGCAAAAAGTGGGCTCCATGCTGGCACGTCGCCTCCGCCTCCAGATATCCCGTAATCACATTGCCAAAATCACTTTGCCGGGCGGGGGGTGGGCTATCGCGGAAAGTGCCAAACAAAAGGAATTCCTCGAGTTCTTTTCTGATCTATACAGGGCTGCGGACACCTGTGTGGACCAGATAGAACCCTTCCTGGACGAGTGCCCCTGGCCACCTCTGGACACCCACCGCCAGCAACAGCTAGAGGAGCGCATTACAGCGGAAGAGCTACTACACGCTCTAAAGAGTATGCCGACGGGGAAGTCACCCGGCCCTGATGGCCTGACGCTGGCCTTTTACCGCCTCTTTCTCCCAGAACTTCAAACACCTCTGTTACGCCTTTTTTAACTCGTTTACTGACACCGGAGCTGTGACACCGTCAATGGCTGAGGCGGAGATTGTTCTCATTCCAAAGCCTGGGAAAGATCATACGGCATGCGCATCGTTCCGCCCGATCTCGCTCCTAAATGTCGACGCCAAGCTCTATACTAAAATCCTATCCCGTCGCCTGGCTCCTCTCCTCCCGAGCTTAATTGAACCTGATCAAGTAGGCTTCATACAAGAACGACAGGGAGCGGATAACCTACGGAGAATATCCCATCTAATACAAAAGGTTCAACACCACGACATGCCTGCCTTCTTACTCTCCCTCGACGCCGAGAAGGCCTTTGACCGGGTCGATTGGTCATTCCTTCGGGCGGTTCTCCGCCACATAGGACTAGGACCTCTCATGATAAACCGCATCATGGCACCGTATGCGGACCCTAAAGCGTGAATTCGGGTGAATGGACTTTTGACCTCTTCTTTTTCCATCCGATGGGGCACTCGTCAGGGCTGCCCACTATCACCCCTGCTCTTCGCGCTTTCTGTGGAGCCCCTGGCGATTGCTATCCGACGATCGGAGGATGTTAAAGGAGTCCGCATGGGCGGGGTGGACCATAAGATCGCCCTCTTCGCGGATGATCTACTTTTGACACTCACGGAGCCTGCGTCCTCCCTCCCGGCGCTCATAGACACCCTTTCCCAATTTGAGTTAGTATCGGGGCTCAAGGTCAATCTTCCCAAATCGCGTGCACTTAATCTCACTCTTCCCCCCCAGCAGTTAGACGAACTCCAGGCAGTCAACCCTTTCCAATGGGCCTCAAAGTCCATCCGTTATCTGGGGATCAATATCACAGTTAATCTTGACACTTGGACGCAGGCTAACTGGCCTGCCTGTAGAACCACTGTGCTAGAGGATCTCCTCCGATGGAAAGCGTTACCTCTCTCTTGGCTAGGGCGCCTCAACGCAGTGAAAATGTCCATACTCTCAAAGGTCCTATACATATTTCAAGCGCTCCCGACGCCAATCCCCCATAGAGACATCCTGGGTCTTCAGAGAGAAGTGGTCAACTTCATATGGGGAGGAGGAAGACCGCGGCTGTCTACCAAGGTTTTGATGCTACCGCGAGAACGTGGAGGCCTAGCGTGCCCGGATCTCCTGGCATACTATTGGGCGTCGCATCTAAGGTATATATCGGAGTGGTCGGTGCGGGCAAGTGAAAAACACTGGTTTCACATGGACCGAGCGGTGGCCTGTCGCCCGCTGTGGGACCTAGCTTGGCTAAAAAAAAGCGCTCGACATCCCAGTGCTTATATTGCCACGCCCACGCGCACGGTATTAGAAATATGGGATAGAATCGCAGTACACCAGGGCCTTGCTTCGTTCCCCTCTCCCCTCACTCCAGTGGCACTCCAGCATAAACTCGTTTCGAGCATGGGAAACAGGGGAGTGTCGCATCATTGAACAACTCTTCGAGAACGGGATGTTTAAGTCGTTTGAACAGTGTCGGGCGGACTTCAATCTCCCAGTGAATGCTCGGCTAGAATACTTCCAGATCCGCCACTGGCTTCGGGCCCCATCCAATTGGGAGGGAGCCACGCGACAGCTGACATCATTTGAACTTCTGGTTCGAGCATTTGATGGGTCTAGAGGGCTAATCTCTCGGACCTATAAGGTCCTTCAACAATCTCAGGAGGTCACGCCCCACACCTACCAGCGCCAGTGGCAGTGGGACATTGGGAGCGAGATTCTCCCTGGCCGGTGGGCTCAGCTCTGGAGGGACATCCGGCGCATACTGCGAAGTATGCCACAACAAGAATCGGCATATAAACTTATGACACGCTGGTACTATACTCCTCTTAGGCTGCAGAGAATGTTCCCTGGAGTTACCCCTAACTGTTGGCGTTGCTTGGCGGCTCAGGGATCCTTCATTCACATCTGGTGGGAGTGCCCACTTATTACTTTGTACTGGTCGGAGGTGCAACAGCACATTAGGGCAGTGGTAGGGTTTCTCCTCCCCAACGATCCGGAGGTTTTCATTTTGGGCCTCCGCCCGACCACACTCAAAGCCATGACACATATGGCCTGGCGCTTGATATTTCAGATGTTTACGGCAGCGAAACAAGTTATCGCATCCCACTGGAAACAGGCCCACACGCCTTCCACAACTTTGTGGTTTACGAGACTCTGGCAGGTCATGGCGATAGAACTCCTTACCCACCGACTGACACACACAGATGCCAAATTTCAGCGCACTTGGCAGCCCTTGATCCAGTACCTGACCCGGTTGGAGCACACTAGAAGTATGCCTCCGCGACTTCGCGCCCTTCAACTCTTTGACGACCCAGTTCTCCCCAGAGGGGATACCGGCGAATCGTATACAGCCTAAGCGCACGACAGCCCTATATGTCCTCCCGATGCTTGGCGCCCGAGGGCCGGTCCCCGGCCGACCGCGAACTGACCCTGCATGCCTCCGGGTTCCTCTTCCTTGCGGGTCCTTCGACCGGAGAGATGTTAGCCCTCTGACAACCTCCTTAGGCCTCTTTCTCTTTCATCTATTTCTTTCTCTTTTCTAAGTATATTTGTTTTTCTCCTGGTCAATCTTTATTGCAAAGCCGACGAACCAGCATGTCCAGCTTCCCACATACCATCTTCTTGCGCAACGTGCGACCATTTAACCATAGTGGTGGGCCCGAAAGAACTACAAGGGCAATGCAAACATTTTCTCCGGCGTTACAACCGAGGCGACCCTCTCTCCCTTCGCTCACGGGTTGCAGGGGAAACATCCTTTACCACGCAACCATTACAACGCGGTATGGTTACATCGTGGTTTTGACAACGCAAGTCGTTACATCGACTTGCACTGGAGGGCACTCTAGACTAAGGAATAGTGTGAATTACTATTCCAACACCTTCCCTACTGTACATAGACTGGAGTTGGAATAGTAAGTCACACTATTCCTAAGTCCAGCGCCATCCAACGCAAGTCGATGTTACGACTTGCGTTGTCAATACCGCGATGTAACATACCGCGTTGTGATGGTACGCGTTGTACCATCATACATTCGGGTTGCAGTGACACGCAGACCGCAAAAAGGCCGCAAACCCAGGGGTCTATGCACTGTGGTAATGGTAAAATGGCGAATTTGACATTACGACAATTGAGATATAGTATAGATAGCGTAGGATGATAGGAAAGCTACTACCCAATAACTGTCGAGAATTAAGCTATATTCGCATACGTTTCTTACCTTACTATCTATAGCTCTCCTGAACGCGGCTGACCCAATGTGGTTGTAGGCGGCTTGCTGTGTACTTCCCTTACCCAGTCGTAAGAGTTACTGCCTCGATAACTTGCACTGCCGGCCCTGCTGGGGATGTAGGCGGAATGCAGTGGAGATGAACTTTACTCTTTAATAAAGTTGTTTTAAAATCAAAAAAAAAAAAGGCATTGTCATTTACAATACTAATAACTTAAACTCTCGCAAATGCGTGACCTATTGCATTGCAATAAAGGGCCTTCTCGACCGCTTGTTAGATTGTAAATATCAGAGGAAGAGACCGGCCTGCGACGTCTTCAAACTAGTGATAAATAGTGCAGTGAAGAAGATGTGGAAGTGTTGTAAATTACACAGACACAAAGTGTGAAGTGAGAGATACATATGATCCGATCTATAAACACTGACAAAGCGCTCCAACACCTTTTGCTCTGTAATTACACTGTCTCGGCTCAGGAGGAAGAGCAGGAGGGGTGGCTATTTCCTGCCCTCTCCGTGATTTGAGTGTGCAGTGTGTCATTGCATAACGTCATTGCTATCTTTGGCCTAATAAAAAAAACACTCCAGCTGTAGTAGGGCCCTGGCTTCACATCCTGGTGCAGGGCGGGCTGTGCTTCATGGCAGGCATGGAGGGAGGGAGGGATGGATGGTCTCGGCTGCAGCTCCGGCCTCGTACAGTGCCCCTGCTATTACTAGTGAGTGAGAGGTGCTGAGGTGGTGGTATTGGTGGTGGTGGTGGTATTGGTATTGGTGGTGGTATCAGTGGTATTGGTGGTGCTGGTATTGGTGGTGGTGGTGGTTGTATTGGTGGTGGTGGTATTGGTGGTGTTGGTATTGGTGGAGGTGGTATTGGTGGGGGTATTAGTGGTATTGGTGCTGGTGATGGAGCGCGATGGTGCTCTTTCATTGTAGGGGTGCATTATAATCACGGATAGTACGCATCCACATATGTATTCATTTGTTGTGATAACAATTTGTCATTAGGTTGTATTTAGCAATAACATGTGAACGTGTGAGTATAGAAAAAGTATTGTGCCATGTAAAGAAATAATGTGGCATTCGTGTTTAATATCGTAATCCATAGTATTTGATGTCAATTGCTTAACGAAGTTGCTTATATGTGATGTAATGCATTTGATTTAAGCATGCACCATATTAAAGTTGCATGTAAATGTGACTAATTGTGTTTAACGTGTAGGTTTTCATAAGTTACTTGCAAAGAAAAATGAATTTGATGTGTTTATGTAAAATGGAAGGCCTAAATGAAATGTTCACTTATGCGTGTAATTGAAAGGCCTGTGTATTTCATTCTTATGTTGGCCAATTTCTGTAGGCCTGAAATGTATTTTCCCTGGAGGCTCTCGAATGGGGTTTGTTAGTGAAATTCATGTACATGTCGAATCTGTTCTGTTCTCACGTTTCTATTGCAGGTGGAGAAAGTCGTCTTTGTTAGTTAAAATAACGTCCTTTGTTTAGGAGAGTCAGGCTTGGGAGGATACGATACAAATGTGTAAGGAGCACTGATATTTGGGAGACGGTGTTCTTTCTCACTGAGGGAGGCCTGGGAATCAAGGTCATCGAGCCATGAGCTGGAAGCATCGAAACGAGATGGAAAATCACCTATGAGAAGTGTCCAGCGGGAGGAGGTGATCTGTGGGCGTGTTTTATGCTTTGTGTTTTTGTATTAGGGACAGTGCCCCGGGGTGGAGTCGGGAGATGAGGTGAGGAGATTGAAGGAGAGAGAAAGAGCACCTTAGACCGAGCTCCTTAGCTTCGGCTACTTGACCCATACAACGGGAGTGTACTTCTTAGGAAGTCTTCCCGCGCTAACACCTTTTCCTGATCTTGCTTGGGGAATGCTAAGTAGGGATGTCACAATAGTGCTAGTGTAGGGATAGACTAATGCTCTTTATTCATTCACCGCAGATGAAGAAAGACCTTGACTTGGGGGCAGTCATTGCCTGCATTCTGCTTCTGGAAATTGTTATTCTGTTTATGATTTATAGCATAAGATTAGCTCGTAGGTTTGGATTTGTATTAGTTCCCATGTATTTCTACAACCTCGTAATGAGGTGCTTGTTTTTAGCTTTGTAATAAACCCAGTAACTCGGAATTCGGAGTCTGTGCTTCTTCAGAGTCAGGGTTCTTATAAATTGTAATCTGTACAAATGAGTTATTTCTCCCCTCCACACTTCTCAGCAGGTAACAAAGGTCCATAGGCCAAGAGTTCCACAGTAAATTGGTAGGAAGTAACTCGGCCTTATCAGTTGGTAGCAGAAGGATGGTTACCTCTGCAGTGAGGGGAGAAGCTAGGAATATTAGGGAAAGTTAGTCGTAGAGCCCCAAAAAGCCCAAAGGATGAAAGCTCAGAGGATTGAAGGCGGAGGACGACGAGCTTTGGTGGAGGCCGACGGAGAGTGATGGTGCAGCAGGAACAGCAGTTCACGGTGGAGTGAGTATGAATAGGGATGTGTATGTGTGTTAGATTGCGGTGATAAGTTAGTCGTAGAGCCCCAAAAAGCCCAAAGGATGAAAGCTCAGAGGATTGAAGGTGGAGGACGATGAACTTTGGTGGAGGCCGACGGAGAGTGACGGTGCGGCAGGAATAGCAGTTCACGGTGGAGTGAGTATGAATAGGGATGTGTGTGTGTTAGATTGCGGTGATAATTTGATTGTGTGATATCTTGCGGAGTTGGGTTGAGAGGCGAGTGATTGTGGTTTTGGGCCCAACACGCGCGGTCCATGTGATACGATTTGTTTTGGTTGATGTCAGGCTCGACGAGTAGCCTAAGATCCCGGGATAGATTTGTGGTGTAGAAGACACCAGAGCTGTAATTGTCTGACCAGTGATTGTGGGAGTCATGAGGCATCATCGACAAACCCACTGGAAGATAGGGAACGTGTGTGAGAGAGCTTGAGAGAGTCATGTGGGAAGCTAGTGCACCAGGGCTGACCACAGCAATTCGACGCAGGTCGTGGGTCACTGTGTGTGAATGACTTTGAGCGATTGGATCCTATCGATTAGTTATATGACTGTCCGGCCGTTCGTGGGCAGACGGCTTGAGGTGACTGTCCGGTCGTTTCGCGGACAGACAGTTGCCAGAGGTGAGGCAGACAAGTACTTGTGAGACTGTCCGGTCATTTGGTGGACAGACAGTTACTTGTTTCTATGAATAAAGTGCGTGAATGCGTAAGGAAGAAGTTGTAAAGGAGGGTGAACTGCTGTGCTGAGTGAGGAGGAAGAGTGACGTTGGAGTGTGCCGCGCTGTGATAGGTCGGTTGGTGTAAAGCCGCGCTGGGATTGGTGGATTGTCATCAGGAGGTAAAAAACGAAAACATCTTGTGGGGAAAAGGAGTCAATTCAAACATGCGATGCTTTAGGTTGTTACGTGACCTTTGTAGGGGAAATAGAGGAGTAGTAACTCGAGTGGGTGAAGAGGCACCACCCGAGGATACACCAGCACATTATATGGCCACGAATGTAGGACTCCATACCATAATTTGGCTCCAAAATTGGCATAAAGTTACTGAGAAGGAGATGAGATTTGCTTTTCCACGTTATGGTTCATTTAGATTAGACGTATTGTATCAGTTGAGGGCAGGGATGGCTTCATTGCGACCCCCACCCAGACCAACACAGTTTGAGGCATTGGATGCATGGATAAGAGCAGCACAAGTGAGGAAAAGGGACCGAAGTCAGGAAAGAGTGAAAAAGTCAATAAGGGCATTTCAAGATGCACAATGGGATGCATTGGCGAAGAGATGGAGAGTAGATACCATTGAGGGAGAAAGGCTATTCCCAATGTTAGTGAAGGTAGGAGACACCCAGAAGAGGAAGGAAGAAGAAGATGACAGTGACACAGATGATAGTTTGCTGGATAGGTTGCTAGCAGAGCGTCCGCCTCCGTATAAACCAATGTTGGAGGAGAGAAGACAAGCGCTTACGGAAGGGACAGGAGAATTGCAGACGAGTTCTAGCGCAAGAGTAGTGGGAAAGATTTCAACAGGAACGGAGGTAATAGGAATACAACCATCGAGGAGTACAGAGATGAGCGGAGCTAATGCTGTTACACAGTTACCGGATGCCCTTATGGTGCCGGACACCATTGGTCCCATAGTGTCAGTATACGATCCAGGTCAAGCAGAAAACAGTAATCAAACTCAGCTACAAGCAGTAGGAGAAAGTATCAGTTTTGGAGGAAATGGTACAGTGAGCGGAATTGGTCTTCTTTTGTGACCTGTGGAGGCTAGTACTCCATTGGCAGCCACTGCAGACTCTTCTAGAGGGCACACTGAGTCTAGGGCGGTAAGATCAGTGTCGTTGGTAGACTCACGTTCTGATTTGAGGATGTGGGAACCCCCAGTTAGAGGTCCCATGGGGAGAATGGCAGGAGGAGGAATGGATCAAGGAAAGTCTGGGAGTCAAAATGACCCACGGTCCATAGTTGATGGGAGTCACAAAGGAAATCAGAGCAGTGAAAGTGGAGAGCTAAATAGTACATCGAGTCAGGGAACAATTAAGGCTGCTATTGGCCAAAGTGCTAGATGTGGTGAGGTTGAAGACAGAAGTGGATGAAATTATAAGTGGGAATTTGCCTTTGGAGAGGATGGAACTTAATGAACAAGATGAGCTGTTGTTTGTGGCAAAGGATGTGACCCGTAAGGCAAGGAAAGCTCACGAGAAACTGGCAGAATTAGCATGGAGGTATGATGTAGATTTGTCCAAAACGAAGATGTTGCAGGGAAGTCATAGGCTAAATTACAGTGATCAGGAATTGGAAGGGAAAAGAGTCATAGGGTTAAAAACACACATTTGACTGTAGGAATACGTGCATGGAGCATGCTTGACAAGTGGGAAGAGAGGTGGTCCAAGAAGAAGAGTGTCAATAAGGGTATAGGTGATACGCCGCCTCCGGGAGGAGGAACAGCAGGAGTGGAGGCTTACCCATTGCGAGAGGTACCGAGCGGAGGGTATGTGCATGTACCTTGGAGCAGGGGTGATTTGGCAGCATTCACAAATAATTTTCCTCGGCTGAGGGAAAAACCTGTTGCGTGGTACAAGCAAGCTGATCGTTTTGTCAAGATTTCAAAGGTATTGTGGATTGATTTGAATACGTTGTTTGACATTGTAGTACCAAGTGATCTGTGGTCAGCTTGTAAAATTGCTGTTGAATGGCTAAAGTCAGAACCAGAGCAAGACCCTGTTACACATGGTCCTTCACCTGTTCGAGCAGGTAATTACATGGTTACAGTCTAAAATTTCGCCACAAGATATTGATTGGGTTAAGATAGATCGAACTACTCAAGAGCCCAAAGAATCAGTTCATGCTTACTACGAAAGGCTCTTGCAAGCCTTCAAGCAGTACAGTGGATTAGACACCCTAGATTGAAAAGACATGGGACAGTTCATCTCCAAATTCGTCTTAGGGTTAAGACCAGAGATTAGCTTCATGATCCAACAGCACTTGATCTGTTGGAAGAACAAGTCAGTGGATGAGATTCTACAGTACGCCAGGTACTGTAATGATGAAGTAGACTCAAAGCATAAAAAGCTCAAGGATAAGTTGATGCTGGTCCAGATGAGGAATGCAGAAAGGGTGGATCAGGTGCAGCCGAGCGGAGGAACACTGGAACGAAGGCAGGGGAACGGCCAAAGGGGGGCCCAAAACGCGTCAGGTCAAGGGAGGGGGAAACCTGTAGACCCCAAGACAGGAGTGGATGTTGGTACTCTGAAGAAGACTACTGCATTCCATTATTGTCACAAAATCAGGCATTGGAAGCGCAAGTGTAGTTAAATCCCACTAATCAGACCCAAGATGAGGAGATAGTGCAGGTACCTGAGACGGTGAATACAGCAGTAAGACCCAGGTCTGTACAAGGGGGGAGTTTGGAACCACAAGTGCAAGTTCCCCAACCACCGAGAATCCCACAAGCAAGCAGAGCGCACCAGCAGATGCCACTCATTGAGACTTTCGATGAATTTGCTTTAGACCCGTTACAATGACGGTGCCTGAGGGGGGAGGAAGACTGTACCCTTGGAGCAGTCTTGGAGGTAGACCAGAGATGACCATATGTAGAGGCAGATGTTGACGGTCACCCCATCACCTTTTGGATTGTTGACTGTTGCTACCCGTTCTACTGTAAGATCCGCAGTAGACCCAAACCTACTCCTCTCGGGACGATCAATCCAAGTTGTAGGAGTTGCAAATAAGAGAATGACTAATCCATTGACAGATGAGATACCTGTGAGAATAGGAACATTTCACAATCGACACCAATTTGTGGTGTGCGATTCAAGTCCAGTATGTTTGTTGGGTCGTGATCTTTTGTGTAAATTGAACTGCACCATCTATTGCACGCCCAATGGAGTGGAGTTGCAGACCAATGATGATGACATTGCATTTAAACTGGCGAACTAGAATCTCTGCATAGAGATGTTCCCTGTGTTGACAGTCGAGGACTTACCACTTGATTTGAGGGATTCCGTCTCTTTGGAAGTATGGGATTTCACAGGGGAAGCGATAGGATTGATCAAAGGGGTTGAGCCAGTTAAGATTCAGGTCAAGCCAAATGCTGAATTCCCAAGAACGCCTTAGTACAATCTGACGCCGGAAACGGTGGCAGGAATTAAGGTACACATGCATCAAGCTAATTTGCGAGTGCACAAATAGCGATTCGCAAAAACTGGTCTTTTGCGCTCGCAAATGCAATGCTTCTACCTGATAGAAGTCTAGTTTTGTCTTAAGCAAATCTTGTGGGGTTGAGGGGAAGCTAATGTGGTGGTGTATCCTGGTCAACATGGCGTTAAGGAATGAATTAAAAAAACGTGACAGGGCACTTTGTGACACCCCTCCAGCTACAGCTACTACACCCTGGAAGCTACCTGACGCTAGTTTGTGGCTCACATAGTGTATTTTCGTGTTCCATTAAATTACTATCTGACACACAGTGTCCATATGTTTTACTTCCTTGTTGTACTTGTGGGCAACAATGCTGTTTTCCTCCCAACTTCCCTTCCCTGCCTGTTCCTCCCATAATGCATTTGGGTGTAGCAAGTAAAATGTGGACTGGAGTGTGATTCCGAGCACTAGACCTGATCTGACGTGATGTTTCAAATTTTATATTCTGCATCAAATAGACATTTGCATGCATCTTACCTTGTGAAGTACTGACCGGTGCAGAGGTGTCCAACTCCGTCACTCCGACTACAACTTCAGGCTGGAGTGTGGACTCCACTAGGTCCTCCAGGGGTGTATTTCCAGGCAGTGTTGCAGGTCCCCCTCCAGTCTGCTTTGCCTCCGAAAGCCTGTCAGCAACCCTCTCCTTTGCACGGCTGCGCAGGTCATACCACCGTTTGCGCAGGTTTCCTATTGTGCGGTGGGTGACCCCCACTGCGTTCACTTTGGCTTGTATCCTGAGCCAGATTTTTCGCTTCTCTGACTCAGGGACCTGGAGTGATAGTTTGCCAAACACCTTGTCATGGCTCCTCACTACCTCCTCAATGAGGATTTCTATCTCCTTCTCACTGAATTTCAGTTTCCTTTTTCGATTAGCAGCCTTCTTCCCAGTGTCTCCTGAAGCCATGCTTTTGTCCCAGAACTGTTTTAGCAATGCAAAAATGGTAACTTCAGCTGTGCTCCTGCAGTCTGCCTCCTCCTCTGACTCTCTTAGTGCACTGGAATCAGCATGGAACGCATCACTTCCTGATTGTGATGTCATCAAGCTGCACCAGAAGCGACATCGCGCAATTTGCGATTTCGCAATTTGCGACAACGCAATTTGCGATTTCCCAAATAGCGAATCGGTAATATGTACTCGCAAATACCGATTGCGAATATTACCGATTCACTATTTTTTAGCGATTGTTTTGGTGCATTGAACTTTGCGATTCCTTATTAGCGATTCCTTAAAAATCGCTATTAAGGAATCGCAAATTCTAACTTTGATGGATGTGCACCTAAGACTGTAATTGAGTCCATGATTGAGCAGGGAATTTTGAAGGAGATAATGGGGAGCCCGTGTAATTCCCCTATAATGGGACTGCAGAAGCCAAGTGGGAAGTTTAGAATCGTGCAGGATCTGCGAAAGGTCAACACAATCGTAGTTCCATGCTGTCCTGGGGTACCGAATCCGTCAGTGATCTTATTCCAGATACCATGTGAAGCTGCGTGGTTCACAGTGATTGACTTATGCCAAGCATTCTTTTCGATACCCTTGCACGAGGAAAGTCAATTTTTATTCGCTTTCCGTCTGGAGGATCGTGTGTTAACGTGGTGTCGTATCCCACAAGGGTATACAGAGAGTCCATCAATTTTCAATCAGATTTTGAAGAAGAATCTTGAGAGTCTCGTACTGCCTCAGAATTCAGTTCTTCTGCAGTATATTGATAACCTCTTGATCGCGTCCGAAACAGAAGATGCTTGCAGGATTGATACCGTTGCATTGTTAAATCATCTACCAGAGAACAGACACAAGGTGTCCCCGAGCAAACTACAGTACTGTTTGACTGAGGTTCAGTATTTGGGTCACCGAATTGAGAAAGGCAAGAGGAAGGTGTCACCAGACCGTGTTGAGGCGATCATGAACCTACAACACAAAAGGAAGTTAGGATGTTTTGGGGAATGTTTGGGTATTGCCGTCAGTGGATTCCCAACTTTTCATTGAAGGCGAAATCTTTGCAGAGACTGACGCACAAGGATGTAAGTGATCCGGTACCATGGGATAACGATTGTTTGATCGCCTTCTTGGAGCTGAGAGAAAGCCTTTGTCGCACTCCGGCTCTGGGAATGCCTGATTACAATAAGTCCTTCTCACTATTTTGCTGTGAGAGAGAGGGTTGCGCACTGTCAGTACTAACATAGACTCATGGAGGTGTCCGTAGACCAGTTGCCTACTTCTCAGCTACCTTAGACCCGGTAGCTTCAGCGTTGCCCGGATGTCTCAAATCCGTTGCTGCAAAAGGTGTCAGCATTGAAAGGTGTGAAAGCATTATGATGGGTCACCCACTTATTGTTTTTGTTCTGCATTCAGTTGAGCTTCTGATGATGAGAACCAAGGCGCAGCATTTGACAAATAACAGACTCACACGCTATGAGCAGGTCATACTTGCCTCAGAGAATGTGACTCTGAAAAGATGTTCTGTATTGAATCCTGCTACTTTGATGCCTTTGCCAAATGTTGATGACGAAGATTGTGAGGACCATGATTGTCTTGACGTGACTGAACTTGGCACCAAACCGAGACCTGACATTGTCGATGAACCCCTACCCCAATCTGATGAGATCTTCTTTGTAGATGGTTCATGCTTATGGGACAATGTGGGCCATTTGAGAGCAGCGTTTGCTGAGTGCACCATTTCTGGAGTTGTGGAAGCTGCTTGTTTACAGGGAGTATCCTCCGCACAAGTGGCAGAGATCATCGCTTTGACACGTGCCTGCTTGGTTGCTGATCAAATCCGAGTCACCATCTACACTGATAGCCAGTATGATTTCGGTGTGGTTCATGACTTCGGACAGCTATGGTCACAGAGGGGATTCTTAATGCCATCAGGAACTCCGATCAGAAATGGGCAGTATGTGAGACAGTTGTTAGAAGCTTTGCAACGTCCAAAAGAAATTGCAGTGGTTAAATGTGCCACCCACGGGAGGGGGGAAGGCTTTGTTACGCTTGGGAACAGGTATGCGGATGAAGTTGCAGGTTTCTGTGCTGAACAAGGGTGCATTTTCACGGGAGAATATACTGGAGAGAGCCCAGAGAGAACCGAGGTCAGCATGATGTTAGCCATAGCAGACACTTGGGACGAGCTCAAGTGCCTGCAGGGAGAAGTGTCAGAACAGGAAGAAGCTGGTTGGATCAAGGCAGGTTGTGAGAAAAGAGATGATGGTGTTTGGGTTTCAACGGATGGTCGAGCGGTGTTGCCAGATGATTTACTGAGCCCCATGGAAAGGCAGTTTCATGGAGCAGTTCACATTGGAAGGGATGCCATGGTGCGAGTGTTCAGGCAGACGTGGTTTAATACACGGTTTTGTGCGTTTACTGAAGCAGTGTGTCACAGAGTGTTAAGTGTCAGCAAGTGAATGCTGGAAAGAAGACTGTGGTTGCATTGAGTCACATTGGAAGATCAGGGGGACCCTTTAATAGTATTCAGCTTGATTTCATTGAAATGCCTAGATGCAATAGATTGAGGTACATCTTGGTTGTGGTGTGTGTCTTCTCACGGTGGGTGGAAGCTTATCCGACAAGGAGGTGTGATAGTCTCTGTTGGGAAACGAGGCAGTATCTGTGAGGCCTGCACAAATAACATGACTACATTTGTCCTTCACTGGGAACCAAACACCCCATTGTAGCGATTGACTTTCAGAGGGTAGCGTTGCAGAGCAGTCTAAGGCTTACTCAAGGGAGGTGGTGTGGGCTAGTAATCGCCATTTACCAGTACGCAGAAATAACACTCAATAATTGATTGTCCAGTCTGTACTTTGCTTTATAAAAGGAAGAGTACATTTATTTAACACACACACTCCTCAATACTATGCACCAATTTACAAATATACATAAGCTGTTGGAATTACTTTGTGACATTCCATAACATTCCCACCCCTCCCGAAGAGGGGTGGGAGTCTAGTACCACCACTCCCATGTATGCACATCATCTTGCCCCCTCATGCAGTGGGTTGAACATAACCTGGAGCGAGGGCCTTGCCCACTGGCACCATCCCAGTGGCGACCCACCCCATTATCTCAATAAGCATTTAAAATGGGCAAACCTGCCATGGTGACACATAACCCTGACTGAGCATCTCATACTGACCATACAGTATACACCTCTACATCTTAGTGGCTAACAGTCTGGGTTGTTCTTCACCTAACGCAGTAGCAAGAATACATGTTTGGGCATCACTTAGTATGACAGTACTATCATAGTGGATAACAGTTCAAATGCATTGCAATTAAAGCCCCTAGAAGGCATCACAGTTAAAATCACAGGATTAAGCATATACAGCCAGACTCCCTAGCAGGACTGTCCAGCAACATAACCCCACTTTGCTTATGAATTCACATTACACATGTGACTTCCAGTCCCTCAATAGAAATAACATGGATAAATGCACTTCTCGTGCCATTGCACCTCTTCACCTCCAGGGGATGCCCTTCTCCAGACATCCCCACACAGCCCTCCATACCTTGAGGCAGTCCCTAACGCACCCCCAGCGGTAGAACAAAAGTCCCACCCCCGGGATGCTGGGGGAGACTGCGTTACTCCTGCAGCTCCCCCGGCACCTTTTCACTCCCTTGGCGGTGACCCCGTCCTCCTGGGGTCACCACAGGCAGAAAACGGGCATTTTCCTGCAGGCCTGTCTAGGCTCTGCAAAGCATTATGGGGCGCTCTTCCCCATCCTGTGCATCTTTTAATGAGCGGCTCTCCCGCTGTGCCGGGGAGAGCCGCGCTGCCGGTGATGGCGGCCCTGTGCCGCATTGGCCCATCGTGGGGGTCCCAGTCCCACCCGGACCCCTACTGCCAGGTGAGTGCTTGCAGCTCCTGCTGCCTCGCTCTTCGGGGTCCCGGTCCCACCCGGGAACCCCGCACTGCAGGCTCGCTGGAGAGCCACTCGGGGAGCCCACCCCCGGTGGCTCCTGCCGGCTCCCCGTCTGGCCAGCACCCTCGCGTGCTGCCACGGGAACCGGCATCTCTGTTCTGGTCTGCCCACTCCTGCGGGCAGACAAGGAAACTCCCGCTGGTTCGGCCAGACCTCGGGGGAGTGCGACGGCACTCCCCCGCCTTCCTCTTGCCACGGGGGAGTTCGGTGGCACTCCCCCACCTGCGCGGGGCACCCCGGGGCCCGGAGTTGGGATCCCGGGCCCCTCCCCCTTGGAGGTCTTCACGGGGAGTGCGATGGCGCTCCTCAGCTTCGGTCTTCGGGGCCCGGAGTTGGGATCCTGGGCCCCATGGGCAGTCTTCACGGGGAGCGCAACGGCGCTCCCCAACTTGTCTTCGGAGCGACGGGGCCCGGAGTTGGGATCCCGGGCCCCTGGGAATTCTTCGCGGGGAGCGCGACGGTGCTCCCTGGCTTCTTTTCTCCCGCGAGGGGGGCGCGACGGCGCTCCCCTCCCTCCGGTCTCATCAGGAGCCAGGGTGGGCTCCTGGCACCCCATTCGGGTAGTTTCACAGGGAGCGCGACGGCGCTCCCCAACTTAACTTCTTGTGGGGGCAGCCCCCGGGACCTGACCCACCCTGGGGGCACATCTTGGACCGGCGGCGGAGCCCCACGCACTTCGTCGTTGGTCCTCCCTGACGTCATAGGTCGCCTACCTTCTTGGGGGCGTATCTCGGCCCCCAGGCAGCCGATCTGCTCCATTTTGGCCTCTTCTTGCTCCTGGTGGCACTCCCCAGCCACTGGGAGCACTTCGTTTTGCCCTCCTGGTCTCAGGGAGAGTGACTTCATCAGGGCACGGTCTTCACTGGCTCCCTGCACCAGCCTTTTGCCTGGCTCTCCTCCTGGGCCTCTCTTCTCCTTGCGCAGAGGCCAAGGCGTCCGCTCACTGGTCCTGGACTCCCTTTTAGGCACAAGTCAGGGTCCTGGGACAGTCTGGAGGTTCTTCCTTCCAACTGCCCATGGTGCCAGGCTCCAGCACCAGTCTTCCTCAGCGGACGACACCCCAGAGAGAGCTCCTCTTCCTGTGCAAGACCTTTTAAAATAATTTGGAGGGGGCTGGCAGGAAGGCTCTGCATGCCCTATCAGGCAGCGACACATCACCTCTCTGCCCCTGCTCCCTCCTTCCTGCCCAGGCCTCTGGGATAGTTCAAAATGGTGTCGTCCAGGGGTCTCATGGCACATGGTCTCTCAAAAGCCCCTTCCCCCCCTTCCTGCCTCCTCTCCAGAGCAGCTTGGTGCCTGGCACCAGGTGACAGCTGCTGATGGATAACCGGCAAACTCCAACCATCTTCTTTCCCTCTTGGAGAGAAGACCTTCGCCCTTGGAATGCTTCAGGTTGGGGAGGAAGGTCATTAATCCAGCCTGGCAGGGTCACACCCGGCCAGGCTCTGGTTATGAGCTGATTCAGAGGAATATGACATTTCTGGATGACTCATAAGCAGTACATATATGGTTCTGGAATTAACAGAATACTTATTTTCACACAAGTGATAGTGGACTTTAGTGCGTGTCTGGAATTTGTAGGCCCTAGGCAAATGAAACTACCCCATGTGGTCCCCCTCCTCATAGGAGAATAATGGAGTGTTCCTACAGTGAAAACAGTAAAGCACACTGACTTTCCCTTGCATGTGTCTCCCCACATCATAAAGCCTATTCCATGTCACCACCCAACTCTGCATAATTCCTGCCACACCATTCTATCTGTACCTGCTCCTGGGCTGCGCACACCAGGAATCTCCCCTGCGCAGCCCCTACACGTGTGCACACGCATGTACACACGTGTCTGCATGTAACCAGCCTGGTGCCCCTTACTCCGGCTGCAGCGCAGCGGCCTACTCTCCCCAGGGGGACACCGGTAAAATCCACATGCAGTCTCTTTCATCATGAGTTCACTGTGGGTGAGTCCCAACTTATGAGGCTCTCCCACAGTAAAAGCTCAACAAATAGGTGTGCAAAAAGCAAAAACTCCGGGCGGCTCAGATGGTCAGAACCACCTTCTAACAGTCTCACAGTAGCAAAGTTATTGCTTAGGGAGCTTATACCACGTTTCGGATTTCCAACCTCATTGGAGTCGGATAGAGGAACACACTTCCATAGTGAGGTCATGAAGATGCTTTGTGCTGCCTTACAAGTTGATCAGAGACTGCATTGCAGCTACAGGCCAGAGGCATCTGGAATTGTGGAGCAAATCAATGGAACTCTCAAGATGAGAATGGCAAAAGTGTGTTCATCCACGTCTTTGAAATGGCCTGATGCATTGCCCTTGGTGTTGATGAGTATCCGTAGTATTCCCGACAGGAGGACAGGTCTTTCGCCTCACGAGATCTTGATGGGGAGGGCTATGTGCTTGCCTGCCGTGCCGTTTACAGCCTTGATAAACATCACAGATGATTTGATCCTTGATTATTGCAAAGGACTGGCTGACGTAGTCCGTTCTGTGCCTCACCAGGTTGAAGCTGTGACTGCCCCGACCTCGATGGACCTGTGCCATGATTTGTGTCCGGGTGACTGGGAGCTCGTTCGCAAGCATGTGAGGAAGAGTTGCCTTGACGCCCACTGGAAAGGTCCAAATCAAGTGATCTTAGTGACAAATACAGCTGTGAAGTGTGGGGGCTTGCCGAACTGGATACACACCTCCCACACCCGTAGAGTTTCAGGACCCTCGGAAGAAACAGCTCCTCTCCAAGAAGAAAATCCAGCTGTGGTTGTGAGGCCACAGGAGGGGACAAGCCAAGCTGTGAGGGTTACTGACGAAGCTGGTTGCCCACCAGAGCAAGCTGAGGCGGGCCACGCTACACAAGGCCCAGGTATTGACTCTGAGAGAGACGGTAACGTTGTGAGTGATATAGAGTCAGACTCAGCTGAGAGAGCTGGTGCGCAAGGTGGTCGGGTGCAGAGAAGAAGGACAGAGCTCGCAGAGGAATCGTGACCTCGGAGGCAAAGGAGATTAAATCTGACATTGGCACTGGAAAGGGATCTTGGTCTTGTGTCTGAGACGTCTGAATTGGAGCTAAGTGATGCAGAAGAAGCACAAGAGAGTCCAAGAAGGTCGAGAAGAGCAAGGGTGCTTTTTCAGAGATACGCTGCCCCAGAGTGGACTTTTCTGGCTACCGATAAAGGGAGCAGTGGGGACCGGGAGGCTAAGTTCTTCACAAGTGGTCAGCAGGACTCCTGAACTGAAAATTGATATCAAGCTGATAGTTCCTGGTTTGGAAATAGAGGGAGTGTTGACAGTGACAGTCTCAAGACCTCCAGTTTTGAGAAAAGTGCGAGTTTTGATTCTACGAGATTTGTCTTTTCCAACTTTTGGATATCAGCCAGCAGCTCAGGAAGTTGCAGCTGTTCGTCTTGAGATTTGGCAACGCGTCATAGTTGAAATTGGTTCTGAGCTTATAAGAGACTGTTGATTGAACTGTGAACTGTAAATAAGCTGCCTTTAAGAAGATAACCTAGGCCCGAGCGGAAGAAGAATACATTTAGGGATCTTTCCGTAGAAGAAGAAAGAGGGCTAGGGAAGCCTTTTTAAACTGTAAATAAAAAGAGGAACGAACTGTGAATTTATTTCCAGAACTTCAATGAACTACATTTGAATTGGATAACAGCGATCAGAGACAGAGAAAGAGACTTTGTGCTAATCCTCTTGCTGTGCCAAACTGACCACTGAAAATGGAATCTGGAAATTTGAATCGTAGGTCTAAGTGTTTTAGGGCGGAGTCTGTAAAATGTTGAGGGTCCAACAGTGCTGTACTTATATACCTGATAACAGCAAAGATCTGAGGAAGTATATAAGTAACATCGCTGAGATTCATCATGAAGTGCATGATTTGGCCACAGAGGGTGTTTGGGACAAGGTTGGAAAGGGCTTTAGAAAAGTTGGAAGTTGGTTTGCCAGCCTTGGAAAGGGAATACTTGGTTACATCTTGAAGCCCATCATCATAGTTGTGTGATCACTTTGTTAGGATTGGTGAAAGCCTACAAATGGCAATAGGCAGGTCAGGCTGAGAGATCTCTTAAGGAGCGAGAAAGTAGAATGGAGAGACTGCAGGACAGTCACTATGAGAATCTCAAGAGCCTAGAGACGTTCCGACAGGGAAGACTGGCTACGACTTCTGTTTAGGTCGGATCTTTCCCCAGGGAGTTGTGATTTGTTTTGATGACACTTGTCATCAGAGGGGGGGGGGACTGATGGAGCGCGATGGTGCTCTTTCATTGTAGGGGTGCATTATAATCATGGATAGTACGCATCCACATATGTATCCATTTGTCGTGATAACAATTTGTCATTAGGTTGTATTTAGCAACAACATGTGAAAGTGTGAGGATAGAAAAAGTATTGTGCCATGCAAAGAAATAACGTGGCATTTGTGTTTAATATCGTAATCCATAGTATTTGATGTCAATTGCTTAACGGTGTTGCTTATATGTGATGTAATGCATTTGATTTAAACGTGCACCATATTAAAGTTACATGTAAATGTGACTAATTGTGTTTAACGAGTAGGTTTTCATAAGTTACTTGCAAAGAAAAATGATTTTGATGTGTTTATGTAAAATGGAAGGCCTAAATGAAATGTTCACTTATGCGTGGAATTTAAAGGCCTCTGTATTTCATTTTTATGTTGGCCAATTTCTGTAGGCCTGAAATGTATTGTCCCTAGAGGCTCTCGAATGGGGCTTGTTAGTGAAATTCATGTACATGTCGAATCTGTTCTGTTCTCACGTTTCTATTGCAGGTGGAGAAAGTTGTCTTTGTTAGTTAGAATAACATCCTTTCTTTAGGAGAGTCAGGCTTGGGAGGATACAATACAAATGTGTAAAGAGCACTGATAATTGGGAGACGGTGTTCTTTCTCACTGAGGGAGGCCTGGGAATCAAGGTCATCAAGCCAGAAGCTGGGAGCATCGAAACGAGATGAAAAATCAGTGTCCAGCGGGATGAGGTGATCTGTGGGCATGTTTTATGCTTTGTGTTTTTGTATTAGGGACAGTGCCACGGGGTGGAGTCGGGAGATGAGGTGAGGAGATCGAAGGAGAGAGAAAGAGCATCTTAGAACGAGCTCCGTAGCTTCGGCTACTTGACCCATTCAACGTGAATGTACTTCTTAGGAAGTCTTCACACGCTGACACCTTTTCCTGATCCTGCCTGGGGGGATGTCACGATAGTGCTAGTGTAGGGATATACTAATGCTCTTTATTCATTCACCGCAGATGAAGAAAGACCTTGACTTGGGGGCAGTCATTGCCTACATTCTGATTCTGGAAATTGTTATTCTGTTTATGATTTATCGCATAAGATTAGCTCGTAGGTTTGGATTTGTATTAGTTCCCATGTAATTCTACAACCTCGTAATGAGGTGCTTGTACATCCAGTTGTTTTTGGCTTTGTAATAAACCCACTAACTCGGAATTCGGAGTCTGTGCTTCTTCAGAGTCAGGGTTCTTATAAATTGTAATCTGTACAAATGAGTTATTTCTCCCCTCTACACTTCTCAGCAGGTAACAAAGGTCCATCGGCCAAGAGTTCCGTAGTAAATTGGTAGGAAGGAACTCTGCCTTATCACTGGTATTGGCGGTATTGGTGGTGGTGGTATTGGTGGTGGTATTGGTGGTGGTGGTGGTATTGGTGGCGGTATAGGTATTGGTGGTGGTGGTATTGGTATTGGTGGTGGTACTGGTATTGGTGGTATTGGTGGTGGTATTGATATTGGTGGGGGTGGTATTGGTGGTGGTATTGGTGGTGGTATTGGTGATATTGGTGGTGGTATTGGTGGTATTGGTGGTGGTATTGGTGGTATTTTTGGTGGTTGTATTGGTGGTGGTATTGGTGATATTGGTGGTGGTGGTATTGGTGGTGGTGGTGGCTGTGGTATTGGTGGTGGTATTAGTGGTGGTGGTATTGGTATTAGTAGTGGTATTGGTGGTGGTGGTATTGGTTGTGGTGGTATTGGCATTGGTGGTATTCGTGGTGGTGGTAATGGTGGTGGTATTGGTGATGGTGGTATTGGTGGTGGTGGTATTGGTGGTGGTAGTAGTATTGGTGGTTGTGGTATTGGTGGTGGTGGTGGTATTGGTGGTGGTGGTATTGGTGGTGGTGGTATTATTGGTGGTATTGGTGGTGGTGGTGGTATTGGCGGTGGTGGTATTGGTGGTGGTATTGGTGGTGGTATTGGTAGTGATGGTGGTATTGGTGGTGGTGGTATTGGTGGTATTGGTGGTGATGGTACTGGTGGTAATGGTGGTGGTATTGGTGGTGGTAGTATTGGTATTGGTGTTGGTATTGGTGTTGGTGATATTGGTTGTAGTATTGGTGGTATTGGTGGTGGTGGTGGTTGTATTGGTGGTGTTGGTGGTGGTATTAGTGGTGGAATTGGTGGTGGTATTGGTGGTGGTATTCAAATCAAATCAAATCAGCTTTATTCGGAATATGCAATATATCCATAAAAGCATTCTACATAAAAACAATTCATCATAATAAGAACTCATAAAAGTTAATTACATGTGTAAAATTTGAGATAGGGTTTCCCGAACACAAAACATTTAGAAAATTTAATCAAAACAAGATAATTGTTCTAGCTTGACCTCACAGAACTGTCAAAAAGTAAGGTAATAAGGGAAATGCATTGCGATTTCGTCAAAGTAGATAGCTATTCAGTTTCATAACTCAACAATTCCAAGTATGAAAGGTCCTTTCTTCTCTTTATAGCCAGTTGAACAAAGAGGATAACCGTATTACATGTTGTTACATTTTCCAAATTACATATATGATAAAAGGCAGATTTGTACGTAAACAATCAATTATCAATAAATAAAGGTCGTAAAATTGCTTTTCTGATGTCCCTATACAATTTACAGAAAAGTAAAAAGTGCAAAGTGGTCTGAGACGATTTACCATCGCACGGGCATTTGGGTAAATTAGAGCTCCACTTGCCCATCTTGGGGAAAACGATCTGAAAGTGTAAAGTGCTCAGCCTTAATCTAGTTAAGTAGAATCTATGTTGTGGATTTCTTATGACAATAAGATATGGCTGGATGCCTACTGAAATCGGGCCTTCACAATATGATCTAACAAGTGATTTTTTCCATGATTCAACCTCTCTTGCAGATTCTCTGGATTCTAATAATCTCTTTTTTAACTCCCCTTTGGTATAATTCAGAATAATTTTGGGATCGCAAAAATCGGTTGCCACATTGCATGTGGTGGTATTCATATTGGTATTGGTGGTGGTGGTATCGGTATTGGTGGTGGTGGTACTGGTATTGGTGGTGGTGGTACTGGTGGTGGTATTGGTGGCGGGATAGGTATTGGTGGTGGTGGTATTGGTGGTGGTACTGGTATTGGTGGTGGTATTGATATTGGTGGGTGTGGTATTGGTGGTGGTATTGGTGGCGGTAGTGGTATTGGTTGTATTGGGGGTGGTATTGGTGATATTGGTGGTGGTGGTATTGGTGGTGGTATTGGTGGTGGTGGTATTGGTGGTGGTATTGGTGGTGGTGGTATTGGTGGTGGTGGTGGTATTGGGGGTGGTATTAGTATTGGTGGTGGTATTAGTGGTGGTGGTATTGGTATTGGTGGTATTCATGGTGGTGGTAATGGTGGTGGTATTGGTGGTTGTGGTATTGGTGGTGGTGGTATTGGTGGTGGTATTGGTGGTGGTATTGGTGGTGGTATTGGTAGTGATGGTGGTATTGGTGGTGGTGGTATTGGTGGTATTGTTGGTGATGGTACTGGTGGTGGTGGTAATGGTGGTGGTATTGGTGGTGGTGGTATTGGTGTTGGTATTGGTGTTGATGATATTGGTGGTGGTGGTAGTGATGGAGCAAGGACTCACAAATGAGACTTGCTCGGAGGCAATCTCCTCACAGTATTAATTTATTAAACTTTGTATTGTTCATACTAATTCTTGCATACATGACACAAGTAGTAAGGAAGCTTGCCTATGTGTTTTAACTAACAAGTAACGCTTGTCTGTTCTAAAAATGGCCGCTAAAACGCGGGAACTTTACTGCGCATGTCTCAACCATATCACGTGGTGTGACGTCTTTCTTTGCTTGGTGGGAAAATTCTGCTTCTGCGCAGTGTGTATTAAAATGGCTGCTTAATATTTTCACGTGCTACAGCTTGCTCTCGTGTTATAATTAATTGTCGTTTTCTTAACGCTATTAATGCGGGATAGAATTTATAAATAAATGGGAATAGAGTAGAGAGAGTGGGTATACAGTGAAACATTTTATTTGTGATTTTAATATTTTCTTCCTTGACTTTTATTAGTTCGTAAACTTGGGCCTGGGGTTGGTGAACTGAAACTCGAGAGACAATGATTCTGCGCATGCGTCCTGCATGGCTGCCAAGAGAAAAGGATGAAGTCAACCTGGACGTCGTCCAAGGCCACGACCTAATAGCCAACACCGCTGTACTCATGAATGTTCATACTAATATGCAACAATGTACATGAAGAATGTATAAACTTTGTCGTGAGACGGGTGGGAAATAAAGCAAATGTATTAAAATTGATGGGCGGTATTTTAAAAACAATGGTCTTCAGAAAATTGAACTAAAATCATATGGTGTGAGGATCAACCCCCTGTCCCTGTCCAATCAGAAGTAGTGGTCCCATATTTTTGCAACATTAATGGGAGGTACATGGGCGTAGAAGGGTATAATAGATATAGAATTAGTTAATTAGTTAGAGCACACTCTCAGAACGCACAGAAGAGCTCCAGACCGCCAAGCTGATCGATTGCAGACTGAATCGCTGTCCAGAGAGGTCCTGAGGAGGGGGCGGCGGAGTCCATTAGAAGGGAGACACGGGAGAATCGAGGAGAAGCGGAGTATCAGAGAGGGAACGACGCAGGCGTCGTACGTAGAGAGGTCACCGGTCCTGTCCTGAACCTGGAGGAGGTCCTTGCTCTTCATCCTTCTTGGGTCCTATTTCCAACTCCTTGGCCAAGGGGTTTGGTTCTCGCACTTTTAGGTAAATATAAATGCAACCTTTAGTTGCGCTGCTGTCTCTATCTTCTCCTTTTCTGAGGGACCGTCATTAATCGATAATTGATTTCTTGTGCTTCATCCTTGATATGCGATTAAGTATCATGCAATTCTGTACTTCACACTGCAAAATCTTTAGATAAACATTTTAAAACTTCCTGACTCAGTGATTATTTCAGGATTATGAAATTGTAATGAATGTCACTCATTTTAAACTTCCCAATTAGCAAAGGATTCATTGGTAAGTCATTACTCTTCAATCAGAAAAGTAATTGGTAGCAGGGATTTTGATAAAGAGTACAACTGACACACCAGCGTGATATGCTAGCGTAGTATGAATGTATGGGCCCAAGTGAGTATCTGGTGTATGAATGCTCGTTGCTAGTATCGCGCTGGATCAGTTTTCTGGCTATCAGAGGATGGTTCTGCTTTGTTAATTGGGTAATGAGAATTATATTTTTTATGAACTAACACCTGTTATTGTTTAAAGTTTCGTTTTATGTTGTCCAGTTCCCCGGGGAAGAAAATTGAATAGCGGGTGATAAGTGGAAGCCATACTGCAGTGAGGTTATCTGTCAGGCAGAAATAGTACTGAAAAGTTAAGTAGGGCTATCAGTACTCGTTAGGGACTCTATGCGTGTGAGTAATAGCAAAAGGAATATGCTGGTGAAAATTTGATGTTATATCACCTAGAAAGGGTAACATTGAAGAAGTAACAGGTATTTTTGATGCTCGAGTGAAGAGTAAACGGAAGGGTTTTACTCATAGTGTATGTTTAGTAAAACAGAAAGGGTTTACTAGTGTGGACGAAAACTATCTTTTTCAAATTAGAGAAACTGGCACGATAGCGAATGTTTTATGTTGTTACTGAATTTTAATTAAAGTCGTAGAGAAAATAAAGTTGCGTACGATTTATAAAGGGAGGGTCAGCTGCCGGAGAGGGAGCTGACGTCACAAAGCGCGGCGCTGGGATTGGTTGAAACTGCGGGCGTGGAAGACTCTTGTAAAGGAGGGGTCAGTAGTCAGGAGTAATACTGACGTTACAGGTGCCGCGCTGGGATTGGTCGAAACAGCGAAGGACAGAAAGGCGCAGATTGTAAAGGAGGGGTTGGCAGACCAACGTCACAGAAAGGCCGCGCTAGGATTAGTTCAGAGACAAAAGTAAACTAGAATTTGATTGGTTGCTAATATAGAAGCAGAAATCTTAGTGGATAGGAGATTGCATGTTAAAACGCGATCCAACTTTAACAGGAACTCGTCTGGATAGGAGATTCCTAGGTTTTGCAGAATATAACTTTATACACCGAGGTTTACCCAAAATGTACGGAGAGAAGAGGAAAATGTCATTTCTACAAAAGATTAAGAATTATTTTAAAAAGGATAAGCCAATAAAAACTAGAGAAGGAATTATCATTCCACCAGCTAAAACGCCCGCTTCATTCATGATGATGGAGAGAGGTTATCATACTTGCGTATGGTTAGAGAATTGGATAGAATACACCAAAAATGATGGAATATTAAAATTTCCCGAGAATTGTACTTTTAATGGAAGGATTCTTCAAAATTTGAGATTGAGGATGAATGATTTAGAACCAAGACCTAGACTAACCCAATACGAAGCCTTAGAAGAGTGGGAAACTGAGGCATGTGAACGTGACCGATCCAGAAGTAATAGGGGTTATCGGGGATTTTTCCCGAGATACCACAATGAGTCAAGGGACGGTCAGATGAAACAGTGGAGAAGAGCGATGCTTACAGAGGGACTGTATCCAATATTGACAGCAGAAGAACTGTTAGGGAGCAAATGCACAGAAAAGACAAAACACTTGAATAGGTGTGGAGATTCCAAAGATGAATTTATGGAAGAGTTATTAAAGAACCCGCCACCATATCAGGAAGGGACAAGGGGATGCACCCCAAGTGCACCACCGTTAAAAACACCATTGGTACCGCAAGTATTGCATGATTCCACAGCTAATAGGGTACTTCATGATAAAGAAAAGGAAGCCCTAGATAAAACCAGAGCAGAATTAATACAGAAAATAACACAGTTAAAAGTGCATCCTGATTCCTTGACCATACCTGTAACAATTGGTCCAGTAGTTCCATTATATAGTGACAAGGTAAACTATCCTCAGCCGCTAGTTACGCCTACTCCTGTGAACGTTCCGAAACCTGAAGCAGTAGTAATGGTTGAGGATCATTTTAGTGATTGTGAATCTATGATTTCCTTAATGGACTTGCCCATTCGAGAATCTGCAAATAGTACCCCCAGAAGAGCTACACCTGGTTGCTCGAAAGATGTAAACATAATAACCTCATCAGGAACCAAAAGTGCCACAGTAGTTACTCCAGAAGACTTAGAAAGGTGGGCACAAGGATCAGACAAACAGTGTACACCCCCAAAGATCACGGACATTTATAAACTAAAGATCGAATTAGAAGAAATAATAGCAGGAAATGTAGGGATAGACCGTCTAAATACTTATGATGAAGAAGAACTATTGTTTGTATGCAGAAGTATCACAAGAAATGTAAAGATATTCCATGAAAAATTATCAGATTTAGCTCTGCAGATGGGAATTGAAATAGGGAAGTCAAAGGTGTTACAGAAACCCTATAGAGCAGTTTTTCAGACAAAGATTTAGAAAACATGAATGCCTCTGGAAGAAAATTACAAATAAAAGAATTAATGACAGTCTTACAGAAATGGGGAGACCTAGATAAATGTAAAGTTAGATGGACAAAGAAAAAGGAAGAAGCACGATACAGTAGAGCAGCTTCTGAATATTTGATGAAGGAAACAGGGAAAGCAGATCAAATGTACCCGATGCGAGAAGTTCCAGGAGGAGGATATGTACATGTCCCATGGAGCAGACAAGATATTTTATCCTTTACGAATGATTTCCCAAAGTTAAGAGAAAAGCCAATTGAATGGTACAAGCAGTTGAGAGGTTTGTGAAGGTGTCAAAGGTATTGTTGAAGGACTTGGATGGTTTGTTCGACATAGTGGTACCTGCCGATTTATGGACAGATTGTAAAATCACAGTTGATTGGCCAAGTGAAGAGTATCCAAGAGATCCAAAGACAGGTGCCCCGTCAAGTGATGTAATGAAAAAGTATCAGCAGGTAATAACTTACCTGAAAGGGAAAATACCACCAAAAGAGACAGATTGGGTGAAAATAGACAGAACTACCCAAGAAGCCAGTGAATCGGTACATGCCTACTATGAACGTTTATTGCAGGTATTCAAACAGTATAGTGGATTTGAGGATATTAGAGATAAAAACATGAGTCAATTTGTCTACCGATTTGTTTACGGTCTAAAGCCAGAGATTTGTCAGATGATTAAGCAGCACATGTTGTGTTGGCAAGGGAAGCCCATAGATGAAATCCTAAAATATGCAAAATATTGTGGAGATGACATTGAGGACAGGCACAAGAAATTGCAGGAAAAAGTAATGTGGGCTCAGGTAAAAATGGCTGAGAAACAGGGAATTAATTTGGATAATCTGAGTGAAAATCAGGGAAAGGATTCTGGAACGAATGGTGACGCTGGGAATGGTGGAAAAGTGAGAGGACGAATGAGCAGAGAAGAGGCTAAAAAGAAATTTCCTTGTCATGGATGCGGAAAATTGGGGCATTGGAAGGATGAATGTAAAAAGATTTGAAATAATAATGGCCCAAAGCAAAATTTAAATCCACAGACGCAGAATGACTCACAGCAGGGTGTAAATCCTCAGAGTCAGTTGCCACCTGCACCTATACAGGGTAATGTAAGCAGAGCAAAGCACGGTACAGACGTCGGATATCAAGGAGGAAGTGGTAAGAATGATTATGTAACCTCACAGTTTCTTTTACAGGACGATTTCTGTCAGTACAGTTCATGACGGTGCCTAGGAGAGGGGAAGAAGGAGTGCATACTTGGCTCGTCCTTACCGGTAGATCAGTCAGGTCCATATGTTGAAGGGAATGTGAAAGGTAATGATATCACTTTCCTTTTGGACACTGGTGCTACCAGGTCTACTGTGAGAACAGCAGATATCCCAGACCTTCCTCTCTCTGGAGAAGCTATTCAAGTAGTGGGGGTAGCTAATCGAAATATTAGAACACCTCTTACCGAACCAATGGAAGTTAAAATTGGAAATTTCAGAGAAATGCATCAATTTGTAGTGTGTGATTCTAGTCCACTAAATTTATTGGGCCGAGATTTGTTGTGTAAAATGAACTGCACAATTTTCTGCACCCCGGATGGTGTGGCAATTCAGACTCCTGATGAAGACCATGTATATAAATTTATGATTGCAAAACAAGGTACAGAAGTAGATGAGATGTTCTCTTTGATAACAAAAGAAGAGTTGCCAGAAGAATTAAAAACTACAGTAAATCCCATAGTATGGGATTTCTCGGGAAAAGAAGTAGGACTTATGGCCAAAATAGACCCAGTTAAAATTACTGTAAAAGAAGGTGCAATTTTCCCGAATACCAGACAGTACAAAATGAGTGCAGAAGTAAAAGCAGGAGTCATTGAAGAAATCGACCGAATGGTAAAACAAAACATACTAAAAGAAGTAATGAGTAGCCCATGTAATTCACCAATAATGGGTTTGAAGAAACCTAGTGGAAAATATAGGATTGTTCAAGACCTGCGAAAAATAAATAAGATTGCGGAACCTTGTTGTCCTATAGTGCCAAATCCTGCAGTAATATTATACCAGATTCCTTGGAGTGCAGGATGGTTTACTGTGATTGATTTATGCCAAGCGTTCTTTTCAATACCATTGCATCCAGACAGCCAGTATCTTTTCTCATTTAAATTTGAAAATAAGGTCTATGTATGGAATCGTGTTCCTCAGGGGACACAGAAAGTCCTTCCATTTTCAATCAGATATTGAAAAAGTGCTTAGAGAAACTAGTAATGCCAGGAAGCTCAGTTTTAGTACAGTATATAGACTACCTATTAGTGGCATCTAATACCAGAGAAGACTGTGTTGTTGACTCCATTGCACTATTGAATCATTTAGCTGAAGAAGGGCATAAAGTCTCACCTGAAAAGCTGCAGTTTTGTACAACAGCAGTTAAGTATCTAGGACACCAAATTGAGAGGGGAAAAAGAAGAATAACGTCTGAGAGAGTAAAGTTAATCAAGAAAATGCAAAATGCCTGTAACCCAAAGGGAAGTGAGAATGTTCCTTGGAATAGTAGGCTATTGTCGACAGTGGATACTAGGGTTTTCTCTGTTAGCAAAGCCCTTAATTCAAATGACGAAAAAGAAGGTGAAGGACCCAGTTGAGTGGGATGATGAAAGCGTAGGAGCCTTTGTAAAACTGAGAAATGCTTTGTGTGCAGCACCTGCTTTAGGCATGCCCGATTATAAAAGAGAATTTGCATTATTCTGTCATGATAGAGAAAATTGTGCACTTTCACAAAGACATGGTTTGGATAGGCGTCCTATAGCATATTTTTCTGCTACATTTGACCCAGTGGCGGCCGCGTTGCCAGGCTGCTTAAAAGCAGTGGCGGCTACCTGTTTGAGCATTGAACAAAGTGAGTCAATTGTAATGGGACACCCTGTAAAGGTGTTTGTTCCACATGCGGTTGTGATTCTATTGACAAGAACCCGAACTCAGCATCTTACTCCTAGTCGGCTGACTTAGGGGCCGATTCCAATTCGGGCCGGAAATCTCTCCGACCGAGCCGGACCTGGAGAGATTTCCGACCGAATCGGACCCGTGCAGCCCGACCGAACGAGTACGATGCGCACGTATGCCATCGGACTCGAGTCGGTCAGACTCCCATTGAAGTCAATGGGAGCCGGTCGTACAACACGTACGCGGGCTCCCATTGACTCAATGGGTGCGAGGCGGACAAGGGCGCCCCCTACAGCCGGTACGTGGCGAAGCGACTCGCGCCGTACACGCACAGGTAGGGGGGACCCATGGGTCCCCCCTGTGTGCAACTCGCGCGGCTACGCATACAGGGGGGTCCGACACGGACCCCCAAAGTACGGCTCCGACTGCTCTTTCGAGCCGGAGTGCGTGGCTCGGTCGGACTGCTCGCGGCGCGCATCGTACTTACCCGGCCGGGGAACGTCTCCATTGCGCAGTGCGAGGCGAGTCGGTCGGTGCGGTTAGACCCGGGAACGAGTCGGTCGGAGCGGTCGGGACGCCCGGACGAGTCGGTCGGCGATTTCGCATCGTACTCGCTCGCCCGGACGCGCGTACGAATCGGTCAGGAAATAGGGCTCCGAATCGGATCCGGTTAAGCCGAATCCGATTCAGAGCCCTACCGGCCGAGATCGGAATTGGCCCCTAAGTATGAGAGAATAATTTTAGGTGCTGAGAATGTGACCATTGTAAGGTGCACGATAGTAAATCCTGCTACCTTACTACCAGATCCATACCATGAAGAAGTTAAAGATGACGAAGAAGAACATGATTGTTTACAAGTCACAGAGTTGTGCACGAAACCACGTCCTGATATTCAAGAATTGCCCCTCAGGAAGCCAGACAGGGAGCTGTTTGTTGATGGTTCATGCCAAAGGCATGAAGATGGTAAACTAACTGCAGCATATGCAGTGTATGAATTAACTGGAATAGTCGAAGCATCCTATTTACCAGGAGTAAAATCTGCACAAGTAGCTGAATTGATTGCTTTAATAAAAGCTTGCAAAATTGGGAGGAATCAAAAAGTAACTATATTTACAGATAGCCAATATGGTTACGGGGTTGTGCATGATTTTGGCCAACTATGGATGCAGAGGGATTTCATGACTTCTTCAGGATCCCCCGTTAAAAATGGACAGTTTGTAAGGGAATTGCTGGAAGCAATACAATCACCAAAAGAATTGGCTGTGGTGAAATGTGCCGCACACCAGTCAGGAGATGACTGAGTGGTAGTCGGCAACAGATACGCGGATCTTGTGGCTCAACATTGTGCCAAAAACGGATTGGCGGTGAATAAAAGGGTGGAAGGAATGGGAATCACCTGCCAACTTTTGCTGTGTGCACCTCCTGAAACGTGGAAGGATGTAAAACGATTGCAAGATGATGCTGATGAGAGTGAAAAGAATATATGGATTAAAGTGGGATGTTCTCAAAGGGTAGACGACGATGTGTGGATTTGTGCAGATGGCAGACCAGTCATGCCTGACTGTCTGCTCTCACAAATGGCCAGGATGTATCATGGAGACACACACATAGGGAGAGATGCAATGATTAGGCTCTTCAGACAAAATTGGTACAATCCAAGGTTCAGGGCCGTAGCAGAGAGTCTTTGCCAGAGATGTTTGACCTGCCAAATGCATAATCCAGGAAGAAAAACAATAATTGGTTTTGGGAAAATTGGAAAGGCAGAGGGTCCATTTATAAGATTACAATTTGATTTCATTCAGTTACCACCATGCAGAGGGCTGAAATATGTACTTGTCATAGTATGTCTGTTTTCAAAGTGGGTGGAGGCTTACCCTACCAGAAGGAATGACAGTATTACAGTCGCAAAGCTGTTGCTAGGAGAACTCATTCCTAGATTTGGTTTCCCAGTAACTTTGGAATCAGATAGAGGAAAGCACTTTAACAGTGAAGTGATTAAGATAATCTGTGAAGCATTCCAAATTGAGCAAAAATTGCACTGTGCATATCGTCCAGAGGCTTCTGGAGTGGTTGAACAATTGAATGGCACAATAAAATCCAGACTGGGAAAAATGTGTGCATCAACATCATTAAATTGGCCGGATGCATTGCCACTTGTCCTAATGGGACTTAGAAGCATTCCTGATAGAAATACCGGATTGAGTCCCCACGAAATAATGATGGGAAGAGCAATGAGACAAGCACATGTTCCCACAAATAAACTGCTGAATATATCTGATTATATGGTTCTGGATTATTGCAAAGGATTGGCTGACCTAGTGCATTCTATCTCTCACCAGGTTGGAGAAGACGCAGTTTCCAGGCAGCCTGAACAAGAACATGATCTGAATCCTGGTGACTGGGTGGTAGTGAAGAATCACACAAGAGAAACGTGTCTATCACCTAGGTGGAGCAAGCCTTGTCAGATCATATTGATTACAAACACTGCAGTGAAGTGTGCAGGATTTCCTAACTGGATTCATGTAAGCCACACTAAAAGAGTACCAGACCCTGAAGAAGAAAATCCTCAGACAGTAATGATCACTGAGGAAGCTGAAGGTTGCCCAGCTGAAGAATCTCAAGAACAAGATTCAAGAGAAGCTGAAGAAGAACAACCGAGCACAAGTCAGGACTGGATACCAGTGGTGGAAATCCCTGAAATTTATCACAGGACAAGAAGTCAAGCAAATTTAGAAGAAATTGAAGAAGAAGCAGCTCAGGAAGAAGAAGAAGACACATTAAGAGAACCTGAGCAGGACCAGATAGGGAGAGGAGACTGGGCTCAAAATAATGACGAACCAACAGATTTTGAGCAGGGACAGACAGGTCTAGAAGAACGGGGTCAGGCTGCAGAAGTACAAAGTGCAATAAGCCCTGATCACCACATCTTCAACAAAGCCAGTACAGCCATCGCGCCCCATCTCCGGAAAATAATCAACATCTCCTTCGAGACAGCAACCTTCCCGGAAAGCTGGAAGCACGCCGAGATCACCGCCTTACTCAAGAAACCCAAGGCAGACCCCAAGGACCTCAAGAACTTCCGACCCATCTCTCTGCTCCCGTTCCCCGCGAAGGTCACCGAGAAAATCGTCAACAAACAACTGACCCGCTACCTCGAGGAGAACAACATCCTGGACCCTTCCCAGTCCGGCTTCCGCAGCACCGAAACCGCCCTCATCGCCGCCACCGATGACATCAGGACCCTGCTAGACAACGGAGAAACAGCAGCCCTCATCCTCCTGGACCTATCAGCCGCCTTCGACACGGTCTGCCACCACACACTACGAACACGCCTTCACGACGCCGGGATCCAAGAGAAGGCCCTGGACTGGACCACATCCTTCCTTTCCGGCAGAACACAAAGCGTCCGCCTCGCCCCCTTCCGATCCAAGGCCACCAAGATCATCTGCGGCGTACCCCAAGGCTCCTCCCTCAGCCCAACGCTGTTCAACATCTACATGGCACCCCTCGCCCACGTCGCCCGACAGCACAACCTCAACATCATCTCCTATGCCGACGACACCCAGCTGATCCTCTCCCTCACCAAAGACCCTCACACCGCCAAAGCCCACCTCCACGAAGGAATGAAGGCCGTCGCCGAATGGATGAGGACCAGCCGCCTGAAGCTGAACTCGGACAAGACGGAGGTCCTCATCCTTGGTTCCAACCCTTCAGCCTGGGACGACTCCTGGTGGCCAACATCACTGGGAACAGCCCCGCCACCCACCGACCACGTACACAACCTAGGGGTCATCCTCGACCCCACCCTCTCCAAGACTAAGCAGGTCAACGCCGTTTCCTCATCCTGCTTCAACATCCTCCGAATGCTCCGCAGGATCTTCAAGTGGATCCCCACCGAAACAAGAAAAACAGTCACCCAGGCCCTCGTCACCAGCAGGCTGGACTACGGAAACGCCCTCTACGCAGGAACGACGGCTAAGCTCCTGAGACGGCTGCAACGCATCCAGAACGCCTCTGCACGTCTTATCCTCGACATCCCCCGACGCAGCCACATCACACCGCACCTGAGAGACCTGCACTGGCTCCCTGTCAACAAGAGGATAACCTTCAAGCTCCTCACCCACGCACACAATGCACTCCACAACTCCGGACCAGCCTACCTCAACAGACGACTCAGCTTCTACACCCCCACCCGCCAGCTCCGCTCGACCAGCCTCGCCCTCGCCACAGTCCCCCGCATCCGGAAAACGACCGCCGGCGGCAGATCCTTCTCCCACCTCGCCGCCAAGACCTGGAACACCCTCCCCACCAACCTCCGACAGACCCAAGACCTACTGGCCTTCAGAAGACTCCTCAAGACCTGGCTCTTCGATCAGTAGCAGCACCACCCCCTCTTCCCCCAGCGCCTTGAGACCCTCGCGGGTATGTAGTGCGCTTTATAAGTGACATGATTGATTGATTGATTGATTGATTGATCAGGACCAGTTAGATCAAGGAAAATACATTCAATCAGAAGATCTAGAAAATCATGAACATGAGGACGAAAATCCTGAACAAAGTCAGCCATTAGAAACTCACAGTGGAGCTGCTGAAGAGAAACCAATCAGACCTGAAAAAGAACAGATAGAAGAAACTGTAATTGTCGAAAACAAGATTGTGACACAACCTGAAAATAAAAGTATTTCTGAAGAAGAAAACAAAGAGGCAGTGAAAACACAGAAAACAAGAAAAGGTGATCATTGGCCTAGTGTCATTAAAAGAGTGAAATACCACGTAAGAACCAGAAGTGAAGATCCTGAACAAGTAAACGAAGTGACAAGCCAAACAGGTCAAGAAAGCAAAACTAAGAAACGGAGAAGTAAAAGACTGAAACTTATTAACAATAAGTTTAAAGGTCCTGACTGGACTTACATTATTCTTGAAGACTACGAGAGCTCAGAATCAAGTGAAAGTGGTGACGAAGGATCCAGTGCAGAACTGATCTTTGAAACAAGACCACCTTGATAACGCGAAATAGTTGTGCGACGAAATTAGAAGAAAAATAGATAAGAAGAGCAATCTTCCTTGTCGAAATGTCCGATGATAGAGTTTCTGGGAGACCAAAAAGGAAATGTTGTAAAAGATGCTGTGCTGTATGCATATGCAGTTTAGTAGTAGTACTTGTAGTATGGTTAGTACTGATCGTAGCAATTCCCTACCTTATGATAATGGACAAAAAGATTAACAATGAAACGAAGGGAAGGATAGATAACTTGAAAGGTAATAGAGTAGAACTAACGACAGAAGACGATCCAGAAATTCATCATGAAATAACAGATAATGATACTAGTTTAAATGTTTTCACTAAGTTATTGTTTCAATATGTAGACACCATGGAAGTTAGCAACTGTTATGTTTGTATGAAGTTACTAGAATCAGTAGCAGAAGGATTAACGTATCATCATTTACCATTAACCTATGGCATATCATGTAGTGTATTAACAAGTCTATTTTATAGAACAGGGAGACTTCAGTATTATTATTCAAACCTAGATGTGATATTTTCTGAGATTCCGATTCGCAAGAGTATGAACCCAGTGCTTAGTAGTAAAGATGCACAGTTTATGGGAGAATTTTTCTTAACAATGAAATCAATAGATATAACACATGCACATAGAAACAATCTAACATGTTCTTTACATGAAGAAGAAAAGATATTTTTGAATTTAGTAGAAGATAGAAGACAAGATTTTCAAAAGAAAGCGTCTGAGCATAAGGCTCATTTGCCACCTTGGGCCGAGAAAGAAGGTAGTTACACACCTGGCAAGGCTCAAGCTGCTATGGCTCTGGATTTTGTAAAAACAGGGAAAATTTGTCTACATAGGTTAAGGACTGAATATAACAATGTTTTCATCGGTACCAGTGAATGTGAACATCATTTCTTAATTCTTGGAGGGTGGGGAATCAAAGGAGGAACAGATTCAGTTTTTCCTGGAATCTATTATGTGTGTGGGAATAAGGCTTACTTTAGGCTTCCTGCACGGTGGTATAGAAGTTGTTATTTTGGAATAGTATTTCCAAAGATATACCACGTAAAAAGAAACACGGGAGCAATGAAAATAATGGCGAATTAACACGTAGCAAAAGAGCTAGTTTTTCTGAAATTGTAGGTGATATATTTGGTGCATTGATACCTTCAGTGGGAGTAATTCTGAACTCAAGAAGAATATGTAAATTATCTACAGTGGTTGATCGTTTATCAACGGATACTGCTGGAGGCTTTCTAATGATTAATGCAGAAATGGTTGCGATTAGATCTATGGTTATGCAAAATCGACTTGTTCTTGACATTATTTTGGCAAAAGAGGGCGGAGTCTGTAAATTATTGAAGACGAAACACTGTTGCACTTACATACCTGATAAAAGTGCAGAAATTGGAACATATATACAGAATATTACGAAACTTGAGAAGGAACTGAAACCACTGGAAGTTGACAATGTATGGGAAAGATTGACAAACAGTATTGCGTCAATTGGTACCTGGTTTTCTAATATAGGGAAAGGACTCATAGGCAAAATATTAATACCCTTAGCAGGGATAGCAATAATAGTATTAGCAATAATAATATGGTGCAAATGTTGTAGAAAGAATGAATCGTATAATGTGACAGGAAAAGGAAAGAAAAGAAAAGAAAGTTCGATGAAATAGAACTTGAAGATTTGAGAAGTGAATTATACAAGAAGCTGAAAGGGGATGTGAAAAATAGAAAGTGTAAAAATGAAAATGAAATTATTTCATGCTAAAAGTTGGCATCTGGTTGCGGGTAGTATTTGATGGCTCAGAAACGCCATCAGAGAGGGGATTGATGGAGCAAGGACTCACAAATGAGACTTGCTCGGAGGCAATCTCCTCACAGTATTAATTTATTAAACTTTGTATTGTTCATACTAATTCTTGCATACATGACATAAGTAGTAAGGAAGCTTGCCTATGTGTTTTAACTAACAAGTAACGCTTGTCTGTTCTAAAAATGGCCGCTAAAACGCGAGAACTTTACTGCGCATGTCTCAACCATATCACGTGGTGTGACGTCTTTCTTTGCTTGGTGGGAAAATTCTGCTTCTGCGCAGTGTGTATTAAAATGGCTGCTTAATATTTTCACGTGCTACAGCTTGCTCTCGTGTTATAATTAATTGTCGTTTTCTTAACGCTATTAATGCGGGATAGAATTTATAAATAAATGGGAATAAAGTAGAGAGAGTGGGTATACAGTGAAACATTTTATTTGTGATTTTAATATTTTCTTCTTTGACTTTTATTAGTTCGTAAACTTGGGCCTGGGGTTGGTGAACTGAAACTCGAGAGACAATGATTCTGCGCATGCGTCCTGCATGGCTGCCAAGAGAAAAGGATGAAGTCAACCTGGACGTCGTCCAAGGCCACGACCTAATGGCCAACACCGCTGTACTCATGAATGTTCATACTAATATGCAACAATGTACATGAAGAATGTATAAACTTTGTCGTGAGACGGGTGGGAAATAAAGCAAATGTATTAAAATTGATGGGCGGTATTTTAAAAACAATGGTCTTCAGAAAATTGAACTAAAATCATATGGTGTGAGGATCAACCCCTGTCCCTGTCCAATCAGAAGTAGTGGTCCCATATTTTTGCAACATTAATGGGAGGTACATGGGCGTAGAAGGGTATAATAGATATAGAATTAGTTAATTAGTTAGAGCACACTCTCAGAACGCACAGAAGAGCTCCAGACCGCCAAGCTGATCGATTGCAGACTGAATCGCTGTCCAGAGAGGTCCTGAGGAGGGGGCGGCGGAGTCCATTAGAAGGGAGACACGGGAGAATCGAGGAGAAGCGGAGTATCAGAGAGGGAACGACGCAGGCGTCGTACGTAGAGAGGTCACCGGTCCTGTCCTGAACCTGGAGGAGGTCCTTGCTCTTCATCCTTCTTGGGTCCTATTTCCAACTCCTTGGCCAAGGGGTTTGGTTCTCGCACTTTTAGGTAAATATAAATGCAACCTTTAGTTGCGCTGCTGTCTCTATCTTCTCCTTTTCTGAGGGACCGTCATTAATCGATAATTGATTTCTTGTGCTTCATCCTTGATATGCGATTAAGTATCATGCAATTCTGTACTTCACTCTGCAAAATCTTTAGATAAACATTTTAAAACTTCCTGACTCAGTGATTATTTCAGGATTATGAAATTGTAATGAATGTCACTCATTTTAAACTTCCCAATTAGCAAAGGATTCATTGGTAAGTCATTACTCTTCAATCAGAAAAGTAATTGGTAGCAGGGATTTTGATAAAGAGTACAACTGACACACCAGCGTGATATGCTAGCGTAGTATGAATGTATGGGCCCAAGTGAGTATCTGGTGGATGAATGCTCGTTGCTAGTATCGCGCTGGATCAGTAGTATTGGTGGTATTGGTAGTGGTATTGGTGGTGGTGGTGGTATTGGTGGTGGTGGTATTAGTGGTGGAATTGGTAGTGGTATTGGTGGTGGTATTCGTATTGGTGTTGGTGGTATCGGTATTGGTGGTACTGGTATTGGTGGTACTGGTATTGGTGGTGGTGGTACTGGTGGTGGTATTGGTGGTGATATTGGTGGTGGTGGTATTGGTGGTGGTATTGGTGGTGGTGGTATTGGTGGTATTGGTGGTGGGGGTATTTTTTGGTGGTATTGGTGGTGGTGGTATTGGTGGTGGTGGTGGTATTGGTGGTGGTATTGGTGGTGGTGGTATTGGTGGTGGTATTGGTGGTGGTGATGGTAATGGTGGTGGTATTGGTGGTGGTGGTGGTATTGGTGATTGTGGTATTGGTATTGGTGATGGTATTGGTGGTATTGGTGGTGGTGGTATTGGTGGTGGTATTGGTAGTGCTATTGGTGGTGGTGGTATTGGTGGTGGTGGTATTGGTGATAGTATTGGTGGTATTGGTGGTAGTGGTGGTATTGGTGGTGGTGGTATTGGTAGTATTGGTGGTATTGGTGCTGGTGGTGGTATTAGTCGTGGTATTGGTATTAGTGGTGGTATTGGTGGTGGTGGTGGTATTGGTATTAGTGGTGGTATTGGTATTGGTGGTGGTGGTATTGGTATTAGTGGTGGTATTGGTATTGGTGGTGGTGGTATTGGTGGTGGTATTGGTGGTGGTGCTATTGGTGGTGGTGGTGGTATTGGTGGTGGTAGTGGTGGTATTGGTGGTGGTGCTATTGGTGGTGGTGGTGGTATTGGTGGTGGTAGTGGTGGTATTGGTGGTGGTGGTATTGATGTTTGTGGTATTGGTGGTGGTGGTGGTATTGGTGGTGGTGATATTGGTGGTGGTGGTGGTATTGGTGGTGGTATTGGTGGTGGTGGTATTAGTGGTGGAAATGGTGGTGGTATTGGTGGTGGTATTGGTGGTGGTGGTATCCGTATTGGCGGTGGTGGTACTGGTATTGGTGGAGGTGGTATTGGTACTGATGGTGGTATTATTGATAGTGGTATTGGTGGTTGTAGTGGTATTGGTGGTTGTGGTATTTGTGGAGGGGTGGTATTTGTGGTATTGGTGGTGGTGGTTTTGGTGGTGGTGGTATTGGTGGTATTGGTGGTAGTGGTGGTATTGGTGGTGGGGGTATTGGCGGTGGTATTGGTGGTGGTGGCATTGATGGTGGTATCGGTGGTGGTGGTATTGGTATTGGTGGTGGTGGTATTGGTGGCAGTGGTGGTATTGGTGATGGTGTTGGTGGTATTGGTGGTGGTGGTGGTATGGGGCTTGTTAGTGAAATTCATGTACATGTCGAATCTGTTCTTTTCTCACGTTTCTATTGCAGGTGGAGCAAGTCGTCTTTGTTAGTTAGAATAACATCCTTTGTTTAGGAGAGTCAGGCTTGGGAGGATACGATACAAATGTGTAAGGAGCGCTGATAATTGGGAGACGGTGTTCTTTCTCACTGAGGAGGCCTGGGAATCAAGGTCATCAAGCCAGGAGCTGGGAGCATCAAAGCGAGATGGAAAATCACCTATGAGAAGTGTCCAGCGGGATGAGGTGATCTGTGGGCGTGTTTTATGCTTTGTGTTTTTGTATTAGGGACAGTGCCCCAGGGTGGAGTCGGGAGATGAGGTAAGGAGATTGAAGGAGAGAGAAAGACCATCTTAGAACGAGCTCCGTAGCTTCAGCTACTTGACCCATACAATGTGAATGTACTTCTTAGGAAGTCTTCACGCGCTGACACATTTTCCTGATCTTGCCTGGGGGGATGTCACGATAGTGCTACTGTAGGGATAGACTAATGCTCTTTATTCATTCACCGCAGATGAAGAAAGACCTTGACTTGGGGGCAGTCATTGCCTGCATTCTGATTCTGGAAATTGTTATTCTGTTTATGATTTATCGCATAAGATTAGCTCGTAGGTTTGGATTTGTATTAGTTCCCATGTATTTCTACAACCTCGTAATGAGGTGCTTGTACATCCAGTTGTTTTTGGCTTTGTAATAAACCCACTATCTCGGAATTCGGTGTCTGTGCTTCTTCAGAGTCAGGGTTCTTATAAATTGTAATCTGTACAAATGAGTTATTTCTCCCCTCTACACTTCTCAGCAGGTAACAAAGGTCCATTGGCCAAGAGTTCCGTAGTAAATTGGTAGGAAGGAACTCTGCCTTATCACTGGTATTGGTGGTATTGGTGATGGTAGTATTGGTGGTGGTGGTGGTATTGGTGGTGGTGGTGGTATTGGTGGCGGTATAGGTATTGGTGGTGGTGGTATTGGTATTGGTGGTGGTATTGGTATTGGTGGTGGTACTGGTATTGGTGGTATTGGTGGTGGTATTGATATTGGTGGGGGTGGTATTGGTGGTGGTATTGGTGGTATCTGTGGTGGTGGTGGTATTGGTGGTGGTTGTATTAGTGGTGATATTGGTGGTGGTGGTATTGGTGGTGGTGGTATTGGTGGTGGTATTGGTGGTGGTGATATTGGCGGTGGTGGTGGTATTGGTATTAGTAGTGGTATTAGTGGTGGTGGTGGTATTGGTGGTGGTGGTATTGGTATTGGTGGTAGTAGTATTGGTAGTGGTATTGGTGGTTGTGGTGGTATTGGTTGTGGTGTAATTGGTGGAGGGGTGGTATTGGTGGTGGTTTTGGTGGAGGTATTGGTGATGGTATTGGTGGTGGTGGTGGTATTGGTGTTGGTGGTATTAGTGGTATTGGTGGTGGGGGTATTGGTGGTGGTATTGGTATTTGTGGTGGTATTGGAATTGGTGGTAGTGGTATTGGTGGTGGTATTGGTGGTGGTGGTATTGGTGGTGGTGGTGGTCTTGGTGGTGGTGTTGGTGGTATTGGTAGTATTGGTGGTTGTGGCATGGGTGGTGGTATTGGTGGTGGTGGCGGTAGTATTGGTATTGGTGATGGTATTGGTGGTATTGGTGGTGGTGGTATTGGGGGTGGTGATATTGGTGGTGGTAGTGGTATTATTGGTGGTGGTATTGGTGGTGGTATTGGTGGTGGTGATATTGGTGGTGGTGGTGGTATTGGTGGTATTGGTGGTGGGGTTGGTATTGTTGGTGGGATTGGTGGTGGTGTTGGTATTGGTTGTGGTGGTGGTGGTACTGGTGGTGGTATTGGTGGTGGGCATGGTATTGGTGGTGGTGATATTGGTGGTGGTGGTATTGGTGGTATTGGTGGTGGTATTGGTGGTGGTGGTGTTGGTATTGGTTATGGTGGTACTGTTGGTGGTATTGGAGGTGGTCATATTAGTGGTGTTATTGGTGGTGGTATTGGTGGTGGTGGTGGTATTGGTGGTGGTATTGTTTATGGTGGTATTGGTATTGGTGGTGGTGGTGGTATTGGTGGTGGTGGTATTGGTATTGTCAGTGGTATTGGTGGTGGTGGTATTGGTGGTGGTGGTATTGGTGGTTGTTAGAACTGGGGTCTCTAGTTGGCAGAGATAGGTACCTTTGTCCAAATAGGGACCCTTGCTTCTAGTCAGGGTAAGGGGATACACTACTAAAATAACTCCTGCTCACCCCTTTGGTAGCTTGGCACGAGCAGGCAGGCTTATCTCAGAGGCAGTGTATAAAGCATTTGTAAACACATACAGTAACCCAGTGACAACACTACAGATGGACACCAGTTCAATAAAGATGGTAAATGCGATACTCAATGTTCAATGTACCTTTGGATGTGTAACGCGATACAAACAAAAGAGTTGCAGGGAAGGTGATGCATCGGTTCCTTACACGCAAGAACGGTGATGCGTCGGTTCCTTGCTCCGGGGGAGGTGAGGCGTCGGTTCCCTACTGCTGCGTAGGGGACGGTGATGCGTCGGTTCCTTACCGGAGAGGAGGTGATGCGTCGGTTCTTAACTGCGTGGGGATGTGATGCGTCGGTTTCTCATTGTGCTTCTGTGGCGATGCGACCCACAGCGCTGCGATGACGACCCGGTGCAGTGAAACAAAATGGCATCTTCTTCTTGATGCGACACTCAGGGGGGCGATGCGTGCACGCCCAACGGCCGTGCGGCGACTCGGTGAATCTTCTGAGCCGCGACAGGCCCTGCGACACGCTTCTCCGATGATGCGATGGCGTCTGATGCGACGGCAACACTCTTCTCCGGTGATGCGAGGCGCGATGGTGATGCGATGGTGACAGCGGCAGCGGCGGCACGCTTTCTCGGCGATGCGACGACAGCGGCTGCGGCGGCGACACGCTTCTTCCTCGTGAGTCGCGCTTCCAGCTCGCAGCGACACACAGTCTCTCAGAAGGCCCAACACAACAGTAGGCACTTCAAATTCCCAGCAAGGGAATTCAGGGGAGCTGGTTGGTGAAGTCTTGTATCCCTGAGACTTCAGCAGGAGGCAAGCTCAATCTTCAAGCCCTTGGAGATGTTCTGCAAGATGATGAAAGTAATCACAAAGTTCCTTTCTCCTTTCTTTGGCAATCAGGCAACCACTGCAGGCCAATCCCTCAAACAGCACACAGCATAGGGATAGTCTCCTCCTTCAGCTTCTCTGGTTCTTCTCCTCAGCAAAGGTTCATCTTGTTTGTTCCAGAAGTGATCTAAAGTTCTGGGGTCTGGGTCCCACTTTTTATACCCACAAATCCTTTGTCTCTGAAGGCAGAGAGTGTCTGTACCTAGTCCAAATCAGTTCTGGGTGCATTCTGCCAGTGCACAACTTCTTCCTTTGACAGTGCGGGCCAGGGTCATCAGACGCACCACAGGAGGTGGAGCCAGCATTGTGGAAGGCAGGCACAGCCCTATTCAGGCCCAGGTGCTACTCCTCCCACCACTCACAATGCAGAAGGTCTATTCAGCCTAGTGCTGACTCACCCTGTCTCCTGGAGCCACCCCAGCCCCTGTCACTCACAAACCAGACATGCAATACACAACCTAGCAGAGGCAGGCTTGATGGTTAGGTAAGAAAATACCTACTTTCTAAAAGTGGTATTTTCAAACACAGAATGTAAAAATCACCCACACTAAAAGATGTATTTTAACATTCTGAGTTCAGGCATACTAAACTCGAATTTCTACCTGGTTCCCTGGGTCAGTTAGGATTATAAGATGTTATAATCAAACTGCCCATTCTGGCCTATGGGAGCAGGTAGCCTTGCAATAGTGAAAAATGAAAATGTCTGTAATTCACTATCAGGACATGCCACCCACATCAGGGCATGTCCTACCTTTCACATACAATGCACCCTGCCCTTGGGCCTACCTTAGGGGTGGCTAACATGTAGAAAAGGGAAGGTTTGGGGACTGGCAAGTGTGTGCACTTGCCAAGTCGACTATGGCAGCCCCAGGCTGCACACAGGCTCTG